>CM065899.1:86405581-87100081 GCA_033439115.1 Firmiana major
ATCAACAGATTCAGCAGCATGCTATTTAGTAGGAAGTAAAGAACTAAGAATCCAACCTTTTATTAATAATGCTTCAGAAATATAAGAAATATGATTATATAAGAACTCCAGCATATGCAAAGAATATCATAAAAATTCACAAGCATAAATCCTACAAGGTTTAAACCCCCAACATCCCACAATTTATGACTTGCCCTAATGGAGCATGGAACACTGGATTTACGCTTCAACCTAAAAAGTTATGCATCATGTGACAACAAAACATGTGGACCTTTCATATTCCTCAATTAAAGCAAAAGAGGCCAAGGGAGATCAGAGTCTGTTTCTTGTGCATGGAGACTTTAAAACAAGATCATTATAATGGATAATGCAAAAGTTGATAAGCTAGTACCTTGTTCTTCATTTTTAGGCACTTCAAGCACAGCAAACTCAACAGTCGCTTTAATTCACTTATATGGCTAGGATGATATATTGGTATTGGTAATTCAATATATCCAAAATGACCTGAAAGCAACAACATAAATGAAGAGTTTGGATTTTTGAAAATATTCTCAATGGCATTTTCTTCCTTCATTATAAATACTTTTATTTTTCTCCGGTTTTCAACTTTTATACACTAGAAGGATAGAAGTAAAAACTTACACACCTTCACATTTTCCAGGTTCAGAGGTACCACACGCATTACATTTGCCGAACTCCAAAGGAAGGCCAAGGTAGGAGTTTGATAGCTGACTGACATGGTTAATAGGGAAGCCACTGATTGATGCTGTAAGCTGCAAATAAATTTTAGACGATGTAAAAAGTCAATTACATCACAGAATGAACTAATGCACAACAAATCAGAGAATTTAGTCCACTACTAATAGCATTAATTTGAGGGTAAATACTTCTAGATGATGAGCCCTAGTGAATCAAAAGTAGTTTTCATAGAAATCACGGTTGGTGAATCATTCCATTTCACCAGTGTCGATGCTGAAGCTACTTTCAAGAAGCACAAATAAATACCAGATATAACTCCTCTGCAGGAACCAAGATAGGAGGGGGACGGAGCAGTAAAATAAGTAGACCATCCAAAAATCATATGTTGCAATCATCCAAATGACAACAGACCAAGGGAAAGATTATTGCTATATCGAAACAAGCTAGTGAACAAATAAATGAAAAAAGACAGATCCCAACTTACGATTTCCTTAGGAGTTGCCAAACAGAACTTTATACCAACTACCTCGCCCTCCAAAATAACTGCTGAAGAATTTTCCTCCATAGCTCTTGCTTTAAACTGTAAGACAAAACTGTTCAAAAAAACAATCTAATAATTACCAATTGGAGAAAGATACAGAAAAAGAAAATCACGAGATTGGAAAAACCCTTAGTTAAAGATGTTAAAACCATTAATAGCTTTTTCCTACTACTACATTCAAATGGTTTTCAGTTAAGTTGGATGCCAAAACCCACATGGTATCATATGGTCATCCTAGATTATACTAAGGACAGCATGAATTGTTTAAATCCACCTCAGTTTAGGGTTGTACACCTATAACTTGAGCCTATTCATCACAAACTACCACATCAACTGAATAAATCAGAGCAAAGAAATTGTGTTAAGCATGACTTTGCAGGTTCTCCAAGAATAACATTGAGTAACACAAATGACAGAAAGTCTACAAGAGAAGAAACAACGGAGGAGAAAAACCCAGCATACAGTACATATCACAAAAGAAAGTACTTGTTCAAAATAGAAAGTTCATGCAATTGAACTTTTTCCCAAAAAGTATGAAGTACAGTTCTTATAGCTTATTAATTCATGAGAAAAAAATTGTTATTTATTCCACTCAACAACTAATAAAATCAACGGAATTACAAATTATTTAATAATATAAATAATCCAAATTTTACGGGGGATTCAAACACTAACCATTTCAAACTCATGAAGCATATACAAGCATGAAACAGTAATACATTTATATTAAACCTCATAACGAACCAATGATGAAAATCAAAAGCCAAAAACAAGGACTTTTAGCTAGCTAACTTCACAAAGTCATCATACCAAGTAAACAGCAAAGACATAAATGGGAAATTAATATCAGGAATACAAGATGACTCACAATGACTAAGTGCCAACTGAACCTGAATCCACAACGATCTCTAGTTTAGTAGGAAGATATGCAAAGAAAATGCCAGACAAATGACATGCATGAACTGTAAGGAAAATTAAAAACCAAACAGTGTATATATATATATATATTCCCCGTTTCATAACGTTTCGAAAGAACCAAAACAACCCAAAACTCAAATGGCTCAAATTCCTTCCATTGTACTTTGTTTTTCTCTACTCAACTTTCTCAGCAGAGACCATATACAAAAAAGTTTGGTCAAACTTGAAGTAAAAATAAAAAATAAAAAAAAATAAAAAGCCAAATTACCTCGAAATTTTCTTTCTTTTAATCTTCCTCAGTTAAATAAACCTGGAAAAATAAAACAGCAAAAGGGTTTTAGCAAATGAGTTAACAAACCTTTGTTTGGTTCTCAAACGAATGAAGAAAGGAAACAATGTCTAACATTTCCGGTAACAAACCAAAGAACCAAATAAAGAACCCAAAAACTGTAAAGACACTTTCTTTAAGTTTAGGGAAAAAACTAATACCCAGAATCTAAAAATGTCAGTTTATTTCCATTTTGTTCAACTTTGCTTCACTTTCTAAGAACCCAAACAAACAAACAAAAAACATTGCTTTAAGCCCATAAGAATTAAAGTTAAATTACCTGAAATGTCTTTGTTTTCTTCTGAATTTTCATGAGACTGATTTTGGAAACACTAAAAATAAGCCCTAAAACCACAAAAAAAGAGAGGAAAGCAAATGGGTTCTCGAAGTAGGAGCCAAAAATGATTTTAAACAAACAGTCTGATTAGTGGGAGAAGGAAGAGGAAATGTACAGAAAAAATTAAATTTTATAAATAAAAATAAAAATGTCTTCCCTCAATTTTGTACAATTTTCTCTTTCTCCTTCTCTTCCCCACTGAAAGAAAGAGAACAGAGAGGTGAGAGTCAAATGAGAGAGAGAGAAGCGAATAGAAATTGGAGGGTTTTTTTTTCATGAAGGAATTTTGGCATTTTCCAGCTTTTTCATTTTATTTATTTATTTATTTTTTGTATTATTGGGTTTTAGGTTTTTGGGTTATTGAAAGAATAGTAATGGGCTTTTCTGCCTTGTTAGGTTGCTTGGTTGTAAAGTTTAGGGTTTATTTAATGGTTCAAGTTCAAAGAGGGAGCCTAAATCAATTCTTAGAGATTATTTGGACGCGGAAAATAATCATTTTGCGTTATAATTTAATTAGGTGTAAAATAATTATAATATTTGTTATCAAGAAAATTGAATGTTGTAAAGTGATTACAGTTCAAATAAACTGTAATTATTTTGCGGTCTTAGCTGCAAAATTCATTTTACTCCAATTTTACCTAAATTATCATTTTATCAAAAACACAAAAATATTTTCATAGATATTATAAGTAATTATCATACATAAAATAAGAACTAAAATAAATTATTATGACATTCATTAAAAATAATAGATGAATTTAAATTTAAATTAATAATACATGAATTTGTAAATTAATAAATTTGTAAATTTAAATTAATAAATGAATTTATAATAATATACTAATTAAAATTTAAATTAATAATTATGAAAATTTAGAATTACAAATAATGAGCAATATTAATAATATAATTTTATATCATTTACATTTACATTTTCATTTTAATTAATTTTTTCATTGCATTAAAGTTGTTTTTTATAGTTATGAGTATTTTTAAATTTTGGCACAACCTTTTCAGTAAAGTGAGTGCATACCAAATGCTCTAAAATTACTTTTCCTACAATTTAAACATAACTTTACATTACATATTAAACGCTATAAGATTATTTTATCAATAATCACTTTCCCTCTATGATACCAAACGAGCTCTTAATATCTCAATTCACAAACCTTTCTTCTATGGCATCCCATACACCAAAGAAAAAATATGGTGTTAAATCTATCATCATTAAATGAAAATTGTTTACAAATACTTTTCTATTAACAAGTGCCCTAAACAGTGGATTAGCTTGGACTTCAAACTTTCCTTAATAAAAAAAAAAAATCGAAACGTAAGAATAAAATAAAAAATTATAAATAATAAAATTTGAATTTAAAACTTGACGGATTGAAAATTATATGGTATTAATTAAATTTTATATTGATTTGGGCTTGGTAATAGGGCCGTTAGGGTTTTAACCATTCGGGAATACCCCAAAACTTGCCTCCGAAGACACATTTGTCGACTGATTCAAATCCATACACCGTAATGTTTATTTGGGCTTAGCCCTCCTTCCCGCACAAGAAGAGAGAAGGCTGTCAGGTATATTTTCAAAGAGTATGTATCTAAGGAATGTACGAACAAGCATACATCTAGCAATAAATGTGTTTTTTGCTTCTAAGTTATAAACTGTTTGATTGGATCTTTAAATTTATAGAAAGAAATTTTACGATAATTTTTTTTTCTTTTTGCATTATAAAAATTTGTAATAATTGAAATTTAATTGAGAATTTTTATCTTTGTATTTTAGATTTTGGGTATAGAACTAATCAAATGGATTTCTATTAAGTGAACTATTCCTAATTATCCTCGATTGTAATTATAATTCTCAATGAAATTTGATACCCAGATTTTATTTTATTTTTTTAAATGTTAAAGTGTGTGATTGTATCTTATTATCCATAAATTTGATAGTTAGATTTTTTTTTTTATATAAAAAGTTGATCAATATATACACTATCAATAAATTAATTTTCATTTTCATATGAAAAATACATTATATGTGATTTTTTTAAACAATAAAACAGACCTTTTCACCTCTATATTAGCATTTCCAGTTTTAGATTAAAAGTTTTCTCTTGCTATAATACCAATTTTTTTCCCGAAAATTGAAAAAAAAATTATGCTAAAATAAAGTAATTGTTTCACATAATTATTTTTTATTCTTCTAAGTGCTTATAGTTTAACAATGCATCATTATTTTATATATGGGCGATAAAGTTTAAATAGATGTGTGTTCGATATTTATGAAACTCAATAACGTAAAATTATTTTCTTGTACGGTAAGATTCCCTTTCCACTTCTCCCTCTGTCTGTGTATATACAGCATTACAGCCACTAGTGTTATTGCAGGAGAGACTTCTACAGATTTATCTATTTATCTAGTCATGCAGCAATGCAAGTGGCTTCTCTTGCAGGTTCTAGAATCCAATTTTGGACCATCAAAAATTATTGACTTACTTTTTTGCATCAAAACTATGTCTTAAATATGACAACACCAGCATTCCTTTTAACTTAAGGACCATAAATCTGAATTCCAAATGCTTCTGTTTGATTGTAGATTTTGAAGAACCAATCCTATATGGTGTAGGTAAGTTCAAAAGGCTTAATGTTGAGCTCAGGTTGCTAAGGCTCAGGCTTCAGTCAAAGCACTGATCTTTATAATCACAGAAGAGTATGATCTGGTGGGTCTCAGTCTGGAGACAGTGGAAACTGAGAAGTGTATTGAAATGCTTGAATATTCAATGAAATGACAACATTAACAAAAGCTGAACCCTTTAAGATGCATTCACCAATCTGCATGTCTTAGTGGGTCAATACAAATGTTGTTTCTGCAATATGAGGGGGTCCTGATTGAATGATCACAATTCATCTCAGTATTTAGGTTCTAATGACTGTAATCATACTAGAACTGAAAACAGTTGTGCTGTCTCTTCATCCAAATCCATCAACATAAGCTTGTAGATCAATAATTCACAATATAAATCTACGTAACTAGATAGCTAGTACTCGGAAAATTCGATTTTCCTTTTTCTCTGGCTTTAGACTATGGTATCCTGTGAAATGAGAGAATCAATCTTCTGCAATTTCACAAACAGAAAGATGCAATTATTGAATGATTGCATTGCATATCTCCTCTGATCAATTATCTCTAATTGTGGAGATATATTCAGGAAATATGCTATCTGTGTCATCCAATATGTCAAAATCTTGGTCTAGTTAGAGTCTGAAAAGGAATGGTGATGGCTAACTCAGTCCGTCTTCATATGCAAAGCAAAAGCAACTGTCCTGACCTTCTCATAAGGGCCATAAAATCTCCAAAAAAGCTTAAAGCATGCATCAAGAACGAAGGGGGGCCTAAGCAAACAAGCCTCATGAAGCAAACACGCAGGGAACCTATTGACTAAAAGTTTCAACCACTACAGCTAAACAAAAATGGCACCCAAACTTTTCGGTAAAATATTACCATTTTTACACTGCAGAGCCTAGTATGCAAGATAATTCATGAGTTAATCTCTGTTCAATCCTTCCCATTTATTCAGCGGACAGTTTTTCATGTGATGATTTGCAGGGTGGTCCATCTACTTATTCAGATATTAAACATGTCATAATTAAGCCACCTAAAATATCCTTAATGGTGAAGTCCTATCCTAGTGAATGTGTCTTTAATTAATGGTTAAGATCCTTAATGGCTGAGCCTTTTGCTCTTAAGTTATCCTTAATGGTTGAGCCTTTTCCTATAGGTGTAAACCCTTTTGATGGCGATCTATGATATGCTACTGTTAGATTAATTTCGATTTAAGACTTTTTCAATGGCTGAACAGTACAAAGTCTTTTGATGGCAGTCCATTATTAACGAAAATTGAGCGAGCTGTGAAGGTAACATTTAATGGCTCATGACCGATCCGTGGGGATGAGAAGCTTCATCAATTGTTCTTCATCTCGGATGGGTTTCCATCTTCTCTCAACATGGCTGAGATGTAATTGATCTGTGCTTCTTTGATATGACTTTAAAGGTGAAGTGAATGGAGTATGGTTTCTTACTCTCATTCGCCCTTTGAATGTTGATACTTGATGAATGTGACTTCTTTAATAGTTTTCCTTAAAATGTATTGAATTCCAATTCTCTTTCTACTAATTTTGTTAGTTTTGTAACCTTTTGGTTAATGTAATCAAAATGACTTAGCAAAAAAAAAAAAAAAGTCACACAGGCTGAACCTGTTTATTGTGCTGCTAAGAAGAAGCAGGCCAACAAGAAACTTGGCAATATGACATTTAGCAAATTGTGGAAGGCAATCACTCAAGTTCAAAGTCAAAAAAAAAAAAAAAAAAAAAAAAAAAGGCTAGACTCTTGCTTGTAAAAGCAGTACAATTCTGAGCAGTTCCGGTATAATTTCATGATAAAGAATATGGAAAATCATCACTCGGTCGTTGTAATGCTTTCAGTTCAATGCACAATATGAAAATATTCTGAGGTGCAGATGAGCTAAAGGATGCCATCCATAACCAATTTTAAGCTTTGACAAACAAAGCAAATGGATTTCTTTAATTTCAAGAAATATAAAGTTCCACGTCACCGTGAAATGACTAGCAAATTAAGCGAATGTCTCCTTAATACGTGGACTAGTTATGTACATGATTCTTCAGGCAGCTTGGTTTTGAATTAATCCATGGCCGATGTTGATTTTGTCAATCAACTGCTGATGATTCCATGGCTCTGGGGTGATAGCGTCTAACAGAAAAATGAAAGACAATGCGCCAATAGCACATAATCAATGTCCAATAACATGTTTTGCATTGGACCCTCATAAAGTGGAGGGATATGATGGAAGCTTTTTCAGTTCTTTTTCCTAATCGATTCAGGAACATGAGAATGGATGGAGTAGAAATGTTGGATCTGAACATGTCCTTAAGCAGTGGATCCATTGATGACTTTAGTGAAAAAAAATAAAACAGCATTAGCTTACAACCCTAAAAGTAGTGGTTCCAAAACAACTAATGCAGATTTGTCATTCCTGATACTCTTGTGGGATTGAAATTGCTGTCAAATATCCTTCTCAGGGTCACATTGAGACAAAAGAAGATATTAACAAGGATGTTTGGTTATAATTAAGTTCAAAGGATCATGTTATGTTATAAATTGTCTTTAGTTTCTTGCTGTTGACGAGGGTATGCATGTTTCCTTAGTAACAGTGAAAGTTAGGTTTCAAAAGGGACAATGATTGAAACAAGGGTTCTGTACCAAGGCACGTTATGCTTTCGGTTTGCTCAGTCAGGGTCATTGCAGATTGCCTGGGCCGATGAACAATGTTATTGGGATGCTACTGTTCACCTGCTGACGATTTCATGGATGTATCTGGTTCTTTTGCATCCTAGATTGGACTCTCCATTGGCTCATAAACAATGCCAATATGCCATGCCATGGTGTTTTTTCTTTGGTCAGAAATGAAACATTCATAAAATAATAGTAACAAAATTACGGATTCAAATAAAATACAAAAAACACATGAAAAAAAATAAAGATTAAAAGTTTAGTTTGAATTGACAATGCAATTGTTTTCGATGAGATTTAAAATAGCAGTGACGGTAAAATTAATATCAAACGGTGATATATTTGGATTTAATTATAGTGATAATGGTGATATGAATAATGAAATGATCATTAAAAATATTTTATTAATTTTTTAAAAAAAAAAAAACAATGGCAAATTTGTAAATGTAGTGTGATGTGTTGAGCACACCACACGAAAATCTCGTTTGAATCCAAACAAGGCCTAAAACGTAATATATATCGGTTTGAACTGTAGCACCCACAAAATCATTGATGCCAATAAGCAAATTATCGTTTTGGACAAAATCATGCTATAGTAAAGAAATCCGACCTAATTCATAAGATAATTCAATGGTGTAAAGTTTCATTAAATTTGTAAGTGAGATGATATATAATAAGAAGTTTCATGTTCGATTTCTATAAAGTTAAATTTTTTTGGATCAACATAAATAAAAATTAATTTCATATCTAATATGATATAGGAACGTATTATAATTTACATAATAAAAATCCAACCTAAAAGTAAAACCCGATTAAAACGCGAACGCACGAAAACGCTGAATTTTTGCAACTTTTAGAGATATAACAGGAAGACAACTAGCATTTTCCTCTTGCTGTTACTAGTTCATGTACGTTTGCAATCCATTGGCTACATATTTGTTTCACATACGTATATGGATTGTTAATACATAAACAAGAAACAAATGAAAAGGAAATGCCATAGACTCCGAAACTGTACAGGAGAGTAGTGTAGAATCTTCGGCTGGTTGGCTAATATTCATGATGGGAGTCTGCAATATGTCGGCTTGGTCGTCTATGTAATGCTTTCAGTTCAATGCACACGATTCTGAGCTGCAGTCTCTAGGCCTTTCAAGCAGAGAGTTATAGGATTCCATTATCTAAAGCCATCTCAACTTGACCATTTATGGAAAACGATTGCTTCAACTTCAAAAAAGTGTAAAGTATTATCATTGTCAACACAATTCGACTAACAATTCATCAGCCAATAGTCTCTTGAAACGTTGCCTGATTTTGAGCATGATTGTCAAGCCACCCTCGTCTGTATCAAGGTGCCAAGTTTCTCAATAGACGTGAACTGTCAGAGTAACATGGTCTGACACGAAGTTATAAACAAATTAATTTATTTTTTATTTACTTCAATTCTATTCAAATTTAATTCATTTATTTTTTTAATTGAGTTCGAACTTGCGTAAAAAATTGAGTTGTATTTAAAATTTTAATACTCAATTCAAATAATTCGTGAATCTAATTAAATTTTTTTAATATATATTTTTATATTTTATTATTAAATTATTATTTTATAATCATAATTTGTAATTCAAAAATGATAAATTAAATTCATCAAGTCAAACTTAAATTTATTGAATCAAATTGAAATGATTTGAAAATTTTATCAAGTTGAGTTAAATCGAATTTTGAACTTTAAGTTTCGAATCAAATCAAACTCGAACTTAATATTAAATTGTCTCAATTTAATTCAATTACATTTCATTGAGAGGAGAAACGAGGAAAATGCATAAAATTATGATATTGTATCCTGGTTTTGGACCCCCATAAAGTGGAGGGATGGACCCTTAATTTGCAAGCTCTTTCTCTGACTGGTTCAGGAACTTAGAAATGAAATAAAGGAGTAGAAATGGTATTTGAAGCTATCCTGTTATCAGTGTATATCTACTGATCATGACTTGGTGAGATCAATAATAGTGCTGGTTCCACAGAGCGCTCTTGATATTTGTCAGCTCTTGTAATCTTTGTGGGGATGTTGTTATGGGATTAGGCAATGTCACATGCATGGTTTCTAATATGAGAATTTCATGATTGCTTTATGAGGTGATCGTCCATTGAGAATTGGCAAGTGGATAAACTTATCAAATCTTTTTTCGATTATTAAATTAAGAAAATTGTAATTGTAAATACTTGATTTCAATTATTAATATTTTATTTTTAAAAATTTAATTAAAAGTCACACCATAATATTAATCAATAATCACGTTATAATAAAAGCAATTCAAAACAAATGATAACGTTTAGTTTTTTCCGTGGGAGTTAAATGACTAAATAAATAAATAAATATATATATATATATATATATATATATATATATATATATATATATATATATATCGAATATTTCAATAACTAGTAGAAAGAATTCGTCAATTTTAGTTTTTCGGCGAAACCAAGTTAAAGGGGTTTGAATTAATTTAAGATTCATCATGATTCCAGCATAATAATTTTGGAAGTATCAATTGACGATAAGTTGAAATGAAATAAAGCACTTTGCAACATCAAATAGGCGAAAATTTATGTGATGGGATCACCAAATCAAGTGCCTAAATAAACTTTATATATGTGTATATATAAATCATGATGTAAAAATAGAATAATCAATAAAAGGTGAGACTCTTTTCATGGTCATAGTAGTTTAAAACAAACAATAAAAAACATGTCATGTGAATTTCACATCTGGATATCTAAAATAAACAAAACCCCAATTAAATTGAACATCAAAACATCTTCTATAAATAAAAATAGAAAGCAAAAAGAAGTGTCGACCGTCAATATTTTTAGGAAATGGTACAAATGGGAAATGACTAAGACATCACTAAGAAATTTAAAAAAAAAAAAACTATAGTATATATTACATATGGTTTAAATATTTAATTTTTAGGTCATAGATTCTAGTGATTTGAGGGTTTTATCATGGAAGTTTTGACAATGGTTTAAATGGTAACGTAAATATTTATAATGGAATGAAAGATGGGGGTAGACCCTTTAAAATTCAAACCCTAGCTTAGCCAAAAATAAAAAGATATGAAGAGATGGGAAGAAGAAGAAGAAGAAGTAAACTTTGTGGTTTCAAACGTAATGAAAACGTCAGGAAAAGTTGATGTGAGAATTGGCGGCAATTCCCTTTAAGCTTTGATGAATTTGTCATGATTCCATTTTCTATTTGCTCCCACTTTTGACTTTAAACTATTTGGAGATTTATTTCGTTTAACTTTTCATGGAAAAAGGCTTAATTGAAGTGACTTTGATGCATCGTTCAGGTCGGCTTGGGTATAGTTTCAAGATTGTGAAAATAGCTTTTATCGACATGTTAATCTTTTCAATATCATTTTGAGCCCTAATTCATTTAATTATTTTAAAATAAAAAATATATTATTACATATTTAAACTTTTTAAAATCGGTAATTTTTAAAAATTTATCTAATATACATATCATTTAATTACTGTTTATTTGGTAAACAATTCAATTTTTTTTATCATATAGTTTTTTTATATAGTGAAAAATAAGTTTTGAAATATTTAAATTTTAATTCAAGTCTTTATATTGCTCGGTGTAGTCATGGTTTTGTTTTAAATTTTCTTAGATTATATATATGTTGATTTATTTGATTTGTTTTTTGATTTCAAATATATAATACAATTTTTTTTAAAATTGAGACAAATTTAACAAATATTGATATAACTATATATTTATTTTGAAAAATAATTTGATAAATGGGGAAGAAAATTTTTAGATTTTAAGAACAGAATTAATAATATATATTATATTGAAGAATAAATAATTAAAAATCAAGTATGTGATAATTACAGTTATAAAATTAAAAATTTTCATTCCAAGTACAGAACTCTGTTACTTTTTCCGTTTATAATAATTTGGAAGTTATTTCGACATGCTTTTTGCCTTATCTTTTTACAACAAGCATATCTCTATCGATTTTCTCTATGTCAATGATTCATTGCCTTTTTTTTTTAACTTTTTCTTTATTATAAAAAGTTAAAAAATTCCAAAGTAAAAGTAAAAAAAAAAAAATACTATATTTATAAATTATCTTTTCTTAGATTTTTATCTCCCTTTTATAAAAAGGTTTATCAAATCAAATCAAATATATTTTTTTATTAAATTAAATTAAGAAAGTAGCACAGCACAACACACCATGTCACTGAGGGTCGATTGACCTCACTCTTTCTAAAGAAAAGAGAGTAAATAATGCGTGTTAAGTTTACTAAATTCTTTCCCACTTACAATTAACTCATATAATATCCATATAGGACAAATTTTTAGAAATTGCAAGAGTGCTTGTATTATTAATAAAGGAGAATAGCATGATTCAACATAGACATATAGGTAAATATGAAAATGATGAACATAATTCAAAAGTAAGCAAAAGAATTTCTTGTGATTATTGAGCTCTAAATTTTGTTTGCCAGTCAATAATGGAGTTTTATTTTTTTGGAATGCGGATATGCCGACAAAATTGATTTTTTTATTTGAGTTGCTACTTATGATTGGATAAACTCTCTTCATTGCTTGCATTCATTAAAAATTATTAATCGAATCGCTCTCAATAATAAATCGATGAGTACTCTTAATATCAAATGCGACAAAGAATAAAAATATTATTTAATAGTCATAAATTTAGCAAATTTCGATCGACATTCTTAATTGACTTAGAACCCCACCAATATTTTTTGAGTCTAGTTTTTTAAAAACTGAACCATCAACATTAAATTTCATTCACTTCTAAAAATTATATATTTAAAAGGGTATAAACGCGTAATATCCTTCAAAAATGAGTTAAATAATTTTTGAAAATTACATACATTAATTAGGTTAAGCCCTATATTCAAAAGAAAAAAAAATTCAAAGTATTTCAATCATTTTAATTCTTAATATTTTCCAAACGCAGGCGTGTGTGTATATATATAATTTACTGTTCATAGAAGAAAAAGTTAGTGGCAGCAATGTAGATGTCAGAGTAATTGAATTTTAGCAAGTTCATGTATACAACTATTTTGTTGCCATAAATAGCAACTATTTATAGTACTATATATAAATCATTTCTCTTACACGACGTCCATGTGAAAACTGGACAACAGTTGTAAGATTTGTGTGAAAGGAAAGCCTTAAGCCTTTCGATGTCAATATCCCAACTGCCAATTGAAAAGAAAAAAATTAAAAGAAACTTTGGATCATGTTGAATGGCCCACAGTAGACGTTTAGAATGAGCATTTTGATTCTCTCTTTTCTTTTTTGCAACAAAGCTACTTTTGAGCCAAGGAGATATTTGCTGGATGTGTAGGAGCAAAATCAGGATGAAATGTGAGTTATAGAAGCAACAATAACATGAACCAATCTTACATAGAAATATAAATGTGTTCAAAGATCGAATTAAAAATAAAAAATCAATCAAATTCAAATTGATTTTTTAAGTTCGAGTTTAATCTAAATTAGTTGGTTTTATTAATTAATAAGATAATTTATTTTGAAAGTATTTTTAAAAATATTAGAATATTTTATCATTTTGATAATAAACAATAAATAAAATGGATGGGTTAAATTGAGTTTGACTTTTGAAAAAGTCATCCAATTTGAGCTTTATTCATGAACAATTTTCTATTAAATATCTTACATCTTATTTATTTTGTACTTGATTAAAAAAATGCAATTTACATCAAATTTTACATAAGTTTATGGAAATTTCTAATATTGTTATCCACATTAAATAAATTATTAAATTTTGATAATCAATTTTATAAAGTAAATTTTTTACTCTCAGTTATGATCAATATTGATTTATTAAATTTTTATTTTTTTATTTTTTTATTTACCTTTCAATGAAAGAAACAATATTCAAAAATCAATTTTTGAATATATGATACATGTGTTTATCATTTAATCGAATGTTCAAGTGCTATAAAATAATTCTAAATTAGATGAGTCGGGTGAACTTGAAATAAGGATAATTCTGAAAAAATCAAAGAGCTAATTAAAGAAGAAAACATAACAAAAAAAAAAAATGATGAAATGAAGAGAAGCTTAGATGTTTGACTTCCAATTCTTTTTCCTACAATAACCGTTTTTGGTTTTTTTTTTTTTAAAGTTGACAGATATTGAATTTAAATTTCAGATCCATAGAGATTTCATATTTTAAAAATGATTTCATGATTATTTGAATGAATATTTTGAATAATTTGATTTTCAAGTTATTATATGATTATCCCATCTGCTATTTCGTCTATTTTTAGCCCAATTAAACTCGAAAATAATGCAAATAAAAAGAATTTGTAGGGAAGAGCCGTCAGACAATCTTGTAGGGTCGAGAGAGCAAATATTTCATCAATTGCGAAAATTTATTATGAGAAGCCATTGTCAAAAGTCAGAAGAAACGTCTGGTTTTCCCTTTAGTTGATAAATAGGTTTTTGTCATCTTGTGGAAATACATGTCTTCTCATTCTCAATTTCTTTTTCGGATCCTTTTGAAGAAATATGTATATATAATCTTCATGGGTTTTTTCTTACATGACAAAATGTGTGAGAATGACACTACCTTGACTATAACAGACCAGCCGACATATGAAAAATTAAAAATGCAATATATAAAGATTTTATCAATTAATTGAAGACTTGATTGATGGTTCATGCTGTTTCTTACTCCATTTAGGAGAGATATGTAAAGTTATGATCGATTCTATCTCTTCCTTTTTTAGATTTCTTAGAGTCTACTAAAATTATTCATGGATTAATGAGTCTCTTGGCAAACTTGATTGTCAAGACAATGTTTTATATTTATTTTTTTAAGCAATTGATTTCAGTGATGTTAAAGGGTGGCTCCTGAAAGATATAGATTTTTCCTTAAAGCCTTTACAGCAGGACTTAACAGAGTAGACAGCAAAATAGAGAAAACATGATTTAGAGACAGGAATTATAAAAGAACGTATGATAACCGATAAACTTATAGAGAGGGGCCTGGCTACTTGATTCAATAGCTACCACCAAATCAAGAAGAAGTCATCCCTGGAGGTACATGCTTTTGCCACTAGTTGCCATTCACCTCTCAAAAAACTTTCAAGAAGAAAACTTGATCAATTGAAAGCATCTTACAAACAACATCACAAAAGATAGGTCATAGCTTCCACGATCGATTGGTTACATATTCACACCAGTCAATTGTCACTTCTGAATCGTATTAAATGATTCGGCAAGTCATGATAGTTGCTTGAACCAAAATTTTTTTTTTTTGATTACCGCTTGAACTAGAGTTTGAACGCTTGACTTTAGGGCATCGAAGTATTTCTTAAGCAATTCCCATTAAAATAAGTTATCTTTGGTTAATTACTTTGGTTAATTATTCCAATTATTTGGCATTACTAGCTTGATTTCAGTTTATAAAATAAGTTATCTTTGGTTTGGTATTTATTAAGAGCTTTATTTAATTGTTTGGCAGTGGAAGTTACAAGCTTTTTTCTCCTTTTGAACTAACTTTGTAAATGGATGAAAGAGAAAAGATTGTATGAATAGAAAATTTTATAATATATATATATATTTAAATCAAGTCACACAATTACATCAACTTTATGTTTGGATAGATATTATTAGTCAAAGAAAATATAGAAAAGTAAAAGAAAGAAAAATGTGCATGTACTCTTTATTTGGATTATTAAAATCAATAAAAAAAAGTAAATGAACCCTAACAACTATTATTTAATTGAAGAGTGAAAAAATGAAAGGGAATGATACATCATAATATTATTATCTACATATAACATTTTTTTATTATAAAATACCATATAATAATTTATATTTGTTATTCATTTGAATAAAAATAAAATTTTAGTATAGATTAAGGTATTTTATTTTTTGTTGAAAAAAATTTATATTTTGTCTTCAACTTGATTCAAGTAATAATTGTTACATTAGAGTCAATGTACTTACAGAGCATCAAGAATGCTAGAAAATATTAGAACAAAATAGAAAATTAGAATTTTAAAATAATAATAAAATGATAAAATCATATTTGTTATCAAGTACAAATAAAAACAAAAAAATTGATAAATAAGTTTTTTTGGGTATCAAATCAAGAAAAGTTCATTAAAAACACCAAAAATTTTATAGCATACAAACAATTATAATGATTATTTAAGAAATTAAAAAAATAAGGGTATAAACGTAATTTTTCAATTAATTTTTTACTTTTTTTGGTTAATTGAGAGACACAAAAAGGAGATTTAAACTTTAAATTCAATTCTTCTTAAGAATGGTAGGCCAAGTTTTTCTTTCCCTAAGATTTACTCCAAATTGAAATAAATGAAAAGTGAGATATTTGAGGGAAACTAAGGGATATTTTTTTTTTTTTAAATCCTATTCAAATAGGAGAAAGTAAGGAAGCGTTACATGTTTTCTCTCTTTTCTTTTTCTTTCTCTATTTTATCCATAATCTAAACATAGTATAAAAAAAAAAAAATTATCATATATCATCAAGATGATCGATTAATTCATTGAAAAAAAAATATTTGTGTAATAGATGGTTTGATGTATTCTAATTTATTTATTTATTTATTTATAACTATTCTGTTTCTCCTACAGACAAAGTGGGATTCGTACAGCATATTTGTAAAGTTTAGAGTCAATACCTTATGGCCAAAAAGCATGAACAATTAGTCAAACGCCCAAAATCCATAATATTTGCTATATATAAATAGACCAACTGTCATAGACCATTTCCCAACTCTTTCATTAGTTTCTTTGCCCAATTTCCTTCTCAAAATCCTTAGATGGATAGCTCAGTTGCTCCCGTCACCATGTACAATGACCATCAAACTTCCAGCAAGGAAAATAAGTCTTCCAAAGGAGGTTGGAACGCTGCCATTTTTGTCATCTGTAAGCTTTTTTTTTTTTTTTTTTCTTTTCTTTCTATTTTTCAATCTTGGGTTTCTTTTCCTAAGATCATTTCTTTTATAGAGCAAAGTTTTTGATGTAATTGTAATTGTTCATGGCTTCATGCAGTTGTTGAGATGGCAGAGCGATTTGCTTTCTATGGTTTGGCCGGAAACCTGATCTCTTATCTCACAAATAATCTTGGTGAGCCAGTAGCCACAGCAGCCAAGAACGTCAATACCTGGGTTGGGGTTTCTGCAATTTTCCCTTTGCTCGGAGCCTTTATTGCGGATTCATACCTCGGCCGCTTCAAGACCATAATTGCATCCTCTCTCATCTACTTCTTTGTAAGCTCATAACTACTCGAATCCTAGATCAAGTACTTGAACGATACTTATTGTAAGTCCTCTTTGATTGTTGTGTAAACGGATAATGTTTTCATGTTCCAGGGAATGGTATTGTTAAGTTTATCAGTCTCAGTAATTCCTATGCATTCTCGAAAAGCTGTGTTTTTCACAGCACTTTACATATTAGCCATAGGCGAAGGAGGGCACAAGCCCTGCGTTCAGACCTTTGCAGCTGATCAATTCGACGAGAGCATCCCAGAAGAAAAAGCAGCCAAAAGCTCATTTTTTAATTGGTGGTACTTAGGAATTGTTACTGGCGCCTCGGTTGCCATTGTTGTTGTGATTTATCTTCAGGTGAAATGAAACGTTACTTTCAAGACTTGAAATCTTGTGCCAGAAAACTACCGTTACTTCCTTCTTTACCTGTTTATCATGATGCCTTTTTGCATGTAGGATAACGTTAGCTGGGCAGCAGGATTTGCGGTGTTAGCAGGATCATTGGCAGTGGCATTAGCATTGTTTTTGATTGGAATCAAGAGATACCGAAAGCAGCGTCCGACCGGAAGTCCCTTCACCACGGTGGCTCAAGTCTTCGTTGCGGCAGCGAAGAAATGGCGCCTGAGTGAGACGCACGGTGGCAGAGGGATTTGCTATGAAGATGATAGAGTTGGCAGCCATGTTCAATGTCAAACCGGGGGCCCCAACTTGGTTCGTACAAAGCAATTCAAGTAAGTCAAGTTGGTCTAACATTATAGATTGGTTTGACATTAATTTATGGTTTACGATGACTTAGAAAATGCACTCTTAAAGGAAATAATTTCCTGTAAATCACTCAAATAATTATCTGTAACTTAATGGAAATGGAGTAATAAATTTGGTCAGTCCGGACCTGAAAAGGAAAGAAAAATCTAAAATTGGAAGTCTTTTTTTTCTTTAAACTAGTCTTAGTAAAATTGCTATATATGGATTCTTTGTTTGACTCTAATATTAATACACTAATTAAATTGGTATTACTATTACTTTATGAATATATTTTATGGAAAAAAGTAGTTTATTTTATGTAAAGAAACTATAAATTGAATACGGAATGTTTAATTAACTTAATGTTTTGAGCATATATTTATTAGACCAAAATATTAAAAAATTCTTGAATTATTTCATTTTTTTAAAATAAGATCTTATATTTTTATTGTGTATTTAAATAAGCGTTTATATTTTGTTTTGTATTTAAAAGATAAAACATATTTATTTTATAAGGTTTATCAATGTAAAGTGATAAAATACATAAGCATTTTAATTATTGTAGTCTATTTATTTTAATAAAAATGGGTTCTTAAACAAGTAATTTTAGTAGTTTTCTTATACAATTTAATACAAGAAATATAATATTCATGATTAATTAATGGATGGGTTGAATGAAAAAAAAAAATTCAACAAGAAGCATATGTTCTTTAAGTCAAGCAGTCTCAACCATTAACGGCGATGATAAGAAAAAAAGAGTTGGAATTACTACTTTCATTTGTTATCTTTTGTTTTCATGAGCCTATTGTCAAAGCTAGCATTTTATATCAAAAACAGAAAGGAATTAAAGTAGGGGCGACTGGCTGATCATGATTTTTATTAATTAATATAAAGCAGAATAGGAATCCATATTTATCTGGTTAAGATAATCACCAGTTGCATTTAAATAATCTGAAATTCAATGCTCTGTGTTTGTTTTTTATTTTTAATTATATTGTTTTATTATTTTTAGCGGTTTGTAAATCTCTTAGATATGTTCACACCAATAGAATGAGATCCCATTTTCTTGCAAAATTTCATGTGATTTGTTTGTATAGTGCATTAATTAATATTAAATTATTTGTCTCATGAGTCATGATATTTGGAAATATGATAAATTATCTAATAAACTATTAGTAAAAGTTTTAAATTTTATAAGTGAAATTAATGACACATACATTTTAAAGTATTATAAAAACTTTAAAAAAAAAATTATTGAAAGAAAGTGAGACATACAGTCTTTTACTTACATATGTGAAATTAAAAAATTTTATTGTATATATAAAAATGAATATTAAACATAATTTTACACTTTCTCTCATTTTTTTATTTTTTTCAATTTCCATGTCATTTTATTTTCAAATTTGAAAAAAAAGTTTTCAAATAAATATATGTTTTTTTAGTTTTAATTCAATTAACTATTCAAAATAATTTAATTTAAAGTTAATTAAAAATTTCAAATCAAGATTTTTATTCCTGGGAATAGTCTTAAGTGGAATTTAAGTATTTCATTATCTATGTTAATTTTTAAATTTATTGGTAGGAATAAAAAAAACAAGAGAACACGTATTGATCTATATAATATTTCTTGGAATTGCAGAATTTTTGATAAGGCAATGATTATTGACAACAAAGATGTCTTGAGCAAAACTAGAAATCCTTGGAGGCTTTGTTCATTGAATCAAGTTGAAGAAGTTAAGCTTGTACTTAGCCTCATCCCTATATGGCTTGCTTGCTTAATGTTTTCTGCTGTGATAACTCAATTACACACATTTTTCACCAAGCAAGGCAGCACAATGTCGAGATCAATCGGCCCTGGTTTCCAAGTTCCCCCGGCAGCACTTCAGAGTCTAGTAGGCCTCACAATCCTCTTCACCGTCCCAATCTACGATCGAGTTTTTGTCCCAATAGCTCGGAAAATCACCGGACATCCCTCAGGGATAACCATGCTACAAAGAATCGGTGTTGGCTTGTTTATATCAATATTTAACATGGTTGTTGCAGGATTAGTGGAGACTGTCAGGGTTAACACCGCAAGACAACATGGCTTGCTCGACAGCCCGAAAGCCGTGGTTCCAATGAGTATATGGTGGTTACTTCCACAGTACGTGCTCACTGGGATTGGAGATGTGTTCACCATTATTGGATTACAGGAACTGTTCTATGATCAAATGCCTGAAGAAATGAGAAGCATTGGAGCTGCTGCTTACATAAGTGTAGTGGGAGTTGGAAGCTTTGTCAACACTGCCATAATCTCTGTTGTGCAAACGATTACTTCAAGGCATGGGAATGTGTGGTTGGGAAATAATCTCAATCGTGCACATCTTAATTATTTCTATTGGGTATTGGCAGGGTTGAGTGCTATTAATTTGTGTGTTTATATATGGATTGCTAATGGTTTTATGTACAAGAAGGTTCAAAATGATGAAATAGGTAAGGGGAAAGAGTTGGAAATGGAAGACTATTTGGATGTGAAGGTATGAAACAAGAGGGTATCTGGATGTAAGAAAGACTAATTTACATCTTAGGTTTATATACTACTAGCTAGGAAGAAATTAAGATTCTCAAAAGTTTAAATGCAAAAGTACTTTAGTTTTTACCGATTAAGTCTCCTTTAAATTTTTTATCGTATTTTTTTTATAAAGTTATTAACAAAAAAATTATGATCATAATCAAAAATTTCTCAATCGAATGGTTAAGTAAGAGTTATAATATTTTATAAAGTTTAGTGAAGCAATCACAAGTCTATCTCTAGTTATCGAATATTTCTCTTATAACAAAAAAATTGTAATCATAGTAAAATATTATATTTTATAAATAGAGTACAAACCAACTAAATTAATATATAATTAGATATATAACCAAAAAAGTATAAGTAGATAAATTCAGAATAAAATTGAACCAAATTCAATCAAATTTAAATTCAAAAACTCAAGATTTAAAAGCTTTTAAAGTTTCATATTTATATACATCATGTGGAGATTTTAAATTTCATAACTAAAATTAAAAAAATTGACACATGTTAATTTAATAATCAATTAATTTATTAATTTTCATATATATATATATATATATATATTAATGAAATACTTGTCAATCTTTAAATTCATTTGTGACCTTTAAAACTCCACCATTGATGTAATAGAAACATTTTAGTTTTTGATATATGAAAAGGAAAGAGAGAAGGTTATCTAACCTCACAATATCTAATTTTTACTAATAGACCAATAGAAAAGGAAATAAAGAACTGGGCCTTAGAAAAAATAGAGAGGATAAAGAAATGGGCTGCTACAAAGACCTGACCAAATGTTTTGATGACAGTTTAGCCTTGAGCCCGAACAAGGTTCAAAAAAAAAAAAAAATAGAAAGGCATATATAAATAATGCTACTTTTTTGTGGGGGGAAAGGCATACTTTCATTTTTAATCTTGTGTTAATTAATTATTGCTTTAGAATACTAATTGCTTACAAATCGATCATACATTAAAATATTAAAAAGGCTCTAATTGAATTTCTTAAGTTGTAGTGACAATTTTGATAGGATCCCTTGTGGCAATAGCATTTCGGCTTCAAATAAACTTCAATGCGAAAAGAATAAATATCCCTTTAGTGACGATTTGTAATAAAAAAGAACTCTAAAAGAATGAATTTCCGCTTCACCGATGATCGTGATTGAAAAGAACTTTAAAAGATATATAAGTTGGTTTGCTCCTTCTGATTTTTTTTTTCTTAATCTTGAAAGAAAATTAATAATAATAAGTTGTGTAATAAAAAAGCACATATATACCATATATTTGAAGAATTAAGCGTAAAGAAAAATGATTTTTTTATTAAAAATTATGTGATTATATACAAGAAATTAATGATTATATTTGAATTGGTTTTGGGTTTTCAATCATTTATTTTTTTAATTAATTATTATTTTCTCGTTTTCTATTTGCTTTTACTTTAGCAATTATTTTAAAACAGGATAAAAAAAATAATACAAAAAGATTTAATCTGACTCAATCAAATACTAACAACAAAAACAGAAAATTTTTTTTTTTTTGGGTTAATTGCATGGGTTTCTACATTAATTTCATTCTTTATTTTGGATGAAGGAAAAAGAAGAAAAAACCGTGAACATAATTATCTTAAATGTCGATCGAAGAGACTCTCGCACACGTACCTATACAACCAACAATCATACCAATCCACCCGGACTTTTTCTTTTATTACCAGTTTCCAATTCTTACTTCAGTCTCCCTCCATGGATAGTTTACACATGGACTCTCTCTCTATTCAAAGCCGAAACTGACCATAAAAATCCTCCAAAGAAGGCTGGAATGCAGCCATTTTCATCATATGTAAGCGACCATTGATATAAGTTCGATGAATTTTAATCTTGGTTTTCTTCTTATTTTTAATTCTTTTCTTGGGAATTTTTTCATCATGTGTTTGCATCCACGCATGCAGTCGTTGAGATGGCTGAGAGATTCGCTTTCTATGGATTAGCTGGAAATCTATTCACATATATAACGATTTTAATCTTGATGAACCAATGGCCGCAGCAGTCAAAAATGTCTATACTTGGGTTGGTGTCTCCTATATTTTTCCTTTACTTGGAGGCTTGATTGCTGATTCTTACCTTTGCCGCTTCAAGAGCATTGTTGCATCCTCAGTCATCTACTTCCCGGTGAGTTTCATACTATTTTTACTTTCTAAGTGTTTTCCATAAGAATTGACAAGGTTCCTTTTGTAGGATTGAGAATGTTACTTAACCAATTTTATGATTTTGTTTTTCTGAATTATAGGGAATGATTTTATCGATTTTATCAAACTCCGTGATTCCTATAAATTATAGGAAAGCTGTGTTTTGTACTGTACTTTATATAATAGCCATGGGCGAAGGCACCCACAAGCCCTGCGTCCTAGCCTTTGCTGCAGATCAATTCAATGAGAACAACTTAGAAGAGAAAGCGGCCAAGTGTTCATTCTTTAACTGGTGGTACCTAGGGATAGTTGCTGTGGCTTATCTTCAGGTAATTATAATTTTTTTTTTTTTAAAAAAAGAGATTGTATAATCAAACTGATATACAAAGCCAAATTAAATTTGATATTAACTGAAATGTTATTTTTTTGATTGAGCTGAACTTAAGCTTGAAATGGTAATCAAGTAAATTGAATTTGAATCAGTTTTATTTAAATATCATTAACTTATATAATAAGTTCTTAATTTTTTTTTTATACCTAATTCTTATGTTAGTTGGACAGTAGGATTTGGAGTGCTAGCAGGATCTTTGGCAGTAGCATTTATAATTTCGTTTTATTGGAATTAGGAGGTATCAAAAGCAGGGTCCGGTCGGGAGCCCCTTCACCACGTTGGCTCAGGTCTTTATATCAGCAGCAACGAAGTGGCGCGCGAGTGAAACGCACGATGGCCGGGGCATTTTTTACGAGGATCAGAAAAGTGGGAGCTGCCACGGTAATTATAATCAAACTAGGGGCCGCACCTTGGCCCAACAGAGCAATTTAGGTTAGTTTTAACTTAAGTAATCATGATAATCACTGGATTTTTAGGGTTTGGTTTACTTTTCCTTAAGTTATTATATAAATTTGGCAACTATGGTACAAGTTCGTACAAAGAAATTAGGTGTGATAATTCTTCCATTTTATTTTTTTGGCAAATAGGTTTCATCTGTCACATGCAAAGTTATTCTATTTACTACTTTTTTTAATAAAATTAATAACAATTTTTTTTTTGTATAATCACATATATTCTTATCTTTTTTACTGTTTAAAGTTAATTTTATTCGAGTCGAAATAGATTCAAATAAAACTCTCTCAATAATAACTATTCAAAGATTCGAATTTTATTCAAATATTTAGAAAAAAAATCTACTTTCGTTTTTTTCAACTAATTGTTAGTAAATTAATAACAATATTAATTACAGTTTTTTTTGCTAATTACAATATTAGTTACTTGTCCTTATTAGTAATAAATCCTATCATAGACTCCTTGGTGGCTTGATTTTTTTCATTTCATCAAAATGAAATATAATTCTTGAAAGTAGAAACATGTTCGCTACTTTAATTCTATTACATTTTAGAATCATTGTATCATATATATGTTTTTTTTATAAAAAAAAAAATTATGATAGGAATAGAAATTAATTAATAAGATCTCTCATTCTAGAACTTAAATTCATCTCTATAATATTACTTGGAATTTGCAGATTTTGGATAAGGCCATGATAATTGACAATGATGATGCCTTGAGCATAACCAAGAATCCTTGGAGGCTTTGTTCATTGAACCAAGAGGAAGAAGTTATGCTTGTACTCCGCCTCATTCCCATATGGCTGAGTTGCTTAGTGTTTTGTGTTGTGCTAGCTCAATTACAAACTTTCTTCGTCAAGTAAGGTAGCACAATGACCACATCAATAGGATTCAATTTCCAAGTTCCCCCGGCAGCGATGCAATGTATTGTAGGCCTTACTGTCCTCATTATCGTCCCGATATATGACAGGATTCTTGTTCCTAGAGCACGAAAAATTTTCGGACATCAGACAGGAATAACAATGCTACAAAGAATCGGCATTGGTTTATTTGTCTCTACAATTACCATGGTTGTTGCTAGTCTAGTAGAGACCAAAAGGATCAACAAGGCAAAAAACCATGGCAGTGTTGACAACCTGAAAGCTATAGTGCCAATGAGCGTATGGTGGTGAATTCCACAGTATCTGCTCATGGGAATCGGAGAAGTATTTACCCTAATCGGATTACAACAATTGTTCTACGATCATATGCCCGAACGAATGCAAAACTTAGGAGCTGCTATTTACGTAAGTGAAACGGGAGTTGAGAGCTTAATCAACAATGCTATTATCTCTATTTTGCAGAAGATTACCTCAAGGAATGAAAATATATGGTTGGGAAATAAGCTTAACCTTGCACACCTTGACTATTTCTATAGGGTGGTGGTAGGGTTGAGTTTCGAAAATTTGTGTGTTTATTTATGGATTGCTAGTAGGTTTGTGTACAAAAGGATTAAAAGTGATGAAGGAAATGAGGGGAGAGAATTGGAAATTGGAGGCAATTCAGATTGAAAGTATGAATCCAAAGGAAATTAAGGTTATCTAGATAGAAAAATATTTACATCTTATAGTAGAAAAATAGTTTATGTGATTAAGTGTTTGTTTCCAAAAGTAAATTAAATACTCATTTGATTATAAAAAAGATATATATGCTCTATAGTCTTTAAGAATTAAAAGTTTTTTTTTTTTTTAAAGTTTGGATTAAAAATTGGATGATTATACTTTTACAAAGAGTAATAATATTTGAATTCGTCATTGCAAACATAGTAATATCTAAACTAGAACTTCAACAAAAAATAATTTAATTTGACCAAAATAAATACTAAGAACTAAAATAGAATTTCTTTTTGGCAATAATTAATCTGGTTAACTTAATTTCCTTTTTTCTATTTTTAAGCGTATGTATATATGTATATATGATATTCTTCCTAAAATCAGCTCCATATTAATGTAATTTGAGGGACTTATGAGGATATTTTTCACACCACATTCAGACATAAGTACTATACACATTTCAATGTATTATGGTGCTTTTGCACATGAAGAAGTTTTTAATAGCATATTCATCTCGATATAATTGTAGAAGAAAAAGAATATATGTGTTTGTATCTATGTATGTGTATGTCTATATATATATATATATATATATATATAACAACTTAATTAGTAACTAAAATTGCAAAACAATTTATATACATAATACATAACCAAATCAACTAATTATACTTCATTCCAAACCCTGATTGGTTGATTTGTCTAATTTAATTTATTTCATTGATCTTTCATATAAAGAATGTAATACCATATGAAAAATTATTTCATTTACCGCAAATTAAAGCAATTAGAACGTTATCAAATAATTAATTAAGATATGTTGAAAAAAATCAACAAATTTAAATAATAAGAATGAAATAAGTGATTATACTCTATTATAATTGTAATTTCAGTGGTTTTTTCCATGAAATTACAAGATTCATTATAGGTAAGAGTGAATCTCTTTGGAAATTACACACAGTGCATTTACCTAGACAGTGAGTCATTTTTAAATTTATCCCTGTTTTTTATTTTTTTTATTTTAATATAATACTTTTAATAATCATTTTATTCTTTATTTCACATTTATCACGCCAATTGAATCCAGACATATTACAGTTTGATATCAATTTTACTGTTACTGTTGTTTTCAATTTTAATAAAGTTAATCATAAACTAATCGCACCTTCCACCTAAACTAATCCCTAATCAATCCATTTTGAAATTAGCTTTTCGATTTTCAGAATTAAGCCTCTTGATAATGATCTATTTTATTTAAATGCAAATGCAAGAATTAATGGTCGCTAAATTAATCAATCTTTAATTTTCAATCCATGGCTTACTTTCAAGAAATACCAGTTAAACAAAGAACTTTGACAGATCCCAAATATGAGAGTTAAACAAGAACAATAAACGAGACAGACAGCGGACAGACGGAGGGAATTCCTAAGAGTCGTCATGCGCTAATGAATATTCGATATATCCACTCGTCTGCAGCTCAGGAAATGCATCGATTAGATCTTCATCCTCCATGGCTGAACTATCGGCTGTGTCGTATGGATTTATACGTGGATATCATAAATGAACCTCGTAGATTCGTGAACAGCGCCAGTTCGGTCACAGTAATCAAGCATTAGATTACGCATCGGTGTGTTCCGGCCTATCCTATAGGAAAGATCATCAGCTTCCCTCTGTCCCTGCACTGTGATAACAATGGGGTTCTCTTCTTTCACCCGAGATAGAGAAATTAGAGTCGATTAAGTTACTGTTCTGCACCTAGTTTCCATTTTCACTGCTGGATGGCACTGCAATTTGCCTTTTCTAATTATGATTTCTTTGCCAATGACTATGGTCCAAGAGACTTTATATAGCATTTTCCAGATAAAAAAAAGAAAAGAAAAGTCTCTTTGGAATTTGAAATAATTAATAGGAAATGAACAACAACTTGTTTTGGATACATATATTATATTTTGCTCCTTTACTTTGACTGTTGGAGTAGGGTAGGTTCAATGATGAATCCATCTGAATTCTATTTAATTCCCAAGGAATTTTTTTCATTTCATTATTGATGAGAATTGAGAATTTAAAATAAAATTTATGGTTACATGCAATTTTTTATTATTTAGAAATATACCAGAGAAAATTTTATTCAGAAATTTAGAAGGGATTTTGTCATATGAATATTTGATGAAGTATTAGAGGCAAAATCCAACTCCCCTCTATTTTTTTTATCTATTATTTGTTTGTCAATACACCTTAGTTACTATTTTCTTACTATTTATAAGTATGAATTCTATTATATATGGTGTATTAGGGATGATAAAACCCGATTCCCCTGGTGATAGTTTCACATTTATAATACGTTTGAAAGACACCAGCCAAAGGCAGGGTTTGAAGACCAAGGAAAGTTGCTATTTGGCCTGTGAAAATCTTTAGCAGTGCCATGCTAAACACCCACATGGATGTTAACAAAGCATCTCCCATGGCTGCCTTAATCACTCCCATTTTTAGTGTTCTTCCCTCAGTTTTGGACTGGAAGAGCCTCAGATTCAGACTCGTTGATTTGCTTTAGCCTTTTTTTAAGCTAGCCCTTCCTTTTGTTCTCTTTCCTATTGCTTTGTGAAGAGAGCATTTCAACTTGTCCGAAAACAAACAAAAATAAATAAATGATACCATCGACTTTGCCTTGTGTGTGATAGTGATGCCAAGGGAATCTTGCCTAAAAAATCTACAAATTAATTCGATATGAGAAATAATCTTGTATTAAGAGAAAATATTAGTTTTTGGATTTTACAAACTATGTTAATAATATGACAAATATTTTTTAGAGTATATTTCTAAATTTTAAAAAAAATTATAAAAAATGAAACATGTTACTAACTTTAAAGATATTAGATTCGATTATTTTGTGAAGCAAGCCAAAATATTTAATTTTAAAATTAATCAGATTGAATCAAATTCAGTTAATTAATCTAATTAATCAAAATAATAAAATACATTTAAATTAAATTAAATTTTTAATTTTTAATTTCTCATATTTGAAACAATTACATAATATTATCTAACACAAATATTCAAATATCAAAATATAAGTTAAAAACTCTAACAAAATACTTAAACCATCATCTAAATATTAAAATATTAAATATATCTTTAGGTTTCATACTTTCATAACTTTTTAGTTTTATTTATAGATTTTTTATATGCAGATTAATTTAGTTAATTAACTGAATTAATCAAAAATTAAAATTACTTCAAAATTATTTTTGTTAACCGATTATAATAATTCAATGATTGATTAATTAATCGAATTAAATTCGGCTCAATCCGTTATTTAATTATAACTGAATTTAAGTATGAACGGACCTAACAATTTTTAATTTTTCTTCTGGAATTATTACTTTTTTCTACCAAAATATCAAACTCTAAAAATAAGGTGACAATAATTCTTATCTTAATCCAATGCGTTAAAAAATGGGAAAATAATTTGGGACAAAGTAGTTTGAACTAATTTCAAAGCCCAAAGAAAGTTATAAACTGTAAGCACCAAATAGCCCAAAACAAGAGGGAGGGTGGAAGCAGAATCTAATTAATCCTTCACTTTAGAATATATATGTTTTAATTTTTTATATATTTTACATATTAAAATAAAATTAGGTATTGAATTGCAATAAAAAGATATAAGCCAATAAATAGTTAATAAATTGATTTGATAAATATTTAATTTGTATTTAAAAAGTGACCCCTTGAGCTAGCCACACTAAAAAATAATTAAGTAGAAATTAAAGAAATAAATGCCTCTCTAGGCTACCAAAGTTCAGAGGTGCAAATAATAAATTTTGAAAACTTTTATGACTTAACTATGTAACATGTCATTATTCACAGTTAGACTCATCAATCATTATTCTTTTAGCCTTTAATTTTGTTTTTAAGTTTAACTTTAAAAGTATATCTGAAAATTTAATTCAATGATTAATATATATTTTTAATTAAAAAAATTAAAAGAAATTTAAATCTTTTATTCACAATATAACAAAAATCTCGCACTCACATCTTCTTTCAAACATGAAAAAAATTGTCTAGAGAGATGCTTGTGGTCTGTCCCATGGGGTATTGTTTATTGAGATATGGGGACAGGGCAAGATATGGCAGCTCTTTAATTCAGATTCGAGAAATCAAAATAAAAGGTGACATCACATGTGATTCATCTAATAATTTTCTGCCAATAACAGATATGTATGTTTTGATGTTAATGCTTTGATTTGGAACAATTCAGCAGCCCAACTGTGTTATCAATCACCCACTTGTCATAAAATGTAAATCTTTTTTCAAAAAAAAAAATCATCAAATAATTACGTAATTTATTAATAATTAAAATTTAATTTTTAGTAATTTTAAATAAAAAATTAAAATTTTATGATTTCGTTATGATTTCATTCCAAAAAAATTATTTTGTTGTTCTAATTTAAAATGGTTAGAATAAATTTTACATTTTTAAAACAATTTCACGTGAATATATAAAGGAAATCTTTTATTTAATTAATTTGATTTTTTATTTTTATTTTTATTTATCGATCTTCTTTTTATGATTAATAATTTATCCACAAACAGACTGAATACATAGTTTGCTTTGATTTTGGAAACTTTAGGCTTAAATCATCAATATTGTAATGTCAAATTAATCTCAATCCTCGATTCTAATATGGCATTGATCATATCTCGATTACTTTTGGACCACCACTAATATTTTCTTTTTTATTATCAACTTGATTTATTTGCCCAAAAGCAAGATTTTTTAAAAATTAAGTAATATAAAATAATTTACCTTTTACTCATTAATAATAATTTTTTTTAATTTCATAAATAAGAATTAAATTACTTTTATTTTCTTTTTATAATGAATTTATAATATAGTTTAAGAAGTATGTTTCATTCTACTAATCATGTTGTTGTACATAATATTAAAAATAAAAAAAATGTGTCATGTGGCGCACAAATAATGCGCCAAGTGACGCACGAAGAAAACGGGTATATACATGAAAAAATTTAATATTTAATGAAAATGACATATGCGTAATTAGTGACAGAGAGAAACCCCTATAAATAGAGGTCATGTATGATTCATAAACCGGATCGGAGAACTCCCTACTAAAACTCTGTCAAATTCTGTCTGACATAAGCATCAGAGTGCAAATGCAGGGAACAACCCCTGCGTTCCTCTGATCTTTTTTTTGTAGAAACTCTCGGCAACAAGTGGCAAAGAACCCGAAGAGAAGACGTTAGCGATTCGTCACCAGTATTTCAGGTAACAACAATTGGCACCGACTTGAGAGTAGAGTTTTAGTAGAGAGTTCTCCGATCCGGTTTATGAATCATACTTGCCTCCTATTTATAGGGGTTTTTCTCTGTCACTAATTACGCATATGCTCTTTTCATTAAATGTTAGATTTTCTCATACTTATACCCGTTCGTGCGCCACTTGACGCATTCTTCGTGCATCACGTGACATTTTTTTTATTCTTAATATCATGCACAACACATGTCAATAAAGTTTTAAACTCCATCGATCATATATGAAATGATTTCTTATAAAATAAATACTTATAATTAAATAAATAAATAAAATATCAAATATAAAAAATTGAATGAATGAGTTCAAGTTAATTAATATATATATATATATATATATATATATCGATCATATATGAAATGATTTTTTATAAAATAAATACTTATAATTAAATAAATAAATAAAATATCAAATATAAAAAATTGAATGAATGAGTTCAAGTTAATTAATATATATATATATATATAACAGTAATAGTGAATTAAATATATACGAAGATAAAATTGGAAACCGTGTCAAACATTTGGAGTTTTGGAGCTTAAGCCAAAATTATGAATTTGCAAAGTCTGACTTAGACCCAAATTATTTTTCAAAGATTTATGTTGGAAAATATGCGGAATAAGGATGATTGAATAAAGATATCACCACAGATATGCTTTAAGTTTATTACAAATAATAGTCTAAAGACATATTCTAGTAAGTATATCAAATTCAATATGTATATATATTCTATTAATTATATATATTATGACGAATTACATAATGAAAGATAATTGTCTTCTTATTTTACAAAATTCAAATCTGAAACCTGAAAATTGAAAAGTCAACTTTTAAATGTTGGATTATTTGTGAAAGATTATCCTGAGATCTTATATGTTAAGTCATAGAAAAATTATGAAATTTGTGTTAAGAGTAAATTTAGTGAACCAAAAAAAAAAAAAAAAAATTTAGTAATTTTTTGGGTTGCAAGAAATTTAGTAATTTACTTTTTTTTTTGTTACAAAATTTAGTAATTTACTAGAGATAGAACAAAGATAATTTTCTTCTAAATGGTCAAGGAAAGGATGCATCTTAGAGATTTAGCATCTTTGAATTTAATATGGAGAATCTCATTAAAATTATTAGTGAATTTTAATTTTAGTTTTTTATATTTTAATTAAATAATTTGATTTCACTTGAAATTTTGTAATTATAATTAAATAATGTTAACATTTTGTGATAACTCTTATAAATCAAATCCCTGAAATCAAAATCTATTACTCTAAAATATAAACAAATTATTGATTTTTTATTTTTTTTTTGGTTATGAATGAGTTTATTCGAGGGACAATTGTATTAATCTTGCCTCAAGAGGTGTAAATCAGATCATGCCCAATCTTATTGTCTTCTCAAGCAATCTCATGGCTTGAAGAGAAATTAATTTCACAAGATGATATATGATATGATTTGAGTACCTCCCATAACTTATATATATATGTGCCTCATTTCAAGGCAAAAACTTATAGCTTGTATTTATTGCTCAGGCTTATCTTCTTCTAGCCCATTTGCACATTGACAATTCTTTTTAGATTTTTAATTATCGATCTCAATTTTGTAATTAATAATTTATCCACAAATAAACGGAATATATTGTTGCTTTGATTTTGTAAACTTTATAGTTATATCATTAATATTATTATAATCTCAATTTAATCTCTAATATAGCATTGACCATATCGAGATTACTCTTGGACCACCACTAATATTTTCTATTTTATTACCAACTTGATCTGATTGCCTCAAAAGCAATATTTTTTAAAAAAAATTAAAATTTATTAACAAAAAGAGTCATTACAGCCAAACAATGAAATCAGTGATAAAATAAATGCTTGATTTCACAAGACAATCAACAAAATAATTTGCTTCCCTAAAGATATTAACAAAAGAAATATCTCTTAATTTGATTGATATAAATCTGCAATTTAGAATCTTTTGTTCATTTCATATGAAAAACATGTGTCTGATTTTTTTTTAAATAGCAAAAAAATAATTATAGAAAAAGAAGATCACTTTTTTTTTTAATAAAAAAGATAATATTGTATATTGATTCTATGATGATATTCAAAATAAATTTAATAAAAAAAATCAAATTTCAAGAATTTCGATTATTTCAATTTTATTTTACCAAATAAAGTAATTTTCCTTTAGATTTTTGAAATCTTTTCATAAATAAAATTTTTAATGAAATCTTTTGTCCAAAGGTATCTTCAAAAATTATACTTTTGATTTTAAAAGAAAAGAAAATCATGATTGACAAAGAAACAAAGTCTGTTGATGATAAAGACATGAAATGTTGGAAACCTAATAATTTGAATTGAAATTTCCACAAAATTTGAAAGCAAAGGACCCACAAATGCTCCCTTGAAAATGAACACAAGAGAAAGCACCAGCAGAAATTTATACATTGGTTGGAAATTATTGTATCAAAAAGCAAAAATTATAACAAAAATGTAGGTATGATGAAATTGATTTTAATTGTAAGGACCCAATTATAGGACCTACAAATATTTTTGTTCTTCTTTCTTCAAACATAGTAAAGTAATTTATCTTTTTTTTTAATTAGAAAAAGAATTTATATAAAATCTTTCATCTAGAACATCTATGATTAAATTATTAGCTTTTTTCATAATTAAGTGGGATAATAATGTCTTAAACACACTCAATTTAGATTGAGATTATTTTCGATTATATGAAAAATAAAGTAGACAATCAACCCAAATATAAAAAAAAATTTAAAATAAAAATTTGCCCTTTATCTTTTTAGTTGCTTAATAAAAAAAATTGGGTACCAAAATACAATTGATCATAAGTAGTTTTACCTTTTATTTATAACATTTGAATAATTGAATTTTATATTTCCACTTTATTTATTTGATTGCATTTTCCTCCAAATTACCTTACAATCATCCCATCCATAGATAAAATTATTTCTCAAATAAACACTATTTAGGAGTTTCTTGTTAAGGATTATATATTAGTAGGTAATTTAACTACTTTTTTTTTTATGAAAAAAATCATATAAATATAGAACTATAATGTTTATAATTCTCTTTTATACTATGAAGAGATGAACTCTCAACTTTATATTAAAAAAATAAACACTATTCTAATCTTTGATTTTTTTTTTCTTTTTCAAAAAAAGAAAAGTCAAAATGCATGCACTTTGCTACCATCCCTCATTTGTTAAGAAAAAAAAACATTTAAAATCTTAGGTTGGAATCTTGACATTTAGTTTAGTAGAAGGATGCGATTGTCAAGGGCAAGTCATGTAATTTACATCTTTAATTACTCTATGAATCAAAAAGGTTTAAAAATTCGAAATGTTAACTACAATAAAAATTCATATATATATTCAATATAATAAAAATGTCTTATTTAAGAAAAAAAATTCAAACTAATTCAAACTCCAAAATTTTCATAATTAAAATTCATATTAAAGTTTGTTAAAAATTTAATTTAAAGTTTGATTAAGGCACGTGCATGGAAAAAGTCTGAACTGTAGCCGTACATCAATGGAAAAGGCCAATACTTGTAGCCATCGGCCATCTCAATAGTTAAAAATGGCTGGAGCACTGAACAAAGAGTCAAAGAGAATATAATTATTATCGAAAGGTGTAAAACCATTAAAAAAATGGGAAACACACCACCATCTTTGCTTGTCCAATTCAATAATCAACATAGAAGATCCGGGAGATTCTGGATGAAATCTGCCGGATCTTGCTTTCCAAACTGTCAGATTTTCCATGGGATTTGCTTTGCACCTTCCCCATGACCAACCATTTAAAACTCACCTCCCCATTTCTTCTTTCCTCCATCTCTTCTTCCAGACCAAACCCAACGGTCCCATCTTCTTCTTCTTTCCTGTTTTTTTGCTTCGTTGAAATTGAAGAACATGGGGAGGGCAGCTGAGACTCAGTTTCATGTTCTCGCTGTTGATGACAGTCTCATTGATAGAAAGCTCATTGAAAGGCTTCTCAAGACTTCTTCTTATCAAGGTAAGTCATTGTAGCAACCTTAGACCAAAGCTGAATTGTAAACAGATTTTTTTTTTTTGTTGAGAGACAGGACATAGATTGATGTTTTCTTTTTCATTTTTGTTGTTGTGTTTACAGTTACTGCAGTGGATTCTGGAAGTAAGGCTTTGGAGTTTCTTGGATTGAATAACTATGAAGATGACCAGAGAAATTCAAGTAGTCTTGATGATGAACAGAGAAGTAAGGAATCTGTTTCTCCTGCTGCTCATCAACATCATCAAGAAGTGGGAGTCAATTTGATCATCACAGATTATTGTATGCCAGGCATGACAGGCTATGATCTTTTAAGAAAAATTAAGGAATCAACATCATTTAAAGACATACCAGTTGTGATCATGTCTTCAGAGAATATCCCATCAAGGATTAACAGGTTAGGAAACATGTTCTTAAATAATTTTTTTAGTAACAGCAGAGGTTTTGTCAATTGCTTCCAGTGTTGATTGATTAAGCTGACATGAATTGGTTTTGATGATTCAATCAGATGCCTAGAAGATGGAGCTGAAGAGTTCTTTTTGAAGCCAGTTCAATTATCAGATGTACATAAGCTCAGGCCACATCTGATGAAAGGGAGATCTAAAGAAATGCAACCAAATATTAACAAGAGAAAGGGCATGGAAGAAATTCATTCAGCTGATAGAACAAGAACAAGATACAATGAATTGGAATTGGAAGTTGCTTTGTCTGCAAATTAATTTTCTCAGAGAATTTTCTTAATATCTCTTTTTGGTTTAATTTTTTTTTTAAACTTTCTTATACTGAAAGTGTATAGGATTTTGGTCTAATTGAAAAAGAGAAAATTACATATCATGTTTACAATTATGGAATTTAAGATTCCACTGTAAATTATCAAAAGAAAAAATATAACTCAATTTTGTTGGTTGATTAATATACTATGTTCCTATATTTTTTTTTTTCAAAATTTTATTTTTCAGTTTTTGAATTATTACATTTTTGTATTAATTTATGACCAATTTATATTAATATTAGACTATTTTTATTAAAATATACATGTATATCATATTTTTGGTTAAGAACTCATAACAAATCAGAATTCTGTTTATTTTTAATATTAGAAATATTTTAATGGACATATTGCAACTAAAAATTATATTTTTGTTTAAATTATTTTTTTCTTTAATTTGTTACTAGTTTGTTTATTTTAAACTAACATTTGATTCCATTATAAATATAAATTATTGAAAATTCTCAATCTCTAATTATTTTCTTGTACTATATATTGAAGCTATTCTTTTTGATGATTTTTTAACTTGATCTTCTTTGATGAATTTTTAACCTGTTTGATATTGTATTTGCAACAATCTTGGAAGCTCTAAAATCTCGTCTACTATAGTATTACTAACAAGATGCGTCGAGAAATGTTATGTAACATAATAATCACCGAGAAATGTAATGTCTACAGGTGAAAAATAATAACTCTAAAAAAATCCAACTCTCTCAGAGTTTGATTCCATCTTGATGCCCTTGGATTGGTAATAATTCATACACAAAGGCACCATCAAGGTGATAACAAATCAAAGCTTCAACATGCTGGCAAATTATTCTTGCAACAAGAATTAGAACATGTGGCAACCAAAGATTGTGAGAAGTGCTAGCTTATGATTGGACATAAAAATAAGAGGCTGCCAACTAGCCTTTTTCCAGGTCACACTCACACCTACAAGCACAAGCCAAATTTGTCTGTCAATACAAAACTGGATAGATTCCATACAGGTCATTGACAACTACACCAAAATTTTCTGATATGAACTTAGATATTCAAGCTAATTCATCTTGCTGATTAAATCATTGATTTCATCTTCACGATTGCCGGCATCTCCTCCTTCGTTGTATGGTTGCTTCTTCCCTCGGATTAATCTATCTTCTGGCTTGCTCAGCATAAGGGGTCCCATAATATGAATAACCTCCTTGAAATGTGGACCAACATTTGCAATTTCGTGTACAATATCTTCTATGCATATGATACCATGCTTTCCCAATGTCTGAAAAAGAAAGGAGTTTTAATTGCTAACATTATGAACCTTTGGTCAAAGTTAAACTGAGAACTTCTTCCCGAGACATGGTTAGGACAACTTTGGTACCTGTTCAATGATATTATTATCTGTCAGCGGAACCGCTTTCTTGTCAATCCTTGCATAGCCTTTCTTGTAAATCAGATCCTTCACATTCGTAGGATTAGGATATCAGCAAAAACAATCCCAGCACTATAAATCAATGGTCTTAGTAACAACTGTAAGTTAAAGAAACAAAAAGGAAAAGAACTAAGCAATCTAACATAACCCGTATAAATAGTAGCCTAAGATCATAGTTAATGAAGGTCAGGCCATATGCCTACAGCCATTATAAAACCATTAACAATTCTCCAAAGCAAGGCCTGTTTTACATAACTTCCAAAAATTGCAAAAATCATAAATGCCAAATATATTCAAGGTCATCTGCATGAACTACGCAAATTATGGAGGATAATCTGTATGTTGATCGCCAAGTGTGCATGCAAAACCTTCTTGCATGTAATTCAATGTACATTTAGAATGCAATTCAGAGTGATGACCAGAAATAAAGGAAGATGTAGGTAACCAAACTAGAGTAGCTCCATATAATTTATGCGTTCTCACCTCATTAGATTCAGCATTTACATTTACAAGAAAAAATAAGAATTCCACAGGAACAAAGGTTGTTTTCATACCCATACGTGACATACGGCTCCACTCTCTGCAACATTTGTATTACACCCTCAGTCGCCTTCATAAAGACACCACTGAAAACTTTCCTCAATCTAAGGTTGTATAAGATCTTCCTAGTTTTTGGATGCATGTCATTTTTTCTGCCAGGAAAAAAAAATCAGAGATTGAAAACATGGAAGCAAAGATATTGAACAAGATCAAGGGGAAAAAGGTAATCTACCCTTGTATACGGATAATGAAAAGCAACTTTGATCTCAGTTTTGGTATCATTGATTTTGATCTCTTTGCCCTCTGTTTCATTCTGATCAGGTCCAATTCCTAAACCCAAAAAATAGATTTGAGATTAAAGTCATCTTTCTCTTGGAAGTGGTACAACTACTATAGGTGTAAATGCAACGAGCTGAGCTGAAACAGTTCTAAGCTGAAGCTCAGTTGAGCTTTTAATTTTTGTCCTCGAGCTCAGCTCAGAAGTCAGAAAAATAATCAAGTTACAAAAGACTTCATTAGGATCAATTACCATTACTCAACCAAGGAACTTGAAACTCAGAATCAAGCTTGAGTTCAATACAAAGAGTCTGATCTCTTTGCATAGCATCAATGGAAAAAGCCCATTTCAAAAAGTAGCAAATTTGATAAGTAAACTAAAGATTGCTTCTTTAGTAACAATTACCTTGTCTCTGGACTCTTTTATGAACTGCTCGGGTCTTTTGATGTCATCATGTCAGAAACATCGGATTGCTTCTTGCTTTTCTTTGCTCCATATTTACCCAACTCCAACTGGGGCTTCCTCGTTATCGCCAACTCATCTTTTATTTTCCTCTTCTTCAATACTATCTCTGATACATATGGCAAAGGCTGTCCTTCCTCCTCTGCCATTATCTTTCTGTTTCATATAACAAAAAAGATAGAGAAATTTACCCAACCGAGGCTTAAGGGAAAAAAAAAAGGCAAAAAAAAACTGAAATTTGCCCAACAAAAGGCGTCGAAATACGGTGGCGAAGCTGAGGAACAAAGGCTCCGCCAGCATTGAGAGTTTGAGAGGTACCGGGTCGGGAGAGAAACTTGGGCCCAGGCTTGCTACACTATTGTTGCTAAATTTAAGGAAAAAAATAAAATAAAAACTATTACTCACTAACCAGTTGAGGTTATAAATAGGTATTTAAATTAGTCAAATTATTTGTAATTATTTAAATATGATTCGGATTCAAAAATTTATTTATTTTTTAAATAAAGTTCAAACTTAAATAATAAATCGAATCAAATTCAAATATTTCAATATACAATTAAATCGTTTGAGAGTTTAATAAAATATTTTTTAATCTATATTTTTATTTTACTCTCATAATATATAATTAAAAAATAATAAATTAAATATATTGAACATATTGAGTCATACTCCATTGGTTTGAGTATTTTATTAGTTAGGTTTCAACTTAAAAAAAAAAAAATAAAATGGATTAAATTCAAATCAAACTTTGAATATTAAATTTTTAAGTCAAACTCGATGTTAAATTATTTCGATTTGACTCATTTATACCCGTAATTGAAAACATAAAAATTTTTAGTTTTTACTTTTGTGTTATTTTATAAGATGCAATTAAATCGTTTTAAACTTACTAGGTCTAAAAACGATGAAGGAATAGCGTAAACTCAAAAAATAATGCGTAGCAGATAAACAATTACTGTATCCCAGCGTTCTTATACACCAAAAAATGACCTACTCCAACCCTAAGTATATACAAGCTACACAAATCATCCTATTTGAACTCTGGGAATCAATGGCATATTCAGGGATGTATGAATAAATAAATCTGCTAAATGAGGATGGTTAAGATCAGCATGTTTTGCCATGGCGTCTACAGCAAAACTCTGCTTCATTCTAACAAAAATTCATTCTAATCTAGGTACAGTTGGGATGAATTTTGTTGCCGTATCAGCTACTAAATTTGCTTCTTTGCATCAAAAGACAGATTCATGTCGGACAACAAGAAATTTTGATGATGTACTGACTAAGAAAAAGCTGCGTAAAACTTGTACAACTGTGAAGGAAAACATCAGCAAGTCGAGCCAAAGTTGAACTGAAGCTGATAGTCATGCATTCAAAAGGAGTCCTCCTAGCTTCTATCCTATATTTGAAGAACAGCCCTGTAAGCATAGTTGAAGCCACAAAAATAAGCTCAAACATGTTTCTTCTCCTGCTATATTTAAGAACATCTCCTAAAGGTTGAGTTGAGACAGCAAAATGTTCAAGATTAATATGGGAGTGATTGCATTGCAAAACTGAATGAGAAGCATTAATCCACGGTTATGTTTAGCAGAAACTCTAGTTGTTTCAAGTAATTGCAGCTATGTTTGTAAACCAAGAAAACCAAACGCTGAAACTGCACCATAAAATTATACTATCGTACAAACCTTATGATACTGAGTTTCTATGCACAAAGCTAAGTCGAGCCAAATAACTTCTCTCAGCAAAATCATGTAGTGTCCGGCAAGTGCGTGAACCTTCACGGTCAGGTCTCTGAGATTCTTCTTTCAAAAATTTCCTACATGCATCAGCATCCTGAAAAATGAGAGGGGGATGAAGAGTGTTTGTTAAAGATTGAAATGAATTCAGGACATTTAAAGAATTAGCTAAGAGGAATGCACATGCATAAAAGTCAAGATCCTCACTAAAGAAAAAAAGGCATGATCCTTCAGATTAAACTTATAAAACAACAGAACATATAAGTAGCCAGTGAAACAAACTACTAGGAGTGCCCTCGACTCTCTCTCTCTCTCTCTCTCTCTCTCGTTCGTGTGCACGTACCCACCCACACACAGAGATCAACTTAGCTGGGCCTGAAGTAAATATTTCTATAATGATATTCCCATGCTACAAAACTGCATGGTGCACAATTATATAGTGGCAAATTATCCAGTCATTGTCTACGAAGATATGTTAGGGCAAGAGGCACACCTTTAAGAAATCCAACATTTGCTCTTCAATTGTACCGCGCATGGCTAAAGTCTCCACATGAATTGGACGAGTAGCACCCATCCGATGAGCACGGCTGATGACTTGTTCCTCCATGCTGACAGGTAAACAATGCCATCAGTAAATGATAAAGTCTATTTTTTGATAAAAGAATGGAAGTAAAAGGTGTGGCTCAACGGTAAAACATTTTTCCTAGCGATTTTCCAACCAGAAGATCAGGAGGCTCAAGCTTGCAACACTGGATGGTGAAGCACAAGAGCCATGCCCATTAATCTTTAGCCATCAGTTTCTGTTCTAACGTACCCTCAGTAAGGTTGGGGACAGACTATGGCTCAGTGAGGCAGAGTATAAAGCATACTTCTAAGTGGTTTGGTGGCCAGAAGGTCAAGGTTTGAGCCATACAACAGTCATAGTCGGATACAATACCAGTTTTTCAGTGAGGTAGGGATCAGGCTGTGGTTTAACCCCTTTACAAAGCACTTACGGCCTTAGCAGCAGGCCACAAGCTTTCATCTTCTGCAGGCTTTCTGTCTAAAGTGTCTCTGGCATTAGTTCCCCAGTGGTTAGAGGAAATGATCATGGCCATGATGGATAGCGCCAGTGAACCACACCTTGTGGCCCTTTTTACTTGAAAAAAATAAAAATGAAGCAAATGGTATTTTGTTTGGAAGGAGGTAAAAGCTGATGCATAAGCTTTGACGGTGGATTTGAGTATTGAAAACTAATGCTCTCATCTTTCAGTTGAAAATAAAGCAACATTAAAAGCAAAATCTACAGAACCTTTTGCAGGGAACTGATGAAACAAAATAACCTTCTAATTTAGAATTTTATTTTTCTTTCAAATTGGGAAACCCAAAAAATTTTGAGGATAGGAGTTAGCTAAAATTACCTTCTGTCCCAAATTGGCTCCATTAAAAATATATGAGTAACAAAACTCAAATCAAGACCCAATGCAGCACTCCCGTCCATCAATAGAGCCATGCAGCTATCATCATACTGGAACATGGCCAGCGACTTCATCTGAATAAGTGGAAATAAATGAACTCAAGGATTGCACAAATGGGAAAACAAAATAGAAGTTTACAATAAGCATGAGAAAAGAAGTGTACCTTGTTGCTAGAATGCATTGGACTATACATTCCAGCAAACTTGATACCAGCAAAAGTCAGCTGCCAAAAGAAAAGGTTATCCATCTATCATTTGTAAAAAGAAAAAGACAAAAGGCTAACATGCCAAATTAAAGGCAAATTACAGCTACCTGCTGCTCAATAACGTGTATATGCTCAAGAAATTGAGAAAATATTAAAACTTTCTCTGGAAGTGTCTTGTATGACTTGTTGCCCAGAATAGAGCAATTCTGCAGCAAAGACACATCCATATCACTCGTGTCTGAAGGCCAAAGTAACTGATCAATGTGCTTGGCATTACTGTCCTCATCCCTAGAGCAACAGATCTCTTTATTAACCTCCTGCAATGCCTTCAGCCTCTCCACAAGATAAGCAACTTTACTGCTAGAGGTTGATTGCCAATCAGGATTCCAGTCATCCTAAGAACCATAAAAAGTGTGTGTTTGTAATGATGCATATAACTTGAAAATTAGAAAACAAATGATTAAACCAAGAAGAAACCTACCTGTTTATATGAAGGTTGTAACTCAATAAGATCTTTTGGGACAGGCCACTTGGGATTTGGATTTTCCGGGCGCGCTAATGTTTCAGGGGTCTGCATCTCATATAAGTTACCACAGCCAGGTAGAGTACACATTTTGCTGTCCAAACCAACACAATCAAGGCACAAAAGATGCCCACATGGGGTGACAATTGGTAGACGGCACCATTCATTGCATCTATATCAGAATAAAAAAGACATAAACATTTAGTCTGACTGCATACTAGGAAAAAGGCCAAAACAAATGCCACAAAGAAACTCAAAGCAAATTTTTACCTCTGACAATTACCACCATAAAGGAGATTATATTTAATAAAAGCATATTCTTCTGAAATAGGATCCAGACCTTTTTCAACTAAAATATCCATTGTTTCTTGAATATCTTCACCAGCTTCTGCTACTTTTATATGCCCAGCTACACAACAAGACAGCCTGACATTTCTAATCGTTGTACTTCGAAACTTCCACTGCTTTGGATTTAATAAACTTTCAACGTGAGAAGGATCATTCCAGTCAGCCATTAGAATATTGCGCCGCACTGTAACTACCAATTCATTATAACTTCTTGCATGTTCATTAGTGAAATTAACAAATATCACCTTCTTAATGCATGCAGGAATAGTTTGCAAATCTATCTTTCTTGCACTAATCATACATCTATGGAGCAACTGCAGTAATCGTGACCGACCCTCTTCCATCTTTGCTTCAAATGGTTTAAGAATGCCAGCTTCCCATGACTTTTGGTTCTGACCATAAGCTTCCTCATGAAGGAACTTGAGTAACGGTTGAAGATGTGACAGTTGACTATTGGGTGTGTTAGGAGTAGGCGTTCCTGTTAGTAACCAACGACTAGAAGCAGTCAATGAAATAGCCATCTGCAATTTGTTGGTTAAATTAAGACTTGAGCCAAGGGTGTGCCCTTCATCTAAGATAACCCTAAGCCAATGCACTTGCATCAGTGCACTTCTCTTACGGGGACCCCACTCTGCACTTAAACGGTTAAAGGTAGTGATAACAATGTCGTAGTCCCAAGCCAGACTGTGAACAGGAGGTTTTCTATGATCAGTCCAGACATAAAGCTGCAGCTGACCAGGCCTTACATGTTTCTGGATTTGTGTTCTCCAGTGATCAACAAGATTTGATGGAACAACAACTAATGTTGCTCTTGACAAATATAACCTGACAGAATCTAGTGGCTCAGAGAGAGCAATTCTAAGAGCGGCCAAATCAAATGCCAAGTTCTCACGAGTCTGTGGATAATACCACCTACTAATTCCCTTTTCAACCCTCTTTATAAGACCTAATGCTTGAAATATCTTATGGTACCCAAGTGCATCTCCAGCAAAACCAGTGCCTAATATAGGACTTGACAAACCAACTGCTTCCATTTCAGAGAGACTCTCTGGAGAAAGTTTAGCTAACCAAAGTAAGGCTTTCTTTGTTTTAGAATTAATCGCAGCATAGTGCTCCTTGAGAACACTGATGAAAAATGATACATTTTCCTCCTTTCCACCAGCTGTTCCTTTGGTGAAAAATCCAGGCAAGTATGTTATAGACTGATGATTATCCCATGCTTCTTCTGGATCACTACAGTTCTGATGTGCAGAGTCAGTGTTCATGCTACAAAACCATGCTACCTTAGCATCAGCTACACTTGAGTTTGCAAGTTTCCTCCACTTGTGACAGGCATCACACTGAACCCAAGTTTCATTACACACAGTGAAACCAGCAGTACTTTTCCCAGGTCTCCTGCAACCATCTAACACTCCATAGGATAGATTAACTTGCTTTTCCCAGTGGACATGTCTTGATCCATTACTTATAGGTGAGTTCTTCTCAACTGCTTTTCCCTTACATGAACCAGACAGTCCATCATATGCATAAACAAGATTTTTCCTGATGTGACCCAAGTTCCTTGTGGATCGAACTGCCCAGTTTACCAGCTCACTGCATGAAGCTGATGGTGATTTTATTCTTCTACTAGAACAAGAATCATTAAATTCAGCACTTCTCTCACCTGGATCCATCAACCTGGCCCTTTTAGGAAAAGGATGGTTTATATCCTCCATGAGACAAAACTTTCCTAAAGATGAATGTGCCCTGAGACCATTCTGACTCGTAGTCCTTTTCCCCAAAGTCATATTATTGCAGGGCAATTCATCACCTCTAAGCTCATAATAAGCACATTTATCATTACTATTGTGTGTGCACCAGATTATTTGAACACCCTCTGGGGGGTCAGCCATTGTTCCTTGCGTTTTTAGAATAAGTGATAGAGCAGTTATAGTCTTTCCCAAGCCAGGTTCATCACAGAACATCCCTCCACGAAAATCTCTAATAGTGGGAGCTGTGCCAGTAACTATACTGCCAGAAACACTATTAATATAGACAGAAAACCCATCTTCTGTTGAAAATTCCATGTACAAGGGATGATGTAAAACCTCAGCATTCCTCTCACGTCTTAACATCCATTCAACTGCTGCCTGCTGATGAGGGAAAAGTTTAAGTTTCATACATGGCATTATCAATGCAGCCAAAGATCTTAGATGGCGACAGGTTGCTGCTACCCTGGTAAGATCCATCGGGCCAAGTGCAGCTAAAATATTAATCAGGACATCATCAGCTGCAACCCAAATGCCAGAAGTATGAGTGTCATCAGCTGGTAGTACTCTAGAAGAATGAGCCATTCCCTTATTTGTTACACTAGGCAAGCTTTTGAAAATGTCATGAAGCTCAAATGGCCTTTTATTCAAAGGGTCAACACCATTGCAATGCAACTTGCATCCTAGAACATGACAGTCAGAAACACTCCAGATGCTCCTTAAATTTCCACGACCATCTTTACCAGTCTCTATACCATTATTAAGCATCAAATTTCTCTCCTTCCAATCACAGCTGAAAAAAGCAAACTACTTTGAAGGCAAAAAAAGAGACAAACTGGTGCAAATTTAAGGGAAAAATAACCTATTTAACTGATGAAATCTACAACTAAAAGGAGCAATTGCACAATGCATCCACAATTAAAATTTTTAGTTTCTCTGTGCATGAAAGCAGTACTAGTTTGTTGAGGAAGCAATCCAAAAAGAAATAAAAAAATGTTAAACTCAGTGGGAATATATTTATAACAATGGTGAAATATATTCCTCCTTTTAGACAAATAAAACCATGCATAAATGTTTTAACTATTCAGAAGAACTACTTCTAATTTCCTTTAAATTAAGTTTAACAGCATCTCCATGACTAGATTATTTCTAAAAATTCAAATTGCCTTTCAAAACATAGCAAAAAATGAGTTTACCTTAAGTGCCTAAACAAGGAACCAGCAATAGAACCGGACCGGGGAAACTGCCAGCCGGACCACAACTCAACCGGCAAGTAAACATCCACCAGCACCACCGCTCTAGCTTCCTCCTCACTCTCCTCCACTCTCAAAATCCTTGCGCGGATGTTCACGCACTTATGAGCCACCAATGCATGAATCTGATGCGCCACACTAATGCTCCCATTCACCATCCCAATCTTCCTCCTCCCTTTCCTCCTCGAATTCCCAGCATTATGGCTATTCAAAACGTCAGAGCTTCGAATTGGATAAAGAAGGACGTCGTTTGGGCACCGGAAGCAAATGCTGTTGTCGTCGTCGGTGGTGAGATGGCAAGGAGCGGAGAAAGAGATGCTTGTTGTGGCAATGGATTGGGGAGGAACCGTGAGAACCGTACAAAGGTAACCGCAGAGTTTGTGATCTGGTACGATCTCGTCCATCAGATAAATTTATGAAAATTTTTTCGGAAGCAAGAGATCGAAGAGGAAGACGAAGAAAAAGGGAACTTTTGGAGGCGCGGTTTCTGGTGGAAGGGAAGGTTGTTTAGATTGGGAGAGTTGAGTGGGCTCCCGGACTCTTTAGGGTTGTGTTACGGTGTTTTGAGGTGTAGGGTATTAACTTGGTACTAGTTGTTTTTATCACCGTCTGTGTTAAAATCAGTTTCCCACCGTCGTTGGTTTTGGTTTTTGAGTTTTTTTTTTTCCTTTATTTCTTTTCATTTTTCAGTTTTGACTTTTGATTTAAGTTTTGTGGGCTTTTATGATCCAACGGCTACAAATGGTCAAACCGAAACGAAAACATGATCTTAAAACCAGGGGATCTTGACAATTGAGAAACAAGGGATTTTTTTTTTTTTTCAAATAAAGATGTTTAATAGTAATTTTTTCCTTTTCAGCCAATTTATTATTATTATTATTATTTGCTCTAATAACACCAGTTTTATTTTTTTTATTTAACACATAAATCTATTTCAATAAAATTATAAATATAAATATTACATATTATAATTTTGTGATTTACTTTTATATAGATATAAGTATGTTAAATATAAAAAAAAAAATGTAAAAAGTAACAAAATACAATACTGAACAAAAGCCAACTGAACTTACAAAACCTAAACAGGAACAAGGAAGACGTGCTAAAGACCAACATGGCAAGAGACAGTTGCTTGGCTCGCGTCACCGCTGGGGTCGCCGTTGGAGGCGCTGTTGGTGGCGCCGTTGGTATGTTTCCGATTCTCTGACTGCTCACTAAAACCCTAAAGCTAATTGCTGTTTTGGTTTCTGAAATTTAAAATATATATTAAATTTGTTCCACTTACAATGATAATTATTATCTTTTTGAAATATTTACTAAAATATGAAATTTTCTGTTGGAGTATTCTAAGCTTCGAAGTTTTTGTCTTTTTGAACATATAGTAAGTATATTTCATAGTGCTTTTTCCTTTTTATTGCATTACAGATTTTCTGATCTTAGTTTTCGGTAATGATAAATTGCTAAGAAATTTATCAGTTTTGAAAAACCGATGTGAAAGAAAAAGCATCGTTTTTTGGTTTTTGAGAAAACCAATTGGAGTGGATTTCTTTTGAATTTTCCTTTTTATTATTAAACCCTTACTACTGTCTTTAGTATGAACAATGATATTCATGGTCTTAATTGTGTGCTAATGTGAACAATTACTTATTTATTTTTTTTGCCTGAACATTTTTGTTTTTTGGTGATCAAACAGAAAGGTTGTTCTGTGATCTTTGGTTAGCTAATTAATTGTTTTGAGCTTGTTTTCTTTGTTACTGTTGAGTGTTGGCTTTTTGATATGTTTTTTATTTTCAATGAAATGGAACCAGTGTTTGTACTTCGCAAACTATTTAGTACATTGAAAAGCAGCTGTCTTGTTTGATATTGCTGTTAGATAGGTGTGATTAAGTGGGAAGAATTTAATTCTTGATGGTATGTCTCGATTGGTAAGTTAAATTCGCTGATGTGCAGAGGTGGTGATCTGTAGAAAATAGTGTTAGTAAATTAAAAAGAAATGATTAAGACACGAAAATCTCATGAATTTGTCGTTTAGGGATATGTGGAAAATATAGTCTTGAAAGGTTAGATTGATGAGGATGGATGATTAGGAAGGGAATTAGATGACAGTAGGGAGGAGGATTGCAGCGAGGGGGTCTTCCATTAGTATATCCACTCTCTAACTTTGCCTCTTTGCAGTATTCCTTTGCTGGATCCATTATTTTTCACACGATTCTTTTAATGATCTAGTGCATCATATCTTGTTACGCAACTTTATTTTAAATCTCTTATTCTGTTACTGTAAATAAGTTGTGTCTATGTGATTTTGCTTGTGCAGGCGCTGTATATGGGACTTACGAGGCCATTAGATATAAGGTAATGTCCAGTATCTTACTTTTTTTTTTCCGAGATATGAAATCACGGTGATTCTGTGTTCTTATTTTTATTCTTGTGGGTAACTTACCACCACAATCACAAGTAGTGATGAAACCTCTATATTTCTACAAACTCTGTTATGTCATAGATAATTCTAGAATCCACTTATTTTAATTGTACATTTTACTTCTTGGGAAACATCTCTGCTTTAGCTGCTGTGTTTTAAATGCTAGAATTCGGATGCTTTTAGGCTGGTATTATCATTTGGTATGTATCCATGCATTTGGAATTTATTCTTGCATATCAAGATTCATATTTTGGCATTGTTCAGGTTCCAGGACTTCTGAAGATTCGATACATCGGGCAAACCACTCTCGGTAGCGCAGCTATTTTTGGTCTTTTCTTGGGCGCCGGGAGTTTGATTCATTGTGGGAAATCATACTAAACATTCTTTGGTTGTATTCAAACTTTGAGATTGTATTCTCAAGATGTTGCTAGCTTGGATAGAAGGTGCATAACGTCTCTTAAAACTTTTTTTTTGTCACTAAAAGTCAATGATGGCCTCGTAACATGCTCTTAAGATGTGTCATGTTTGTTTAATTTTTTTTATTTAAATTTTTGAGACTAAACTATATTTGGTTATCATTAAATTTATTATCACATAAACACTCTCCTAATATATTTTATCAGATTCACTTTCTTTCCTTGCACCTTAACAAAATGGGAAAAAAGAATTATCCAGCCTTGCATAAGATAAGCCTTTGTTCTTACCTACTCAAGATAAATTTATTTCCAGGATAAATTGTAATGTTTTATAGACAAATGTTCTACACAATAACTTTGCTTACTGGTTCGCAAGAATTTGTAGCAATTTTCTTTGTCATTATTTGAATTCGAAGTAAATCTAAAGTTCTAAGAATTTCGTTTCCCAGCATGGCAATGCGAACGAGAATGTTCCTTAAGGTAGCATACAAGGTTTGGAAGGCTCTAAGCATGTTTCTCTCGATGTGTTTCATAGTTGCAGATGATATAGCTCGTTCTCCTGAATCCGAAATGGTTGACTAATGTCGACTAATCAGTCATTAGCAGTGTTTAATTCCATGTTCGAACAAGTTTATTAATCTTTACAAGTACTTTTTTTGTGCATGCTACATAACGTAGATTTAAGATTTTGATTTATGATTAAATCTTGTTTCCATGATTTGCAAAAGTTTATATATGAAAATTAAACTTGATAATTTTAAACATGATACGAAAATAATATGGATAAAAAACACAAATGTGGATAAAAAATTGATAAAAATCATATATGAATATGATAATAGTTAAAAAGATATTTGTGTTGACATGTCGACATGAATTTTGACAGGGAAATTTTTTATTTTATATGACATAAACATAATTTTACATTATATGAATTCGGATTTTATGTATAAATTGCGAGATACAGTAAAAATTAATCATGCATTTTGCAGCTTCTAGTTACTCCTAATTCACAGGAAAGTGCATATGTTTATTCACATAATCACATTCATACCAAATTCAAAGCAGATGAGAAAAGAAACCAACTAAGAAGAAGCTTCAAACTCTATTGACTTTAAATATAAGAAAAGCATTCTCAACTGGAAAACTATTGAAACCATTATTTAGAAAAGCATGCACCTCCAACAGAAGTTGTTGCATGAATGCTGGAAAATTGTTCAAACTCCAAAGATAGAGGGCCTAAAGAGAAATGCTGCCAAATTTTGCATTCCATTCAAGATATGCAACAAGTTCCTTCCGGGAAACAGATGGTCTGACCTCCTTCAAAGCTTTTTCGAAATCTTGGAGAGCCACTGGCCTCAAATCCTCAGGCTCCAATTCATGAATGGCTTTCCCATTTTTAGCATCTCTGATTGCATCCCTTACAGGACCCATCATAGCTTCCTTGACTAAGTTCTTCATGTCTGATCCTGAATATCCATCTGTTAAGTTGCTTATTAGATCAAGTTCCTGTTCTGAAAGCTCATATCTTCCACCCTTCTGCATTGTATTGAGAAGAAGTTGTAATCTGGCTTTGGTAGAAGGCAAGGGAATGTAGAGTCTTCTGCTGAGTCGCCTACGGGCTGCTTCATCGAGATCTTGAGGCCTGTTTGTTGCTCCAATGACTATAATTTGGTCGCTTCCGGAATCAATCCCATCCATTTCAACCAAAAGCTGTGTTTTGATTCGCCTGAAGGCTTCGTGCTCAGTGTTTGATGAGCGCTTGAATAGAATGGAGTCTATCTCATCAAAGAAAATAACAGAAGGTTGTAAATGGTGAGCAACTCCAAAGAGTGCTCTAACAAGATTTTCACCTTCACCAAGCCACTTGCTTGTTAATGAACTAGCAGATATGTTGAAAAATGTTGCTTTCATTTCTCCAGCTATGGCTTTCCCAACCATTGTTTTACCTGTGCCTGGTGGACCGAAAAGAAGAACACCTTTTCCAATTGAACGAACGCCCTGAAAGATTTTCGGATTCAGTACAGGCCACAGGACGGTCTCCTGCACACTGTTTTTAGCATGTTCAAGCCCTGCAATATCATCCCACTTAACAATTCCATCTTGGTCTATAATCTCAGACAGAATTCGTTTAATCAGATGAGATTCCAAATGCTTAAGCCTTTCTGGTAGCTCATGGAATGGACCAAATGCGCATATAGTTTCCAAGCGTCTCTTTCTTGTATTGCTTTCGGAAGCTGTGCTGCCAACATTGGTTCCAGGATTCGGAACTTGCGGTAAAATGTGCTGAAACATTTGTTGCTGTCCACGAGAAATTGTCGGAGGCACAGCTTTATGCTGTGGACAAATTGTACTACTAGAAGGAAGCAATGCAGCAGTAGTAGGAGTAATTGCAGCCTTCTTCTGTGGCTGAATGCTTGGGGGAAATGAAGCTTTGTTTTGTTGCATATAGTTTCGGAAAGGAACTCCAACACTCGTCAATGGAGAACTTGAAACATTAAAAGAAGGAAATCTAGCTTGGTTCTGTAATGCTAGAATAGATTGGTTCTGTTGAGAAAGTGCTGCAGCACGGTTACAAAAAAGGCTAGCTTGGGTTTTCGGAAGAATATCAGGAGGAGGCTGGAAAACTGAAAGTGCAGCAGCATTGTTCTGCTGTACTGATGTAGCATTAGCTCGGTTACGAGGAAGCGCAGCCTGGTTTTGCGGCGTAATATTCGGAGTAGAAGGCGGTGCAACTTGGGTTTGTTGGGGAAGTGCAGCTGCTGCAGCTTGGTTGATCTGCTGGACTGATGTAGCACCGGTTTCCCCCATGAAGCTGTTGATCATAGCCCTGGTTTTGCCTAGAGAAACCGAGACTTCTAAAAGAAGCGATTCAATCTGCCGGCTCTGATTCACCAAAGCATTAACCCCAGCAGGATCCACGCACCCTGCAAAGGCTAATCGCAACTTTGCAACTACTTCTTCAGTTTTCTCAACACAGAAAGAGATGGATGAGACAATTAAGTTTGCCTGTTCTTTCATGGAGGTCTTGTTGATCTCTTGACTGGATGAATTCCCTTGCTCAGAACCCATGTTTTCTTCTTCCAAAACAACTGCAAACAAAGTTATTTTATGTATCAGCAACTTTACAATATAAGTTCATGAGTGACACTCACACCAAAGAAATCGAAAACCCAAAAAGAACAAGGATTTTCTATTTTATTTCCTCACTTTTCTCACCAACCAAACACACTTGAGATTTAATCTCTTCTCATTTTTTCATCCTCTCCAATCCATTCTTCCACCTTCAAAGCACAATCTAAGAGATCTTGAAACCCTTTTATCTATTTTCTGTTATGCTAAAAGCTTAAAACCTACTAAAAATAAATAAAAAATCAACTCAAAAATATCCATATATACAATAATAAGTTTTGCATGCCAAAGAATGAGAAATATCTTAACCATAGATTATCTTATTATCTAGAGAAAACTTGATGAAGATGTAAAACAGATACACCTGACTAGAAGAGAATGAAGAAGAGATTAGTTTGCACTTTTCGAAGGGATGAGAATTGTACAAAGAGTACCAAGGAAACCTTAAAGAAAGCTAACAAAGGATTTGGTTTCTTTCTAGTGAGGTCAATGTGAAAGAGGTATTGAACTCCACTTTAAACTTGGATTTCTTTTCTTTCTCTTATAGTACTTATATAAGTTAGGTTTTAATTAGATTGATAATTTATGTTTATAATTCATATTTATATCAGATATAAAATCATATTCATATCGAGTAAAATACAAATATTTCATGTTCAAATTTATGTTGACACGATAAATATAAAATTTTATTTTTTAGCTTTTAATATATTCATATAATTTTTTACCTATTTTTTACCTATATCACCTTCATGTCTTCTATTCGTATCATTTTTGTATCGCTTTTGTATAATGTATTCGTGTCGTATTTAAGATTTTTAGGTCTAGTTTTAACTTAGTACTTTAAAGTACCTTAAACTTATATTGATTCTTTTATAATTATAACATGATAAAAATTAAAATTTAAAACTAAAATATGATGAAAAAAATTTTTAAAGTGATTTTAACTTAATTGATTATTAAAATAATCATGTTTGGTAAGGAATCCGTAACTTAGTAACTTACGTGGCAAAGATATTATATTTGGTAAAGAACCGGTAAATCATAAGTAGTCATATTATATTTGGTAAGTAGGCGTTATCATATGTGTAATGAATTTTTTTCAGTACCGATATCTGTAATGAATTTATATCATTAAATATGATTTAATTTTCAATAAAAATAGTTAAAAAATTCATTACCAACAAAAAATTAATTATGGACAATTGTAATTGATTTTTATAGTTTTTTATCTTGTTAAAATATTTTTTATATATTTTTTAAAGGGTACATTACATGAGAAGTTAGTCAATTACTTTTGTAATCGAATATTACATTCATACAACCTTTGAACTTAGGACTTCAAAGTTTTTGAACCTCCTCCTTGCCAGTAACACTAAGCAGAGGCCTCGTTGATAATATTCTTTGCCTTATGTTTGGTGAGGAACAGGTAAATAGTAGGGTAATCCTTTTCTGTTTGACAAGTAGGCATTATCTTAAGTAAAATAAATTTTATATAATTAAAGATTAATTTTCAATTAAAATACTTAAAAAAATTTATTACGAAAATTTAATGATTCATAAAATTAATTATGGACAATTTTAATTCTTTTACATAGAAAAGTTAGTTAGTCATAAAAACTTGTAATCATATAAAAAGCACTTAACTCAACAAACAAACTAAATTAGTAAATAACTAAACTTAATCACTATATTCACATACGATAAAACTCGAATTTGAAACTTTAAAATTCTAGGACTTTTTCCTTGCTACTAACATTAAACCAAGACTCATTGGCAATGTTTTTTTAATATTATATTTGGTAAAAAAAATCAGTAAATCATAATGTAGTCATATTATGTTTCGCAAGTATGCATTGTTTTAAGTAAAATGAATTTTATATTATTAAAGATGTTTTGATTTTCAATTAAAATAGTTAAAGAAATTTATACCAAAATGTAAAAATTTATAAAATTATGGACAATCTTATTCGTTTTATTTAATTTGTTATGATAATACATTTTTTCTACCTGCTTCAAATATTTACAACTAAACATGAAATTACATTTAAATGGTTCATTCAATTACTTTTAAGATATAACATTCAACATGTGTAAAGTTCATATGCTAACACCTACAACCCCTCCCCTATCCCAACTTACAACCTCTCTTGTGTTAATATATATATATATATATATATATAGACACACAGACATATACTTGCTACATACTGTATATATCTTTTTGTTATATATATGATTTTAATAAAAATATAATTTTACAACATATATTTTAAAAGTTATTTTATCTATTCATTAACATACCTTTCATATTTGTTAATAGATTAACTTTCAACATTATAACTTACGCAAGAAAAGGAAAAATAATAATTTTTTACATATTATCCTTTTATTTGATTGGTTTATACAAATTAGTCTTGCAAACATTGAAACTAAATTTTTAATTATTACAATATGGTTATTTTGGTATTTTACATTATATAAAATAACATTAACTCAAGCTAACAAATTAACAAAAGTACATACAAAGTTGAGTTGACAAGCTCAGGCAAAATGAGTTTGAAGCTTTGGAGCATTCCAGAAATATACATAATGCATTAAAGCAAAATTCAACAAAATCCATTTGCTTGATGATGGCATATCAGTAACTGTTCCAGCCAGTCCAAAGAAAATAATCTTAAGGAATCCAAAAATAAAAACTAAACCTAAAAGGAATACTCGGGTGCCAAGATGCTTTCCCTTCAGCCGGACAACGACATGACTGTGAAATATTATACAATCATAGGCCTACTGCTGCGTTTGGCCATGCGGTGGTGGACCTGGTGGTGGTGGAGGCTGCATACCAGACTGACCACCGGACTGCAATAAGAGGAAGCATAAGAAGTTATATTGTTATGAATTCAAGTAAAATACCTAATTCCGAGCACCGGATGAGGTGCATGCAAAATGCAGGAGAATCGTAGTTATATACAACCCAGGTAGTAGAATCAAGTATGTACAATATTGTGAAACATAAGAAATCTAGAATGTAAGAAATGGTGGAATTCTGAAGATGAGTTGCAGGCTTGCAGCTAAACCTTTAGGAAGTAGATCTTGATGATTGTCCGTCCAGATAAAATGAATGAAAAATCACTCAAACAAATTGGTTTTAAGCAAATATGGTAATGAAAAAACGGACAGATCAAGGAGAGAGAATGAGACAATACAGCAGCAAAGAACCTTCTCCAATTTACCTGGTAAGGATTGAACCCTGGCATCATTGGCATCTGTCCACCTTGTGCACGATTGAATGCACCACCCTGCGGATACATTTGGCCTCCAGCCGCATTTGATGGGCCCTGCATATTTTGCATACCGTTTGGAAACCCTCCAACTGAAGGGGCACCACTGGCCGGCAAGGACCCTGAGTGCATTGGATTCACACCCATAAAATGGCCTTGCGGCAAAGGAGGCATCTGATTCATTGTACCTTGCATACCCTAAAGTTTTGAAACGAGTTTGATTGAGCTTCATACACTTTGTCTAGGATTAAAGAAAGACCTAAAACAAATATCTTAGCATTACACATTTACAGAAAAATCTATCATGGCTGCGTCATTCAAAGTGCATGGGATATAAATGAATGCAGCAGAAAATGGGTATTTTGCATCAAAAAAAATCCATCAAGCACAGTATTTCAGGAAGATTAATAGCTAGTTTTAAGTTACAAGATGATTAAGCTTCTCAAGTTCATTCACAAATTTGATGCAGCTTTTAAGAATTTCAATCCAAACTAAATAACTCATTATTCTATTAAAAGGGGAAAAAAACTAGAACCATTTCAGTTTTGCAAGAAAAACTTAGTTCCACAGGCCAAACAAATGTGCACATGAAAACAAATTTGTAAATTGCCATAACCAAACAGGCCACATAACTTCATGCAGTGCCATAAGAAACAACTTTTGAATTTAGACGAAGAGGTTCATCCACAACCCATATTCATAAACCCAGCTTCAACAAAAATACATGCATCCAAGTATGCAGCAACTTGAGCAAATGAGTTGAAACTGAAAGCCATTCTTCCCTATTTTGAAACAAGTATTAACTACAAGTAATTGAGGCCTAATGATTTGCAACTTAAAAAATTGTTGCAAAAAGGAATAATATGTAGTAGAGTTATGTAAAAGGTCATACCATTGGACCAGGCATTGGCATTGGATGTGATGTTGGCATTGAGGATGGGATGGGTGAAGGCATACCAAGGGGAGGCATTTGGGGTGGAGGGCGTTGTAAATGAGGATGTCCAAGTAGGGGCATATGAGATGGAGGTTGCAGCTGTTGCATATTTGGAGGTGCCATAGGCATAGGAGGCATTTGCTGTTGTTGAATCTGTTGAGGATTTTGTTGATATCCCTGCTGCTGAAGAAGAGATGGATGTGGGCCAGGAGGAAGAGGAGGAGCTCCAAAAGGCATGGAACCTGGAAGAGACTGCTTTTGGTCCCCCTGAACAGATGCATCAAGAGATGGAATTGGTAATGGCATCGGAACTCCAATACCAGGAATTGTTCCCTCATTTCGAGTCAATCCAGCAGCAAATGGTCCTGGAGTCGTTGGACCTTCAGGTGCTGCAAAATTACCAGGCATGCGACCAGCTAGTGCAGGGTTTTGTTCACCATAGCCTAGATACAGTTCATAGGGCTATTAGGTATATAGACAAAAGTATAAATCGTATTTACAGAACAACACCGAGTTTTGCATGAAACCCAAGGAGCATCAAACAATTGAATTATTCAGGTAGAGTGGACAAAACAAACAACTATTTGGAGACCTTTTTCTTTCTCCAGATTATGGGGAAGAGGTGAAAATGGTAGAACAGGGCATTAAGTAGAAACCTTGGTTCTGACCCATGTTAAATTTATCACGAACAGTATCTCCTGGCCTATTTCTGCACCAAAACTTTGTCGTGTGATCATTGCTACCACTGCATAATTATGGATACAAGTTAAATGCCTGAAGATGGGTAATTTACAGATTGATAAAACCAGAAATGCCTAATAGCACAATGCTGTAGACAAGTTCTATGTTGCAAATACAGCTAATATGCAAATATGTATAAGACAAGCCCTAGCATTACTAGCAATGGAAAAATAGTTAATGGCAATCGTAAAGTTAAAGAAAATGATATATTCTTGCATCAGAGAATCTTATCAGTTAGAATAACATGTTCAATGGACTTTCCACAATCACCCAAATGGCTATTGCTTCTACAGTGCCAAGCCATGTCAAAATCAATGCTAGCATAGCATGAACCAATGCAAAGCGGAAATACACGCTCACACAAACGTGGCATAAAGATACCAACTACACTCCATGTGCACATATACATGAACAATAACCTAAATATCATTCTCCTCTATATACCAGGAGACTGGCCCTCAAAAAACTTTTAAACATATTGTATAACGAATTTTACAGCATCTCATAAGATGATTGATCTTACCAGATCCATTTTTCATTATCTTTTTGGAAAAATTTCAAATATGACGTGATTTACAACATATTCAGACCTCCAAGTATTTAGATTTAGTCATTCAAGCCATATATGAACTTTATCCACTTAAGCCTCAAATTCAGAGACTATATGTAGAGAAAGGACTCTGGATTGAAAATTATGGTTATGGCACAAATTAACTTCAACTAATAGGATCATAATTTAAGTTCAAATATAGTAAGTATATATAACTCTAAGGTTTTACTCATTACTATAATGCAAGAACTAATAAATTAAACTGAATGACAAGGTACACATAGAGCTTCAGCCCCACCATACAAGCAGTTTAGACTCTAGAGCTTCCAACTACTTTCCACTGAACTTTTACCCTTTGGTTTAGAGCATTCAAACTAATATTGTCACCATGGCAATAAAACTGTAAATTTCTAAGTTTCCTCAGCATGAATGCTACAATCATAAAATGAATAAAAAAATAAATTCTAGAACTTTTGATATTTTATCATCATACAGTTTTATTTTGTACAATGCTAATAATAAAATAGCATCAAGTAAGACCAGGACTAGACAATATTTTTGGTTTTACAGATATTCTCAAACAATTGCATTCGATTTCTACCTCAAAAATCAAACATGATATATAGCCGACACTTGCCAGTAGTTGAAAACAGTTCAGCACATCAACACATAAAGCATGGGTATGCATACAACTACTTAAGCTTTTAAATGATATGCATTACAAGGAGATCACCAAGAAGCATGCAGGATAACAATAAATACTAAAATGAGTTTACCTGCAGAGAAGATAACCAATAGGATGCCACGCAATATCCCACACGCTATTATCATGGGCATTGGGAATTTCAATCTGGGGAGTTTCATGCCTGTATATCATAATGATCTTTAGTAATTGCAAGTTACAAAAACTCATCCATCATTAATTCCAAAACAACATCAATAAATTTTATAACAAATGCAATTGTGATACAGAAGGGCATAATGAATTTAATACATGTGTATACTAAACATAAAAGATAGCAAATTTGATTTTAGAAAAATGTTTAAATCCCCTTATGATATTGTCAACTATCAAGCCTTTGTAACTATAACTATGAGTGTAATGTCATATAGATCTATAAGCTGTGAAATTTTCACAGGTTTTGATGTCTCTCCTAATTGGTCTTGTCAAAAACCAACTTAATAATTCACCTACATATCATTGAAGAGAAAAATATCCCAGGTAGAAGTAAAACATACAAAATCACATAAGCTTTGTGACCTGGAGCACCAATGAAAGGACAAAACAAGGAAATCAAAGTAATGCAGCCTGTACAAGGTGTTCTGAATCAGATAACTCACCCAACAAGCCAATGGAAAATGGATCCATCAAAACTCCCACTGATGAAGTATTCTTCATGGAAAGGGTGCCAAGCCAATGCTGGCGAAATTGGAAATCAACATGTTTAGGAATCATCCTCAGAAGTCATGCAAGAAGAGAATGAAATGATCAAGCATAATAATAATTATAAGCCACAATCAACCCAGTCTTTTCAAGAGCTGCCTCACAATGGTAAACAAAAACTGCAGTCAAGCATATATTCAATGGGTTGGGAGTTTTAAGCTATATCCATACAAAAGGGTTCCACTTAGAATAAGTCTGACTAACCAGTCACATCCTTCCGGTGGCCTCGGAAAGATTCAAGTTCCTTCATAGCCCTGATGTCATAAAGCTGAAAAGGAAAAGGTGAATATGACAAAAGAAAAAACAATATCTACTCCCATCAGTTAATTAACAGCCTTGCTTAGAGAAAGCAGATGCTGACCTTGATGATTTGATCCTTTCCAGCAGTCAATACCCAATTACCATTTTGGTTCCATTTGACACAAAGCACTGTGTTCTTATGGCCATGACTGCAAATGACTTGCATTACTCCTCAAAAGAATTAAAATTGTTAACTAAACTGTAAGTTTAATCACCAAGATATTAGACTCACAATGAGCAAAGCTCTCTCCCCGTCTTAGCATCCCAAAGTTTGACAAGGTTGTCTTTTCCACCTAAGGAAAGGAATCAAATGGCAAGGCATGATGACAACAACTTGCAGGAAGATTGTGTAAAAGAAGCTTGAAAAATAAACTTGATACACACCTGAAACCAGTAAGGATTTCGTAGGATGCCAATCAACACTTTTCACATCCCAACCATGGCCTGCCTGAGTTTAAACCATGTATTGTAACTCTTAGGTTAATTCATGCATGCAAGAAATATATATATTAATGATAGTAGATTTTGAACTTATTGGCTTACAAGTTAGGATACTAAAGAAACCAACTAATGTATATTTTTTCAATCTTTTTCAAAGTTGGCAACGCTTTACCAAAATGTAATTATTGATAGTTTGATACCATATAATGTTGTACAAACACAGAATAATAAAACTGCAAAAATGAAGCAGAATAACTAGAGTAATGAAGGAGGCAAGAGATTATGTTGCTTCATTATGCCATCAGGAAAACACCAGCTAGGGGAAACAAACTCATTCTTATAGTTGATACTTGATAAGTAGTCAAGAAAACATTACCAGTTAGTGATCGCTCCTCTTGGCACCGGGCAAAGTCCCACACTTTTACAGTAGTATCATCAGAACAGGAACAGAACTTTAAATCTGTCCTACAAAAACTGTTGCAAGAGTATGTCATAAATTGTTATACAGATAAAACTCTAAAACGGGGGAAAAAAAGTATTAAAAAGGTACCTTAAGTCACGAACTGATTCTTTATGAGCAGATTTATTGGCCTTAACATTGTTCATGTTATTCTGCCAATACCTAAAGGTAAACCGCCACATACACAGTTATATCAGCACCAAAAAAAAAAATGCTTATGCCAAATAAATATCCACAAGCATGAAAGTAATAAGGCCAAATAGCACCAAAAGCATATTAAGAATGCATACTTTATTGCACCCCCATCATCACCAGAAACCATCCAGTTGTCATTGTGACTCCAAACCATAGACCTGATGGCTTGATCATGAGCCTAAGTATTTTAAGGAAAAAAGGATCCAAACAGCCATCAATGTGGATTCTCTAATGAATAATCCTAATCAAATAAGATAAACATCACAATCAATGGAAATATACCTGAAGAATCATTTCAAAGTTAAATGATTGTCCATTCCATAGAGTAAATTCCCCACTCTGAGAACCTGTGATGAGACGTCTACCCGTGGGAGTCCACTAATATGAAAAAAGATTCAGAGTATAGCAGCTCAGTTAATTTAGTAATTTAAATCAAAAACCTAAATTTTTTTTTTTCTTTCAGGGGGTTGGGAGGATTACATTCTATTATTCTCTCTAGAAAGCAGATAAACCAACAGTAGAACTCAATTCCTTCCTACACATAAAGTCTTAAGCAACTCCAAGAAAAAGCATCATTCAACAAAAATAATAACAAGCTAAGCTTAGAATCAGCTGTCATCATACATATAAATATCAAGAGATAAGTCGTGCAAACATGCAAGAATCAAAAAATAAAAAGCAGCTTCTATTTGGTCTCACTACCAACTGCGCCTAGTAGCAAGCTAAGGATAAGCAATAAATAAAGATAAGCTGGATGCTATTCTTCCTCTGATATCCAGTTGTTGACAGACACCTTTTATTTTCAATTTCTTTGGTAAACAAAGAGAACCCCAGACTTATAGAAGTTAACTTGATTGGATGGGTATCTAATCACGTTAAACACATTACGATAAAATGTGTTGCCATTTCTAGCATTAAAAAAGCTATTTATGGAGACTTTAAACTCAAAAAATTCAGCCCCCAGATCAGCTTCCTAATCAATTTTGGGCCATTGTTAGCAGATAAAAATGGTTCAAACAGCTTCCTCCATAAAAGCAAGACCAAAGCAATTAATCACACAACTAGTAGAACGTAATTGGATGTGAAAAAAGAAATATGAAAGAAAACATACTGAGCAAAAGACAAGAACAGAGAAAAATTTGATTTTAATCTAACTCACCAAAACACGATTTATTGAACACCGGTTTTTGTTTAGAGATGTATGAACAAATTTGGCAGCAAAGCTTGAGGATGGATTATCTAAATAGGCAGCTGCAGGCAACATCTGCATGAAGGACCAACAGAAGATACATGTTTACATCAGACAATTTATAATCCAGGAAACAAGAGAAAAAAGAAAATCACGTTCGCTAACATCAATTGATGCTGCTGGTGTAGGCTGCAATGTTGTCCTGTCCCGTGAATCCCGCTGCCACATACGAATCTGCAGAACAATTGGTATTAGATTACAAGTGGGTCAAACTCCATTACAGATTCAAAAGGAAAAAAAGATTTTGGTATCCGTAGAAGAAAACATGCAACTCAAACAAAATAAACACGAATATAATAAACACTGGTTAATATACTCATAATCTTATCTGTATTTGTAGGATCTACCCATGAATCATGAATTGAATAGTGATCATGGGTGAATTTGGTTGATATTGGTGCAAAAAGTAATAAAAGGAGCGTAATCTGAGCAACTAGGAAATACATAACGAGTATTTTGAGGCCATCAACTTAATATTGTCCCCATGAAGCACAAAAAAGCACAGCAGAACAAAATACATGAATGTTGTTGAAGGAAACCTAAGATCTTTTACCTCTATATTAAGATGGATTCTCCAGTACCAGTACAAAACAGTGAATACAACTTCATAGGTGATATCTTAAGCTATCATAAATCTAGAGTTATGGATAAGAGTACTGCCAGTAATCTTTCAGACCTTTAAGTTGCAAGTGTCATGCAAATTGAATAATGAACTTGAGAAAAAAACTTCAGGAAGGAAAAAAACAGGCTGATTTCTAGGTAGAGAAATCAACGACTATGTTAGCAGCCAGAACGATGATAGAAGTGACATTTAAGCCATCAAACAACAAACATAAGAATCCATGTAAATGAGATCCACCAATCTGACCGTGCGACCACTTATATAAAGATATGTCAAAAAGCATATGAAAATGACCAAATACGAAAAAATCACCTGCATATATCGCACAACAGTGCTCGTATAATCAACAGCCCTCCTTTGGGTGAGCTTTCTCATTCTTTTGGCAGCAAAATTGTCACCATGAACTGAAAGAAATCTTCAATAAAAAAATAGAAGAATCTTCTAGAACAACTAAAATTCAGTTAGCCTAATTCAAGTGAATTGCAACTTATCCTCTAAACATGCAGTAGCCGTAGTTTTAGACCTGGAGGCTTACCATAAGACAAGGCTCATGGTGCAAAATGAACCTCAAAGTGTAAATCCATGAGGCTCACAACCATGAGCAGCAAACTGCAATAAAAGCCTACAGGTATAAGAACTTCAAATACCCTCACACAACGATATGGTAGACTAATTTTCTTGGATTTTGGTGATCACTAACTTTGACTGAAAAACACACACAAAAAGGAGAGGTTCCACTATTGCCTAATAATGCAGACAACAAATAGCTCAAGAAAGCTCAAGCAAATATTGTTAAAATAGGATATCATTAAATAACAAGAAAATCCAAAGTTATGGACTTTCCTTAATGTTGAACTTATATGGTGTCTTACGAGACATAAAGTAGACATTAATCATACAATATGGTCTTAAGCATTCCTTTTCTTAAGCAACAAGGCTGCTGGTTTATTTGAATTTCATTTCTTAAGTTCTAAGAAACAAGGTTGAATATTTGCTTGAAAATGCAAATTTCTGTACTTATGATATCTACATTTATGATTTAGTAATTATTTTATTACAATTTTTGACGGTTTCCAATATTTGATCATGACTGCTCTGTAGACTACGGTTTTTAGAACTTTACACGTAAGCTTGTAATCTTCTTCAATTTAAAGCTCCAATTCGTTGATGCTTTAGCAACTTGCTTTTTGATCAACAATTCACCAAAGCAAAAGGTAAAAAGCAGTTATAACTAATTAAATCGCACAAATAAAAGATGTCACACCAATTATAGTATGATTAGTATATATAGAAGTAAAATCGTTTCTCTTTATCAAAAAAATTACATATTTTATCTATAATCTTTCAAAAGCATTTGCTTTTGTATCCAAATGCACCGTTAAGCCTTTTTCTTTTTCCTTCCGGCGACAAGCAGCAAATAGCAAAAGCACCAACTAAAGGAAGCCTAAAATAAATTGTTTGTAAGAATTCTAGCTCTCCTTAGGAATCTATAATGCAACGCTAACCTAGATGTGTAGCCTCTCAACCTTAAGTGTAATTTCCCCCCTATTCTACCAATTTCTAGATGCGTTTTCGATATGCAATCACCTAACATTAGAATTTCAAGAATTAAATAACTATTTTCAATAGAATTTTTACAATGCCCAATCATTTGAACTAAAAAAGAAAATACTATATTGTAAACAAAAGAGATTGAGAATTATTATTCTACCGTCATAAGGCGGAATCTGAGGAGGATGAGCAGTGTGGTGATACTCTGAGTTAAGAGTAGTGGAAGAAGCTGAAGGCTGCCGCATCATTTGCGGAGGCGGTGGCGGAGGACCTCTCGGGAACTCCCCACCTTGCGGCGGCGGCTGATTCTGCTGCTGCTGTGGATCACCGTACATCATTCTGAAAACCTCAGAATAGAGCCCAGAATCGAAGGATGGTCTTGGAGTTAGTGGACTTACAGAGCACTGGTTAAAAACCCTAAACCCTTATTTTTGGTAGATTTGCTAGCGGGAAAGGGAACGATGAATTTTTTTTTTGTATAAAAAAGAAAATTAGAAAATAAAATCGAGCTTCGGCCTTTGGGTTTGTTGACCCATTTATGAAATGGGCTTTGGGCATTGGATACAATTACAAAAAATTACAGAGCTTAAAGTAAAAATATTTAAAACATAAGGTTGTCAGCTGCAACAATAGAAAACACAAACCAAATCTTTCCTGCGCAGCCACACGAAATTCAGACCTGCGAGATTGAAGAGGAGGAGGCTACTCTGTAAAACCTGCTTCTTCCGTCTCTTTCATCCATTTTATCAAACGGGTATGATCCATTTTTTTCTGTTATTCTTGTTCAAGAATTTGATTCTCTGATTTATGTCAAGAGTTTTGAACTTTTGATTTAGGTTTTGAGATTAGGATCTGTTTCTGAAGATGGGTTTTCTTTGACTCTTGATTTCGTGGAATTCTTGGGTAGTTTTTGTTTTAACACTTCAATTCTTGGACTTGAAGCGGTACAAGCTAAAAATGTAGTCTTTGCAGTAATAAGCTTTTCTTGCTCTGCTGCTTGGTTGCTAGTGATCAGTTCAGGATTTCCATATTTTGGCATGAAATCGGTGCTTGTAAAGAAATTCTTTCCATCTCCTAGTGGCATTGAACATATTTGATCTATTAGCAATCTTATGCTGCATGCAAAATGGGAACCATCTGGGCACTGTAAATCAATTCTCGAGAAAAGAGAAAAGAAAATGGTAGAATATAACAACTTTTGAAATATGTCTGTGTTCAAGCTTGTCTTACCTGTGTATTTGTGCTGTTTTCCTCCCCCTAAACTTCTATATTTGGATCTGATTAAGATTCTACTTATACAATAATGATAGTAGGTACTGAAATCTCTCACTATTGGGAAGAAATTTTTTTGCCAAAGTTGATGTAGTGTGCTGCACCACCCGCTAGCTGCACCGCCCGCTATTCCTCAGGATTTAACTGTAGTTGTGCTTGATTGTTTTGGGGTGAAATAGCGGTTTTGGATTGTAGGAGATAAAGGAAAATCTTTGGTTTGTTAATGGCTGCTTCTGCAAAAGTCCTCACCCTTGAGAATCATGCTCAAAATGGAGAGTGGACAATTGTTGTACCCCGTAGGGGCCGACATAGAAGGAATTCCCTGAAGATAACAACGGCAAAAGGACAACAACAAGAACAGCAGCCGTGGATCCCAACCGATCTTGAAATTGATCTTGACAGGCAATCAAAGCTTATGCATAAGGTAGAGGGCTGTATGAAGAGAATTGAGAACTCGAGATTTTTTCTGAGTTTCTTGGATCAAATGAAAAGTGCAGAAGTCCTGAATCACTTTGACAGGGTTTTGGGATCTGAGTTGAAACTGCAGATGGTGATATATGGTATTGGCAGCATTGAGTCTCATGAAACTCCTCGACTTCAGCTTAGCCTTGCAGTTTTGATGAAAAGAAAGTTCAGTTGGATTGGGGATATAGAGGCGTTTGATCCAGTTCTTTCTACAACTGAGTCTCGAGTTTTAGAAGCCCTTGGCTGTTCCATTTTGTCTGTAAATGAGCAAGGCCGGCGACAAGCTATGAAGTCAACACTTTTCTTCATGCCACATTGTGAAGCAGAGTTATACAACAATCTTTTACAGGCAAATTGGGGAGTTGAGTCGTTGAATCGGATAGCATTGTTTGGAAATAGCTTTGAGACTTATGAGCAGCATGTGTCATTCAAGTACTATGATCAGGAAGTATCATTAATGGACTCATCTCTTGTTGAGTCAGTAACACACATTGTAGCTGCTCGAAGATTCACAGATGAATTCAAAGTCAAGACAGTTTTAGATGATTATTTTGCAGCTTTTCATGATTCAAGCTGGCATTTTTTCAGGCCTGCTTGTGAAAATGAGCTGCAACTGAATTGATCAGTGATTGTGACTAAAACATATTATGTGTCAAATTACTCTGGTCTAATTTATAAATGCATACAGGATTAATTATTTGACAAATGCTTGAGCATTCGAGTATTAGAAATTCTAGAAACTACATTTCAACGCTGTAAACGCAATTTATGGATGTTGCTTGATGTCTTTAACCCGATTGACCTGATCATTCATCTTAGAAATAGGCAAAGCAGGGTTATTCACATTCGCCATGGCAATAGGCAAAGCAAGCTTCATTACATGAGTTAATATCTTAATTACATCATTTGTTGCCAGCTTTTGAAGGTTTAGTTTAAATACAACATAAGTGTCTGAAACACGTAGAAATTTCAGTTTATGTATGCCAAACATTAATGTTTGTGAATGAATGAATACAGAAAATGCGCATGAAAATCAAGTAGTGATAGGTTGTGTCTTTGGGCGTATACACTTCTTCCAACACAAATTAAAGCAAAGGAACATTAGTGACACAGAAACAGAAACCACCCTCCAAAACTAACCTTATCGAAGACAGTAGGCCTGATGCTTAAGCAATTACCATCTTTATTAACTTCACATTCGTAGTAAATAAATAAAAGAACCATAATAACACAACCAAACATAATCTTTTTAGATGGACAAACCAAACATAATTCAACATCAAATAATTTGCACATATATTCTTCTAGCAAGAGCAAGGTACAAATCAAATTGTTGAGTGTAAAGAAGTTGAACAATGTATTGAGCACAATAGAAGATTGAATTTCTGTGTCAGTAAACTGATTTTGTTTTTATTTGGGAGAAGTGAATTCGAACCTGATCTTTGAGCCACAAGATATATGCACCTAGCATTAAGCCAAATAATCTATTGAACACAACGGAAGGTTGAATTTATAGAATATCTTCACTTTCCTGTAATTTTTTTCTTTTATTTGAGAGGAGAGGAAATTCAAATCCTGCTCTTTAAAGGAGGATGCATGTATGTACTGTTGAATCAAATGCTCACGTGTCCCTGTAAATTCATTAAATAGAAACAATTTGCAATAGGTTATATAACCTTACTAATTTGACGACAAGCTCCTGCTCTTCATTTGATAAAATGATACATTCTGAAAAGGTGTAGTCTTTTTTGTTATAATTTTTCTAATGTCGTTCCTTTTAGTTGAATAACTAACAGGAAAAAGAATGGTTGTACATTTTCAGGTGTACAACACACATTTATCAGCTTACCTCAAGTCCTGATCATGAACTTGAATTAGGAACTGTTGGCATCCGAAGAACTTGTTGCAGTAAGCGAGCTGCAAGGCGCTGAGTGATCCCACCAACTACACGCCCCCCAAAACTGCGTGCCTCGGGTTGTTGAAGGACCTGCTCAAGAATCCTTCATTAGCCAGCTTCACTGAATATTATAGTTGAGTGAAGAAATGGTTTGGGTCAAATGCAGCATCCAAAAGTTAGTTCCTCAGTGAAATTGCAGCATGAACTCTCCACAGCTAATAACTTTGGGTTTTTTAAAGGATCAGTTAAGACTAAAGAATGATTCTTTTCCAGCAATAAGGTTTACTTACTTGTAATATAGGCTGCAAAAGTGCTGGGTCAAAATTTTCAGAGGAACGCAGAAGCCCCCAGATTCTAAAGACCTGGTTCCGTAGCTCCATCATGCTTTCTAATTCAGCAGAGCTCATTGCAAGTGCTCCATTTCCATTGCCATTGAACATTAGACTACGCATAAAAGAGGGTACATAGTTGTATGTATCAACAACTGTGCCTAGAACAACAGCTTCAGTAACACGAACAGCCTCTTTAATAACCAAAATCCTAAGTTCTTCACCGTCTGGCGCCAGTAGTAGCTTTAAAACAGGTTGTAAAGCATCTTTTGCAGAGAAATCTCGGTCCATTTTTCCCTGAACAAGAAGGTTTTCTAGTCTATTCCACCTGTCCAAACAGAAATTACAGGTATTTCAGGTGGGCAGATTTCATCAAATCAAACGCACAGAGAAAAGAAGATATATAAAATATTAGGTTAGCAAATACATGCCTAAACCTCCCATCATTAAAAAGCAACTCTATAAGAGCATCTCTCAGATATGGATTTGGATCTGTGAGAAGCCTTTTAGCAAAGTATGGGTATGAGGCAGCCAGCACCTTAAAATTAGGATCAGCATACAGGGCTAACCCCTCTAGCACAGTAAGCGACCTCAATATCAGTGCATAATAGGCAGGTACTGCAAGCAAATTAAAAACCAAACCATTAGACTCCATAAGAAATTATTCAGTTTATAGCATCCACTCCCTCCTCACTCAGTCTTTAGGTTTTTTTTTTTTAGAAAAAATAAAAAATTAAAAAAAAAAAACAGAATTTCAAGATACAAATTAAGATAGTGGTAATTCATTTTTTTAAAACAGAAAAAGTTAATAGGGCAGCAAGAAAAAGAATTATTGAACCATTGAGTATAATACAAATACGCCGTTAGGGTTCCATTATAAAAGCACTAAGTAACCAAACTTGAGGATAGGGCTCAAAAGTAAATGGAAAAAATCAGCTCACCATTAAATGGGTATTGATATAAAACAGCACCCAACCCATCAACCAGTGTTTTGAAGTTTAGTTCGCTCACAGTATAGTTAAGAGCATCATCAAAGAAGTCCCGAAGTGCTGGCACAATTGGGGATACGTCTACATCAGCTGACAGGAAATCCAGAGCATAGTAATCACGGGCCATAGCTTCATAATCCCGATTGACCATGTGAACAACATGACCAATTATAGCAAATCTTGCTTCCTCTGGGGTCTCACTCATCATTCCAAAATCTAGAAAAGCAAGCTTTCCTTCAGGTGTAGCTAAAAGATTCCCAGGATGAGGATCCGCATGAAAATATCCATACTCTAGTAGCTGCCTGAGGCTGCACTGGATACCAGTGGTCACTAAATCCAAAACCTTCAAACCTTGCTTTTCAATGGCAGCTTGCTCATTCAGTTTCACTCCATCAACCCACTCCATTGTCAATACTTTGCCACTCGTATAATTCCAAAAGATATCTGGCACAATGATATCCTCCTTGTCAGCATACAACATTTTGAATTTCCTTGCATTCTGTCCCTCCTGCAGATACCGCAAAAATGGAAAGTGCACCTTTTGTTTCTTATTCTTTTTTACAAGATCAGAAAGGAGATACACAGGTAAATTTTCGTGAATTTTTTATACTTTGAACCATATTGAATCTCAACTAATTAGTACGTATGACCATTTCATTCTCACAATTCATATGGCAAAAGAATATCTAAATCCACTCTGTCATATTCGTCTCCCAAACATAGCATAAAAGAAAAGCAACTCGATGGATGGTTATGTTTGTGTTCTTGACGAAAAAAGTGGGAACCAATGCATAACGCTGCAATAAGATTGATTAAAAAAATAACTAACCTGCACATAGTTGAGCTCTTGATAAACTCTACGGGCAAATTCATCAACAAGGGCAACAACATCGCTGGTTATGAAGTCAACATACTTATTGATGAGAAATCCTAGGCCTCTTGTTAGGTAAAAATCAAGTCCAATGACTTCCTCAATACCAGGTCTTTGCACCTTGACTGCTACAGTTTGACCTGAATACTTAAGTCGAGCCTTGTAAACTTGGCCTAAACTGGCAGCTGCAATAGGAGAAGGAGAAATCAAAGAGAAAATGGAGTCGAGCGGCATCCCCAACTCTGTTTCGATGCATGAGAATGCATCTGCGTCAGGAAATGTAGGCAGAGCATCCTAGGAATATATCAGACTAACTTAGTATAACCAATCAAATGAACTATTTTTATTAGCATAACTGTTACAAAAAGCAAAACCCAAAGAAAAGAAAAGAAAATTACCTGCAGCTGAGCGAGCTCCTCAAGATACTCGCGTGGGCAGAGGTCAGGTCTAGTGGACAAACCCTGACCCAATTTTACAAAAGTAGGGCCTAATCTGATGAATATGGTCCTCAATTCAGCGGCTCTCTTTCCCTTGTTTTTATCCAACGTACCATTCCTTTCCTCCAACCATAGTTTCAAAGCAAAAGAACCCAAGGCTATCAAGATTTCCAATGTCCTCTTCACTACCTAATCATATCAATTTCATTCTCATCAGCAAAACTCGAAACCCTACTAAATTCCGTTCCCTGAAACAATTTTATCATAATAAAAAAGGGTATCACCTTGACGGGTCGTGACCCATACTTGCGCGCAAGAAGTTCGGGGCTGTAAACAGAGGCATTGGCGGCACGTTCCATGGCCCTGGCCTCCGCCTGCAGGTCCTCCGCTCGGTCCCCTCCGAATACTTGCACCGCCAACTGCGAACCATTGAGTTTGGGTCTGGCTTCTACCAAAGCAGCTCGCGGACCCAATTTGTACCCCTTCGGTTTCGAAATTGAAAACCCTTTACCGGCCTGGAAACAAAACGAATGAACGCCTGTTGACAGAGCAAGACTCATGGCTGCCGCTGCCACCGCTACTACTTCGGTAGTTCCCCTCTTCCTCAACCAATGGATAAATGCGGAAAATCAAAAAATAATATGGAAACTGCCACCCTTTGGTTGACCAGTTTTAATCAAAAGAGTTGGAGCAAGTTTCTATAAATGATTTACAGATTCACAGAGCCAAGCGGCCAGGGGCATGTGGATTTCATTGCAATAGCCTTCCGATTTTTTGTTTTTCCGTCTATAAACTACACGCTACGCTGACATGGGTGTAAGTGAACCAGAAACTGCCATTTGCCACGCTCTTGTCGACGTTTCTCCCAAAATGTTTTAATTTTGAGGACAATAAAAGAAAATTACAATTTATAAAATTTATAAATATATATATATATATTTTCCGAACAGAGTATTACTGGATAAATTGTTTTATATAGGTTTAATGATTATTTGAATTTAATTTAATTATTTTTAAATAAAATTAAATTTAAATTATTGAAGTAATATCTTGAGTTTTATTTAGAATACATTAATATTTAATTTAAACGATTTATAAGTTTAATTGATTTTTTTAATATATTTTTATATTTTATTATTAATTTATTATAATTATATAATAAAAAAATAATATAATATACAAAATTTTCACATTCTGAAATCTAAAAAAATCATATTTAAATAATTTTTTTTGTATTAACAGAAAAAATTTATTTTCTTATGACCCTTTCACTTCCATATCACAAAATAACAGTTTTTCATCTCAATAAGGTTCACTTTTTTCATACACATATGATAAATGGTTGAAAGATATAAAATTAAATTTATTGAATCGAATTTAAACAATTAGTGATTTATTAAGTTGGATTCGAGTTTTAATAACTAAGCTCGATAGAGTATGAGTTAAGATTTAAATTTCAAATTTTCAAATCAAATTAAATTTTTATTTAATATTTAATTTTACAATTTCATTACATCTTTAAAATTTAAATAAAATAATATTAAACTCTGATACAATAATATAATATAAAAATATATAAAAAAATATAATAAAATTGTTATAAATTTAAATTATTATATAAATTATTTTAAAATAAAAAATTAATTTAATATTTAACGTGCCTTACTCAAATTGTATCACCACATTTTTGTCGTACATCTTAGGATTTGATAGGTAAATAAATTTTTGTCCCATTTAAAAAGGGCAGAGAATATCATGGGCTGAAAGGCACAAACCTCAAATGAGGATAAGAGAATAGAAGGATGCTGATACCATGGGGGTCGATTACACTATGGACGTGGCACATCCTTAACCAAATTTAATAAAAAGAGATAATTTATCAAATTAATTTAGTGCATAAAAAGAATATTCGCTTACTGTGATTTTAGTTTTGTTATTTTGTGGGAAATTTTATGAATTTCATTTTTAGGACACCCAAATTTAATTTGGTTAAAAACCTGATATAAGTTGACTTAATTAAAATTATTATTATGAAAAAGTAATTATCAAGCTATTTTCTTTATTAGGATAAAATATTTTAATTCTAAAACTTTTAATTGCTTTATTTGTAGAAAATAGGGTCTACTTTGATACCATGGATTTGAAGATGCAATTGGATGGTTGGATCAAGTCACTTTTATTAATAATTTTGGATTAACAAAATTCATGTTAATTTGGGTTTTGATTATTCGATATTTGAGTTATATAGATGTGACACCAAATTATTAGGTTTTAAATTCAATTTAATTCTAAGCCAATTGATTTTGGATTACCTTTTGAAATTATTATAGTTTAAATTTAGTCAATTAAAATGTTGATTTTTAATCAATGAATTAATTCATCGAAACGAATCAATTTTGTTAATTATTTTTCCAAAGAAAATGAAATTATTGGATAATTTTGATCAAATAATTGAAAATTAAAACTAATGGCACATTTCTTATTTCTCTTCATTTTTAGCATATTTTTTTATTTTTTATTGATAGAATAATATAAATAATAAATTTAATTTTAAATTTAATTTTTTATAAAAAAATATAATGACCGTTAAATTCAATTTTTATTATAATATTTTTTCTCACTCTTATTTATTAATACAATTATCATTATCGCTCATTGTGCGAGCAGTTGAGGACCATTTTTCCCATTGAAAAGCATATTTGAAATGCATGGCAAGTATAAAAATAGAAGGAAAGTAAAAAACTATTTTCAAATTTTGCAAAACAATTTGACGTCACTCACAGTCCTAGCGCCTCAAGTAAAGTTGAATGCCCACAAGGGTTTTTTTTTTTTTTTTTTTTTTTTCACATTAAAAACCACAAAATTGCCTTATAAGAGTTTACTGGCCTTGACAGACTTCAATATAAATGGTCAACAACTCAACAAAATTAATGCTAATCATGCAAATATGGAATATTATTAAGATGATTTGATCTAAAACTTTTATCCACAATTTAAATTTTTTTAGTAATTATCCACAATTTAATTTTGAAGTGGGAATTAATTTTCAAGCACATAGTAAAATTATTAAAAAAAAAACAACGGGAAGAAAACAAGGGAGTCCACTGAAAATAATTTATTGATACTATTATCAATTGTATTACTAATAATGAAGTTTTTAAATTTCATAAATAAAGTTAAAAAATTATTATATAATTCATTTTTAAGTTATTTTTAATTTTTTAATATTTTAAAGAATATGTGTTCATTTTTTAATTTCATTTATAAAATTAAAAAGGTTTTATTGTAATATATTGAATAATAATCTTTATTTATTTATTTATATTTGTATAATAGTTTGTTGTTGTATATTGACTATTAAATTTTTTATTTTCAAAATAAAATTTTTATATGTTTTATTTTTTAATATATTTTAAGGACTACTTATCATCCTACTAATTCTATAAGTAAAGCTTTATAAATTTTGCTAACTATATATAAGGTAATTATTTTGTTGTAATGGTTAATAATAAAAGAATTATTATCTCATATACTAACTATTAAATTTAACAACTTCATTGTAAATCCATCTACACACCACGTGTTATCATAAAAATTAAAAAAAAAATCAATGTTTTTAAAAAGAAATGAGTTGTCTAATTATATTTGAAATTAATATCTTATACCTAACACATATTTTATTTTTTTAAAATATATTTAAATGATATGTGTTATTATTGTAATTTACTTGTGAAAATGTATAGAATGATTTTCTTTATATTTGGTAAAATTTTAAGATAATGATTTGTAAATAAAAAAAATTCAAATTTGAAATGTGTTTTTAGCACGTGGTATGCACGTGTTTGGTATAAAATTAAAATATAAATAGACATGCACTATCTCCCAAAAAAACAGAAATTCAAACAAACCTAAACCGCGGTTTTCAAAGAAGGCGGTGTGCCGGTGACCGTTCAGTTGTTCACCTAAAAAGTAAGTTTCCTCTCTTAAAAAAAAAAATATTCTTATTTATTTTATAAAAATATTAAATCCTTACTGAAAAAAGGTTTTTAGCCAAAAATATTTATAATATCATATCGATTCCCTAAAATCCTGTTATTTAATTCTCGATATTTTTATTGTGTTGTCAGGTTAGCAATATGAGTTTAAGGGTATTGAGATTAAGATATCCGCCAAATGGTTTAGCAGCTTTGCTTGAGGAGGATCGGTTAGAAATAGGTTAGTTTCGTTTTTGTTTAATTTAAGTTTTTTTTTTTTTTTTACTCATATGGAAAAAAATAATATTTTAATTTTTTCATTTTCTTTTGAGAATAAGTTATTATAATTAAATACTTAAAAAATTTAGCAATAATTAACATTTTATAGATCTAATAATATTTAATTTTCTAGTATTGATAAAAAAATATTTTTTATAAATATAATAATACAATTTGGAGAGATTTTTGAATTTTGATTGTATTAAAAAATATATATTTAATTAATTTGTTTTTTTTTTCATTTAAACAACGTAGTAACAAACTTCTTGCTTTGAAAATACGTCTACAAAAAGCACAGCTGACAACAGCTCCTTCTCTTCTTTTTCTTCATCCAAAACGATTAAAGGCTAACAAAGATAGCCTCCATTTCCTTCAACCGGCGAAACGACTTTTCTTTCTTTCTTTTTCTAAAGCAAAACGCAACAATAATCGCCATTAACAGCTATAACAAGTACCCCAAAAGGAAAAACCTTGACTTTTTCAAAATCTTGAATTTTTTTCTTTGTAAAGAGCAGAAAAAGGAGAAAAGTTTGAGTTTTCTTGTTGATTTGTGAGTTTTTCTGATCTGGGTCGATGGCAGAATTGGAAAATAGCAAGGCTAAATCATCATCTGGGTCGGTGTTGTTCAATCGGTCGTTTACGATGCACGGAACCGCAGCTGAATCCAATCCCCCCAAAGTTCATTATCTTCTCAACAATCCATCGTCTCTTAATCGAGCAGCTTCCATTTCCAAAATTTACAATTCTATCGATTCCGTCAAAGGTAAAGTTAAGAAGCTTTGCAGTTTATTCGAATCCGCCAAATCTTCATCCAACTTAGCCAGTCCAAAAGAACCTTCCGCTAAGATTGTTTTGAGACCCACGAAATCAATTGGGTATTCTTCTTCGTTTTCTTCGAGGTTTAATAGTCCTTCGATAAGATTACCTGGAACTGAAGATCGAATTGTTGTTTATGTAACTAGTTTACGAGGGATTCGAAGGACTTACGAGGATTGTTATGCTGTTAAGATGATATTTAGAGGGTTTAGAGTTTGGGTTGATGAAAGAGATGTTTCGATGGATGCAGCTTATAAGAAAGAGTTGCAAAGCGTTTTGAAAGAGAAGAATGTGAGTTTGCCTCAGGTTTTTATAAAAGGAAAGTATGTTGGTGGTGCTGATGTGATTAAAAGCATGTTCGAATTTGGGGAATTGGCTAAGATTCTTGATGGGTTTCCAAGAAGACAACCTGGGTTTGTTTGTGAAGGTTGTGGGGATGTCAGGTTTGTGCCATGTGGCAATTGTAGTGGGAGTCGAAAAGTGTTTGATGAAGATGAAGGGTTGCTCAAGAGATGCTTGGAATGCAATGAGAATGGCCTGATTCGGTGCCCGGATTGCTGCTATTAAAACTTTGATTGCTGCAGGGTGTTAAGGTATATTCAGAAGCTCGGTTTTTTCATTTGTTAACTTATATCCATGCTGCGGATAATGCTTTAATGTGTTTGGTATGAAACGCATCATTAGCAGAGAGCTGATGATCGTTTGTTGTCTTGTTCAACTGGATGTTGACAATAATAGTGAAATGTAATCAAAATGCCATATTTGGTTTGGGCATTTTGATTGTCAAGGAGATCGTTTATTTCTCCTATATGGTATTGTAAATATCTAGTGTCATCTTAATGTAATGTACCTGCATATGTTGCAAATGGCAGATTTTAATGAGAATAGAATATTTATGCTTTACTTCTTTCTTAATCAAATAAACTTTTTGCGCATATATACCTGAATTTTCGTTCTTTCATATGGAACCAAGAATGTAAGATGATTTGGGGTTTGCTTCAAGTCTTAGGCATATCTAATTGCTTGTCATTGTGGAATTGTTCTTAATTTAAGGGTAAACAGCACACAAAGGCTGGTTTAAATATTGAGTTCATTTGTGGTCCCATTCATGGGAGAGTAGAGTAGTATACAAAAAATTATATACTGAGATTTTGTACAGATTTATGCATAGATGCTGCCAATGTCAACCATCTTCAGAATGTATTGATCTGAGGTCCTAATTACTGCACTTTGTCCCAATTTCTATCAATGCAGCTCAGCTCTTGGTGCCTCTATCGTGATATATTAAAAATTCAGAGATGCTCTGATGGATTATTTTGGGTTTATGGAGTTTAGAATTTTACTAATTACAACTGGACGGTGAAAAATGCCACTAGTGTTGTCTTTGATCTATTTCCTTCTTTCTTTCTTTTTAAAAATATATATATATATATATATATATATATATATATATATATATATATATAAAATCTAGTTTTAAAGAATTATTATACTAATATATCAACCTTTTGAGACAACTTTTTTGATTTCTTTATGAGCCTTGAATTACATGTGTAGTGCTAACTGCATTTATTTGGTCAAAATTTTAATGAAATATTTTCTTCATTTTGGATTGTAATTTATGACAAGTCTGTTTTGTCGACAAAGTGGTTCCTTTTCTTCCACCAAGTTATATTGTTCTTTTATCTGCTGCTCTGCACCTTTAAGTCTCGAATCTTGATTACCGTATACTGATTGATATCAGGGATATGAAGGTGTTTTCTTCTGATTATATTGTATATACTAATTGATATGAGGGCTATGAATCTGTTTTCTTCTAATTATGTTGTATTTTGGCCATATTAATGTAGCATATATGACAGGATTATTTCCTGTTCTAGTTTCCAGTTTCTGAAACTACACCTAAATTTGGGATTCTCCTGACCAGAATTCTTCCCTTAGTTTGGTCAAGAGAATCTATCTCTATCATAATTAAGATGACTAGTCGCCATCAAAACTCCTTAAGGGTATGATGGAGTAAGCATTAATCACTTCATTTTCTATCCCTTCATTCCTATTACTATAATATTCCAGGTATGAGTCAACGAAAGGAGCAATGATCAGACGTGAGATTACATTTCTTCAATGAATTATTTATGTTGTTTTCATAAGATAGTTTTTTCTGTTTCTTTGGAGGAGAAACAAATTCTTGCACTAAATCAATTTTTATGGAAGTTGCATGTTGAAATAGATTTGCCTAAATTTCATCCAGATCCTTGAATTGATTGTTCCAAAATGAATCAGTTTAACTTAATAGATTGGACTCAATGCCACAAAAGGATACCCCTGCAGTACCTGCATTCGCATCTAAGAAGTCCTCTGTCCTGCGATCTGTTCAGGTCTGTTAAGTCGTATATATGGAATGCCAGGAATGACTTTCTCCTCGCAACCCAAACCTGAGCCAACCCAATACCATATCTAATGATCATGTTGAACTTCATGAAAACATCCTTTTCATCGCGGAAGAGCACATAAATGCAATTCATCACTGAACCAATGTCCCTAGCCAATGCCCCTTCATTTACATTTTAATGTATTTCCAAACTTAATAGGCCAGGCCAACTTGCAGTATTTCAGTGCATGAAAAGGTAATTGGTTTAAAGCTAGAAACTGTCGAGAACAAATTTGGCAAATAAATAAGGGAGAAAGAATAATTATACATATAAAGTAAAATTTTTATGGTTCGATAATTTATCTACGTTTACAGTTGCACTAATTTTTTTAAAAAAAGATTATACATTTATATAATAACGAAGTTAGACAAGTTAAAGTAATTGAGTTTTATTGAATCTATATACTTTATCGTTGTATTAACTCAATATAAGTATCATATGGGTTGAGTTCTATCAGACTCCACAAACTTCAACAGAAACTTTTTTATGAATAGAATGTATGGGTGTCATATGAATTAAGTCTTATTAGACTTTTCAAACTCTAATAGAAACTCCTTTATGAATGAAAGGATTAATATTAGAGTTAGTGGTGAAATTGTCATAAATTAATTAATTTTGCTGCTGAATATTACTAAGGTCAAACCCAAATTTTATGTTCTTTAAAAATAATAAATGTTTTCATTCCCGTCTCCATTCCATGAATCTGTCATGTAACTAGAAACTGAAATACCCAAAATTCTTATAATTATACATACATACATATATATATATATATATATATATATATATATATATATATATATATATATAAAAGTATTGTTTCAAACAATGAACATGTAGACGTTTACTTAAACATGAGCAGCACAACATGTAAACTTGCAAAACAGCACTGCTTTGACAAACAAGGAAATAACGATCGAGGCTGGCATGTAATCCTAATGCCAATTCAACAGCTAAACTTACAGCTTGTTATTCCCTGAAGTAGTACTAATAAATTAGGCTGTTGTCCAAGTTCTAAACCACAATCCAATAGAAAAGAAGATTTCAAACATATCATTTTTCAGAGCTTATGGCAAAGTCAATGAGGCTGATCTAGCTCGTCGAAAAACCAGAAGGAGAATAGCGATCATTTGCCTGTCTATGATTGTCCTTGCTGCAATTGTAGTTGCTGCTGTTTTCGGAAGTCAAAGCTCGAAGGGAGACTCCAAAGATGGTGGCAATGGTGGAGTTCAGCCCATTTCTACTTCTATCAAAGCTGTTTGTGATGTGACTTTGTACAGAGATACATGTTACAATAGTCTTGCTCCTTTGGTTAACTCCAGCAAGTTCAAACCTGAAGACATCTTCAAATTGTCGATGAAAGTAGCAATTACTGAGCTATCCAAAGCATCCCGGTATTTCTCGAAGAATGGAGTTTTTAATGGTGAAACTGATAAGATGCCAATTGCAGCCTTGGAGAATTGTCGTGAACTTCTGAGTCTAGCAATTGATCATCTTAATAGCTCCTTATCATCATCAGGTGAAGTTTCTGTTGTTCAAGCTGTTGATGATCTTCGGACATGGCTAAGTGCAGCTGGTACTTACCAGCAGACTTGCATTGATGGGTTTGAAGAGCTCACAGCAGATGTCAAGACCAGTGTTCAGGACCATCTGAAGTATTCTTCTGAATTAACCAGCAACAGCCTCGCCATTATAACATGGCTTTCGAAGATTGCAAGCGCATTTAATCTGAGGCGATTGATGAATTTTCCTCCGAACCATGAAAAGCCAGAATGGTTGCATCAAAGAGACAGGAGATTACTTCAAAGCTCGGATCAGTTGAAGAAGAAAGCTGATATTGTTGTAGCAAAAGATGGCTCCGGGAAGTATAAGACTATCAGTGCAGCCCTCGATGCAGTCCCTGAGAAAAGCAAGAAGAGGACTGTGATCTATGTGAAGAAGGGAGTTTACAAAGAAAATGTAAGGGTTGAGAAGAAAAAATGGAATATCACCATGATTGGTGATGGGATGGAATCGACAGTTGTGTCTGGAAGCCTCAATTATGTTGGTGGAACTCCCACATTTTCAACTGCAACATTTGGTAAGTTTTCAACTTGACTGCAGAAAATCAATGCGAAATAACTAGCAATCTCATTCCAATAGACAATTATGAAACAAGGTTGATGAGATGAATTTGTTTGCAGCTGTGTTCGGGAAAGGCTTTGTTGCTCGGGATATGGGGTTTGTCAACGCTGCTGGACCGCAGAAGCATCAGGCAGTGGCCTTAATGTCAACTGCAGACCAATCAGTGTTCTACAGATGCCAATTCGATGCCTTTCAAGACACTCTCTATGCACATTCCAACCGTCAATTCTACCGTGAATGCAACATTACTGGAACAATTGATTTCATATTTGGAAACTCAGCTGTTGTCTTCCAAAATTGTAACATGCTCCCAAGACAGCCTATGCCTAACCAACAGAACATAGTCACTGCACAAGGGAAGGTTGATCCGAACCAGAATACTGGGATTATTATTCAGAATTGCACCATTTTGCCTAATGGGAATTTGAGTAGTTCTGTTAAAACATACCTTGGACGACCATGGAAGGATTACTCAACAACCATTTACATCCATTCAAACATTGGGAGCGTGATACATCCAGCAGGGTGGTTGCCATGGAGTGGCACTACTGCACCAAATACCATATTCTACTCCGAATATAAGAACATTGGCACTGGTTCTTCAACCAAGGATAGAGTTAAATGGAAAGGTTTGAGAAATATTTCTGATAAAGAAGCCAAAAAGTTTACAGTCAAGGAATTCCTGCAAGGGGAAAAGTGGATCTCAGATACAGGTGTTAGCTACAAATCTAATTTGTGATTGTAATAATACACCAGATAAAGACGTTAGTTTCTTCTTTCTGTCTCTGTTTCTTCATTTTTCTCCCTATACACATACAGTGTAATGGCTATGTTATACTTTCACATCCTTCACATAACACATGAAGTTAAAATTGCTAAAAATGTTTGCTTCCAAGTTTTGCAGCCGCAGAGCACCAATAGACATGATTGTTTTAATTCTTGTCTATTTTCCACCTTCATTCTAACATACAAGAGATAGCATCCAATCCTATAGGCAAATGTGTTAAGAGTGTTTTTTTCTGGATTAGGTGACTGTTCCAACACAAAAATGGTAGCTTCAAACAATCTAGATTTGTAATTTGCGAACCTTTCTTTATTTGCTTGATTTTCTTGTTATGAATTGGGTTCCTAGCTAGTCATTAGTAAGTTTTTTGGTACAAAGGAGATTGCAATCTGGGAATAGGGTGAAAAAAATGTTAGTGCTGGAATTTGAACACAAACCTATTGAAAGCAACCTCTTAAAGAGATTGAATGAACCAACTGAACTAAACCTTGAGTTAGCCATTAGTAAGATTTTCAAAATCAAGCTTCAGTTTTTATTTTTTTTTATTTTTTTTGTACTCCATAGTCCTCCTTCAAGGTTCCTCTTCAATGCAAGCACCAATTTATTTTACTCACAACGTTGGAGCAGTAAATATTTATAATGCATTTGCATGAATCGTCTCAAACATTCAAAGCTGGACAAGAACCTTAGAGAAAACATACTTAACCAGCCTAAACTATGTTCAATATTTTCTAAATTACATTATCCATTCCAAGTGGATAGAATCAAGTTAGACATCTCAATGTGAGTCTTGAGTCTTTATGACAGCTATTGAGTAAGAGGAACACATTCAAGCTCAATCTCTAGCACCCCTCTTTCAACATTCTGTAGCCTAAGAGAGATCTCCTGTTTTACTTTCCCATCTATTAAGGTGATGATACCATCTTTTACTAGGGTGTTTTCTTTGCTTGCTACCCATTTCCCAAGCTGCATTGATTCCCGAATCTCAGAACTCTCACAGGCTTTGGCCGCAGTAACCAGTGGTTGAATGTCAATCTCCGCATCCCCCATAAAATCATCAGTTGTGAAAGTATCTTTATCATACACAAGCTGCATATAAAGGCCCGGATAGCATTTACCAACATTTTCTAAGATTAAAACAAGCCATAATCTGCATTTTCATGAGTGCAAGAATGCTTGTGATGCCTTAATTTATTCGGATAGTTAGATACATGCTTGTGCAAGATTACATCATTTCCTTTCTTTCATTTCTCAGACATCAATCCCCTTAGATGTTCATACAATCAAGTAAAAGTATCATTCATGATTTACACTCAAACATAGTATTATCAGTGTAATGAAACTTATGTTGCAAAGTGTCAAACAAAGTATAGTTTGCGCTTTCATGTTTCTATATGTAATTCAACATAGCGAAAGAATCCAACTCACCACTTTTAGAGGAGGAATGTTTTCTGGAATTGACAACATTAGGCTTTCATTCCAGACTGGATTTAGGTTGTTCTTTATGACACGGGTCTTGACCGACTGCAGAAAGGAAATTATGCAGAATTTAGATTACTACCATATCTTGCTTCACTAGATTTGTTCCTTTAAGTTCAACATAAAATAACATCACCATGTTTGTGAGAGAGGAATCATACTTGTTGACCCAATGCAAGAATGACATACGGATCGCTAGTCACCATATCCCGGATGGCCAGGTTGGTGCCTTTAACCACATTCACCTTAATCAGCCCGACAAATTCAACCATACCTGCCTATAAACAGCACGTTTAAAGAAAAAAAATAACATTCAGTAACAAGCTTTAATATAACTTCCATTTGTCCTGGTATGAATTGTGGAATTCGTGCATATAAATAAGCAAGTGATGGTAAGCACTGATCAAACAAAAAATAATTACCAATGAGTTGCTTTTCTTGGTAGACTTGTTCTGATCAGCATCTTTTCTTCCCCAGCTGTTTCTAAATTTGTGTCCAATCCGATGCCTAGTCGGTTGTTTCTCACACAGTCCTTTATCATGGCTAACCTGGTGGCCTGAAGAACTCTGTGGGGTGGAGGATGAAGTCCTCTGATTAGGTGGATAGGGGCAGATCATTTGTCCATTTCCATCTAAAAATTGCAGCATTTCATACTTCCTCCTGATCATTCAAGAAAGAGTACAGAGTAAAATGGAGTGTTCTAGCAAATAAAACAAGGTATGGCAAGTTTATTTTGGCATTACTTAATGAAATCGGAGCGCTCCTCAATGGAGGAATCTGGTCTGGGCTTTTTGAGGTTATCAGGAAGGACAGCTTCATACTTATTGTTTGCTACAGTATTGCCACCCAAATTTACCAGAGAATCAACTTGTTCATCTGTCCATTCATCTAGCTTCACTGACAAAACCTACCACAATTGCTTATCAAGTTAGAAAATTAGCAGATAAGTTCATGTCTGTGCATCTATGTATATGTTTTTGCATGTGCTGATATGTGTATGAGAGATGGACGGAACTATAATCAGGATACTAAACCATGCCCAGAAATCAATGACCAGGAAGTGATTGAATAGGCTATTTGGCAAACTTCTAAGCATGTATAAGAAAATCTTATGAATTAACTATAATCATCAAATCCTTTGCCACAGGGACCACAGCTGCCTTAGCTGATTTCTGCTTAAGTTATTACATGACACAAGAAAAAACATGAAAAGATTTTCTGCAGAGCCAGTAATTTGCTTATCCTCAATGTTTTCTATTGCATGGTTAACTGCTAGCTATTAAATTTCTTTCTCCTAATAGCTGGTTGTTCTATCTAACTGCTTTAGGCTACAACATCAAATCACTAAAGAGGGTTAATCAGTTTGAGTCCTCATTATGGAATATTCTTAACCTTAGTTTTCCCTAATGATGACTGAAGGTAGCAGACATGGCGATGGAAGATTCAAGATGTATTAATGCAACTATCTAAGTTTTATACCAGATAATGAATGCTGAAGGTAATATAATCAGTTATGTAAAACTTCATTTAAGGAATATAGGAGCATAATCTGAGAACCATACCTTTGATATATGCACTCCGAGGCTTCGATGAACGCCAGAGCATTTGATGCAAATAAATACACCAAGACTTAAAGATCTGATGTACACAAAATAGTGGTATAAAAAGAAAGGCCAATCTAATACACCAAATTTAACAACAAATAAAATGGATTATCTGTGGTAAAGGCAAAAGGAAATGAATTATTGTCACCATGACAGATACCATGGCATACTTTAGATTCAAGGCACCCTATCCAGCAGTAAACAGAATGTTCGTATTCAGTTTTGGTAAAATCAATTCAAGACACATTCACATCACTCAAAACAGTATTAAACTTGAGATGCTGTTCCATTAAGAGATACCGAAACCTAAGTCTAGAGAAATTAATTATTTCCTAGAAACACACAAACTGAGACAAGAAACTTTGTAATAAGTCAAAACATGGTACTTACACCCATTTTGGATTTGGGGATCCGCAATCTGCACAAACGCCATTGCCAGACTCATTCAAGAATCTCTTCAGCCTTCCTTGTGGACCTGTTTATGAATAATTGAAGTTAAAAGTATAAATGCCACTACTGGAAGGTAGTATCATCCTTCCACATTGCATAGATTCTAATGACTTAAAGAACATCAAAATTTGAGTTAAAGTCATAATACCAGCAGATTTCCATGTGTTTTTTCTCTGAATCCAGGATGTGTTCTCTGCATCACTTCCTCGATTCCAATGTGGTGTTTCTGAACGTAAGAGATCATATAAGCAAGAGTCCGATCCTACAAATCGCAACATATTAAATAAAACAGACATATTATCAGAAAATATAAGTTCTCTCAAACATGCAAGGCAAAATGCTAATCGGGGAACAACTGAATCCTGCTACTGTTTACTAGGACCATACTTTGAAGATACCATAGAAAGTCCAACATGTCATGATAAGAGAACAATTAATTACCGGCTGACAGAACAAAAACATAAATAAAAATAAATATAAGAACTCTTTGCTTAGGTACAATCGAAGAGATCATTACTCGTTAAAAATCGATCTAAAATAGCAGATAACCATCAATACTGCCATTATCATTGATGAAGAACATTCAATGAATAGAGAAATCTACCATGTTATTCAACGTATGAAGCTCAATAGTTTTATTTTTTATTCCTCCCAAACTCTGTTAAAATTAAGCAACCATTGTTTCCATTAGCACAAAATCAGTCTTAAAAACATAAGGAGATGACATCATGAATCATGTATTCTTCATTTCAACAATAATGTTGTAAAAATTTGCACGCATTCCATTAAAAAAAAAGGTTCTTTTCTTGGCAACAATGCAGATGATGGAATGTTATCAATATTTTCCTTGCTTTCATTTCCTTCTTGGGCATGTCATCCATGAAAGAAACTATTGATAAATAAAGAACCAAAAAAAAAAAATCAGCTTTAAATTGTATACCTAAATCATTACCAGAAGAAGGTTTGGGATCAGAAATTCCATGCTGGGTTGACATCTCCAGCCTCCAAATTGAAGACTCTAATCATTAATCACTGCTATTATCTGGAAAATGCCATTCATCAGTTCCTTAATCTGCAAAAAAATAACATAAACATCCATTAAAAAGGAAGCAAAAAAAACAAAACTTTATATTCAGAAAACAATTCTTACATTGAAAAGATTTGGCTTTTCAGTTGAAAATGAGATCATCTCAATTAAGAATTGACCTTGGATCCAATTTTCCTCTGCATCAAACATGTTGTTGACCAATAAAAAAATTCAAAAAAAAATCAAATATTGACATTTAAAAATTGAAAGAAAAAATAAAACCAATGCTAAAGACAAGAATTGAAAATGGTTGTTCTTACATTCTTGAAAAATCAAATTCTAATGTCCATTAAAGGTTTGCATGAGAATTAGAGAAGTTTGTCAAAATTGAAACAAGTGGATAATTTTTTATTTTTTAATTGTTTTTTAATGTAAAATAAATATCAAAGAATCATTGGAATTGGATTAGAAAGAAGAAAATGTTGTCTGAATTTGTTTTCTTTCTCCACTAATTTTTTAATTAATTTTTTAATAATAGAATGCGAAGAATAATATCCTCCAGAAAAGTCAAAGTCGGTATTCTGGGAGTTAAAAAGCCCTTTTGGGTCGTTGGTTTCTTACCAGACGCACGAATGCCATTGAACTCATAGTTCGACGCGCATTTATAGCGCGTGAAATTAATTTCTTGGGTCATGATTTTCTTCCATATAAAAAAAATTATAAGAATTACGATATTATTACGATAAAATCAGCATGATTTCTCTTAAATTAACAATAATTACATATATATAATTAATATTTTCACAAACAATTTGCAATTTATAATACATTTTTTGGTAATATATGTATACAATTAATAATATCATAATTGTATCTTAATATTTATTTTAAAAAAAATCACAAAAAATTGATTTCATCTTATTCTAGTCCAATAAATCGTCGATAAGATAATGTATTTTTTTAAATTATAACAAAAAAATAGGTATAATATGCAACAAAAAGTTAGGTATAACAGTTTTTGATTAACTAATAATAATATGTGAAAATTAAGACCCCAAAAGAAATTATTGAATTATTTAATATAATTTTTCATTTTAATAGATTAGTTTTAATTTAATTATATTGTAATTGCATATATTATTAGGATACAATTATGATACGATTAATTTGATTTTTTTTTTAAATTTTATTGATCCATCTCTTGTGCCAACAACAATTCATAATTTTAAAATACAAAAATTATTTTTACTGTAATATGGAAATTAATGATATCATAATCGTTTCATAATTCCTATAATTTGTACAACTACAATATTAAATTAACAATTAGTTTAAGCATCAGAGGGTTGATTTCATCCGTCCGAATCCGATCGGCCACTGATAAAACAATGTTATATCCTCAAATTATAATAAAAACAAAAATAAATAGATATAACGGTTTTTAACGCTAATTAATTTATTTTTTTGCGTATTGATAATAAAAATTTTTAATTTTATAAATAGAGTTAAAAATTACATATTTTATTTGTTTTAATTTTTAATATTATTCGTAAAATTTAAATATTTATCTAACGTATATGAAATAATTTTTCTTTAACTAATATTAACAAATGAAAGTTATGGATATTTATCTGAGTTGATTATAACATTAACAATATAAAGAAACAAGAGCCAAACCTTAACAACCATCAGACCATGAATGAGGAGTTCTGGAAATCCTTGCTCTCCTTAACATTTTTTACATTAATCAATTAGAAGGTACGTTGAGTGTACTGCAGCAAATTAACTCATCTTTATACATGAAAACTTATATCAGAAACTATTAGAGAAAATATCCTGAAATTGCATGTAACAGAGTGAGGAGAACAATCCATTTGAAGGAGATACGTTTATGCTATGAAAAGGCAAACCCACCATCTGTCATTCGAGCCGGCCCTCAAAAACATTCTAATAGTTGCTCAAGTACATTGACAAAATAAGGTTCATTCTTCCTAATATAATTCAATGTTCTCATTGTTAAATTATTAAAATTTCGTATCAAAATTTATATAAATACATTAAAAATAAATTTTTTTTATATTTAGATAAAATTTTTATTAAATTTTAATTTATATTCTTTTCATGCTGTGTTAGAATTCCAAGTTCACTCACCAACTAACAAATGAGAAGTGCTAGCTAATTTCTGATCAGCAAGCCGGGTGCTGTAGAATTGTAATGGTTGAGAATAAATATGGAAATCCATCTGCTCTGCTAGTACTTTCTAACAATAATTTCGTAAGCTTTTGCTAATTTTCTAGATTTTTTTTATCTGTGAGTATATATAATTTTTTTTTCATATTTGTTATGAATGAATTATTATTTGATTATGCTTCTGCTTACTTTAAATGATTAATCGATTGAGATTTGGTATAACATGGTAAGGTTTCGGACAATGATAACAAAGGGAGCCTAGAATTTGCTAGCTGATGGATGTAAAATTATAACGCTCATAGCAGATAGATGAACAAATTTCTATGTTACATTCAAATTGATCACACTAGAGTGACCGCAATATCAACAACACTAACACTAATTTCTCCACGAAGCTGCTAAGCACATTGGACTAAATCACCATCAATCATGCTCAACCTAAGACTAGTCTGTGTTTGAGTGAATAATCCTGCTTACAGTTATAAGTCTTCAATCTGCTCTAGGGAAGAGAAATGTGCATCAACTTTGTTGAGAGTTTCTTGATCAATTTCAATTGGTGTAAACAATTTTGGCAATGGATTATGTGCTACTTTTTGGGGAGTTTCGTCTCTCTCTGCACTCTGCTCGTTCAATGCTTCAGGATCTTTAATTTCTTTCTCAGTAGACATTGTGCTTTGATTATAAAGCTGTGCTTTGATCTCCAAACAAGATTTTAGATCCTCCTCGTTTCGAGCTTTGTTCAGTTTGTCTACAAGATCACTTAAAACTGAAGCTCTCTCAACCCACAAGCTTTTTACCTTGTTCAACCCATTATCCTGTTTATTTTGGTCATCTGGATCATTAGCACCGTCATTTCTTTCGCTTTTCTGAAGCTTTTTTATTCCCTGATCAACAATTTGTTGTATCCTCTTTCTGAAGTTATCGGTTCTCAGTGGGTTCGATCTTAGTGTCAACTTCAGTCCTGAAGTCACCATTGAAGTCTCATCTTCCTTTGAAATGGGGCTAGGCTTAGAACCTTCATCCTCATTGCACACTTCATCCCCATCGGACCCTTCATGCATAGATTTTGTAGAAAAGACTTCCTCGAGTAAACTAATGTTCTGCATGTACCGGTCAAAAGCATCATTTTCAATTTCAATATTTCTGTCCTTGAATTCCTTCAACTTGGAAAACCTCCATTCATTTAGGGCTACAGCATCCTGAAATAGCACACTAGTTAAGGCTTATACAGTTATATAACAAACTTGAATAAGAATATTTGTTTTCTATAAAACAATACTGCACCTTTCTTGTCAGGTGTTTCTTTGAGCGGACCTGTAGATTGTCAAATTGTGCAAAAGCATTGGAAAGTTGCCTAAATGAGGGAACCCTCAAGGGAGTCCTGAATAACATTCAGCAGGGAAGGAATCAGCCACATGTCAAATGACAAACTCAAAAATCAATTAAAGCCCAGAAAGGTAGGGCTGAACAACTTATGTAGACAACCAATATAATGAAATTAGGAACTCAAAAAGAGGAAAACAAAATGGTAGAGAGGCCCTAAAGATTTTAGGAAAACAAGTTGACTATGGAGATGAAAAGAAAATGTAAAGGACTTATGAGGATAAGAAGCAAAAGGAATTCAAGAGCAAATTGCATTTCCAAGAGGCTTTAAATAATCAATTATCAGTGGGCTTCGTGAACTTATGCTAATTAAGAAAGTTTGGAAACAGCATTGCTGATGGTAGCAAAAGCAATATATAAAACATCAAATTGGATGCAAGTTTCCAGGTGTGCCCATTTTGACCAACATGACATAGCCACATTTATACAAGAAATATAATACGCCTGCCTGACAAAGTTTCAGAACTATTTACTTCTTTGTAGCGATAGATTCACATAGAAAGTGAAGTTCCCCAGAGAAATATGCCTCTCTGCTTGTCTCATTTTTCATTCCACAGCTAAACACAGTCACAGTGACTTTTATGCCCAAATAAACACAAAAGCTAGATGCACATTTTTGAGCAGCTGAATATTGCAACTTACGCTTGAGAAGAAGCCTGAGTTGATTTCTGGTCTGATGAAGGAGTGCTTGAAGTTGGTGTCTTCTCCGGAAAAGCTGAATTTGACTTTAAAACTGCAATTACAATATAAATTTGGAAGTGAGTTATATGATGTTCATTGCTTCATACCTCCTTCGATTTAAGCTACTCTCAGCCCAATCAGAAACAGAAGTATTTTACCAACCATAAAACAAACACCTCCAAAGTCCAAAGAATTCGACATTCCTTATTTTTAACGAACATCTCTAACAGTAGAGACTAGACTTTAGAGTGTTCTTTCTTTTCATCTAGTTAGTAATTCAGTGAATGATATAAATGCCCGCTACCTTACCAAGGTTCTGTTGTCACTCAATATAAGCACTCATGATGTGTATCACACATAATTGATGATTGCTTTGAAATAAAAGGTCTAACAAGCATTAAACCAATGAATTCTCAGAACTATTTGATAATGTATCCTAGATAAAAATTTAATCAAGCTCCAACATGTTTAACAATGTGAACACGAAATTGTTTACTCTTGGAAGTTTCTACAGGATTGGATTATCCAAGTATAATGTTTTAGATTTAGCAGACCATATAAGGAAACAAGCCATCCCAATGTTAAAATAATCCACCATCTGAAAGATAATTGCAGTTTCATATTAGTAGAAAATAACAATCCCCATGTCAAAAATTTCCCGTTTCCTTAAAACAAAAAAAGGGGAGAGTTTGATAACCCCTTCAGACAACACCTTAACTGAGCGTGCTTTTAGAAATAAACTTGAGCCTGAGCTCATTATATTAGCATTCAATATAATATATGACCATTCCACCAAAAATTAAAATATTTAATATTATCCAATAAGCAACTACTAGAACTAGAATCACCAAATGCAACTGCAAAGTGGCCAACAGAGAATCAAGGTAGACAACTACTGAGAAGAATCCTCACATCTTTATAATGTGGTCATGATAATATCCATTCTAACCATGTCCAACAAGAATTTTACTTTATATCATCCAATGACCCTAAAACTCCGACTTCTTCATCTCGATAAGTAAGCACAATTGCATATCATCCTGTTACCAAAAGAGTAAAATAGGACTATAACCAAACTCATTTTCCAAGTTTTCTTGATGGGTATTCTAAAGTTGGCATACCGTGAATATGGCATGGATTTTGAGCTTTAGAGCAACAACTCTTGCAAGATCGATATGGGCACCTGCACAAGAAATCTAAGTAATAAGAATGGTTTGCAGGGAAAACTTTCCAAGCTCTATAAGCTACAAAAGAAATTTTTTTAAACACCAGCTATGAAGTTTTAAACTCCTCAAATGGATATAAATAATCAGCCACTTGTTCATTCAAGTAAGTATGTCAACTTAATGAGCTTCTTATATATAATTTCAGTAAACACGTCTCATATAGGTTAACTGTTTTTAGGAGTTTAGAAACCTTACCAAGGATAAATTTCCCCGCTTTTACTTTTTATCAACTTTTGACCAAACACAAACCAGATAACAAAATTGACAAGCAACCTTAAACCAATCTGGAGTTTAAAATTCAAAGTAACTTAAAGTATCTAGCTTTTTCATTGGATTACTATATTATTTTCCCTTTTGAAAAAAAAATTCCAAATAGCTGACCATATAACCTAAAGCCCGATTACCACAAAAAACAAAAACTAAAAAAATCATAACTACACATGAAATTTTTAAAAAAAAAAAACAGAGAGTAAAAGAAAGAAACAGAGAAAGAAAGATTTTTTTTTTTTACCTGGAACGGGCAACATTGCCACACTGAATACATTTGGGCTTATTAAGCCCACGCTGTGTCTTAGGCGGCGTGTCCATACGCTGAAACGGCGGAGGAGCAGGAGGAGTCGCCGCCGCAGCAGCTGTAGCCGTCGCAGTTGTCGTCGAGGTTGTGGTGGTAGTGGTTGTTTCGGTGGTGCTTTTCGTCGCGGCTGGCGATGAGGCCGCCATTCTTAGGCACGGGACTTTCGTTTTGACTCTCTTCTTCTTTGATGAATTGGATGTTACACAACGTCTGGAGTTAAATTTTATTTTTAGAGAGAGGCGGATTTTGGAGAGTTTTTGAAATTGGGATTTTGGGAGGAAATCGATTCACAAAAAAAGAGACTGAAAAAAGAAAATTAGGGCTTTTTTTATTTTACAACAATATGGGCTGAGCATTTGGGGATTTGATTTATATTAAGATTCAATTTGCGGCCTGGCCCAAAATGAGAAAGCCCAATTTTTTTTAATTTTTTTAAAAAAATAACGAACCTAATTCCGTCTAATCCGATAATTTTATAATAAATATTTTTATATTTATATAATTTTTATTCTATATAAAATATAAGTATATATAATATTATAATGTAAACGTTTAAAAATATGTTTAATTCACTCATATTTTAAAACAAGAAAAATTAAAACGTTATAAATTAAATGATCATTTTTTATTTTTGTATTTAAAAGGATGTGTTTAGTTTATGTTAACTTAAACTAGTTTGATCTAGGTAAAATTCCGTTTATTCAGATAAAATTGAATTTGAAACTTAAATGAAACTCTATAAATAATTAATTTGGATAAATAATACGAAAAATTTCGATAGAATTAAAATATATTTTTTAATAAAATAATAAAAATTAAAATTAAAATAAAATGCGTAATTTTACCTTTAAACTATTTTTCTCGTTCTCCCATAATCCCACCGCAACAGGGTTCTCTAACGCCTAAAAGAGCTTGTAGTGGATTGAATTATAGTGCCAAGCGAACACTCAAAGGGGCTCTAATACGATGCACAACCCTATGACGGTGGATTGAATCATTTTCGACATATAAATTGGATGATCAAATAGATCCAAATTCATTAAGAATTATCATCGTATACATTCTTATGAAATTTTTTAAATGCACAAGTGAAATTAAGATTGCATCGATTGTAAGATGTAAATCTACATATGACAATCAAAAATCACTATAGATAGATATTAGATTTGTAGGCATAAACATTACATTTTCCCATTCATGTTTGATGAATGGACAAGCAAAGAGAGTTTGCCCCCTACAAACCCAAAAATAAATTACCAGAAGAGCCGGTAAAACTACCGAAAGAAGCCATTCTACATGCTATCACAACAAAATAGAAGCAGGGGACATAGACAAAACCCCATCACTGCTCTTTCCATATCCTTCCTGTCACTCTAAGCTTCAATTCTTTCCGGTCTCCCCCTGAGAAGAACATAGCCATGTTGCGTTGGATGATGAGACCATCGAAACTATCGCGAACCTTTCGATGACTGTCTCGTATGCTCCTGGGAACCCCTTGCCAAATCATCTTCTTCCTGTTCCCACCCACCTCAAGGCTGTAGCTATAGTTCTTTGCCTCGTTATCGTCACCCATAAACCGCAAGAATGCAATATAGACCGGAGAGATCCCAAGCTGGAAGGCTTCAAAATGCAAGCAGAAGTACCGACCAAAGCAACTGAAAACCTGAAAATTGAGAAAAGAAATCCAACCATCAGTACCATACCCTCACAAATCTTCAAATAAAATCTAAAAAACAGGGTTCAATCTGTTGAATATCATTGTGCCGTGTCAAATAACAAAAAGAAAAATACTCCTAACAAAAAGTAGAAATAAACTTAGCAACAGTCTTCAATTTTGTATAGCAAAGCCAGTTTTATAGTTTTAGGTTCCCTCTGATTGTTTTCACTGGCAGAACAATAGGACAACCCCATTGGTAATGAACTTACACAACTGTCGATCCATTATGAAACAGTTCAACATGCATACAAATTTCTAGCTCCTGAATTTGCAGAAAAAGTCTAGAGCACTGGAGAAACCAAAATATGACAGAAAACTGAAGCAAGAATAAAGCAACCATACTGTCAGCATCCATGTCGCATTCTCAACCTCATGTGGATTTGATTTGACATATCGATGGTTGAAGGTGCAGCCATTGTGCATGTCAACTTTGTGATCTTCTTTTAGATGGGCCACAAGATAAGGAATATCACCAATGACTGTGCATTCTGACCCAGCATAGGGGCAGCTATATGGTCTATAAGAACATTGGGACTCATGCTTTAGCTTGCTGTAATATGGATATATGCCGATGCACCCAAAACTCTGATATTTACAAGGAAGTTCAAGAGATGCAGCCACCTTCTCCAACGCAAGACACCTAATATTACCAAGTTCATGCCTACATGTGGGACACCGGTTGTGCACCCTCGGCTTGCAAGCAGAACAGATTGTGTGCCCATTTGAACACTGCACAAAGAAAGAAAACCAGCATTAATGTTCACAATTAATATGTGAGAATGACCATATAGCAAACAAAGAGAAACATATAAAAAAAATGATATCACAAGCCAATAAAGAGCATCCTCACACAGGTATTTCTTGCCATTGCTCTGCCAAGTTATAGCATTATGCCCCAGCCCAGTGTGATGCTTCTATTTTTTGGGTGTGTTAATATGAATATTGACTATTTTTTTCCCTTTTCCCTTTCCTTAATCAAACCATACCAACCTACATCTGAGACAACAATAATTCTATAAAAAAATTAATTAAATATTTCAAAACTACTAATAGCTTAAAGGCCAGAAACAAAACAACAAGAAAAACACTTCAAAAGATAATCAAAACATGACAAATTGAGCCTTTGTGAGTTGTGATCGTATTAACTTTTAGCTTGAATCGCTCTGCCAAATGGAGAGAGCATGCAAAATAGATATCATCTTGCATACAGATTTGCTAAAGATATTTTTACACTGAGTTAGTATAAGTAAGGTGATTTGGAACCAATATGATTCCCAGAAGATTTTGATAGACAGCAAGAGAGTCCATCAGACATAAATTATAGAAAATGCATGTTAAACAACTTCAGTAAATCAGCTATAAGGTGTCATATGAACAAACCTGATGAATTGGCGGGTACATCGCATTTAAGCAAACAGGGCACTCTAACAGCTCACGAACACTGCTAGACACAGCCATATTAGGTTTTATAGCAGCTTGCGTAGGATCATTCACAGATTCACTTTCCATGATGTATTCATTTTGTGGAGGGTCAACCAGGTCAGACACGCTCAGCAAGTCCTCAAAAAAGGGAATTGCAGATGCCATGCTAGTATCTATGCTCAGTCTAGACTGAGAAAACACACACAAAAATGCAGAAAATCAGATAAAATTCCACTTATCAGACCCAAGCAACTTAAAATTAAAGATCTGTACCAAATTTGAAAAGTTATTGAATTAAACGTTACTCCGAGTCAGCAAATACTACAATTATTTAAATTCTGACACATAATCATACTTTCAACATATCAGCCTATTTTTCCACCCATCGTCACTAACACTCATGAAACAGTATTCCAGTACTTCAAAAGAGTAAAAAACATTTTACTTGCTTAAAAACATAATTAATAGTCAAAACTGAGTCGAAACTGATACTGGATTACATGTAGTAACTGCTCTACACAATCCTTTTTACCAAGCCGGCGTGCAAGGATAACCAAAAACAAAGATCGACAATGACATTTACTTTTTAACAAGTCAGTTAAAAATCAACAGCATGAAAATGATTAGTCATTGTTGATAACTTGAGTCAAACCAACCTATTTATTATTCAATAATACTATTGAAGGCCCCCCATGCATATCATCAAAATTAGGACAGAACAAAACAAAAATCAGATAAAAAAAATTAATCATAAGGACAAAATATTCTTACCACCCAATTTTTATAAGCCCTCGATCGTTTCCTTTTTACTCTCTATGTGAATACCACCTTATCCTACCAAAAAAATATTAACCATCAGAAAATCAGATTAAAGCTTCATTTTTTTTCCAAAATACCCAACTAAATTTTACAACAATGTAGACGGAAAAAAATCAAAGTAAAAATTGGAAAATCAAGTAATTTACTGAATCAAATAAACATTAAAAAAACCATAAAAAAGAGACAAATTTATATTTTCTGAAAACAAAACTCCGTAAAAGAATCAAACAGATCTCGAAATTCCAAAAAAGGAAACTTCATAACCAACAAAAGAAAAACCAGAAAACCAAACACCCGCGGAAAACAAAGAAAACCCAGAAAAACCACCTTCAATGCAAACTCAAAATCCCATTTGAATCCAAAATAAAAATAAAATCAAACCCCTACAACGAGCGGACGGCCGACCAACATGACGAGGAAGAAGAAGAAAAATTTTATCGGGAAATGAGTGGGTTTTTTTTTGGCTTTAGTAACGACGGAAATTGAAGTAGAAAATTCAAATTAATGAGAGAGGAGACCGTGGGAGTTTGGGAATTGGGTTGGAGAGGGAAACTTCTCGAGAAAATACAAAAAGAAAAGAGAAAATGTTTGAAGTTAAGAAAGGGCCCAATGCCAAGCTTTTGTTTTTCATCCTATATATGTAAATTATTATTAATAAATATAAAACTTTTGATTACAAGTAATATATAATATGTAACCATTCAAATGTTGGACATGCATAATATTTTAAAATAAAAAATAATGATTTATTTTTGAATTTATAATAATATATATTAAAATTACAAGTAAATTAATTATTTCATTAAATTAATTAATTATTTTAATTTTTAAAAATAAATATTTATATATATTAAAATTGAATAACATTGTCATTTATTGATTTTTTTTCTTATCTTTTATCAACATATATATACTTAATACACATACATATTAAAAATAAAAAAATAGATAATTTATTATTCGAAATGTGTATTATTTTATATATTATTTTAAATTAATTTTAATTTTAAAAAACTCAAATAATAAATTATTTTTATTTTTATTTACATTCACATTTTTACATTATTTACTTTTATATTTGAGACTATTATAAATAATTTTTTGCAAACCCTAAAAAACAGAGTTTTCAACTTTAATTAATTTTTATAAAATTACTTTAGAGTAATTTAAATTCAAATTGTAAAAATAAAACAGTTTCAAATATGAAATATTAACTAATAATCTATTAATGATAAATATAGTAAGAATTGTTTTCATTAATATTATAACTATTTAATTTATTTATTTAATATTTAAGATTTATCATATTTAATTTTTCTATATTCTTTAAGTAGTATTTGATTTCAAATTATTTTTTTAGTTTGCATATTTTATGTATACATAAAATTTTTTAGTATCAAAATATTTCTCTTATAATTTTATTTTATTTTTTAAAAATTATTATAAATTAAAATCTTTATGCATTATACAAATTTAAATCTAATTTTTCCTAAGAAAAATTAGAAGGTTGAAAAGGTCGGGGGAGGACAACTTCTACGTGGTCCTACGGACATGTAGTCATGATGGAGAGGACGCGTGGAGAGAGATTTATTTTCGAAATGAAATGGGAAGGATCAATGGAGCAGAACAGAGACAACGGACGGCATGGCAGCAGCATTTAAGCTATTGTGTTGGATGTCGTGTGAACTTGCTTGTTTCCGTAAGCTAATATTCTTGCGCGTAGACCCACGCACTTCAATGCTACTCATAATATTGGAGTTTTATAGTGTTTGAGATTCAAATTTTAATTTAATTTGAGAATTGTTATTTAAATTACAATTTTCATTTTATACCCATTTCTAACTACATTATAAAAAAATTATTAAATATATTTTATAAATTTACAATTTTAACTTTCCTGTTTTTCACCATTCTTTTCTTTGCTTCTTCTTCACCATTTCCATAGCTCCTTCATCTCGTTTTTCATCTCCAATAGCTGCTCCAAATCCTATATCTAATGTATTATTAGTGTTTTATCTCAATAAATATCAAAGTATAAAGAGTAAAAATTATAATGCAAATAGAATTTCTTATTTAAATTCTATTGAATTTGTTTTATATTTAAATTTGATTTATTTTTATTTCCACAACTTGAATTTCTATCGATAGACTCAACTAGATTCAATAAAATTACAAATATAAAAATTAAGTGTTAATATTTTGTCATTTAAATACACTTACATAATAAAAATAAAAATATAAAATATACTAGATTTGTGTTTTTTCAATTGGATATTAAATATAATAAATCAATTTAATTTGTTATTTGAGTAATTGAAATTCGATTGAATAATGGATGAATTCATTTAGAATTTTTGTAAAATTAAATTTAAATAATTAATGAATAATTTAATTCATTTATATTTGTTTGTATGGTAAAATTTAATTTTTTAAAAAACTATTTTTGGATGTTATTGAAGATTTTGATTGAGTAGATTTTGCATTTATTTGAATATGCCCAATAATGGCCTAAGAAATCTAAGCCCGGCGGCCTAATAGACCTTTCAGGCTGGACCGGTTCAAGGGTGTCCAAGTCCATGCCCCATGGTAAACAAAAGCCATTGAGCAGTGTCGGATCCGGGTGCGGACTCCCTAAATCATCCAAAGATTCGATGACCCAATAGCCGTAAATATATATTTTAAATAAAAAAAAAAAAAAACGGAACTCAGGCAAAAGTAGCTTCACAGTGACCAGCAGCAAGACAACTCTCTCCCGTATAAACCCTCTTCGCTGTAAGTAATCAATCCAATCAAGTTTTTTTTCTATAAATTTTCTTTTACAATTCATGAAATTATTGTTTTTTTCTAATTATTTGTAGCATTTTGAAAAGTGAATTTTGGTGATTAAAAAGATGCCAGACATCCAGGCTCTCGTCAATGAATTCCTTAACAAGCTTAAAAAACGGTGAAGTACTTCATTTTTTTCATTTAAGATGAATTTTAGAAAGAAAAAAAAATGTTTCGATTTATTTAGGGATTTTTAGTGATTGATAAACTTTGTTTTTGGTTTGGGGTGGCTGGGCAGTAAGATCGAGGGTTCACAGGCAACAGCGAAGCAGACAGCGGAACTGCTTCGGTCAGTTATTTCGCAGACACGAGTGCCCTATACGAACCAGGCTGGAGCTTTGATGGATTCTGTTAAGGCTGTTGGAGAACGTTTAATCGCTGCAAATCCTGTCGGTAAGAATTTTTTTTTCTTTGTTAGGTTTGATTTGTTTTTGCTGATTATGTTCTAAAATAAGTTATTCTTCATTATCAGTTTGAGTTATGCCATGTTGCTGAGTGGAAATTGTTATCCTACACTGATATTAGTACACTTGAAGCCTCAATTTTGCTATAATTGCTGTGTTTTTAGGAGCGCGTCAATCTCTGTATGTTTCTATCGATGGCTTTTACCTATGGAACATAATAGGTCAGCATTGTGCGTGCTTGAACTAGAACTTGAAGGAAATTTTAGATTTTGTTTGGTCAGGCTGAAGAAGCTGCATGAAAAATTGCTGTTAAAGAGAAATTGTTGTGTCCAACTAAATTTTTTGGTAATAACTCAATTTTGCTATAAATATCGGCTTCCCATTGTAGCCTTTTTTAGAAGTTACATTTTGGAATTTCACCTTCTAGATAAAGATGAAAGTTATTCTGGTAAACCCTGATTAGTCTAGCTTCAGCTTGCTGGAGTAGAGAAGACTGCTCCAGAAGCTGGGCCAGCATGCAATATAATAAAGATTGTTGATAGTTTTCCTTTGATATTCGATGTTAATAATGTATGGATGTGCTGGCAGAGCTTGCTGTTGGTAATATTGTGAGGCGTGTTTTGCACATTATCAGAGAGGAGGATCTTTCTCTGACGACAGCTGCTATGGCTGGATTGAACTTGTCAGCTGTAAGTGACGATGAAGATAATGTTGATCGAGATGACCACCCAGTATTGTCAGCAGCTGCTGTTGCTGCCGCTTCTAGAAGCGCTTTGCGCCCACCTTCCTTGCAGACACTGCTTGAGGATGTGCCTGACTCTGCAGCAATTCCTCATGCTTCTTCTTCTGGAGGAGATTCTGAAGGAAAAAGCAAATGTTAACTCTTTACTCAAGACACTTTCTATCTGTATTGTGCTTGATATTCCCTGAGATTAAAGTCTCTGGAAGTGGTTAAATATGATTTATATGAAACTGGCTTTTATGGTGATAATCAAGTAATGTTAAAACCTTGTCTCATTATAATATATTTACGAGTACTGATATTTAAGGGTTTTATTTTCCTTTGCAGCTGCTGACAAAAGTTCAAGAAGTCGGAAGCTGAAGCATGATGTCATTGAAGCAGTCAATGAGCTTATTCAAGACATTAGTACTTGCCATGAACAGATTGCTGAGCAAGCAGTGGAGCATATACATCAAAAGTATCTTTTCTGCCTTAAGCTTTTCACTTCTCTTTGGTTTTCTCTCCATTGTAGAACATTGTCTTACACCACCCCTTATCCAACCAAATCCCCCACATCATTATTTATCTTTTCCCAAACATCCATATTTATGCTTGTCGTTTATGGTAGATTATTTTGTTTCATTTCTATAACATGTTGAGGTTTTATGATTCTTAGAGTTAATTTTTTTCGGAGTTTATTCGATGATTCTTGGATTTCTATTGAGGTGAGACAGTTGAATCCTTAGAGATGCAAATTGAAATGAACCTTTTAGTGCCTGTTAGGATATCACCCAAGTTTTAACTTAAGATTTTCTAAAGATTGTTCCTTGTGAAATGGTTCATTTTTTTGATAAAATATTTGCTCTGTAGCTATGATAAAGAATGTGTAAACAATTTCTTGATTACAGGTTGTCTAAATATCTTCTGATTCTCTCCGGGATGAATCTGGTTAATCTTCTAATAGACAACAGTTTCAAATCAGTTATCTAGGATTTAGTGTCATGCATGTCTTCTGTTTAGCATGTCTCAGCCTGAAGGACATTTGATGTATATTTCCCATTAAACCTCGTTTGCTTGTGGTATGCTCTTGCTCATAAAGCACCTGGGCAAATTTATGTCTAGGATCTTCATCTATCTTACAACTATGAAATGCATTGATCTCTGTGTTCTCATGTTGTGTTCTAATTGTGTCACATATTGACTTGCGCGTTTACTGATTATAGCTAAAATATATTGTCAGTGAGGTGATATTAACTTTAGGCAGTTCAAGAACCGTGCTGGAATTTCTTTGTGCTGCAAAAGAGAAGAAAAGATCATTCCGGGTATTCATCGCGGAGGGTGCTCCAAGGTTTGTACAAGTGGCTAATAAGTTTACAATGAAAAGGCTATTTTTTAAGCTGCTGCAAGTTTGATATTTTCCTGGTAATTTTTTTTTTTCATTTACTTGGTGTTGCCTTAGGTATCAGGGGCATCTTCTTGCTAAGGAATTGGTCACAAGAGGTTTACAGACCACACTTATTACTGACTCTGCAGTTTTTGCCATGATTTCCCGAGTAAACATGGTATATGATGTTCTAATGTTTCCCTACTAGGTAATGGGTTTCTTGCACTGTTTTTTTTTAGCTTCATCTTGAGATTTGTAATGTGAAGGTTATTGTCGGAGCTCATGCTGTCATGGCTAATGGAGGGGTCATAGCACCTGTTGGGCTGAATATGGTTGCGCTTGCTGCTCAGAAGCATGCTGTTCCATTTGTTGTACTTGCTGGTAGTCACAAGGTACTTTGACATAACTGCTTTGACCTGCAAAATTTCTTGAAGTTTTAGTGGAATAATAATTAAAACCACTTTATTTTTCTTTAATTTCAACTTAAATGAACATTTTGCATCATTTATTTATACATGTTATAAGATTTTCTTTTCTTTTGTCTAGCTCTTATTACCTCTCGTAAGCCACCCAGGTTCTAGCCAACATGATATGAATTGGTGCTTCTTTTGTTGCATGTTAAGTTGTTAACAAGGCTAGAATTCTAATTGTGCTGCAACTGACATGGATAGATTCGCATGGAAGTCAATTCATTAGCAAGCCAGGATCACATGTTAGTATGCGTGTCTGCTCTCAAGCTTTTCAAGGGTCATTATTACATCCTTACTTTAAATCTGGAAATGTAATGAGGGTAATTTTAATCTAAGTATGAGCTTGAAGAGAAAAAGTGTTGGGGTGTGGTTGTGGATATCAGTGCTAATTGATTCTTTAGAGCTTCATTCTAGAGAAATCAACAACAAACCGAAAAAGGAGCTACTCAACTGACATGAAGATGGTCAGAGAAATGGCCAAATAATTGAAATGCACCCAGCTGGTGTTAATGCTTGCTAATGCAAATGTTACATATTGTTTTTTGTTGTCGTCAGTGTATTTTTTTTTATTTTACTTCTGCTCCTTGTCTCTAGTTAATTCGTTGGTGGCCTACATGACAGTTATGCCCTTTGTATCCACATAATCCCGAAGTCTTACTGAATGAATTGCGGTCCCCATCTGAGTTGCTGGATTTTGGAGAATTCTCAGATTGCTTGGATTTTGGAAGTGGCATTGGTGCCCCTCTTCTTCATGTTGTCAATCCAACATTTGATTACGTGCCACCAAAGCTTGTTAGTCTATTTATAACTGACACGTAAGTTCAACTGAAGTTCATGGAGTTTGAAAGTCAACTTCAATCTTTTCTGTTATTATGTAAATGTTTGACGTTTACTTTCTTAATACAATTTCATTTCAAGTTACCAAATCATTTTTTTCCACATTATGGAGTACTACTGACCGGTCAATATGATGTGGAGATACAATGCATAGTCCTGTTTCACATTCATCTCGGTATAAATAGAAAAAATGATTGCATGTATTTGGCTCTTCTGTTTCTGACATTGCTAGAGGGTTTTCATGGTCCTTTAGTCTTTCTTTTCCTTGTATCACTGATTGCTTTCTCTCTCACAGTGGAGGGCATAATCCATCATACATGTACCGGCTGATTGCAGATTATTACTCTGCTGATGATCTAGTAGTGCAAAGAAGACCTACTTCAGGGAATTAAGTCTAAGTACTCAGATATACTGGTAAGTGCTATTTTTGCCTATGGAGAAAGTAATTGGGGGTTGTAAGGAAATTTTGGGCTTATGGTACTTAATTATTGGTTCCTCGCTAAGATGTTATACTATAAAAGTATGTATTTGAGTTTTCAAATATTTCCATTAAGGTTGCATTTGGTAATTTAGATTTAAAAGAAGGGGTTTGAATATTCAAAATTAGTACAAATTGTGTAATAAAGCACATGTAAATATGACATTCATGATTATTATCAAATTCATGGATTTGTTGGATCTCTATTTAGTGGTGAATTTGAAATATCTAATTGCTTTATGCTAGGTATTTGTGAATTTGCGTTCATCTTCTTCTACCCTTTCAAATATATAGCCATATTGAATCTTAATTAATTTGTGCATAGCGTGTGCATTTCATTCTCACAATTTGTATAGCAAATTAAATCCAAATCCACTTTCAAATTCTTTTTTTCCAAACATAGCATAATAGCTTAATGTAAATGCATATGCTTGGCTTCAACCTTGGTCCGTATGGAACTTGATTAAATGTTTCTGCAGCTTCATTTTCAGATTACTTGTGATGTCTTTATGTGGAGATATGAAATTCGAGTCAGAGAATGTGAAGCTGCACCGATCATCATGATTGTTGGAGGAAACTTTGTTAAATCATCAGTACAACTTTGTGGAATCAACTTCAGCAAACTCGAGAGAAACAAAAGAAAGTCATTTTTGTGATTATGAAGAGTTTATAGTGCTTAGGAAGTAGAAATGCAGTGGGAGAAACAGGGAAATCAAGTAAAGGTAATTTTCGTATTGCCATAAATTTCCTCGTTGTATCATGTATCAAAAATCATTCGTGAACTTCTGTTGTGTTACATTTGGCTTGAAACTTGATGGTGGGGATATATTTTTGTATTGCATTTTACTTCAAAATTTCTTAAGTTTCCAATAATCCTGTTGTAGAAACAGCAACTTTGGGCGATTAAGTAGAATTCTTTTCCCTTTTTTTTTTTTTTTGTGTGTAAAAAACAGGATAAGGAGAAGAAGGATAGGATAGTGACATGTTACCAACTAATTTTGATGAGTGCTGCTTTTATTGAAGTTATCTATTTCAACATTAATTTTGCGGTGATTTCGTTGACTTTAATCATTGGTTCAAAATATCATATCTTCATTTTTAAAATACAAGAGTTTTGGAATTGAGATACGAATCTCATTTCACTTCTTTCAGGTCAGAGGATCCGTTGTAAAAAAAAAAAAGAAGCATTAAACCTATTTTATTGCTTCTTTGTTTGGGGAAACCGAAAGTATGTTCTTCTTTGGCCTTTGGGTAGGTTAATTTTTCAGCTACCATATGGTTAGGGTGATGCAAAGCTTAAATTATTGGTGAAATAGTCAGTCAAATTGAATGTGGCATTGTCTAGTAAGAAAGACATCAACAATTTTCTAGAGTCTAAAGCCTCTCAAGCAAGCATCTTTTCTTTCTTTTATGCTTTCTACCTTTTAATGTTAGGATATTGTTATTCTCATTTCTTTCGTGTTTCTTTACTTAGCGTGGTCCAAATCCATAAACACTTTAATTCTATAACGTAAATATATATTTAACTACATGAATTTATTTGCATTTATACAAAAATTTGCTTTTTTATTGGATTTTTTTTATTTGCATTTTTATTAAGGTGTCAATCTTTAATACAGCGACAACATATGATCTCTATATAACTAAATACAAATAAATTTTTATCAATTTACTTATAAAGTGCTTGGCATATATATATTTTCAATATATTTAATAATGAAGTATTAATTTTTTATGTAATTATAATATATAAATTTTATATATTATCAGTACATCGCATGCGTTTTATATATATATATATATATATCAACTCAATCTAAAAATAGGTTAACTTAATTTCCCTAACTACTCATCAAAGCTACGGGCGCTTGTGGAGCACCCATTTTGATATACCTCTGAAAATATCACTTTCCAAGTTTGAAAGGTATACGTGCATCATCCAATGACCATGTGTTTTATTTCTCATTTCCAACGTGTGTTAATAATTAGTAAAGATATTCATTAGCACATTTTTGGAAGATATAGTTTTTGACGTTTTCATATCTTTATTTCAAAATTAAATGCGATGAATTCTCAAAATTAAAAAAACGTCGTAAAAATTGAAAAACAGAATCATTTCAACTTGAAATTTCACAGACTCTTTTAAGATAATAAAAAAAAACATTAATATAAGGTAGAAATATAATCACGAAAATATCATAAAATCTTGATATGATTTAATCACGATTATAAATTTTTAATTTTAATAAAAAAATTAAAATAAAGATAGTAAGATACTAATTCTATGTATATCTTCTGCTCAAGTCAAATTTTGTTAAACAATCAATCTTATATTTCTTAGATAATCATTAAAAAAATTTGCATTGCCATTTGCTAGGTAGCCGTAGCTGGCAAGAACACAGTCATGGAATAATCTGCTTTTATATATATATATATATATAAATAAAAGCAAGTAAAAAGTGGGGACTGGAATTGGAAAATAGAATATTTTAGACACAAAATTACATCATCACGCGCTAATTCTTAAGGGGACGCGCCAAAATCTTCCCATCTCAATCTCCGATTTCCCTCGTCAATATCACTTTTGTTTACTCAATCTAAACTAATTACAGATAAGGAGTTGTCAATAATATTCTACAGAGTTGTCAATAAATTAATTATTAATTCATTTCTTTTTTCTTTTTTATAACCTTTAATTTTGGCTTAATATCTAAATATATTATCCACCTTTTAAATTTTAATACAATATGGTCTAGCTCTTCATCTTTTATTGCATGTATATTAGTTCGTAAATTTTTATTTTATTATAAATAAATTTAATTTTTCTTAAAATTATACAATTAAATTTAAATTTATTAAATAATGTTAACTTTGAACTTAATTATATTATTTGAAATATTAGAGTTTATTTATAGTACTATAAAAGTTAATAAATTGATTTACATGTGATAAAAAAGTTGGAGACTTTTATTCATTTTGTACTAATGGTGACGATCATATTTAAGTATTAAATCTTAATTTTTTATTGTGCAGTCAAGAAAATTTTAGTTTTAATGAATATTTTTCGTGTTTAATCTACATAAATTTATTTAAGACAAACATAATGAATTCATGAGAAATTTTATTCTCACAATATATTATCAAATTTAAACTTAAAACAATTAAGAAAGAAACAAACTCTCTTGTCAATGGGCTTGACATATAGGATTAATTTTTGATAATAGTTAAAGTTTTTAATTTCATGATTAAATATTTGCCATATATCTCATATTTTTTATAAGTATTTTTTATTTTTAATATATGTATAAGCATTTTTAATTTTTGTTTATGAAATTTAAAAACTCTGATGATATTCATAATAATTTATTTTAACATCTATTAGTAATTATCTTAAAAAATTTAATCAATAAAAAAGAACAAAAGCATTTATATTGGGAGTTATTTGTCATTACTGTTTATAAAAGCATTTATATTTGGAGTTATTTGTCATTACTGTTTATAAAAGCATTTATATTTGGAGTTATTTGTCATTAACGTTTATAAAAGTAAAAAAAAAAAAAAATCAATGATTGAATTAAACAAATTCAATAACTCATTTAAAAAAAGAAAATAAAGTTTTATATTGAATGAAGTGAGTTAAAAGATCTATTCAAATTGACCAAATTTGCAAATTTGTTAATTTTTTAATTTATTTTTGATAGAGAATAAATCAACCTTTTTAATATTCATCTTTATCCAAAAACATTTGGTTTAATTTAAATCTTACTAAAATTTAAGATTTACGAGAAAAATAACACCATACAATCTTTAAGTTATATTATTTTAATACATATAAAAGCAAAAAAAAAAATTAATTCAATTGACAATCAACATTTTTTTTTAACTATTATAATAAAATCAAAGATATTTGAGACCTACAATATTTATTTATTTATTTATTTATTCAAATATTGAATATTAAGCTGAATAAAGTTTTATATTATTGGTTATAATTAATTACTTTTATTCAAACGCGCCGGCATGGAATTATACCCGAAAGAATACACTTTTCTAATATTCTCCTCCCAAAGAAGAAAAACCATCGTCGTTTCGCTTCAGAAAATTCTACTTTTTCTGTCTTTCTGTTCATTACCCAAATCACAACAAAAAAAGAAAAGAAAAAAGCCTGAAGAGAAAGTTTCTAAAGAGACCAACGAAGCTCTGTTCAATCATAACCAAAATCCATACAGTTTTCTTAAATATATACATATATAAAAGAAACAGAAGAAATTGAGCTCCATTTTGGTATATTCCACACAAAAATCCAATTCCATTAACAAACTCAAAACCATCAACTTTCTTCAAAAACCAACAAAACTAAACCGAAACCCATTTCAGATTAGAGTTCAAAGATTTTCTTTTCTTTTTTTCTTTTTTTTTTTGCTGCTGAAAAATTTTGTAAAATTCAGGCCTTGGGTGCTTTTGTTTTCAATTAGATCTGATTATGTTGAAGTTAAATTCTTGATTTGCCTACTGGAAGCAGGCTTTGGAATTTGTGATTCAATCATTAGCTGTTTGTTGAATTATGATGGATTTGGATGATTTCAGATCAGTTCTTGAAACAGCTGATGTTGATGTGTGGACTTTCATAGATACAGCAATCCTGGTAGCCTCTTTGGATTATGGTCAAGAGTTGAAGCAGAGGAGAGATGGGATTGTGGAGAAGCTTTATGCTACTTCCATGGTTACAAGATGTAAAAGTTGTGATTTTGGTGAGAGATCGAATGGATATCAAGTTAACAAAGAAGCCAGCGTCCGTGAAGGTAAAGGAGAAGGAGGAGGTAAAGAGTCACCCTTTACACCTCAATCGGATAATGAAGATGATGATTTAGACCCTTATGGAGGCTTGTTTGATGATGAGCAAAAAAGGGTTCTTGAGATTAAGGAGCGTCTTGAAGTACCTGATCAGGTCTTTGAATCTTTTTGCTATAGTGTTGTTGGTTTTATTTATTTATTTATTTTTTTTGGATTTTGATTTGAATTTGTTTCATTGTTTCTACAGTCTGAAGATTCTTTGGTTGATTTGCTTCAAAGCTTGGCTGATATGGATATAACATTTCAAGCTCTGAAGGTAATAGTTATGTCGATTTAATTTGTTTGTTTTTTTTAATTAATTTCCAATTCAGTTTGATTCTTGACCATTTCCATTTTGTGATTTTATCTTCAGGAGACTGACATTGGAAGACATGTGAACAAATTGAGAAAGCATTCATCAAATGACGTTAGGAGATTAGTGAAGCAACTTGTCAGGTTATAATACACACTTATTGAAATTACATCAATGTATAAACGTTTTGTTATTTTCTTCTTCTTTTTTTAGTTTGAAATAGCCATTCAAGGAAAGTCTGTTGTATGATTTGGTTCTTTGTTTCTTCAGGAAATGGAAAGAGATTGTAGATGAATGGGTAAGGAGGGTGAATCAACCTGGAGAACTTGAATCTGCTGCACTTATGGGTAAAATAAAATTATTATCTATACTATAACATGAAGAATTGTTGTTTTTGAGAGAATATATGTCAAAATTGAATGGAATTGACACGTCATTAAAGTTAAAATTACAATGAATGTTGTCTGGCAGCAGATGGAGATTCACCACAGCAAAAACTTACTCAAAATGGTCGTCAACAGGTAAAAGAGAGTATTTTTATTTTTTCATGTGAAAGTTGTTTGAAAATTCGGCCTTTTTTTCTCATCTTTCTAAGATTCTGCTCTGTTATAGGTTCCTGATTTCGCGTACTCTCCTAATCCACACAGTGAGTACAGAATTTGATTCAAAGCTGAATGTAATCTTTGTTTCTCTCTTTTGTGAATTTAATTAATCAGCCTTCTTTTTATGCTTTATTGACAACTGACAGATGGGAGTTTTGGTTCTGACAAGAATAATTCCGAACCTGAGAGGAAGCCAAAGCCAATCCCTCCCCCTCGAAGAGATCCTCCAGCTAGACATACTCAATCTACTCCCCCACAAAATGTACAGGTTTTAGCACATACCAAATTACAGCCTCTAATTGCATCATTCTTTTCTTGATGGACTTGAAGGTCTGATACCAAATTTTGAAGTACATGCTTTCAAAAAGTTTTTTTTTCTTTCTTTTTTTCTCTGTGAAATTAGTATTTTGACAAATTCCTATAATTCCAAGGCTTTTAATTCTCAGGGAATGAGATGTAGTTACTACGCCCAAATAGCTTTTATCATAGCAAAAACACCAAGAAAAAGGAAAACTTAATTTAACCACTTTAACGTTGCCCAAAGAATTCAGTTTGGCTGGGTTGATTTTTGGTATGAGCTTTATCATGTCTATTTGTTGAATTGCCTTTGTGGGGATTTTGTAGAGACAGAGAGAACAAAAGGAAAGCAATTTTGACTCTGAAAGACTGGCGTCTGCAAGGAAAAGGCTTCATGAAAGTTACAAAGAAGCTGAAAATGGTTTGCTTTCATCTCTTCTTCCACGATTTATTTAATCTCGAATCCCTCACTTTGGGCGTATACTAAATCTACTGTCTGTGGTTTTTGTGCGCTTTTTGAAGCCAAAAAGCAAAGAACGATACAAGTGATGGACATTCATGAGCTACCAAAACCCAAGAATGCCTTCTTTGGAAAGAACAAGGGAGGTGGTTCTCAAAGGCACTGGTGATTGGGTGAATGAATTTGGCTTAAAGACATCACTTCTTAGGTTTTTCATTTCTATTATCCGTTGTGATAATTGTATTACATAGGAGTACTCTTCATATTTTCTATAGTTTATCTTTCCATGTTCTTTCATGGAGATGTACTGGATTATTTATCAATCATTTGAAATTCTTGAGGGCCATGGACATCCATAACCATTCAATTTGGGGATGTACCATGATTCTTTGTTCAAAACATGTTACCTTCCCACCCCACCCCAAATGTGCGAAGTTTATTTTTAATATATGTGAGTTCTCCTAAAAGATAATTCCTTGTCTTGGAAGTATGTTAGTATCTTCCTTCTCTCTCTCTCTCTCTCTCTCTCTCTTTAAATGCAAGCTGACTCTATGCTGAAGAGAAGAACTGACATATTGGGCAAACTCATTAATTAGGTTAATATATACTACTGGTAGAGTACCTTTTGGGATACCCATATGAGCAAAATTTGTTTATCTTTCTCTTGCATGCTGCCATTTTAAAAGTTCTGTATGATTGCCAGCCATAAGGATCTTGATTCAATTAGCAGATATCGTCTGGCTTACAAAACATTGTGGAATGCACAGAGAAAAAAAAATTTTATTCCAAAAGTGCCGTCATGTTTATGTTTTGAATTGTTTTGCTCGACTCGTAGCTAGGATCCTCTGGTGGCACAGGAAATTTTTTGGACTTGGTCATGAAAAGAATTATGAAAATGACATTGGACGGAGGACAGAAAACTACCTAGCATCCATATTCAGAGGATTTGATTTTTCGTTCTTGTTCTGCCTGAAGCCAGCTCAGATTATGGTTATTGAGAGTCTGAGCAATGTTGTGTTATGATAAGGCTCCTTAACTTTATTGCTACTTTAAAGAGGGTCAAGGGACCGCGTGTAGTTAATAGAGATCTATAAAAGTAGTGAGGTTGATCAATCATATATGACCTCTATTTGCTGTGGCTCATTTGTGGTTGATGACTTTTAGCTTTTATTTCTCCATTAGTTGCTTGACTTCAAAAGATGCTTGAATCAAGTTTCTTATTACCTCTTTTAACTGCAGGTTCTTTTGCACTTGTCCTAAAACTTTCGTTCCCTTATGTGCAATTAATATTCTTTTTAAAGGTTGCGGGTGTTTTGCTCTTAGCCGTTTCATTTTTTATACTTTTCTTACTTGAAGCTGAGTGTTTAGCAAAACATGATTCTGTTCCCCACCTACAAACTCCATACCATAATCCTCCCCACGAACAAAAAGAAAAAGAAGAAAGAAAAGAAAGATCAAACATCTCTCTCTCTCCCTCTCTTTCTCTAAGATAATGTTTAGTTAACCGTTTTTCTTGTCAATTTTGTTTGCAGGTGGTGGGAATTAAATGGTCATCTGTCTTTTATGTTTCAAGTAGAGCAACAGAGCAATAACAATAAGGCTCTTTTTATGTGGTTTGTGTTTTTATCGAGTGATCAATTGCATTTCAGCTTTTGTGCAATGACCAAAAGTGACGGGAGAAAGTAACCTTCAGCTTGTTATGCTGGTTGGTGGATGTAATTTGATTGAATTCTACTACAAATGGGTATATCTCACTCTAACCTCAAAAGACCTTTTTTTTTTAAAATTATATATATATATATATATATATATATATATATTTATAGATTTGTCTTAAGGTTGCAGCTTCATACTACGTATTTCTTAAACTGAAGTTAGATGAGCAAGATTGTTGGGAAACCTGTAGTTGAGACCCATGATTTATAGCCATGTCAAATTAGAGTGCATAAAAATGTCGAAAATCTTGAACTTGTTTCTGTTGCTACATTAAATCTGGATCTTCTTTTAGGTCTCCCTTCTGGTTTTGATGTGTGCAACTTGCACTGGACTGGTGCTTTTGCATAATGAATAAGTTGGTCCATGGCTGGAGGGTTTTTTTTTTTTTTTTCTGTTTTGTTTTACATTATATCCTAATGTGGGTATAAATTTATTTTTCTTGTTGACCACTATATAAGTGTGTGTCAATCTCTTTAGTCTTTATTAGTAAGCTGAGTCTCTCACAAAATTTTGCAGGTATGCTCTATTGATCTCAACATATCCATATGGCATATCATAACACATTACCTTCGAATCTTAGAATTCAATAAGGGTAGGCTTTTAAGAATGAGCTTGAATAGTAAATGTTCAACGACGAAGATGCAAAGAGTAGTTTCATGTCATTTGTGGAGAGCTACAATGTAAGTGCTACGTTCTTAAGGTCGATGACTAAAATCTTGTAATCTTGGTCACTTGAACTACATGAGTTTAACTGTATCTAGATGGTCTTGGTCCTTTGCATTTTATCTAAGATTCCTGAAAATTATTTTACCAAAAGAAAAGAAGATAACATGTTTCTAGCCTTCATGGCCTTAAAATTGCTATAGAATCCTGCATTTCTTGTTGAGTTTTTTTAGGCTTGAAATTGCTAAATCCTTTCTCGTTTCACTGCAGAGGGCTGATGATGAATTATTATTCTGCCTAGGTGTGCCTATTGGATTTCCTGCTGACTGCATTTCAACATTTCAACATTTCAACATAAAATCCGCATCAGGGAATTAACTTGAGTCATCCTATGTTATTATTTGGATATACTGAAGTGTATACCATGTATCTGACATATTACTAACCCATTGCAGCCGAAGGTAACAATCCTTGAGCTTAGCATCAAGATGGTCCGACCCAAAAGAGCCTGTTAAAGAACTTGGTTGAATTTGTGCAGTGATATCTTTTGGATATATTAGGAGAAATTAAATTATAGTGGAGATTATGGAATTGCGTTTAACATCACTGTTGCTGGGAGACACCGGGAAGCCATGATTTCATCATGCTGATGAACAGGCGGACGAAATTCCTTTTTTGTTTCTGTTTAAAGTTGTTTTAATTATTTTGTTAAAAAAAAAAATATTTTTAATAATTTATTCGTTGGAATCAAATTTACTATTCATAATTATATTAGCAGCCGCTTCAATAATCAAAACGTTCATTTAATCATGCTAAAATATCCTACTAATAACAGGTAAGAAATGACAAAAATCAACCCCATTATCAAATAATCATCATTGATCTTTGGCTTAAGTTCATTTTTATTTTTAATTAATAATTAAATATTAGTTTAACGATGGTTACTCTCTTGGTGAAAGCGATTTAGTTTACGTAACATCGAGTAGATTGTTGTTAACATACCCGTCTTGGCTTCCGTCGGTCAAATTACCTGAATGAGCTTACAATATCTTTGATTAATTTAATTTGATTGACTATAATAGAAAACGCCTTCAAAACTTGGACCTTCGATGGCTGCAATCTTCGTTTGGGTCGCGAGGGAAGTGGAGTCACCATTCCCATCATTGACGTTCCTCACACGGTCTTTCTCTTTGAACACGAGACTGAAGACCAATCATAATAATTCCGAGGGCATGTATTCCATTAATTGACAGCGCAGTACTCACTTTGAAGTTTGGACAGAAGACATTATTGCAGCAATGAATATCTTTCCGTGTGGGGTAAGCTCTTAACTTACTTCTTGTTTGAGAGATAACTTTGCATTGACTCGGCATTCACCATCCATTTCTTTTGCTCTGTAAACTTCATTTCTGATCAGGAAAGATAATAAGCTAAGTTGCTCTGCTTCTTTTACTCGACTCCTTCGATTCAAGGTCGACGAAATTGTTTCTCGGTAAAGTACTGTCTGCTTTTCATTTTGATCTTTTATCATTTTCTTCTTTTTAATTTGTATGTAATGCGTGCATGCATGCAGTTCCTGTCACTCATAGCCTTAATTATTCTATGATATTCTTTCCATCATCCTTTCTTTCCTTTTTCCCACTTTCTTCTGCTATCTTCTTCCTTGTTGCATGTATAGATTGAGCAACGCCTTGATTTTTTTTTTATTGGATCCTTGGGCATGCTTCATTTTCATCTCATAGGTTATGAGAGAGCTAGTAGCTTCAAGGTCTTCAGACCTTCGGCCTTGGGTGACCTTAGGAATACGATTTCCCATTACTCCTGCTTTAGCCTAAGCATCAGCTATATTCCATTTGCCTATCTGATATTTTGGATTTACCATCGTTTAGATAACTTAAGGAGCATTTTGCGGAAACCATCTTTTGTTTTGTAAATAATCTCAGAAATACAAGCTTAAAAACTTTGTTGTTTGTATTATAGGGAATAACTTATATGGAGCTTTTAGGGCCAATCCTTGAGGTGCTAAAGTGGTTTGGGGATCTAACATGGAGATACTTGAATAATCACCGAAAACTCGAAGAAAATGTGAGTGATCTTAGAAGAAAATTGAATGATATAAATATCAGAAAGCAAGATGTAGAGTCAAGAAAGGATGTCCAAGTTCGTCGTAGAAAAGTGGTGAAGAAAGAAGTGGAGAAATGGTTTGATGATGTAGAAAGGATGAATTCCTTAATGCAAAAGGTTGACGAAGAGTTACGCGTTGTGGCCTACTTCACGCGTGCTGGCCTAGGAGAACTTGTTTGCCAAAGTATTGAAGAAGCACAGGAAATTTACAAACAAGGTTGTTTCCCTGATGGTGTGGCAATTGATGGGCCTCCAGCCATTGGAGTCACCTTCCAAACCATAGATTTGGAAGGTGCAGCTGATGCAAAAGAACAGATTTGGGGATACTTGATGGGGGATGAGGTTGGAATGGTTGGAGTATGTGGAATGGGTGGCATAGGTAAAACTACTATCATGAAGCATATCAACAATCAACTATTGAGAGAGACCCGGTTTGATCAAGTAATCTGGGTTATTGTGTCAAAAGAATTCAACCTTGTCAAACTACAAGAAGATATTGCATGTGCTCTGGATTATCGTCTTCCTAAAAATGAATTGGAATGGCCAACTGCATTAGTGAAGATCTTGGAGACAAAGAGATTTGTGATGATCTTAGACGATGTTTGGGAACAATTTTCTCTATTGGATGTGGGAATTCCAATTCCAGCATTAGTCAATGGGAGCAAATTGGTTCTCACAAGTAGATCATTTGAGGTTTGCAAATCTATGGGTTGTGAAGTGCTCAAAGTGCAACCTCTTTCGGAGAGGGAGTCCTTGAACTTGTTCTTAAAGCATGTAGGTCGTAATGTTCTACAAGTTCCAACTTTAAAGGAAACTGTAAAGCATATTGTTCAACAATGTGGTGGTTTACCACTTGCAATTGTGATCATAGCCGGAAGCATGAAAGGAGTAGATGACGATCTCGAGTGGAAAAATGTGCTAAATGAATTACGTGAAAGGGTAAAGAGTGTAAGAGGAATGGATATTAAGATATTTGAGTGTTTGAAGTTCAGTTATGATCGTTTGGGAGACTCAAGAATTCAAAATTGTTTCTTATATTGCTCCCTGTATCCTGAAGATTATACCATTAAAAGGATGGAGTTAATTGAAAAATGGATAGATGAAGGACTTGTTGATGAATTTGAGACTAGACAAGCAATGCATTGCAGAGGCCATAGTATTTTAAAGAAGCTTCAAAATAATTGCTTGTTAGAGAGGGCTGACAATGAGGAAGAAGTTAAGATGCATGATGTTTTGAGAGACATGGCATTATTCATTATTAGAAGTCTAGGCCATAAATTCATGGTTAAAGCTGGTGTGCAATTGAAGAAACTACCAGGTGAGCATGAATGGACGGGGAATCTTGAAAAGGTATCCCTGATGGATAATAAAATATCTGCAATTCCTGCTCATATATCACCTAAATGCCATAATTTGTCAACCCTGTTATTGCAAGAAAATTATACATTGGAAAGGATTTCAGAATCTTTCTTATGCTTGGGCTAAAAGTTCTAGATCTGTCTAATACTGGTATTCTTGATCTGCCCAATTCTGTATCTGACTTGGAAAATCTTGTTGCACTGGTACTTCGAAACTGTGACAAGTTAAGATATGTGTGTTCATTAGCAAAGCTCACAGCATTGAGAAGGTTGGATCTTTTTAATACTGATATTAAGGACGTTCCTCACGGTATAGAAACGTTAGCAAACCTCACCTATCTTGGTTTATATTCAAATGATCTAATGGAGCTACCAAGGGGAATACTACCGATGTTTTCTCATCTCCAATACTTGGCGATCATGTTATTGAATATTGAAGGAGAAGAAGTAGCTAAACTGAGGGAACTGGAGATTGTTTCTGGTTCATTTTTTGAGTTGCAAGACTTTGAGAAATATGCCAAGTCTATATTAGATCAATGGCCTAATCATTACCGGCTTGCAGTGGGATCAACTAGGCCAGACTATTTTGACTATGATGATTGGTTCCCCTGCTTCGAAAATCCTGAACTTTATGAAGAGTTATGTTTTATCAATTGCCAGATAGGGAGAGAAGGACCTCTAGTGCTCCCAAATAACCTCAGTACCTTAAGTATTGAGGAGTGCCATGAATTCAAAAGCTTAAGCAATCTTTGCTCATTGCATGAAGTAAATGAGTTGAAGACATGTTCTATTTGGCAGTGTGATGGAATAGAGTGTGTGATTGACTTGTCATTATCATCTTGCAACTCCCTTTCGAAAATTGAGAAGTTAAGCTTGGGGGATTTGTGCAACTTGAGTGAACTTGTGAGAGCAGAAGTTGCAGTTGTTTCTCCCTCTCATGCTCAACCACTGCCTACCATGTTCTCTTCTCCAAAAACATTATGCTTGTGGAGCTGTTCTGGTATGAAGAAGTTGTTTTCACTTCAGCTGTTGCAAGGCTTCCAAAACTTGGAGCATATTCAAGTTGTAAATTGCAAGGAAATGGAGAAGATAGTAGCATCAGAAGAAAATCACCAAGGCAAAGAAGGGGGTGCCTCAGCCGGCATAGCAACTATTATTCTTCCCAAGTTAAGGGAACTATCCTTGCGGTACTTACCAGAACTAAAAATCATATGTAGTGGTGGAGTTCTGGTTTCTGCAAATTGTCTCGAACATCTCTCAATAATAGAGTGTTCAATGCTAAAGAAAATCCCTTTATCTCTTCCCCTACTTGACAATGGGCGGCCATTTCCTCCTGTCTCTCTTCAACGAATCACTGTAGGCCCAAGAGAATGGTGGGAAACAGTAGAAATGGATGATATCAATGCTAAGGATGTCCTGTCACCCTTTTTTTGTTTTGACTAGCATGGAGATGGAAAAGACCTCAGTGACCGGTGAGTCCTCTTGCTTGTTAAACCAATAAAGATTTCAAATCCAACTTCTTTTGGTCTATAGTTTGCCTATTAAGAACTATAACAACCAGACCACTATTGATTCCATTCTCAGTGTCTCCCTCAAAGCTGTCTAGTTATCAATGTTGTTGACCTACTCTACCAACCTGTGTGTTTGATACATTGATGCTTGCTGATTGTTGTAATTAAAACTCTGTTGTTGCATTTCAGTGATATGGACAGCAAAAATGTTATTCTTACTGCCTGGACATGGTGGTCTGAAGTTTTGGGACATACGATATACTTGATAGCCTAGTTGAGTTCAAGTTCGAGCACTTCGTATTCCCAGTCTTGGTGGCTTATATTCCATTTCTTAAGATCAAATTCTTTGACTGTATAATTCGAAAGTTTAACTAACTTTCTAAATCTACAGATGAGTGATGACATGTTGTAGGACATGGCATTGGTAGTGTACAGTGACAGTTCAATGTGTACTCTTCTAAATTACTATCATATATTTCATTTTCTTCATGATTCTATTTTAGTGCCATAAATTTCCATGATGCAATTAAGCTTAAAGATTAATAGAAACTTCTGCTGAAATTACAGCTTTTACCGTCTGAAAAGTTGAATTAAGTTCTATTTCTATCATTATTTGGTGAATAGTGTTAGCTGGATTCTCCTCTATGACTTACTGTGCATGCCAATGTAAGGACAGAAACAATGTGTGGATGAAAATAATCAAATAAGAAAGCCTGGATACTATAAGCAAAGCCTGCAGACACAGCTTCCTTCCATTGAAACAGATTCCATAAAATTGCTTGTTTCTTGAAAGCTCATAAAGACCAATAACATCTTCTCTCTATTCTGCCTTTGTTTTAGTTGGCTGTAAAAGCAAGGGACCTAACAGATGAATAAGAAATCAGCCTTCCACCTGTTGTATTCAGAAGCTCACAATAATTATGTACAATTTGTGATTAATCACATTTTTTTCAAATCAACCTGCAAATCTGCAGTGCATGCTGAAAAATGAATAATCCAAGCATGAGGAGCTTATCCTTTCCAACCCTTTCTCAAAAACACCATTATGTTCATGGATGTAAAAAATTAAAGAAGCCATGGTTTCAGCAATAACCAGTGTTTACACTGTCTAAAAATACAATATGCAGAACAGAATGAGTCCAAGTAAAGCTATGCTTGAGCTCAATTGGTCGGATCAGAATTGGCAGAATATATATGCGTGTACTTGTTTAGCAAAACTTTCAACTGTCAGGAACAGAATCATCCTTTGCCCTCTTATATTTATCTTTTCAACTAAATTTGAACCTTGCCACTAGGAAATCTGTGAACTTGTTTGTATTTCAATTCCCTCTCAATGATAAGGCTAGGAACCTTGAACATTTTGATAATTGAAGAATCCAAATCTTATAATATGTCATAATTTTTTTTAACCATTCGGTTAAGAAGTTGTTCGCAAGAAACCCTGAACCTAGACATGAAAGACGAGGCAAAGCTGAACTTGAAATCATCAAAGTGCTTTACAAACTGCCTTAAATTATCCAAAACTGTTTTCACCATCCAATGAGTCCCCTGCAATCATTTTTCTAATCCAGCATTTTAACTTTTGTTCTTTGGCTACTGGAGCTCCTTATTTCCACAGCCAAAGCCTCAGCCATTGGACTAGAATCTGCCCTTTAACTATCTTTCTCAGACCTCCTATTAGGTCCTTGTTATTATTCCTGATCAGACACCAAAGCACCATCAGTCCATCACAGTCACTTTACATAACCCGCCCTTGCTTAGGCTCTGACCATAACATTTGCTTAAGCTGTCATGTTGTCTGACCTTTGTGCCCTGATTTTCTAAGAAAGTAATAGGAATTTGAACTTGAATATGAAATTGTCTTATCCATACACAACATTATTATTTGTCTCTTTAGTTTAATTAATCTACAAAAAAAAAATTATAAAATAATATACAAAAATTTAATTTACACATACAAAATTAAAGGCCCAAAACACTTCTTGTGGTGAGTACAAAAACCACCCTAGAGCCCACTGTCTACCGGTATACCAAGGCACCCAGAACACCAAAAGCCCTTGCCTCTCTGGAGTCTGGCCTCCGACCTCGTCAGAATCTGCCTCAACCGTCCCTTAGCAACGTCTGTGCCAGGTTTGAGCCCTTGAATTTTCTTCTGCCTTTTGTTTCTTTCTAAAAAGTGCAAAACCCAACAGCCCTTTTTGTAATTCTTTTGTAGAAAAAGATGGTCAAGGATGGAGAAGGAGAAAGAAGATTACTTTTATGATTTACTTGCTTTTCTTGCAAGAGGGTATGCCAAATTCTCTCGATATATATTCTCTGTGAATTGTTGTATTCTGTTAATTTCTTTTGTTAAATAGTTTGTTTAGAAATATTGTTGGAATTGAATGGAACACAATATTTGATGACCAGGAAGGTTGATGCACTGAAATCCAAGTTTGGAATTGGAGCAAAAAAGGAGTTTACTTTTATCAGTGGAAGTAATTTAGTTGTGCCAGGGAAAAGACCCAGATTTCTTTTTGTTGAATTATATCAGGTGAAATGCTGATAGAGGCTTCAATTTCTAGTTCAATTGAAGCCGCCCTATTTTATGTATCTGAACACAGGAAACAAGATTCTTTATTTGATTGGATGTCTGGTAATGAAACTTGGCAGATGTCTCCAAAATGTGTTGACCCTTCTGAGAGTGGATGTAAAGAGGCTGAGTATCCATTGCCTCCCTTGCCAAGAACTGGTTCTCAACAGTCATCTGTCAGTGTTATGTCTGAAAGTCCTGTGCCCACTTTTGTTTACAGTAGGAGGAAGAAACGGCAAGGCAACAGCAGCAGCGCTAGCGCTGCTGTGGCCAACTTTTGTGCTGAGGCCCCTGTGAATTCAAAGAGAAGTGCAGATTGTCTTTCTGTTGTTAGTTCTGGTGCTCTTTCAGTGGCAGTCATGGAGCGAAATGTAGTTTCTCAAGTTGAGGATGGAATTGTAGCTGTTGAAGATCTTGTGACACCTTTTGCATGCAGTAGAGAGCCTCACATTTTAAAGTATGAATTTACTAATGGGTGTTCTGGTGTGGACAACCACAGTTCTGATGATGTACATAAAACTCTTACGCTGAAAACCATAGAAGCTGACAGTATAAATGATAGTTGCTCATCATCGAAGTCAAATATGGAACTGACCTTAGCATCCATGAAAGCTGAGATGGATGAAAATGGTGAGTGCTCCTCCTCTAGTGTAATAGCTGCCGAGGTTGTGAGGGAAAATCCATTTGAAAAAGATATGTGCCTCCCTATACTTCGGAACCAAGGTAATGTTGAGGAAGTTGGGCCTTCTAGGGCTCCTCTTAATGAGGAATTTGGGACTAGTGGTGGTAGTAGTTGTTCCAGGCTATGCAAAATTTGTGGTCGTCTAGAAACTGCACGAAAGATGCTAATTTGTGATAATTGTGAAGAAGCATTTCATTTACGTTGTTGCAATCCCAGAATAAAGAGACCACCGGTTGATGAGTGGTATTGTATTTCATGTATGAAAAAGAAGCGAATAATGCTCGTGGAGAAAACTGCTACAAAATCTTCAAGTATCACTGGTGGAATGGGTAGATGCAGAGGCGTATCATCTAAAGGGGAATTCAGTCCAATAGAATTAATGCTGAGAGATGCTGAGCCTTACAGAACAAGTGTTCGAATTGGCAAGGGTTTTCAAGCAGAAGTACCTGACTGGTCTGGTCCAATTGATAAGTATGTTCCATGAACTATTTTTTTTTTTTAAATCAATTGTGTATATGGAAAGCTTAAGTTTAGAGGCTCTGCTATTTTGTGCATAGCAGAACATAGATATGAATGATGCTCCTTTGTATTTGAGGTTTCATTTATTTTGTTATGTTCCCAAGTTATTTTAAGTAGGCTTCCCTTTGTGACAGATGAAAATCTGTCTGAAATAAGCTGTAAAAATTGTTGTTTGATTCTTTTATATATGAGAAGCTTAAAGGAGAGCATGCTAATAGGTTATATTTATTATAAACAGTTATCTTTTTGTAAGAAAGACCCTAGGGATAGGTTCTATCTTCTTGACCTAGACAAAGGATATGAAATAGAGGGAGCTACATAAATTCTACAGGATTTTAAAAATAACGTGCTGTTTTATGGCCTTCTTGATCTACAAGTCTTGTTGTTCATAAATAGTTTCTTCTTATATGTTGCAGTGATGTTGATGCAATTGGTGAACCACTAGAATGGGGTCCTTCAAAATTTACTGATTTCCGTGTAAGGCTTCAATTTTTTGTGTTGGGTAGCATTTTCGTTTTGCAGATAAGTGACCATTTGGTTTAGGGAGAATTGACACGCCTTTATTTATAGGAACTGAATTGCAACAAGTCATCTAAATTAAGCTCAATAGGGAACTGGCTTCAATGTAGAGAGTTCATAGAAGGCATAGGAAGCAGTAATGGAACTATATGTGGAAAGTGGCGCAGGTATGGTCTGCTTGCTTCCATATTTTGCTTTCTTGCTTGCTATTTATGTTAGCACAAGTTGGTATTTAATTCTGACTGACTTATAGATGAATTATTGTTGAAACTTGAAAAGATATCGATACGTTACGTCTAAAGTTTGAATGCTGAATCTAGGGAATCATATCCTCAAGTAAACATGTTATATTATGAATTATGATAGATATTGATATAGTTGATCCTCTAGCAGAAAACGGAAAAATAATTGTCAACTTACGAAGAATAAACTCAAATAGAATTCAAACCAGGGTACATGTCATATATCACCATACTTTTCATTATTTTATGCTTAATGGTTAATATTTAATATTGTTTCTCATAGTAAAAAAAAAAAAAAAAAAGTGAAATTTGAGGAGATGAAAGTTCAGTGTAGTACATTTCTTATCAGCTGTGAATTTGTTAATGTAATACACTTAAGATATTGTAGATATTCTAATTGGGAATAAAGATGATTACATTGTTCTCAAGAGCTGGTGGAATTTCGCTCAGACTAATTACTAAGCATTACTTAGATGTCTTTTGAACTCTAATACTCCATTGCTAGTAACTTAACATGTGCATAAGTTTAATTTTCTTTCTTGGTATAGTTTTGGTTTTTGTCTTGCTCATGCAAGATGCTTAATTTTTAAGTTCTTGCTTTTATAGGGCTCCTCTTTTTGAAGTCCAAACTGATGATTGGGAGTGCTTCTGCTCTATCCAATGGGATCCATCCCATGCTGATTGTTCTGTACCTCAGGTGATAACACTTTTAGTAACTTTAGTCTATCTTATGCCATTGATTTTGAATTTCAAACTTCATGTTATGGTATCTGACTTGGGTTTTGGAATTAATCAATTTAGAATTTGGGATTTTGGATTAATTTGGAATGTCTTCATGTAGCAGTAATTATTTTAGAATTGTAATTGGTTCTTTCCAATCCGAAAAACTAGTTTGGGATCCATGTGAATATGTTTCATTCGGAAGCTCAAACTGAAAGATGTTTTATGTTTGATGTGTCATCAATTTGTAGCTAACTTAATGTGAATACCTATTTTATTACAACAACAACATTATCATCATCATCAGAGCTATTATCCCAATAGATTGGGGTAGGTTACATGAACCAATATATGAACTCACGCTAAATCGTCATCATGAATTCTCCTCCTTCATACATTCTTATCCAAGGCAATGTGTTCTTTCAATTCTAGTGCCACCATTTGAATAACTTCCTTCCAAGTCTTTTTCGCTCTTCTTCTAGCCTTGACCCTTTTTCATCATTCATAACATCCACTTTCCTAACTGAAGCATCTATAAGTCTACGTCGTATGTGTCCAAATCAACGTAAACGACTTCTATATATCTTGTCTTCAATAGGTACCATTCCAACCTTCTTATGTATGTCTTCATTTCTCATTCTGTTCTTTCTTATATATTTGCACATTCACTGCAACATTTGTATTTCTGCTATACTTATCTTTTGTGCATACAGTCTCTTAGTCACCCAACATTCACTACCATATAGCAATGTTGGTATAACAACTGTCTTGTAAAATTTGCATTTCAACCATATAAGAATTCCTTTATCGCACAGCACACTTGTAGCATTTTTCGACTTACTCCAACTAGCATGGATCTTATGGGTCAGATCACCATCAATCTATCTATTCATCTGTAATATCAGCACAAGATATTGAAAAATGATCACACTTAGGTTTCTAATCTTCCTCTTTGTTTTAATTCAATTTACATTACAGGTATTTAGTCTTCACTTTGCTTAGTCTGAACCCTTTTGATTATAGCGTCTGTCTCCATAGTTCCAATTTTGCATTGATCTCCGCTCTAATCTCAGAACACAAGACAATATCATCTGTAAATGTCATACACCAAAGCATCTTATCCTGGATGGATTTTGTCACTTCGTCCATTATTATAGCGAGCAATAATGAATTTAGCGTTGACCCTTGATGTAATCCCGTTGTGATAAGAAATTCACTTGTTTGCCCTCTACATGTCTTTGCATGTGCCTATGCATCTTCATACATGTCCTTAATTAGTTCAATATATTTCACAAGAGCTCTTTTCTTCATTAAGGACCATCATAACATCTCTCTAGACACTTTGTAATATGCTTTCTTTAGATCTATAGAGACCATATGAGATCGTTACCCAGTATTTGAGAACGCTCAATAAGTTGTCTAAGCTAATGTGTTGCCTCTATAGTTGATTGGTCAGGTATAAAACCAAATTGATTCTCCGACATCTCTATAGTCTTCTTTAATCTCCGATTTAGATAGATATCAATTAAAGAAACTTAACAAAGCCTTGCCATCTTTAGAAGCAGAAAGAATTTTTGTTATATTCCATTTACCTGTCTGAAACAGATGCTGCAGTGTCATCATATAAGTGGTAGTTTACCTGAAGAACAAGTTGTCGCCCATGTAAGGTTTTATAGCATACTGTTGCAACCAATTCTGTCCTACCCTCTTCTGACAGCATGTACTCTCTATTGTCTCTGCTCCTGTATTATAAAACTACCAGTTTTATTATGTTTTAAGTCATTGTAGAAGATATTTGCTGTTTTAGTCAGTAATAAAAAGGCTAGAAGCCCAAGAGGAAAAATGAATTTTCTTTTTGTATAAATTCAATTTTGGTATGTCATAATTGTTACTTGCTTGACTGTATTTTTACTCTAATGAATGTATTGCTGTGTTTATTCCATCAGGAGCTGGAAACAGATCAAGTTTTGAAGCAACTCAAGTATATTGAGATGGTACGTATTAGTGCGCTTATTTAGTTGTCTTCACTAATTACTGGTTGCAATTTGTTGTAGTCTATCTTTGCATATCAAATAAAGCATGGGAGGAGGGTTAAAGAAGCCTTGAGCCATGTTCACAACTTGGGCTTAACTCAATTAGTAAGAGTGGAGTGGGCTTGGGGTGAGGATCCTAGGTTAGAGTCCTAGTGCTCTTCCACGTAAAAATAACTTAATTCTACATTTAAGGTTATATATTCTCAGGGAAGCAAATTTGGTGTAACCAGGAGGAGTTATTTAGTATAGCACGTGGCATTTATACATCCTAGACTATTAGGCACATGGGATTTGGAATTACTGGATGTTCCAAGGGGGAACAGAACCTTTAAAACTAGGCTAACTGGTTCAAAGAGGCTGTAATTCTTTCTCTTTTGACTCTCTTAATTTTCTTTATGCCAAAAGTGTAAGTTCAAAAATGAAAGATTTGGTTTAAGATCTATTCAAGTTTAGACTACAAAATTATTTTGGGACAGGTTAAGTAGAATTGATGCCATTATCTGTTTTGAGTTTGCTGTTCTTATTAAAGTTGGACCTTTTCATTTATTACTAACTGGTTAGATGTTGGATTCTTACAATGATACTAGAGCTTGGGTTGTTTGTTGCCTAGTATATTACGTTGTTCTTACAATGAAAGATGGTGCTTGGCAGAATATCTATCCTAAGAATTCAATAAAGTGTTTTCATGAAAAGAACTGCAAACTATAAAAACTGTATGAAATGCCAAATTTGTTCATTCATTTATAAGAAGAAACTCCTGCAACAAGTTGTATTGCATTCATTTATGGTGTTTTCGAAGCACTCTTATTCTTGCATAGAACATCCAGGGTGGGATATAAAGTGATTTTACTGTACCAAAATTTCTTCGACTTAGGCCTTGAATCAAAGCACTCTTACTCTTGCATAGAACATTCTGTGGATTCAGGATAGTACCCTGAACCCTGTGGTCTTGCATTTGTTTTAGTTTCTTTGGAGGGTTCTTAACATTTTACATCCTGTGCAGTTGAGACCTCGACTATCAGCCAAACGGCAAAAACCAGATCAGACCAAGAACTGCACTTCACAAGACCATAAGGATGAAATGAGATATGCACAGAGCTAGGCTGCTTGGCAGTGATAATTTTCTCGTATATGTACAGCTTATCCTAACATGATCTTTTCCCCTCAAACTCAAAGTCATTACTCCCAAAGATCTCAATTTTGCAAATAGATATCTTGGCAGTTAACTCGCATTCTATCATATTGTATTAGAGAGAATCATTGAGTATGAGAAGTATCTAGTCATTGGCTTTCATGCTTCTACTCTGTTTCTCTGTTGTTATGGTTTATGTTTTGGCTTGCCAGTAAATTCCTGCATTCATTTTTTCTTTTGATTATCAGTTTCTCTGAAACATCCGGCACGAATTGACATTCTGATACTTCACACATGCACACAATTATACGCACAGGTGGAGCTTACTGTCTAAAGTTAAAAGTACTTGCCAAGTAGTAGTGATGGCTAGGTGACCCAAACTTTAATTCTCAAGGCCTTGGCTTTGGGTCTTTGAGGATGTTTTATTGAAAACTGCAACAGTTTCTTGAAATGAATTTGAGCAGCAACCGTGTTATATACTTGACAAGTTTGATTTAGTCTTGTGATAGTACATGTTTTGGTCCAAGACTACAAGTTGCCCTGCAGGCTTGGCCTGACTTGGGGCTGGGCTTTGTGCAGAAGCATTAAGTCCAGCCTTGGGCCAAAGCATTGTTTCTTAAAATTAAAAACATTCGTTGCTGCAGATATCATACAAGACGAATGATAATTAATTATTATTCACTACATTACCAGATACGTTTCTAGATTTTATTAGCAAAATTAAAATAATGATACATATTTTATTTTATTTATTTATTTATTAAATTTTTTTAAAAAATATGTGTCATAATTTTAACTTCACTTATAAAATCTAAAAATTTTAAAGTATTAAATAACATTTTTATCATAATAATAGTTTTTTTACCACTCACCTTTGTTTTTTCATACTTGTAATCCTAATGGAGATATCTCTAAGGCTTTGCTCTCCATTTCGGTACAATCCTCATTAACTTCTTTGGTTTCCCTTTTGTAGACATATTTGCTTGCAGCCCACAGAAATGCTCCTAAGTTGAGAGCAGATATGACCAAAAGGAATCCATAGTAGTAATCCAAATGAGAGTCATTCAAGTTGTCTCCAATCCAGCTCTTTTTCTCACCTCTACCTGTAATTTTATCCACCATTGTTACTAGCAAGCTATTGAGGAAATTTCCAACTCCAATTCCACTCGTGAAGAATGTTGTCCCTAGGCTTTGCATGTCTTCTGGTGACTGGTCATAGAAGAATTCTAGTAGTCCAATGGCATTGAACACATCTGCTATCCCCAGCAAGACATACTGAGGCAGCAGCCAGAATATGTTCATGGGAACAATTTCTTTGGGCCCTACGATTCCATGCACTCTTATGACATGGATTCTCCGGACCTCGACAGCATAAGCGATGGCAATGGCGATGATTTGGATGACAAATCCAATGCCAAGCCTTTGAAGGAGTGTAATTCCTCGAGGATTCCCAGTTTTTCTACGCATGAATGGAACGAAATATCGATCATACATGGGTACAGAGAGGAGCATGGAGAAGGTGACAAAGCTCCCAAGTGAAGCTGCAGGGATTTGAAAGCTGCTGGAACCAAAGCTTCTATCCAAGGTGGTTCCTTGTTTCACAAATAATGTGTTTATTTGAGCCCATATGGTGCTAGGAATCAAAGTCACTAGCCATATTAAAAGCATCCCAAGAACAAGCTTGGTTCCTTCCACTTGAGTTACTGTGCATGGTGGCTTACCTGAGTTGCCATCTTTCACTGCAGCCTTGTCCAAGAATCTGTGAACACAAATGTGAATGACGCACCACTAAGATGATTTTATAATTATAAACACTAGTAGAGTTCATAAGTTTTGGATATGACGATAACATGGAAACACTAGTACTAATCAATTTTAGCTGATAGGTTGGGATCCTAATCATGTTCAAGATTCTAATTAGATGTTGACCTTGAAACAGACTTATTGCAATGCAATTGAGGATTCCACCAACGTGTTTCACAAATCATTTGTTTGGGTTTGATGATAGCTCCATTTGGTGGGGGCACAATTCACTACTGTGACGTGCATCCCACCCATCAGAAGCAACTTGGCCCCAAGATATTATGACCATTGATCATTAAAGGTGATTAAAAGGAGTATTGGAAACAGTTTCACATGCAAGGAATTTATTAAGCCAATGACTACCAAATTTCCCACAAGCCCCACCTTTTGCTTTGGCACAGGAGATTCCCTAGTTATGCACATGAATTTGGAGGCCCCCCTTGCATCTGTTTCTAGCACCAAGGATTTAAAGCACTCTTGGAATTTTGTACGAACTCAATGATGACATGAAATGAGACAGTAGTGTTATTATCATTTTCAGCTTCTGTTTATATTTTCTTGTAACAGTGAAAAACTTGACCCGCATTCATCCATCTACAATTTGCGAAAGCATTGTACGCTTTGATTAAAAAATTTTATAATTTTGTCTTAGAAAGTATTCCACAAATATGAATTGAAATCTCAACCTATATAATACAACAGATTCAGGGAAAACTCACTTGAAAATTGGAGTGTAATGGACCTGCCGCTTTCCACTGTTGATATAATGTTGTGGCTCATGCTCATGGAGCTGAGATGGGTTGTCAGGGAGCTCAAGTTTTCGATTCTTGATGGCGGCAATGGGGACTTGAATCAGGTCCCTTGCAGGGCTCTTAGTCTTCCTTACTTTATGTCTGTAAATTGGGGTTCCAAGATAAAATACAAACAGGGAAAACAGAAGACCAACTGTTGGGATGCCATAGCCTAGTCCCCAACCCAAGTTTTCTTGAATGTAGACGAGGCCAAGAGTAGCAACCAAGGCACCTAAGAAAGAGCTAAACATCCACCAATTGAAGAATGAGACCTTGAGCTCCTTCTCATGGGGGTTAAAATCATCAAACTGGTCTGCCCCAAAGGTTGATATGTTGGGTTTTGTTCCTCCTGCTCCTATTGCTATGGTGTAGAGAGATATATAGAAAAATGCAATTTGCAAAGTAGAGGCCTTGTTGCAGACTCCATTTGTGCAAGTTGGCTTCAAAGATTTCAGTGAAACTGCTGTTGTGAGCATTATCATTCCCTGTTGACATTACATCATGATAACTTAAAATATTATGAAAGGCAAAAAATCATGTTCACCAAAAAAAAGCAGCAATCTTTCTTCTCTTATCATCAATGACAGGAGTTTTTTTTCCCATTAGCAATTGAATATCGAAGAATTTCTGTTTTCATCAATGAATACAAATTCATGTCTTTTCCTTGTCGGGAATCTTTTTCCATTAATTTGAACAATACAACCAAGTGAATATTAGCATTTAAAAGTATATTTTATTTTGATTCAAAAAATTCATAATTTTATCTTATAAAAAATATTTAAAATATAAATCCTCAACTCTACGTATATTATAACAAATTCTTACAATATTAAGTGCAAAACAAGACATGATGCATGGCAACTTCTATGTGGGTCTAACGAAAATCAGATAAGCTTTAGGGAGAACAAAGAACTAGTGAATATCCTTGGTTAAGCCAATAATCAAGTCATTGGACCCACTAGAGGCAAAAACAATGAACCCAATTGGCCTTCTTATGGTAGGTATGTAGAACTATGGTCCAAACAAATGGTGACACCTCTTTGGGAGATATGAAAATGGTGGATGTAAACCTTATCATTTGGAGTATACCTTTGGAGTTATGCTACTTGAAGATTGCCTTTCAGATCAGGCAGAATCCTAATACTAGAAGTGAAAATAAAAGCTAAGTTGAGAGAATTTGCTGCGATTTACCATGACATAGATGAGAGATGAGAAAGTGAAAGTCCAGAATCGACCCAGGTAAGTATCTGCAATGTACGCTCCAAGAATTGGTGTAATCCACACCGATCCTGACCAGCTGTTCACATTTCTGACAGATGAAACAGTATCTTCATGAAGTTGGGTGGTCAAGTAGTTTACTAAGTTCGAAGCTATTCCATAGAAAGCCATCCTTTCAAATGCTTCATATCCTGTTAAGATTTAGTAGTAGAAAAGAATTCATGCAAAAAAAATATACATAAGAACTATTGAAGCAAGCAAAGAGTTCTATTCCAAAATGAAACATAAAGTAAACTTCTGAAAACTTTTGAAAATCTCTTAAAGGGTCTGCTTTTCATTTCAAGATAAGCTGTCTAGCAAGAAAACAATGAGCAAAAACTGGTTGAAACTAAGGAAACTCCATGGTATCATAGTAGAAGAATTCGAACCCTAGTTTTGAACAAGGATTATAAACCAATTACTGAACCAAATACAGTTGAAAGCATAAGGCAAACAAGTTCAGAAAGAGTTGATAATTTCTTACCAACAAGGAAAGCACAAGCTTTCCATTTTCCAGTTTCAGAGGCAATCACAGGGCGGCCACGAAGATCAACAGTTCCATCTTGGGTGTAATCTTTGGTTTCCATAGATATTATGGAAGAACAATGGAGGAGAGGAATCAGAGAAAGAAGAGAAGAAGACTAGTTTCAGTAGCAAATGGTGGTAATCTTTTGCCTTACTGGTATGGAGTGAAAGGCTTTCACTCACTATTTTCTATTTTCTAGCTTGACACCAATCCCTACGCTTTATATAGCCGAATTAACTTGATTTATGACTGTACAAAGATAAGAATAATGTTTTTTTTTCACATTTTTTTGTTATGCCATATATATATATATATATATATATAAAGTTGTTGTGACATTAATAGCTCTTTAAAAGATGATAGCTCCTTTATGAGATATTTTAAATTTTTAATCACATAATCTAACGAAATTTTTAAAATATTAATGATTTTTTATGCCTATGATAACTAAATAATAAATATTTATTTTAATATATTTATTTATCATTTTAATAATTTTTTCAATAATATAATTATATGATATAATTAGAATATATACAATATATATATATCATAATAAAATAATTATCTCATTATAATTTTTTTCCCTTTAATTACTGTCAATATTATTGACTAATATTTTTCTCTTGAACCTATTCTCTTTTTCTTTTTTCATTTTAAAGTCGAATGCAATAATAATTCAAAGTGTGAAAATATTTACGTAAAATACATTTTTAATACTTTGCACGATAATAGAGATATACATGAGTCGGAGCAAATTGTTGGATACGTTGAAAACTGAGACTAGGTTCGAGCTTAGGCTGATCCTAATTCTATGCGATATTTATTACTAAAATATAAAGTTTATTTTTATAGTAATATTTTATATTTTTAAAAATGTTTTAAAATTTAAAATTAAATAAAACATATATTACATATAAATATAAAAATATATTCAAATTGAACTCTGAACGATAAAAATATATTAACTCGACTCGATCTAAGTGAGATTAAGCTCGAATTATAGATAATTCAACCCATGGAAACTTCTACCCACTTTTTTATTATTATTATTATTTATTTTGAATGGATTCTCATGGAATCATTGATTGATGGGTTGGTTTTGTCAGATTCTTAAATAACCTCACGTTGTAGAATTCGTGGGACTGATCTGATTACCTTTGATGGAAGGAAAGTAGCCAAGCCAGGGACCAGGCGTACGCCCTTAGCCGAGGCCAGAGGGGCACCCTCGGCCTCTTTAGCGTGGCCTGGCGTACCGCTTTCAGTGCCAAAACTCCTATTAATGCAAAAAAAGTTCGTAGCTGGGCTTGACCACAATGGACCATTTCTTCCACCCTGGAAAGTGTCCTTCGAGAATAGAGACCTATTTAAGTCAAAGAATATTTTTTTTTTTTGGAATTAAAGAATCAATAGGCCTTTCAATTAGATTGCCTCTTGGAACAAAGATAGATTATTATATTAAATCTTATCGTAATTCATAATTAAATATTGATTTAACATTTTGTGAAAAGAAATCGTATCTTTTTAGTTTATTTTACATTATCATATTTTTTTCATTTAAATGATGCTATATAATCAAGCTATAAAAAATAATATAAAAACTCATGAAAACAAATATGTACTATTTAATTATTACATGTGATATTTAATTTAATAAATATTTTAAATAATATAATTTGATGGGAAAAATTCATTTGATATAACTTTTTTGGGTTAGAAGATACGTTTTCAACTTAAAGTTTTCAATTAAGAATTTTTAGATTCAAATCTTGAGAGTATAATTATTTTATGTGTTATCGATGAAATTTTTAAAATTTTTTACTAAAGAAATTAGAAGATTGTAACATATTTTAGATATAAATATATATTTAAAATAATTAATAAATGTATCTAAAATAATTAATAAATTACGTCAACTTCATCCTGAGAAAAAGTTTGTCATTTAGAAATTAGTTTGAAATAGTAAATTTAAGTGGATAATTACATTGTTTTGTATTTTTGGTTTACAAAAAAAATCTTATGAATATCTTTTCGCCAAGAAATTTTATAGTATGATTAAAATTTTTAATTTTATTATAAAATCAACGTAAACATATATAATTAAACTTAAATTTAATGCTATTAAACATAAAATAGGTTAAAAGTATAATAAATACATAAAAATAAAGATAAACACATCTTACAACAAAACTATCATGTGTTTTACATTTAATTTTATGTTTATTGTCACATGTTTAGGATACTTCTAATATATTTTACGTCTAATAACATCAAATTTACACTTAATCATATATAATTACGTTAACCTTATAATAAAATAAAAAATTTTGACCTTATCACAGAATTTCTACGTATCACAATCTAAAAAAAATACTTTTTTAATGCTGTCCAAGAAAGAGTTAAATCTGAACAAATTCGATGAAATTAAGACCGATATAATAATAAAAAATTCAATCTTTAATTATTTGAACATTGATTACGCAGTTAAGCTTTCTCAATAACAAATTATAATCATCAAGTTGATTACTCTTGGCAAACGAAAAATATGCTATAATGAGTCTCTTGAGACTGCAAAGTCATCCCCACTAAACTTATACATTGCAACTTGGATTTGCTTTAGCCTTTAGATCCGATTTTACCCACCGCCCAATAATTTCTTTTATATTGTCTTAGACTCATGCTCTCCTTTTGAATATAATCATGATCTTAATCAAAATTTTGTTCTTATCTATAGATTATGCACAACATCACTTTAAAATTATTTAAAAGTAGTATTTTGGATTCACCCGTAGTATATGATTCCGAAATTACCGTATAGTTGTATATGATTTTACTTTATTTTTTATTTTTTATTAATATTCAATATAAACTTTTATATTTGATATATCAATAATAAAAAATTTTAATTTAAAAACGATATTAAAAAAGTCATATTTTTCTTTTTAATTGTATGTTTTGTTTTTAATATATTTTATTATGGAGTTTAAAAATTTTTCTATTTATTATCATCATTTATACGTGTGAGATCAAATTTAAAATATTAATTAATTTTTATTTATTTTCTTATCAATATTAACATTGAAATGCTCAATAAAGTAAAATTTTGTTAATTGATATTTTTTTATTAAATTAAATTATAGCCGATTGGTTATACTGTACAACATGTATAAATGGCGAGACCTTGGCTGTCCTCCCGGTGCTGTCTCTTCTCAAGTAACCTATCCTTAGACCACCGACCGCACTAACTTAGCGTTGCCCAATGACAATACAAGACTTTTCTCTAGTTATTATCACGAATTATGACTGTACCACCACCGACATTTTCTTGCTACCTTCGAAAGAGATTGTTCCAAGCTCTTTTAAAATTTAAAAACGGAAGCTTAGGTCAATAGGGTAACCTAAGTTCTTGTTACATGGTTTTCTTGTTTGCTTAAATCTGTGCCCAGAGCTTGATATGGCTAAGTCGTATTAATAGCCATAACATATTAGGAAAGTTTGATTCTACAATGGTGGTTTAGTCATTTTTGGGGGCCTGGGCTAGATGGAGTGGACCTACATGGCTCTTGATCTTCAGCACCCCAGCCACAGGTCTGTGATCTTAAGGGGATTGACTCGTCTCGCATAGTCATCCTTTCTGAGCAATAGGAGCAAAGGCAAACAATACAAGGGGTATTGGCAATAAATTTATTTCCAAGGCTGATATGTTTCTATGGGGTTTTCAGATCCAGTCTCGTTTTATCATGGATTGAGATACTATTTATAATTTAAGTTGATATCCACACTCAATATTTGAGTTATATTGTTTATTTTGATTCAAAAATCTCATTATTTTATTTTATAAGATCCAAAAATTTACACTTAACTTGTAAAGTATATTATTTACTTTGATTCAAAATTTTCACAATTTTATTTCATAAAAGTTGCTTCGAATATATGAATTTAAATATCTATTTATATATTACAATAGAATCTCATAATATCGAGATTGAAATGTTATAAATTATAAAAAAACATAAATAGGATTGTGTATGATTATATTTCATCAATTCGGTTTTCCAAATTAAGAATTCTTATTTTTCAAAAACCGGAATGAATATTCTTTGAATTCTAATAATATTCTTAATTCTTTTAAATTTAAGAAGAAAATAAAAAAGGAAACAGCCAAAATTGTCTGATATTATATAAAGTTTAGGTTTGTTTTATATCTATATTAATTGTGATTGATTAATTGATTAGTCAGAATGTAAGCAGTAAGAAATAAAAGTAATTATTGGGCGCCTGGGCGGTTCATAATGAGTTGAAAATACAAATATTTAGGCAAAAATAGACCCAAAATTCAAGCACAAGATAATCACATTATTTCTCCATACCTATGTCGTTTGGTTCTAATTTCTAAATGCCAATCAGATGAGCCAACTTATGGAAGTCCACTTCCTGATGATTATCATTTGCATGCGACTACTCAATGTTGATATATATATATATAAGTACACATAGATTCCAATTTTTTTGTTTTTCATAATTTTATATTCATGTTAAATCCTTTTTATTTATTACTAAATAATTTTAAATTATGTATATAAATTTGAGTCCAAAGCATTTCTATTTCTAAGCAGTCCTATGGCAAAAACCACTAAATCTAATTGCATATATGCTGCAATTTTATTTTGTTAAGGGAAATTTCACAAATTTGACAGACGATTCAACTTGTGGACAGATTTAATTCAAATATTGCAATAGCAAACAGTAAAAACTCATACAATTTTTTTCCTCTTAAATTTAAATATTTTCAAAACACATGCATTCCTAGCTGAAAGTTACTTATAATTAAGCAAGCATCAAGCATTTATTGATCAAAGTCAACCCTACACTGTTAACCACTTTTTCTGCTTTTTGATAAGAGTGATGAGCTGTAGAGAATCTAGAGATAATTTTTAAGCTAATTTCGAATCTCTGAATATTCAGTGGTGCATCATAGCCACAGAACTTGAAAGTGTCCAAACCTACCCTCCTATATGTGATCTTTGTTTCTCTGATAGCAACAATTGCAATTCCTAGTACAATTGTTACTTGTTCCATTCTTCTTTCTAATTTGAAATTAAGTGGCAGAAATTTATTCAAGTCATTAAAAGTTCTAGCAGACACTCGATCATTTAATTCAATAATAAATACATACTTTTTTTTTCAAAGAGTTGAGTATGGATACATAAAAAATTGATAACAACAACAATAATAATAATAATTTAAAAATAGTATTAAGCATTATGTACAACATTTTATTTTATAGCTCAAATTTGAGCTTATAATATTAATGCAGGCAAAAAAAATTGTCAGGTCCATGAAATGGCATTGTGGTGAAGAAATACGAAAATTTTGATAACTTGTAATTTTGATAACTTGTCAAGTTCAATATTTCACTTGTAATATTATCGATTTCTATTGGAATTAGTCTGTTTTATATTAACGTTTGATTTGATATTGTTTGTGAAAACTTACATTCAATCTACAAGTTACGACTTACCCCTATTTCAGTAACAAGAAGTCAATAACACGAATAATGGAGAGTACCATAACCACCCTAGATAATACCTTCTCGACGTTTAATCTGATACTATTTGGCCTACGAAATATTATCTAATATAATATTGGAATGTTACATATTTATCAATGGTCGGTTTCCCTATTAATTAACCTACATGTTACGACCTATCTCTATGTCAGTAACAATAACAAGAATAATGGAGTCGAATGAGTCGAATGGTCTATCTCTACTTTAGCTACCCCAGATAATACCTCGAATGAGTCGAAGCTTAAATTGTTACCGTCCTTCATTTCAGCGTGTCTGTCTTCAATCATCCATTACGTAGTAGTGACATAAGAAAAACCATAGTACTTCTAAAGAAAATCAAGTCTCGTGAAGCACGTTTGGGTTTCCTTGAATCAAGCTTTGGTATATTACTGATTAAGTGACAGAATCAATCTCATCAGTGTTGTCTTCGTGTAATAGAGTGAATGCTTGGAATCTTTCTCAGATATCTTCTGATTCAAGGCGTTGCTCGTGAAAAATGAAAATACAGACATGCATGGAATGCCATTTCTTATTCAATTACTACACTTTCAGATAACTAAGTCTGAAGATACTTGAGTTCAGAACAATTTTTTTCTTTATCTTTTCAAAGAAAATGCTGTTATTTCTCAATTAATTTTTTAATTTCTCCACCTAAAACATCTCGTTCACCTATTTCAATAAAAGAGTGTTGCGTCCCAATCTCTTAGGGATATGGTGAAGATTTGTTATGATATATATATATATATATATATATATATATATATATATATATATATATATATATATATATATATATATATATATATATATATATATAGAGAGAGAGAGAGAGAGAGAGAATTCTAAACTTATAATTGTAAGATGTTTTTCGTATGAGACTTTCGAATCAAAATGAATAATATCTCATAGATTGAATGCAGGTTTTTATTGATAAAACCCTTTTAATAAGAACAAAATTTTCTTGTTTAAAATGGTAATCATTTGTTGCATGGCATCGAGGGCAAATGGCAGAATCAACTATTAAAAGCAACAAAATAAAGCCATAACCTAATCCTGCAGGCTATTGACCACACCCTGCTCGTAAGCTTTGGCATGCCCTCTCTTGCATTCACACAAGGACAAAGATTGAAAGCAACCAGGCTTTAATTTTTTGGTTTCTCTGATCAATTCAATGCTTGCAAACATTGATTCTGACATCCGTAAAAGGCCCACCATTTGAGATTTTGATAAGGCGGTATATATCAGTCAAATTGGAGGTCCAATAACAATGGATAAATTATTAGCAATAGCTAGCCTATCAGGGATTCATATGTGATATATCAGGCATTGAAATTCTATATGTGGTGAAAGTCCAAAGGAGAATCATGACGAGTTTGGCAATTGGCTGTCGAAAACTAATTATTGTACTGTTCTATTGAAATTAAATTGTAAAGGCTGTGTCATGAAACTCAGGATAGAAGCAAAATGGGATATTCCTCTTCTGTGATCTTCAAGAGGCTGCTGGCGCATGCGTTCATGGTGAAGAATACAGTCAAGCTAAGTGTAAAGTGCTCAACTATGTTTTGTCGAATGATGATAGGTGTCTGAGTAGTAGTCACATGTTATTTCTTGACATGATAAGCTGGTAGAGTTAAAATTTAATAAATAAATATATATATATATATGATAAAAGTTATATATAAAATTTAGAGTTTGGTTCAACATAAATTTTGACACGAAATTTTTATATTTTATATAATATGAATATAATTTTATATGATACGAAAAATAAATTTTATACATAAATTATCAAATTTAGCAGTGCTATAACTCTCTGCTACTATTGACCTATAGAAAGAACAAAAAATTATGTAGACATGCACCAAAAGATTCCTTGCTCATCATCAGATCAGGCTTGACCATCTTTCACCTAAAGATTGCAATTGCACAATTAAATCCTAGCTGACATTGAATTGTCTTTGCTCGTCTACATTGCAAGAGTGGTGCCAAACAGGTAAGCTGAACATGAATAAATTTTGAAATTAAAGAGAGAATCCCAGGTAAATTAGAGCAACAATCTTTAGCATATGCAGAAAGGAAGAATGTTGGGTATTATTAATGATTGTTATAACTTGACATGTACGCGTCTTGTTTTTATTCAATTTTGAGAGTCTGGAGGACTTATTATGGATGAATGTTCTAAGATTTTTGGGCTGCTCTCCTTTTTGCTTCGTTATTTTCAAGTTTTGGTTCTATGGTATTAACGCTTTGTTTCGATTATAAGTTATGTTTTCATTATATAGTTAATTGTGTAAGGTCTTTTAATCTAAGTGTTTAATGATTTATCTTGAATTATTTACGAATTGAGGGTGATGTTTGGGATTCTTGTTCTAGTGGTTCTTCAGATAACAGTAACACAATTTGTTTGATTTCATGTATGTATCAAGAAATTCTGTTTATCTTATTAACTTTACTGCTAGCTCCATAGTCCTCTTGCTTCTTGGCTTTTAATATAATTATTTTGGCTTTAAAAAAAAAAAAGAATAGTGGACATAGGAGGGTGTGAATATATATGGTAAAATCAAGCTTTTAACATGGAAAAAACAAGAGGAGTAGCTAAGTGGAAGAGGCAATTTATAATGGAATAAAAAGCAATAATTTAAGTTCATCAAGTAGGTCAATTGGGCAAAGAAGACAAGAATTGGACATGGAAAAATGTGTAGCTTCAGCCAATGAAGAGATATTGTGGGTACAGAAAGAGATAAGCATTTTAAACAGATAACATGGAATCTTCATATTCTTGGTGACATGAAAATAGAGTTGAAATACATTAGGTCAACTGTAAAGCTTGAAGAAGGTAGTGGCCGGATCGATCTCAGGTTCAATTTGTCCTACTCATCAATGATTTCATTTTGTTGGCAAAGAACATAAGTACTAGCAATGAAGAACTAACCAAAGTTAGAGCTTTCAATTTAAGATACAAGGTCGCAAGAAAATACCATTAGCCTTCACTAGATCACCATGAAATCTTATCTATGCTTCATTTACATAATAAGAATGTTTATGGGCTGCCATAATAAAAGATTTTTTATCATTGGGTTCTTATATGATTGGTTTTTTATTTTGAATCTGATAACAATAGTTAATTAAATCAGAGATCTGTTATGTATTTCATCTTTAAAAAGATTCAAAAATTATTATTGAAATTTGAATTCGATATCTTCAATTTTGGAGTCCATTTCAGTGAACTAACAGTAACATATTATACAAACAAAACCCTAATTAGAAAATCTTTAAAAATTTTGTTTATAAATAAATTGCATTCGGCAGTAGAAAAATTACAGCAAACTGCTCAAAACTTTTCCAATATCCACACCCACTTCCCGCCTCGGCTAAGATCATAATACAATGGATCACCAAAAGGACCAAAACCATAACTTTGGGTCAAGTTGGCTATATTGATAGGCAATAACTTGGGCCATGCAAGGGTGAGCCAGCTAAAATATGTACATGAGTTGCAACAAACAGGGCCACCCAATGCCGGGCTTCTTAAAAAGCAGCCTAGCCTAGTAGGTCGAAGCTTCCAACATTAAATCGACGCTGTCTTGTTAGAAATCCACAGTTTTGTTAGAAATCCACACGTTTTTGCTTATGGTCCATGATGGAGTAGGTAAATTGTCACAAAAGTTTGATGCTGATGTAAAGGTCTGGGGCTACCCTTTGCGGTTGATTAATATAGTTTTGGTTTCCAGTTGTTTGCTGGCCACTTTTTTTCTTTGATTATTGCAAATAGCCATCTACGGAAGAAGAATATAAAAGAATTACAGGTTCAAGCTTTTTCTGCTTGTATCCTGAAAAGCCATAAACAGTATATGAAATCAATATGATTGAACAATGAATTGAAATGTCAACAGCCAAGTTCTGTAACCTGGAAGGATATAATATATAATATATATATATATATATATATAAACCCTAATTACCTGTTGAGAGACTTGGTCCAATGCTTTGCTGTTAATATATCACAATTTTCACACACAAATAATATCATGAAATTGTATTATGACATGATTCGAATTCTTATATTCATATTTTGAAGTATTTTTTATGAGATAAAATCATGATATATTAACATTTTCATATCGAAATGAATAGAATCTTAGATTGGGTGCAGATATCATATCACACTGTACTTGAGTTGTGATGATCATGGTGCATTCCTAAGGGATTGATTCACTGCCGTTCATGAAAATGGTTTCTTTGTTAGTTTCAACTTGTTTCTTTTCTTTTCCATAATGGTTTCTGCTTATTTGAACAGGTATTGATAGAAGGCTGCAGGATATTCCTGCAAATTTCTTTGGGGTGAACGAATCTTTCAGTTGTCTAAAAATAAAGAAAACAAATATGAACTCTGATCTTCCATATAAGCAGCCAGTTCATTGCAATTGGACTTGGACTTGACATCAGAAATCATGTTTAAAAGTGGCCCCAATGCCATCATTACCACAGTAAAGTACATAGAGTGCATTCCTCTTTTTTTGGCTTAATGAAGCGTCAAAGGTAAGAACAAGGCAATTATTTAGATTGATGTGAAAGCCACTAAAGCGTAACCATCCAATGAGTTTCTCTCGGTTTCCTGAAGTGAATAATTTGAGATCTCTTCGATGGTGTTTGGTAACTTATAAAAAAAGTGATTACAAGAAAAGTGATTGTAGAGAAAGTAATTACAGGAAATATGATTGCAGGGAAAGTAACTTTGCAGTGTTTGATATGACAATGTAAAATTCTGTTTAAATTGCAGGGAAAGTAACTTCGCAGTGTTTAGTATACAGTTACTTTGCTGAGAAAGTAGTGACAAATTTCAAAAATATCCTTGAGTATAAAAATAATTTTTCAATAAAAATTAATTAAAATAAAAGTTTATTATTAATATTACTCATCATTTGTAATTTTAAATTGTCATGTATTATTATTAATTTTAATTTTATAGAGTATAATATTAATAATTCATATATTATTAATGTAATTCGAAATTTTAATGTATCAATTGTAAATTTTCAATTATCATGACATCAACATAGTACCTATAACATCCATGAAAGTTATAATACTTCATATAAATCCATGTAAAATATTTTTCATACATGATAATACCCTTTTGTGGTAAAAGGGTAATTGGGGTAAAATGAGTAAAATTAACTTTGCAGCTAAGGCTGCAAAGTGATTGCAGCCTAAATGGACTGCAATCACTTTGCAACTTCTGGATGTAAAGTAATTGCAATTGCAATCACTTTACATTCAACTTTCTTGATAACAAACGTTGTAATCACTTTACGTCCAATTAAATTGCAGCGCAAAGTTAAAAAAATCCTAATACCAAACGCCACCTTAAGCAAAACAAAATTTTCTTCCCATGCATGAAAGTCAAGGAAAATAATAGCCCAGAAAGAAAAATAATAAAATTTGATAATTTGTATATATATTTTTTGTATAGCCCAGAAAGAAAAATTATTTTATTATAATTTATATCGAAATGATTTTTATCTGATTTATTTATAGATTTCGTTAAAACATTAATCCGTATTATTTTTTTATATTTTTTATTGATTTTATATTATATCATTGCATTATTTTTAATGTTCGGATTAAAAACCAGATTTAATCGATCCAGACAATAAAAACAGCTAAAATAGCCACTTTTTTTTATATAGGCAACTTTCTAAGAAAGCTTCACCTTAATAGGGGTGGATGGAAGCGATTTTTGATACAATGTAAATACAAAATTTGTCATTTATAGGAGCTTGTTAAACCTTTAAAGTCCCTTGTTATAGCCAAACATAGACTGTAAGAAACAAGTTGCCATTACTTTAAGGGTTAGTCAAAGTCTAATTGAAATTAATAGACTTTAACCACTATATAAACTAGTTATGATCACCTTCGTGTATGAAGTATGAAGCTACGTATTTACACCCATCCCTAATACGTATTTACAATTTGTATAGTTCAGAAGCAAAACCTTCTTTTAAGATTTTAAAGGAAATCCATGGCTGCTTGTTGCTTGTTAGTCCTGCTTATGTTTGTTGCTGCTGGTGGGTCCGTTGAAGGCCATGGCAAACTGTCCCCCAAGCACTACAAATCCACCTGCCCCAAAGTACTGCCTATTGTTGAATCAGTGGTGGCAGCTGCTATCAAAAAGGAACCGCGCATGGGGGCATCTTTGCTCCGGTTGCATTTCCATGACTGCTTTGTTAATGTGAGTATGGTTTCATTTTCATAAGCTTTGTTTATGTTCTAGCATCACGTTGTTTAATCAATTGAAGTGAATTTGGATGATGAAAATGAGTAGGGATGCGATGGTTCGATTCTGTTGGATGATAATGCCACCTTTATAGGCGAGAAAACAGCAGCTCCTAACAATAACTCTGTCAGAGGATTCAATGTGGTTGATGCCATTAAAGCTAAACTAGAGAAATCATGCCCTGGAGTGGTGTCTTGTGCTGATATTCTTGCCATCGCAGCTCGTGACTCGACTGTCAAAGTAAGTCCATGATTAAGTTTACTTGACAAGCAAAAACTGTCAGTTGGCTCAGCTGGTTTGCAGTTGTTAATTTCTCCATCTATGCCTTGTATCATTCGCAGTTAGGGGGTCCTTCATGGAAAGTAAAGTTAGGGAGAAGAGATTCTACCACTGCTAGCAGGGCTGCTGCTAACAACTCCATTCCAGGACCTAATTTCAATATCAGTGCTCTCCTCTCAAGCTTCGCTGCTCAACGACTTTCATTGAAAGATTTGGTGGCACTTTCAGGTAATGAGACTATATATTGGCATATACTGCACTAAATCTCTCTGGAGTATCTAATCTCACATCGAAATATCGTGAGCATATGTTATAATATATATATATATATATATATATATATATATATGTAAAGAGCTAAACTTATATTTGAAAGTTTTATTGCGAGACAAAATCATTATACTTTCGGGTTAAAACTAACATCTTATTAGAATTGTCACCAGACAGATGAACGATCCTTTTCTTTGACTACTACATGAACAAACTAATGGGATCATCTTGAATGGCAGGTGCACACACTATTGGTCAGGCCAAGTGCACGAATTTTCGAACACACATCTACAATGACTCTAACATCAATGCTTCATTCGCCAAATCCTTGCAGAGCAAGTGCCCAAAAAGTGGAAAAGATAACGTGCTGCAACCCCTTGATCTCCAGACTCCAATAAGATTTGATAATTTATACTTCCACAACTTGTTGAAGAAGAAGGGTCTCCTCCATTCTGACCAAGAGCTCTTTAATGGCACTTCTGCTGACTCTCTGGTAAAAAAGTATGCAGCAAACACTTCTAAGTTCTCCAAGCAATTCGCCAAATCCATGGTCAAAATGGGCAACATCAAGCCTCTCACAGGAAGATCTGGAGAGATCAGAACCAACTGCAGAAAAGTCAATTGAAATCACCTTGTCAGTCTTGTAATCAGTCTTAGAGCTTAGAATAAAAAAAAAATGATATATAATTGGTTTATTTCTTCACATCAGTGCTATAGGACATTTTTTAACTGATGGAAAAGCTACTTTATGAACAATTGATGATAAACAGTGACAATTTACTTTAGTTTCATGCTTGATTGCTTAAAGCCATGAATTATGTGCGTATGATTATGATTAACAATAAACTATAGGAAAGTTAACAGAGTTCACGTTTCACCCACTACGCTAGCGCTGACGGCTGCAATAATCTTGAGTGCAGTCTTAAGTTTCTTTTGTTTATGGGTAAGATAAATAATAATGAAGGCACCATGGACTCCGAAGGAACCTCAGGCTTACGGCAGAAGCTCTTGAAGGAAAAAACACCCCAACAAACTAAAGGAACTTACCAACCTCCGTACCCTTCTGTAATCCTTCCATGTTTCCATTGTTATGGAAACCAAAATCTGCACGCGTTACACACTATAAAAGGACATGATTAAATTTGCTATCAGTCACAATAATCTGCAAGAAATTACAATTGATATTGGTTTTCTTGCCATAAATACAGTGTTCGTTTTCATGGCTTGTTATCATTTACTGTTTCTTATCCTGACCGCTGCTGTTGCTTCATTTCAATCCAATGGCCAACTCTCCCCTAATTACTACTCATCCACTTGCCCACAAGCATTGTCTATTGTTAAGGCAGCAGTTGCAGCTGCTATAAAGAATGAAACACGCGCGGGAGCATCCTTGCTCAGATTACATTTTCATGACTGTTTTGTTAATGTGAGTATAAGTTCAATTCCATTGTTGATAATGCGTGATTCTCCTGTGTTTGCTGCTGAATTAACAGAGTGAACATTCATGGTGACCAGGGCTGTGATGGATCAGTATTTTTAGATGATAATTCGACCTTTATAGGTGAGAAAACTGCAGTTCCAAACAATAACTCTGCAAGAGGATTCAACGTAGTTGATAACATTAAAGCGCAACTGGAGAAAGCATGTCCTGGAGTGGTATCCTGCGCTGATCTTCTTGCCATAGCAGCCCGTGATTCAGTTGTTCAAGTAAGCTTCCTGATACCAATACACGGTAACTACAACTTTAGCAACAAATAAGTTTATCTACAATAAACAAACAACTTCTGGTGTTTGCAGTTAGGGGGTCCTTCATGGAAGGTAAGGTTGGGAAGAAGGGATTCTACCACAGCTAGCAGAAGTGCGGCAAATGCCTCCATTCCACCACCAACCTCTAATCTCAGTGCTCTTATTTCAAGCTTCTCTGCTCAGGGTCTCTCAGTAAAAGACCTAGTAACACTTGCTGGTAATCCATTAGTTAGCTGAACGTATCGAAAAAGCCGATATGATTAAATTTATCATGCTATTGAGAGGTGTAACGGTTAACTTCGGATTGCAGGTTCACACACCATTGGCCTGGCTCGGTGCACATCATTCCGAGGACACATCTATAATGATTCCGACATAGACCCCTCCTTCGCCCGTGCATTGCGGCGAATTTGCCCAAGAAGTGGAAATGATAGTGTGCTCGCGCCCCTTGATCGTCAAACACCAACTTTTTTTGACAATTCATATTACAAGAATTTGTTGAATAAGAAGGGTCTACTTCATTCAGATCAAGAGCTCTTCAATGGAAGTTTTACTGATGCTTTGGTGAAAAGTTATGCTGCCAACATTTCACTGTTTTTCCAGGAATTTCCCAAGTCTTTGATCAAGATGGGAAACATCAGACCTCTCACAGGGAAAGCAGGGGAAGTCAGGATTAATTGCAGAAAGGCAAATTGAAACTTGCTATCGTACTTACTAGAAATAATAAAATGTTTAAGGGAGTCTGTCTGTTTATCTTTACATCAATTCAAGCTCTGTAAAAATGTTTGGAGTGAGTTGTTTCTGAAATTCGAACTTGTCCTATGATTTCACTGTTGTGAATAAATTTGTCTAATAAAACTGTTGAGCCGATTTGAATGCTAGATTTCATGTATTCACAGATGAATGTGCAACTCTTTCAGAATCCTGTTCAATAGGAAAGCAAAGTAACTCTACCTTTTCATGGAAGTTGATAAAGAAAGCAGAATTTTATGCAAATAATTAAAGAATAATTAGTGTTTGCTTAAAATGAGCTCCAATAACATGCTTTAGTCTTTTACTATTAACATATTGGAAAGAAATTAATAAACTATGTTCATTTAGCCCCAGCATAGAGTAAACAGTTTCCTTCACTAGGCCCCATCTCCCAACCAAAACCAGTCAGATCCGAGCCTTTTCAATGTAGAGGTAATAGGGTTCAAGCATGGCTGCTTGGCACAAGACCATTGCTGCATAGCCTGCATTATTGCTAGTAGAACAGACAGATTTGACAAGCAGATCCTCAATAACAAGATATCATAATTCACAATTGCAAAGGAATCGAGCCCAAGTGCTGATGCCAGTGTCTGCAGAGTACACTTTCTATCAAATACAATTTTGCTTAACATAGAAAAATAAACTGTCAAATACAATTTTAACACTACTGTAAACTAGACTATCATGGTAATGAATACAATTGACTACACTAAACTTTGATGGTGAAGACTACCGAGCATCTGATATAGCTAGGTAAGGTGGTTATTACACCAAAATTTGTCGGTAACCATAGATACAGAGTATATTACGGGGTTATAGCACCTTAATTTGATTATCCTAAATCATTCAGTTTTTTTTTTTTTTTTCATCTATTCCAACTCATCACTGACGCCACCTCCTCTTCCAGTTCAAATGCATCAACTTCTGCAAAATAAGCTCTCTGCTTGTCAATGAAATCTTGGGGCAAGTCATGCTAGGAACCATTTACCTCAGCCTTCTCCAGGTGTTGCTTCTGTGGTGACATCGCAAACCAATAAGCTTGGCTCAATACATATTAATACCATTATCTTCAAGGATGAAAGAGGTTGTGGAAGAATAGAGCTTCAAAGAGACAAAAGCAGGATATGACTTAATGCAAAAGTAAACAGCAATATATAATAACTAAAGCAAAAAGGTGATTTGCAGATAGAAAAATGGCATGATATCGCTGTTTTACTTCCAAAAAGCATGCTTCATCCAGTGTTTACGTTAAATTCCATTCTATAGTTGCGTGCAAAAAACAAGATTGATCTAAAGACACCGTAGGGTACTGGCCCAATTCCAGCAGAAAATAGATGTCAAGTTCATGGAGGACAGACACTAATAAGCATTCCTGACATGTTAATGCTTCAACAACGGACAGAATGTAGTCATTTTGGAGTGAAATTGATTCCATGAAGTGAAAAGGGAAATACTCCATTGATGCAGCATTTATTTGCATCACAACACCAAGACCCCCACTTTTCCCCCTTCTTCTTTCTTCTTCCACCACCACCCCCCCACCCTAGTGGAGTAAAAAGTTAAAAAGTTAGAAGGAAAGGAACAATGATTTAAAGAAGTCACTGCCACCTTCAGTTTTAAAGCTAAAGAGGTTTTTAAAAAATATATAAATCCCAAACTGAAGATCAATATCCATTCAATACAAATTAAATTAAGAAACTAGGAGGTCTTTAAACAAACCTTTTTTGTGTGGCACTGGGCATGATTTGGAGAGACCAATATAACCATCTTCATTCTCTTTCCTATATTAAAGACAAGGAGTATCAGTGTTAGCAAAGGAGGAAAAACAAGGGAAAATATTCAATGGAAGATCATAATCAGACAAAACATTAAGCAACAGAGATCTTTTCAATTAATGAAATGGAAAACAAGATAACAGAAAGTATGAATAAAAAATTGTAAAGAAGAGTACCTAAATATGACATGCTATTACAACATACAATAATTCAAAGACCATAAACTTTGACGTCCCACGCTTTGTGTTCAAAAGTCATTTTCTGAGAATTCAGAGAAAACCTGGATTAAAAATATCATGACTTTAATTGGAAAAAGATGTTAAAAAACTTGAGGAGAACACAGGCATCTAAAGCAAAACTGTTTTAAGAGGGAACACCAGTCTTTCAATCTCATCAGCCACCATCTCCGGGAAGACTCAATTGTGAAAGGAAATGGAAGATATATAAATTAAAACAGATATCAAAAGACCATTAGTTAAACCAGTTCACCAATTATTTTGGGCCTTTTTCTTTCTATTTTCAAACATCCAGACATATGGTCAAGGTATCAAGACCCCAAACATCTGGCATATTTGATTGATCAAATTTTTGTAATCCTCACCTTAGAATTATCACCTAAAACTAACCATCTACAGAGTTGAGAGCAAATGCTAAAAAGATTACTTCCATCCTTTCTTTAATAGTATAAGGCTACTTACAACACTGAACATACCATTTTACTGCATTAGTAACTACCATATCACGGCATTGATAATCAATTCACTCATTCTTTTAGTTACGCTAACACATTTTCAGTATCCTTTGCCTTCTAGAGTCATCAAAGAGTAATAGTTATCCAAGGGCCAAGTACCAAACCAACAATAAATGCACAAACTGATCAAAAGAAACCACCTTAAGTTTGGCATCTTCGTTTCAAAAGAGCAACTCAAAGGATCAGCAATTTCCTTTCCTTTTCGGTTCCTTTTTTCAGCAGTATGTCTACCGAGGTAAACTGTACAAGGCTCAAAATCCACAGAAGCACCAATACCTATAATCAAAACCATAATTTACAATCCATTAGACCCAAAATACATGCACATTTCACAAAATTTCCACACCATAGAATGTATTTCAACTATACTTTCTAAAAAAAAAAAAATTAGCAGTTCCATAGCTGAAAAGCATTAATTGAATTTGCACATGTACTGTCTAGAATCTAGATAACTATACTCAATCAATGTTATGTAGCTTGCATTGAAAATGAAGGAAAGGAATCATTCGGAAAAACTACTAGAAACTAAATTAATGAAAAAAATTATTTGAATTCAATGAATTATTGTATAAGCAATTCTATGTAGCTTAAACTAAGCACAAAGTTTAAACCCACAAAGCTCTATTGCAGAAAAAAAGTCATAAAAAAGTAAAATTCACCAGTACAATTTTGATGAAAACCCCCGAAATTCTATTGTTTCTAAATGTTAATCGATTCATTAGTATTAAAACAATAAATTAACATTCGCCAGAAACCAAAAAAACTCAAATTGAAGAACTAAGAACCCTAGACAAACAGGAAACCTAAAACCAAAACCGTATTAAGAAATCCAATCAAAACCCAGGAAAAAAAAAACCCGAGAACCAACAAAAATACCTGAAAAAGAAGCCTTTTTCGCGGCGGGGACAGCGTGGAGCTAGGTTTGCCTTGTTACTTTGACATTTTTCTTTCTCCATCTTCTTGTCATTGTTAATATTATAACTGCTGGTGGATTCAGTTGCAGTAAACTTGGAGTTAGAATAAAGATTAGTATTGGGGTTGTTAAGAAGGGATTGAAGAAGCAAAGAGAGAAGAGGATTGTGAAGAAGGCAGAGATAATGCGATTGTGTTGCTAAGATCAGTGAGGGGTTTCCTCTTGCTGGTTTTTCTTCTTGATTCCGTTTCTTCCATATTTCAGTTGTTTTTCCCAGAATTCAACAGCTTCGGCTTCTCCTGTAGAGTGCAATCATGAAGCTGGTTATGGGTTGGCGGGAACTTTCTGTTTCTTCTTTGCAGTATATTTGTCGGTCCATGAAAAATGAAGAATGGAATTGTTGAGAATCATCAAACATTTGGGGCTGCCGAGGATTCAATAAATGGGCTATCAATTAGTATCTTGGATTTGTTTGTTGGGTTTGACAAATGGTTTTCATATTCGGAACAAACCGCGCCCAATAAAGTAAATCTGGACTTTCACAGATCAGCGTCACCCTCATGCACGAACTCATGATTAATGTCACAAAAGCTTGCCACATGGTTTTTTTTTTTTTTTCCACTTTCTTTTATCTTTTTCTTCCCCATTTTCTAATTAAGTATAACTGACAACCACTTCGAAAGAGGAGAGTTATGTCGGGCAGCTTAAAACAACGGCGTATAAGGCTTCGTCTGTAGCTTTTATATCCAACTTTAGAAAGAGTCGGTCGTGCATGCACCTGCATATCTGCGGATCCCATGGTTTTGTAATGATCATGAGAATTCATCAAAGAATGTGAATTTGACAAAAGTAGAGAGCATTTGAACCTTTGAAATTAATTAGTCTTGAAACAAAGATTTCTGTAAGTTAAAGTGGTCGTAAAGCATGTCTCATGTGTCAGGTTTCGTTAATGGGATTTAGTTCGTTAAAGTCTCCACTCAATTCAACAACAAAAAAGTAACCGATCCAATGGGCTGATCTTTTATCTGAACTTCAACTCATATAGGATGGTACTTGAAATTAAATACAATAACTTTGAACACGCATGATACGTCAAAAAATGAAGTGAACAAAAATTAAGTAAAATTCTATGTTTATTATATCGACATAATATTTTTATATATTATATTCTAAAATCACTAGTAAGTTATACTTGAAACCCTTGTGCTAGCGAGCCAGCTAACAAGATTGGATCAGTGAAATGGGATCCAATAGCTAGAGAACTACCCACTGGCACTGCTAACACCACGTACTGAGAACTGACCAAAGTCGGAAAATCATTTAGCTCCTAGATTTCTATTAACAGGTTGAAATGAAAATGGCCCACAGCATCTAAGCACATGTCAAACGAGTTGGGAACCTGAAATAACAAATACCAACAAAACCGGCCAGGTGAAAGCCTCTAGTTTAACCTTATCCAATGTTCCAAGAAAAGTGAAACCTCCAAATCCAGGGGCCACCACCGAACACGAAAAAAGCAAGCACACATCTCAACGTCAGGCATCAGCTCACTTGTACCTATAAATCACATGCCTTCCCTTTGCTTCCTAGTCCCAGTCAAGTTTTCGAACAATAACTTCACATATCATAACAAGCGAAAAGGGGTAATCAGAACTGAGAAGATGGAGGCAATTCAGACCTGGGTCTCAGAGCACAAGCTCACCAGCATTGGTCAGTTTTAGTTCTATTTGTTTTAGATTTTCTTTGCGTGTTTCATGTTTCTGATATGGTGCAGGCTTGGGTTTTACAGGAGCATTGTGGGCATCAGCAATTGGGGCATCATTGGCTTATAATACTCGTGCAAGAACTCCTCTCAAGCCAAGTCTGAGGCTTATTCATGCAAGGTACCGTATCTTTTTGAACCCTAATTGAACTGATGAGCTCGATTGCATACTGATCATCGAATGTGTTTGATTTGATAGGATGCACGCACAAGCCTTGACACTGGCGGTGCTGTCTGGTGCAGCAGCTTACCATTATTATGAAAAGAGTGGCAGCAAACAAGAGAACGTCACCAATGCTTGAGACAGATTCATACTATATTGTGTAACAAAGAAGTCATGATTATTAATGGCTTGACGATGACGAAAATGTACCTTTTTTTTTATCTAAATATTACCCTTGTTGATCTTCTATTATGATTTCCTTGCAATGAGTTAGGTTCTCTTCAACTAAGTAGCCTCTTGCATTAGCCTCGTTTTAGTATTACTATTTAATTTATTTACACCTAATTATCGACAATTATTTGTCCATACGAATGTTATGCACCATACATACGCTTAAAGCAAAATAAAAAAAAATGTTAACACAATCAGATGTAGCTTAAGATTATAGGAGGGTTTTGCACCTCATCCGAGTCAAGATTTTTAAACCCAAAAGGGGATTTATACATGAATCTCCCATGGTTTGACAATTTTGCATCGGATAATAAATGATGTTCATAAAGTTCTTTTATCCATTTTACAACTGTAACAATGGCGGTTGTGTCATGCAATCCTGTACAGATGGTAACTGCGACCAAAGATGTTTGAGTAAGGATTTTAGCATTGGAGTTGCTGCTTCTGCTTGAGTTGGTTTCGAAGATCTGCAAGTTGAATCATATTTGGTTTTCAATACTTCTTGCACTACAGAAATCACTATTGTCAAAACAAAACATCATCAACTTAACAAAACAAATATTGACAATTCTGATGTTAAAATTCACACCATTAGACGGTCATAAACACAAATAATTTCACTACTCCAAGAATATAATATTGGTTGGTAACAAAGCAAAGGACTGTTATTCATGGCAAGATTACAACTAAGAGAGCAAGTTCTAGTTCCAGCTACCTTCAACCGGTTCAAAACAAGTTTGTTCCACCAAATGTCCTTAATCTCCACTGAAGCCTGATAGGGTTGAGGCCGACGCAATTGTCGATTGAAACTGATTCATTAGTGGGGATTTTCACAGCATTGATATTACTGATTCGTCATACCTAAGTCCGTCGCACCCTTCTATTTGCAACTTTAAACCGGGACGTTGAATGGGTAGATCCCCAGTCAGTTTCCCACATCCAATCATACAGAGTTTGTCAAGAGACGGGAATCCTCGTTCATGTGTGAAAGCTCTCCATTCCTCCCAATTTTCCATCTTTTTGAACATTAAAGTTTCCAGGGACTTAAAGGCCACGACACCATCACCGTAGAATTCGCAGCCTATAGTTTTTACACCACCCAGATCGAGTATGGAGAGTTCTTCGAGAGAGGGTAGTTGCCCAAGTGGTGGCAGTGAGTTGCAATTTTGGCAATTGTCAAGAATTAGGCTCTTCATGTTGAAGAATGAAGCGTGTCCTAACCATTTTGGTAACATTATACCGAAGAAATTTTTTATCTCGAGCCTCTCCAAATTCTCGCCAGGCTGCAGCTTGTCAAGTACATTCGATGCATGCTTTGCCTTACGATTCTGAAGATCACCCTCTGCTGCACTCTGTCCATTGGAGCTCTGAGGACAATCCATTGCACTCTGTGCATTCTGTGTATTACCATTATGAGGATCACCTCCGGCAGATTTGGCTGCATTCTTCAAATTACGATTAGAAGGATCATCGGCTGCATTCTGCGCATTACCATTAATAGAATCATTCACTGCATTCCGTCCATTAAATTCATGAGGATCTTCTGCTGCAGCCTGTGCACTACCATTATCATTATGATCATTGACCGCATTCTCTGTATTTCCGTTTTGAGGATCATGTGCTGCATTCTGAGCATTGCCACTTTCATTATGATCATCGACTGCATTCTCTGCATTTCCATTTTGAGGATTCTGTGCTGCATTCTGTGCATTGCCATTACAAGGATCAGCATCCCATTCGAAAACCAACTCTCGGAGGTACTTCTTATCCTTTAAATTGGCCTTTTCCGCATCAGCTGTTTGAGAGACATTCTGTAACTGCAAAAGAGAAAGGGTGCCACACAGAAAAGAAAGATCCTTTATCTCACTTATAGTTGACACACAATTATTGCCCACAACAAAAGTAGTCAACAGCTGAAGACGTTTCAAATTCCCGAATTTTGGAGGCATCTGCCGGATAGGGGTTCCCTTGATATCAAGGTGCTTCAATTTGGTAAGATTCTCCATGTTTATTGGCAAACAACTGAGCTGAGGACAATCTGATAACTTTAATGTCTGCAAATTATACAAAGAACATACTCTTTCAGGCAAACATTGAACTTTAGTAGAAGAAAGGTCCAAGTAGCTTAGTTGTTTTAAGTCGCCAACTGAATCAAGCAACTCGAAGATAGTAGTCCTATTCATATCAAGGTGCTTCAATTTGGTAAGATACTTCATGTCTGCTGGCAAACAACTGAGGTAAGTACAACGCGATAGCTTTAATGTCTGCAAGTTAGACAAAGAACATATTCTCTCAGGCAAACGTGGAATTTTAGTGCCAGAAAGGTCCAAGTAGACTAGTTGTTCTAAGTCGCCAATTGAATCAAGCAACTCCAAGATAGGTGTCCACCTCATGTCAAGATGCTCCAATTTGGTAAGATTGCTCAGGTTTGCCGGCAACCGAGTGAGACGATGACAACCTGACAATTTCAGTGTCTCCAAGTTATACAAACAGCCTACTGTTTTAGGCAAACATTGAATAGCAGCACCGGAAAGGTCCAAGTAGCGAAGCTGCTTTAAGTTGCCAACTGATTCAGGGAACTCGGTGATATTGTAAGATGACAATGACAATACACGCAGGCAACTGGGCGCTGGAAACAATCTTTCAAGTACTCTAGAATCAAAAGGAGTCTTACCTTCACGTGGTGATCTGAATGGAAGGAAGGTCCGCAAAATCTTATTTTTTTCATAAAAGGCCACAAATTTACGAGGCGTGTCACTTGGCTTCAACACGCATGATAAATGGCGAACCCTTGCAGGGTTTTGGGGAGGGCTATCATGCTCAAACTTGAAACAAAATTCGCCTGCTATATGTTGAGCTAAATCATTGACAAGGTCATGCATTATGAAACGTGATGGATCATGACTTCGTTGAAAAATTGACCTTGATAACAGTTCATGAAAGTATTGCTCACCTACTTCCTCCTTTCTTCTTCTATTGTTTGGCTGTTGCGCTAAGCCTTCAGCCATCCACATTCGAACCAAATCCCCTTTTTCAAAATTGTGGCCTTTAGGAAATATGGAACAGTATGCAAAGCAGCGCTTTAGTTGAGAAGGAAGATAGTAGTAACTCAATCTTAAGGCAGGCAGAATGTCACTCTTATGATCAGGTAGATCCCATATTCTACTATTCAACACATTGTTCCATTCCTCAGCCTCTCCTTCAGAATGTAGCAGACTCCCGAGTGTTTTAATTGCTAAAGGCAAGCCTCCGCATTTTTTCACAATTTCCTCACCAATTCCTTTCAGGGTAGAATCTTCATCCGGGTCCTTATCTCCAAATGCATGCTTTGCAAATAATGACCAGCAATCTTCTTTAGATAACCCCTTCAAATCATGAACAAGCACATTGTGTATGGTGGATGAAACACTTTGGCTCCGCGTTGTTACAATGATCTTACTTCCAACGGCACCAACTTGTAAGGGTTTACGCAACAGATCCCATTCTGTAGAACTCTCATTCCAAACATTGTCCAAGACAAGTAGAAATTTCCTGCCCATCAATGTCCTCTCGAGTTTGACTTGAAGCGCGTTTAAATCTTCAATATCAGAATGTGACAATGTGGCGGATTCATAAATGGTTTTGGTGACCTTAAAAACATCAAATTCTTCCGAGACATACACCCAAACTCTTAAATCGAAATGGTTCTTCACCCTCGCGTTATTGTACAAAAACCGAGCAAGCGTGGTTTTTCCAATCCCACCCATTCCTAGAATTGCAATCACGGGTATTCCCCCCTTATTCACTCCATCAGATAACAAAATATCAACAAGGTGCTTTTTATCATCATTTCTGAAACACACCTCAGATTCATCTACTAAGGAAGTCGTGGGTAATCTTGAGATTGATTTCCTTCCTTGACCTTCTTTCAATCTAAGGATGTCTTTCTCCGCAGCAATCAATTCCAGTTTTGAAACAATTTGTTCAAGTCGAGTATTGAAGTTTTTTACCTGCTCTTCCTGACCTTGGCCTTCGAATCCAATGATATCCAGTAGATCCTCAGCATCGTAAGCAGCGTCTTTGAGCTTGTCTAGCCACTTTTTGACGGAAGGGTTCATAATTTGCTTCTCCTCTGCATCACCAAGCACTATATCCACCGTTAGCAGTAACATTTCCAATTTCTGCAAGAGATCATCTCTCACTTTCGTTCCCCGGAAGACGTTGATTAGCGGCTTCAGGACCTGGACAGTTGCTATCCTGTCAAACAGTACATTCAGAAAGGACGACAGAAAGGCCCCTCCAACGGCCAGTGCTACAGCTTCCGTAACCATTTTCTCTTGTTCAGTTAGAAGGATTGAGCAAGTTAAATCGGAGGACAAGACTAGATTGGAGTGGTAAGACTTGAGAGCTGAGAATAAGGTTTTTTTTTTTTTTTTTTTGAGTAGAGATTGTGGCTGGCGTAGACCTTGACTAGTTTTTGAATCTATGAACGCTAGATGACAAACCGACATGTTAGCTTATAATTATGCAAGACTTTTCATTTTTATTTTTTTTTTCAATTCTAACATTTTCATCTTTTTACTTTAATTTTCATAAATAGAATCTTTTTATTTTTATTTTCATAAAAACATTTTCATCTTTTTATTTTCATAACTAGTTTTTGAATCTTTTTATTTTTATTTTTATTTTATTTTAATTAGCATATGTACTAAAATTAATTAGCGTATGTTGTTGAGTGCATGTGCATATCTATCTATATATATATATATATATATATATTTTTTTTTTCAATTTGTAAATTTTTAAGAAAGATAACTCATATAATAAAAATATCAAATAAGCTTACTTGTATTTAAAATGTGAAAATCTATTTTGAAAGAAAGCATCGAAATATTCAATTAAACCATTCAAATTAGTGGAACTTATAAAAAAAATATAGCATCATTAAAAAAATTGAAAATGAATTACGATTAACTTAAAATTCAACGTAGTGTAAATCACAATGCTATTAGGATTATTATGAACCAACCAATTATCCAAATTATGACGAAAGATCAAATGTGTCTCAAAAGCCTTAAATAAATAAAGAAAAAATCTTTTAAATTAAAAAAATAATCTGCAAAAAAGAAGATAAATACTCGTTGGGAAAATATATACCGAGCTATTAAACTTTGAATTGATCTAAATAATATTCAGCATCAATATGGTACTAAAAAGTACCATATACTAGGATTTTTTATCGTGTAAAATGACCAAAAAGCATTTAGCTTTTCGCTATATTTAAATACTGCAAATTTCAAAATAAAATATATGTAACATCAAACAGAAGTCCTACACACTCTCCAAACATCAAATCCAAATTCCAACTAGCTTAGCACTCTGAATACGCTTAAAAATGTAGCACTTTTACTCTTAGCACTCTTACCATGCTTAAAAAATAAGCTCATGTTATTAGAGGATGTTATTAAGGGTGTAATCAAATCGAGTCGATATAGTAAAGTATTTAAATTCAATTTCAAAATTCAATGTTTGATACTTGACTTGAATTCGATCGAATCTTCATTGTTAAGTTCGAACTCAACTCGAAATAAAAAAACGAACTATTCGAACTTATTCAATTTGATTCATTTATCCAACACGATTTTCATATTCGAACTTGAACTCCACCTCATGCTCAAACTCAAGTTAAAATTTGAGTTGAAATTTATTTTATATATAAATATTTTGTATCAATTTAATATAATAAAATATAATATTTTTTAGTCTTGTGACAATTTTCTATTTTTTGTAAGGACACCAAATCAGAGGATTTTTTTTCTTATATAAAACATATAGAGATAATTATACTCATACAAATAAATTTTTGAATTTTTTTCACTTAAATTTATTATAAATTTCTAAAGGCAAAGTTGGTGTGTATTTATATCATCTTATTTTATGTTGGTCAATAAGACGAGAGATTTATAAATTCTCATCAAATTCACTATTTCTAAAATTAAGAATAGGATAAAGTTTTTTTTATTATTATTCATCAAAAGTACTCACATTTAAAGTAAATATGAATAGGATAAAGTTTTTATTATTATTATTTATCAAAAGTACTCACATTTAAAGTAAATATAATTTAAATTTATAATTCAAAATTTTATAAGTAAAAACATATAAAAAAATAATTTTTATGTCGAAGAGTTAAATTTAAAAAATGATATTAAAAAAATTGATTATTTAATAAAATACTTTTTATAAAAATTTTACTGTTTTACAAATTATAATTTCATCTGAACTATACTTTTTCTTTATTCAGAAAAAAGAAAAAACAAAAAAAAAGAAATAAATAAATAAAAAGGAGGTTAAAAAAACAAAAAGGAAAAAATGAGAAAGGAAAAAAAAATAATTTGAATTAATTAATTAGAAAATGTTTAAATATAAATTTTGAAAGATAAAATATAAGTATGTATTATCAAATTATATTTGATTAAAAATAATCCTCACTTTTTGAAAATGATCGGATTATCTTATACTAGGAGGACCACTAATTCTCTTTACAATCCAATCGTTTCTTTTATGAATGCAGCAAATATAATATAGGATGATCGTTATCCTATCCTATGAATATGATTCATCTTATGGGTCAAACATGACTTAAGTATACAAAATAGGATCCATCGACAAAACTTGCAATTTTCAGCAAATATTCAAATATTGGTTCTTAGAACCGAAGAAAGTGAAATACAAATTGATCAATAGCTAGAGGTGGTAAAAGTTGGCTCGGGCCTGAAAATCCGTCCGAGCTCACTCAAGACCGAACCCAACCCAAATTAATTTAAAAAGTTAATTACTCGAACCCTAAAAAATTGAACCCGAAAAAGCCTAATTCAAAAAACTTGAAGTCAAAAAAATTCGAATCCATCATAACTTGAACTTGACACGAAACAAACTCGAAATTGATTTGATTTGAAACCCATAAAATTTGGAAAAAAAAATCTGAATTATAATTATATAATTATTATTTTGAAAAATTATATCATTTTTTAATTAAAAAATTTAAATTTAGAAAATAATTATTATTTTATTACACAATTATATCAATTATACATTATAACAAAATAAATATTGAATCATTAAATTCAATTATTAAATAAAATTAATTTAAAACACGATACCTATGAATATCAAACAATTTTTAATATTATAATTATTGTACTTATAACAATAAATACATTGTTAACTTAACATTTGATTTTTATTATAGAAAATCATTATAATATTTTATTATATTGATTTCTTATTAAAATTTTAATTTAAATTTAAATACAATGATAATTCAAATATAAAAAAAAAATCATTTTATCATTTTGACATTTGTTTGAAACTTTTAATTTAATATTTTGAGCAACACATTTACAACATTATTAACAAAATTAAATTTAAACAATGTTTTCTTAAGTGTTAAATATATAAATATTAAATTTACGTTAAAATAAAAACCTAATCTTAAAATAAAATATATTTTAAAATTAAAAAAGTTAAATATTAAATTAAACAATACATGTATAATGTCCAAACAAAAGATAATAAAATAAAAATATTCTTTATTACGTAAAATTAAATGAATAAAATTTTCTCATTCTTAAGAATGATGCAATACTTCAAGATTATAAATTGATATCTTATCATAATGATTTGTGTATTATATCATTATATCTCTTATAATATAATATGGAATAAGTTATGTAATCTCTTATTGTAAATATTATCTTGATAAAATCAATCATTTATTGAAAAATAATTTACTTGTTATTTATTAAATATAAAATAAAATATGGATAAAAATAATTATTTCTAATAGTAAATAAGAATGTAATTTAAAAATATATTATAGTATTAATTGTTGTGTAAGCGATAAATTTTAATAAAATTAGTTTTCTATACTTTATCGATATTAAAATTAATTATATTTAAATAATTAGTATTATATTAATTAATTTAGTAATATCCACTATCAACTTTCTAATTAGATATTCGACCAATTGGTATATATCTAATGTTATTATGTTAATGTCAACATGAACAAATTAGTACTCAATTGGCATATAGTAAAACTGTATATGATATGATTATATCAAATGTTAATAGTATAATGTAAATTGATGTTTATAACTTTTTTAATTTAATGTTCTAAATTTTTAATGATATATTTGATTAATTAGTGCATATGATTATATTTAATGTAATAATATTAATATTATGATTTATGTACAAAGCAACAATAAAATAAATATAAATTTGAGCTAATTAGTTGACTATATTAAGTATTTTATTTTTGTAAATGATAATGATAATTATTTATATTAAGTAATTTTTTTTTGTTGTATCTATACATTTTGTATCTAATGATATAATTATATTTAATATTAATGTTAAAATGACCAAATTATATTAATACCACTGTTTCTATTAATTTTTACATATCATGGCTTTCTAAAAAAATTAAATATTTATTATTAAGGATAAACCAATTATTAATACTCTTTTAATGCATATTATAGTACTATTCAACATTATAATTGAACAATTAATCAACTAATTATAAGGTTAGATCCAATGTAATTATGTTGGTATTTAAGAAACAAAATAAATGTAAGAAAAATTCTTAAAAATTTAAAATTTTATTAAAATATAATATAATTACTAAAAAAACTAACAAAACAAAGTAAAAAATAAAAATTTATTGGACTAATAGAATCCAAATTCCAATGGTCCAGCTTTAAAAAAATTCAATAACACAGTGAATTATTAGTTTAGCTTAAGAAAACAAAATTATTTATATAAATGTTTACTTGTTTAATATGATTTATTTATAAATTTGTAGTTAATCTTTGAAATAATTCTGTTTTTTTATATACTATAGCTAATAATTTTGAATTTTGAATTTCCTTTAGTTTTACTATGTATATTTTTTATTTTATCTCACTTAAAAAAATTTATATAATCATTAATATTATTATATATTTTAATTTTATAACAAATATTGTAGAATATTAAAAAATATTAAATAATCTTTGTCAAGTAATAAAAATAATAAAATGTAAAAAGTTATATTTATATAAATATTTATTAAATTTTAACTTTAGTATTTTTATTATATGTTTATTTAACTATATAGAAAATTAAATTAATTATTACATTTAAAATTATAAAAAATATATTTATAACTTATAAATTTCAAAATAAGTCGAACTCGATCTACTAAACCCACCCGACTTGAACCAAATTGAATTTGAACCCGAAAATAACTGAATCCAAAATAATATGAAATCAAAAGAAATTGAACCTGAAAAAACTCGAATATGAAAAAATCGAATCCGAAAAAATTTGAACCTGAAATGATCGGACCTGAAATAAACCCGAATCTAGAATAGCTTGAACCTAAAGACAATTTGGACCGAATCAGCCTGTTTGTTACCTCTACGAATAGCCTTCTATACTTAAAAAAAACACTTAAGACCATATTATATGATTGATGTCTACTTTTATCTCTTGTAGGACGCCATATAAGTATGATATTAAGGGTATACTTGATATGATGAAAAAGTGGAAGGATGAATAAGGTATGTGAAAAATAAATAGAAAATGATTTTAGTTATTGCTTGATAAGAGAGAAAAGCACGAAGAAAGATAATAGAAAAAGTTATTATTACTTTTTACTTATTAATGAAATCAAATTATTTCAAATTGAAAAGAGTAGAAGAAAAAAAATGAGAGAGATGTAAATTAAATATGTATATTTATAAAATTATCTTTTATTTTTTTAATTTAATTTTATTATTTTAACTAATTAATGGTATAATGATAAATTAATATAATTTCATTTTCTTTCATTTTATTTTTTAATTTTATAAAATAATGAAAAAAATTATTATTTTTCACATTTTTCATCTTTTGTACCATGTATAAAAAATATATATTTTTCATATTTTCATTTTTCTCTCCTCTTCATTTATTTGTCTTTTAACTTTTCTTTTCATTCTACCCAGCACTGCCCAATGGAAAACCATAAACTTGTGATTTTCTTGTTATTTAATAATATCCGATCTTTCTTGAGCTATTTGTTGTCTGCATCAAGTTGGCAATACTATAACCTCTCCTTTTTGCGTGTGTTTCTCAGTCAAAATTAGTGATCACCAATATCTAAGAAAAATAGTCTACCAAATTGTTGTGTGGGGATATTTGAAGTTCTTATACCAAAGGCTTTTATTGCAGTCTGCTGCTAATGGTTGTAAGCCTCATGGATTCACACTTTGAAATTTATTTTGCACTATGAGCCTTGTGCTATGTTAAGCTTACAGATCTAAAACCGTGGCTAGTGCATGTTTAGAGGATGAGTTGCAAGCAATTCATTTGAATTAGGCAATCTGAATTTTAGTTCTATAATATAAACCTTTTTTTTTAACTGATAATCGTGTTTATTTTTAATATAGATTATTATCTAGTACATTATTATAAAATTTTTATTTTTTAGACGAAACAGATGAAATTAAGAGAAAACACATTTCATAAAAAAATTTTAAAGAAATAAAAAATAAAATAATATGTGTATCATTACTTTGTCTTTGTTTATGAAATTTAAAATTTTTATTATCAGTGTATTAATTTATTAGATAATTTTTTTTGTATATTTTAAAAAATTAGATTTAGTTTTTTTTTTAAAGCATGTAAAATTTTTATTTTAATATTTTTTTAAAAAATAAAATTATTTATTACTTCAGTCGCATTGTGAAGGACTGATATTATATGGGATAGTAAATAGTACACCTGTTCTATCAAAAATCAGTTTTAAATTTATAATAACCCGTGGGGAAGGGCCTTTTCCCTTGGGAGCAGCGCAACGGCATTATTGACGAGCTCTGCAAAGGAGCCTTTTTATTTTTGAATCTGCTGTCTTTTGACAGCGAATTTAAAGGGTCGAACCGGGATCGGCAAAATTTCGAGCCTTAGCGGGCCAGTCCATACCAAGCTCGGTCTTTAAAAATGGAACTCGAAACAAGTTTAGTATAAAGTCACAGGGCGACAGCTACCCACTAATAATAATAATAATAATAAAGTCTCGGGCATTCATCCCCAATCCAATCCCTTTCTCACCGTTGCCTCACCTTCTTCTTCTAGCATGGCTGGTTTGTCACATTCCATTCCGGCGCTGTTAGAGAAGCTTAACTCCGTTCTACAATTACCCGGCTTCACAAAAGAACATAAAAAGTCTGTTTTATTCTTGAAAAAGTTGGAATCAGCTCTGAAGAGCATTAGCAAAGTTAATATTGACTCAGATTCGGGACTACTTGACGATGTATCCACTAAGTTTATGCTTCAAAAGCTGGAGGATGCTGTCTACGATGCAGAGGATGTGTTGGATGAGATCTTATATGAAGCCACAAGATTCAAGCTGGAAACTAAATCTCAGAACCTCAAAGTCGTCAAAGCCATGGGACGGCGGATCATCCGTGCTTTTACCGAATCAAATGAGAAGCTAATGAGATCGATTAAGGACACCGTGAAAGTTATTGAAGCCTTTGCCCACGTAATATATTGTATTGGTTTCAGTGAAGTAGAAGCGCACATTGAATTGCCGTTGTCAGAGTCAGACAGCTTGTCTGTTAGTAATGAAACCGCAATCTATGGAAGAGAAGAAGACAAGAGAAACGTCGTCCGTTTGTTACTATCAGGGGATGAAAATCTTGATGCGATTGCCTTAGTTGGCATGGGAGGGTTGGGCAAGACCACCCTTGCGCAGCTCGTGTACAACGATGAAAAAGTGAGTGCGCATTTCGAACTAAAAGTATGGATAGATGTTTGCGTCGACTTTGACATTCACAGAATCACCAGAAAAATTATTGAGGCCGCCACGTTCTGCAGTTTTGAGGGATTCGGATTAGATGAGCTTCAAGGTAGATTGAGTGCTAGCTTAGCTGGGAAGAAATTTCTACTTGTCTTAGACGATTTCAAGGAGGATGTTGGAAAATGGGACGCCCTAAAAGGTTCTCTCAGATCTGGTGCAAGGGGAAGCAAAGTTATTGTTACCACACGCAGTGACGAAATTGCAGCTGTTATGGGCTGTTTTCTTCTACGTCCATTGACAGTGGAGGATTGCTGGTCCATATTGGAAAACTCTGCATTTGCGGGGAGGGATAGAAGTGAAGTTAAAATTCTAGAGGATGTTGGCAGGGAAATTGTGAAGAAGTGCCAGGGTTTACCTTTGTTTGTAAGAGCGATTGGGGGCCTCTTGCGTTTCAAAAAGACCCGTCAAGAATGGCTCGCTGTCAATGAGTCATCTAATTCATTATCAGGCATTCTAGAGTTGAGCTATTGCCACCTCCCTGCACAGCTGAAGCGCTGTTTTGCTTATTGCTCGTTATTTCCCGAAGATTATGAGTTTGACAGGGAAGAACTGGTTCTCTTATGGATGGCGGAAGGCTTTCTACAACAGTCTACCTCGAAATCATTGGAAAAGGTAGGTGCTGAATGCTTTAACGGTTTACTGAAGAGGTCATTGTTTATACCAGGTGACAATTCGCACTTTAAAATGCATGATCTGATGCATGCTTTACCTAAGTATGAATCCGGACGAGTTTGTTTCAAACTGGAATCCAGATTATCCAATACATCTGCAATACCTAAAAGCACTCGGCATCTATCACTGCTAAGTAGTCAACATGATAATGCTGATAACTTTAGTATCAAGCTTGAAAGTAAGAGGTTAAGGACCTTCTATCTGATTAATTCTCCTTCAGGTCATGGATCTTGTCAATTAAGTCCTAAAGAATTGGGGGGTATTTTTGCAAGACAACAAAGATTGCGAGTCCTATCATTACCTCATTTTCAACATGTTGAATTGCCTGCTTCAATAGGCAAATTGAAATATCTACGTTACCTAAACGTCTCTGACAGTGCATTAAAAAGGTTGCCTGAATCATTATGTACTCTATACCATCTACAAACATTGATATTGACAAACTGCTCTTTTCTTCTTATGTTACCACAACGCATAGTAAAGCTGGTTCACTTGCGAACGCTCCACATTAAGGGAGCTGGCTTGAAGCAGATGCCAGAAGAAATGGGCAGATTAACAAGCCTTCAGAGTTTGACTAACTTTATTGTGAGCCATGATGGGTCAAGCATTAAAGAACTGGGGGCACTTCCGGATCTTCATGGATCGCTGTCTGTTTCAATGTTGCAGAATGTGTCTTCTGTTTCTGATGCATCGGCAGCCAATTTGAAAGCTATGCAATATCTTGACGAACTGGAGTTGGAATGGAGCTCTAATTATGAAGATTCCGTAGCAGGTCAAAAAGAAGTGCTAGAGAATTTAAAGCCTTCTGGTGAGTTGAAAAAGCTTTCAATTCGATTCTATGGTGGTACAGTGTTTCCAAACTGGTTGGGAGATTCTTCATCCTTGAACATAACTTCATTACATCTTGGTGACTGTCGGAATATTAAGGTATTGCCCCCACTTGGGCAGCTTTCCTTGCTTGAACATCTCATTATTGAAAGTTTTAGTGTAATAAAGTGTATTGGCCATGAATTCTATGGGGTAGCTGTATCTGCTTGTAAGCCTTTTCAATCTCTAAAGACTTTAGAATTTAGGGATATGTCAGGATGGGAAGAGTGGAAACTACTTGAAGTGGAAGGCGAAGAATTTCCCCGCCTGGAAGAGTTTTATATTATAGATTGTCCTGTATTTAGAGGGGATTTACCGAAGAGCCTTCCAAATTTAACAAAACTGAGGATTTCTAACTGTGGAAAGCTTGGGGCTTCACAGAACTGGAGATTTCTGACTGGAGATTTAACAAAACTGGAGATTTCTAACTGTGGAAAGCTTGGGTCTTCACTGAAGTTAGACCCCTGGAATGGAGCTAAGAAGGATCTAAAGCCATCTGAAAAGTTGGAAAAACCTTCAATTGGATCTTATGGTGATAAAGTGTTCCTGAAGTTGTTGGAAACTTCTACATTCTGCTATATAACTATTCTATGTATCAGTGACATCAATAATTTCTCGTCGTTGCCACCACTGGGGCAGCTGCCATTTCTTGAAAGTCTCATAATTCAAAGGATTGGAGGAGTAAGATGCATTGGCCCTGAATTTTATATGCTGGGTTTACCTTTTCGGAAACCTTTTCAATCTCTGCAGACTTTGAAATTTGAGGCGATGTCACAATGGGAGCGGTGGACACCAGTTGAAGTAGAAGGTGAGGAATTTCCCCGCCTGCAAGAGTTATATATAATACACTGTCCAAAATTGGAAGGGGATTTACCAAAGTGCCTTCCCTCTTTGAGAAAAATGAAGATCTCTCGATGTAAACGGCTTGCAGCTTTACTGCCATTGACTTCCGATGTACTGAAGTTAGAGAATTGTGACAAGGTGCAGAAGAGAAGTGATGATAATCAGACAGTTGCACCACAGTCCTCTCCAAGTATAATGCAGCCAGAGCAAGATGATAATCAGAAAGAACCTTCATCAAGTGAAGATGGAAATCAGCAATTTTCTTCCTCCTTGAGTGTGAATTTTGCACCACAGTTCTCTCCAAGTATAATGCATCCAGAGCAAGATGATAGTCAGATCGAACCTTCATCAAGTGAAGATGGAAATCAGCAATTTTCGTCCTCCTTGAGTTTGAATTTTTCTAGCATTGGCATGGCGCAATTAATGGAGCTGCCGATAAACTTGCAAAGCCTCAGAATTGAGAGATATGCTTCGAATATGCTACCTAAAGAAATATTGGGGAGATCTTCTCTTCAACATTTATATGTCATTGATTGCATTCCCCTCAAGATCTTTCCTCTTTCCCCTTCATTGAAAACACTCTATATTCATAACTGCAAAAGCTTAGAATTTCCCCAACCCGACAAAGAGATTAACCAAGCTGTGCTCCTAGAAGATTTATGTTTAGGGAGTAGTTGTGATTCTCTCCAAATTTTCCGGTTAAATTACTTCCCAAAACTTAAAGCTCTTAGTCTGTGGGACTGCAGAAATCTTGAATATCTCTCAATTGGGCAGTTGCAGACTGAACTAACTTCACTTGATGCCTTGGAAATCAAAGATTGTCCTAAGTTTAGCTCCTTTCTTGAAGAGAAATTTCAAGCACCAAACCTGACATCACTGGTTTTCTTCAACTGCGGGAGTCTCAAGTCACTGCAATGGATGCAAAGCTTCAAATCTCTTCAATCACTGTATATAAACAAATGTCCGGCACTGGAGTCACTTCCGAGGGAGGGCTTGCCATCCAGCCTAGTTGTACTTTGCGTCTCTTTTTGTGACAAAATCACTCCCCAAAAAGAGTGGAAGTTAGATGAACTTCATTCTCTTAGTCATTTTGAGATTGAAGGTGGATGCCAAAACTTGGAGTCATTTCCGGAGATGGGGTTGCTGCCGATAAATCTTAACTCTCTGCGCATCAGCAGGCTTTTGAATCTTACTTCCCTGGACAGAGAGGGACTTCAGAAACTGACCTCTCTTCAAACACTTGAAATAAATTGCTGCAACAAGCTTGATTCATTGCCAGAACATAGGCTGCCTTCCTCATTGACTTCTCTAAGTATCACAGACTGTTCTCTGCTGAATCCAAAGCTTCAAAACAGGAAAGGGAAGGAGTGGTTCAAGATAGCTCATATTCCTTCCATCCATCTTGATGATGTAAAATCTCACAAACAACTCTAGATGAGTCTTTTAATTTTGCATGTGAAATACAATAAAAAAAAAATGCTTTGTTAATGTTTTAATTAAAGCCACTTTTCTTGCATTTTCAGGACAGTGATTGATACAATTGCTTGTCGGTTTCAAACCAGGCACACTGCCACAGGTTTGTCATCTTAGATTCTTAGTCAGCTTAGTGTCTTTCATTTTTCATACCTAAGGTGGAGAACTTTAATGGAGCTCATACTCATAAATGTTGGATCATATAAGTAAGTCATTGTTATAATAGGATAAGTGTAGAATTATAAAGATACTTTATGATTAATTAATATAAAATAAGAAATATTTCCAATTATAAACTGCAATATGCAATATTTTTACAATCTGTTGCATTTCTCATATGGATGCTTATTAGTTTAAGTTGAACTCTGTGCTTGCCTCACTCTGAAAGCAAGCCTTTAAACACAAAGCTCAACATTACTAAGATTCTGCCTGCTTTATGTAAATGGGTTTAATCACAATTATGTGTACAGATATCTGGAACTTGGAGCGGAATGGAAAGCAGATATTTGTGGTTTGGTGCTAGACCTGCTTAGTATCATTGCTGTGTTTTTCTGCTTATCATGTTGTAAATGGACTTTCTATGCTGCTGTGTAAATACGAGGATGCTCTTTTTCAATGTCAGTTCTGTTTTAGGGGCGTTTTCCGATTGTAGTTGTCTTTTGCTGGCTGTGTTCCTTTGTACTGTGAGTTTGATCACCAGCTATTGCTGGTATGTATGAAGTATGAACTTTTTTTTCTCACCGAGACTTCTGAATAAATTACTCTTGGCTTATTCTGATGTGCCTTTCTATCAGTTTTATATGTCACTTAAAATTTGTATGTTTTAAATGGTTGGCTGGCCATTAAAAAGAATACAATCAAACATATACAGTAAAACTCTCAAAATTTAATATTTTTAGAATCTATCATTAAATATTAATTTAAAAAGCTATTAATATGAAGGATTTTGTTTTATAAATTGTTATGTTTGTTTAAATTTTAACATTCATTTCATTAAACTCTTCCAATATAGAAATCTCTTTATCAATACATTTTATGTAATATGCTTTTACTTTTTTAATTCTTGAAGACTTTTTGCAAATTAACATCTTGAAGTGTTTTTTTTTTTTTTTTTTAAATTCTTAAATATTAAGTAATATATTTTGTAATTTTATAGAATTATTAATTTTTGCAAAAGGTTGGACCGTAAATTTATAGAGTTTTAAATCGACATTATTAATTATTACTTTACTAATTTTTTATATTAACCCGATTCTAGATCATAACCGTTTTATTAATTTGGAAAAGTTATTAAAGTAAAAGAAAATTGATTTAGAAGATTTTACCTGATTGTTCTTGATATTTAGGCTACTATTTGACTAGGGTATTTTTTTTCCCTGATAGAACAGAACTTGAAACCTAAAGCACATGTATAGTTGTTAAGTACGAAACCAAAGTATATTTTTGGAGAACAAAAACCCAACATCATTGTTTAGCTCATTTATTTGTTCCTTAAGTTGCACCTTTGCCAATGATTAATCTGTCATAAACTTTGCATTTTGGTTCAGGCAAGACTTGAAATGACAATGCCAAGGTATTAAGATTTGAGTTTACAGAATGATTACATGAACTAATTAAATTAAGCTTCAAGTTCATGGAGTATTGTTAATAATGCCATTGGCTTCCAAGATGGGACCAAGAGACAGAAGTAACATATAGCAGCTGACCAGGCTGGCCTACAAAACTAAAATTTTGGAAATTCTGAATGTTAAGAAAGTGGTTAAAGGAGGAGATGCTGCTAGCCTATCCTTGCACATCCTTGCTGTTGTGATGTTGGAAAGTCTTTTTCTTCTTCCTAACTTTCTCATTTTTTTCCTAATCAACCCCCTTTTTTAAGCCCTTTGAAGGGCTTCTTTGAAACTCACTCAAAACAAATTTCCAACCAACCTCCCAACTTTCCTTGATTGACAATAAGACAGTTCTATTTTTTTTTTTTCAATATTCAATCATCCATTGACTCTTCTACTCCTCTACCTTTAATGCTCTAATTCTCCTTTTTATTCCATCAAATACTTAAATTATGTTCTTATAGAATCATTAGGTTTAATCTATTTAATGGATTTATATTTATCTATTTTTTTCAAGACTTGTACACTTTTAATTTTTTTTATAAATTTATAAAGTAATTTTTTTTGATTTACCGATAATATATAACATCATTAGTACATCAAATATAATTTTTTACTTCATTCGAACTCATACTAGTGTTGGTTCCTTAGTTTATAAAAGTTCTTACAATCATATCTAGGAAAAATTACAAGACACCCAATGTTGGTTTTCTCCCTACCTCTGTATTTCCATTTTTATCATCCATGTAAACAAAACTAATATTACAAATGATCAATTATATTTATACTAGTTCAAACATAAAAGAAATGGGATTGTTGGATAAATTTGAAGAGTGATGAGGATAAAAATTATATTAATTTCAGTTCAGACGGCAAAGCTGATTCAAATCAAACAAATCAAATGTTGAGATTACAGCTGTATCTCAAGTACTTCAGCAAGCCCTACTACCTTTTCTTCTCTTTCATTAACCAATTCACTTTGTTTATCATCAACATCTAGCTTTCACTAGCTTTAATAATACTGTTCCTGTAACCTTTGGAAGGGTGGATTGGTCATATGAGTAATATTTGAGTCGAATTAAACTATAGAGGCCACCATATGGTAGTTGCATTATGAGAATAATTAACATGAATAAAATAAGGTATAACTAACTTCCATCATTATCAATCCAGGGAAAGAACCATTTATTTAATTTGAGTTCATAATAAGAAATTGCTTCTCTAATCCCTTCTTCTCCTTCTCTTTTGTTCTGCAAGAAGTTATTTGGGGATAGACAAAAAGGCAAATGGATTGCTCTATCTGCAGTTCAATGCCATTTATTCTGAGGCCTCCAAGGAATACAATATGTGGAGCATGCTATGAAGGAGCAAGAAATGTAATCACCTTGATGAACAAGCTTGAAAATGATCATAGTAAAGGAACTGATAAAGCCAGTAATATTCCTGTTGCATCTTCTACAAATTCCTGTAAGGCAAGCTCTTCTTTCATATTTTCTTGTTAATTTTTTTGGTGGCCTGGTTCTTCATTAATCAGTCATTTCGAAACCTCGACCCTTTCACGTTTTCCCGTTACATTTCTGTTTCTATCAATGCAATTTATGTATCTTTTAGGACTTTTATGATTCTGTTATGTTGCTAGCTAGAATTCTGAAATTAGAATATATATAGGTGCCTTAGATTAGCTCTGTTTGTTAAATGGATATGGAAGGAGCAACAAAATTTTTGCCCATTCAGAAAAGTTTGTTCCTTTGTCAGTGCGGACCCCATTTGTGAAAATGGCCTCTTCAATACAGAGTGAAAGATTTCGAATATATGATTTTCTCTAATCCCCGTAACGTGGGAGTTTTGTGTACTGAATTTTCTCTTGCCCTTAATCTCTTTAATTTATAACAAGAACACCTCTTAAATTTTGACAATCCAGAATATAGGCTAAAGTATGTGTTTTTTTTCCTTGTGTTAGCCACAGCCTCTCGCAAATCTTACCAAATGGATAACAAGCATGAAGGATATAGATGATGACTTGAATAAGAAAATAAGCTTCTTAAGTGGACTTATTGTGGCTTTTAGAGATGAAATTCACACTGATATTCTGCTCAAGCCAGGCAACAATGGCCCTTGCGTACCAGCACACAGAGCTTTACTAGTAATATTCCTTCTCCCGCCTCCCTCTCAATGATCTTTAATTTCCATGATTTTTTTTTCCGTAAACTAATCAATTATTTATTAACTGAATTTAAAGGCATCAAGATCAGAGATATTCAGGAACATACTAGACTCAGATGGCTGCAAGGCTCCACCAAGTGATACTATTACTCTACCAGAGTTGAATACTGAAGAACTTGAGTCTCTCCTTGAGTTTCTTTACAGTGGAAACTTGCCTTTAGACAAGTTAGAGAAGCATGTTTTCTCATTGTTTCTTGCAGCTGATAAGTATGAAATTCCATACTTGCAAGATTTCTGCGAGCGGTTTATGTTAAGTTCCTTGAATGCCTGCAATGTTCTTGAAATTTTAGAGATCTCAGATGTTTGTTCAAACAAGACATTAAAGGAAACTGCATTGAGCTTCATTGTTAGAAACATGGAGGATATAGTATTCTCTGCTAGGTATGAAGTTTTTGCACCCAAGAACCCTCATCTTGGTGTGCAGATTACAAGGGCATTTCTAATGGATGCCAAAACCAAAAGAATTAATGGAGTTTGATCAGATCATGCCATTTGATGGAAGAAACCAATGGGATTTCAGAATAAAGTATATCTGGTGGAACTGGAAATAACCACTCCATGAATGTATAGAATACAGTTTACATGCAAAGATGGAAAGCAATAAAATTCTGATTTGTTATATAACAAATGATAATTTTATTAAAATAGCTCGTATGAGATGCAAAAGACCAAGTTTTCCCCTTCAATTTTATTTCAATTTCATTTCACTGCTTTGCTAAATGACGACGGAAATAATTTTACTCGACAGAAAATATAAAGAGTTCAATTTTAGATCTATAAAATTCTCTTATTTTAGAGGTGTTAATATAATTATTTGAATTAATATTGCTCAAAACCGAGATTATTAATTATTTATTGAAATATAACTGTAAGTTAACAAAATGAGTATTATACAATCCAAAAATTGTTTCATTCTTATTGTTTAATCTTTGAGTAACAATATTGTTATATTTGTCAGCAAAGTAAAGCTCACACCATAGGAATATACTTAAATATCTGGTTCAGTGATTGATTCATAATTTTTTTTTTTAATAGTGTTCAAATATATTATGAAGTCATAAGTTTGTACGAGAAAATTTTTCTTATCTTTTATCATTTTCAAATAGCTATTTAATTGATGTATACTTTTAAGAATTTATCACTTTATATATATATATATATATATATATATATATATTTAAATTAAAAATTATATTACATTGTGTTTATATTTATTAGACTTTGATGATAATTAGGGTAACACTAATATTTATCTCTCTTTTCCTTATCTTTTAAGAAGTCCAAAATTACAGGCTTACGATACTAATATAATTGATATAATAATTGAAGTTGAATTTCAATAAAATACCAAGATTGAGTTTTCCTTTAGAAAATAATTCTTATCTTCATCCTGCCAAGAAAAATTATTAAAGACGAAACCAAAACAGAACTGTGCATTTAAAGCCAAATACATGATTATCACTGAGAAAAACTGAAACAGAGAGGATCTTTCATAATGCCATTAGAGGAAACCCCATCCTTGCCATCTATGTTTAGATCATTTGCTGCTACCAGCTCCACATTTTTTTCCGATGCATTCTCCTACTGTTGTTCTTGCTTTCCCAAAATAAGTACAACTGTGACTTCTGCAGTGAATGAGGTATATATATATATATTTTTTCATTTTTTTGGCTTAATATCCTTCTAATTTGTGTGTGTTTTCTCTTTTTTTTTTTTCTTTGTACATTTATTGATCTGTGACAATTATGCTAATCATATTATATATATTTATATTAATGGATTATAATTTCATATATCACTGAAATTTTTTAAATTCGTCTATAGAAATCAAATTATTATTATATGATAATTCTCTAACATTGTTTATAATGTGAAGAACGCGATGTATTATATAATCTTTCATATACTAATATTAAGGGACAAATAAGATTTTTTTTTTTTCATGTAAAAACATCTGCTGCTTGCTACATAGCAAGAATCAAAGCTCAATGATGAAGATGACTTTAAAAGTTTTTTTTTTTTAATTTTTATTTTATAGCCTCAGCCACATGCAATTCAAGCCAAATGGATGAATGATTTGAAAGATAAGAGAATCAGTTTCTTAAGTGGACTCTTTGGGGCGTTCAAAGAAGAAATTCATACTGATACACTGCTCAAGCCTGGTGATAATGGGCCTTGCGTACCAGTACACAGAGTCTTACTAGTAATTCCATTTCCCCATCGTCTCCAATTCCCTTTTTTTTTTTTAAAGTTTTTATTTAAGATTATTATTTCATACAAAATTAATTTCGTTAACAGGTTTATCATTTTAATTATTATATGAATTTTTAAAAATATATCTTATAATAACATTGTAAACATTATTATCATACATTTGAATGTTTCTCGTAGGCAACAAGATCTCAGGTCTTTAAGAATATCCTAGACTCTGATGGCTTCAGGGCTCCGAGTGATACCATCACTCTCCCTGAGCTAAATTCTGAAGAGCTTGAGTCTCTGCTGGAGTTTCTTTACAGTGGCAGCTTACCGTTGGAGAAGTTGGAGAAGCATGTCTACCAATTGTTCATTGCAGCTGAAAAGTATGAGATTACATACTTGCAGGAGTTCTGCCAATGTTATATGCTGAATTCCTTGAATGCATTCAGTGTTCTTGATGTTTTAGAGACCTCAGAAGTTTGTTCAAACAAGGGATTGAAGGAAATTGCCCTCAACTTCATTTGCAGGAACACGGAGGCTGTGGTTTTATCAGATAAGTACGAAGCTTTGGCAGCCAAGAACCCTCAGCTTTGCATGCAGATTACGAGGGAATTCTTCATGAATGCCAGAAATGAGAAAATTAGTCGATTTAGAATGGGATTTCAGAAGAAAATGGGGTTTCAGGAGAAATCCTACAAGGAGTCTGGTGAAGGAAAAATGGTGAATAGCCAAGAATTTGAAGAATTTCATGTATAAAAATCAATAGGTTTTGTTTTTTAATTTGGATTTAGAAGAAAATATTTGAATCTTAAATTTAGTATAAATTTTGTTTTAAGGTACATGTAAATATTACTTTATTATTATTTTTAAATTTATAAATCGAGTCAAGTCAAATTCGATTTTAAAAATCTCTATTCAATCCGCTTAAATCCAATCGAACTCATAAATTTGCAAGATTAACTAAATGCATAAATTCTTCTGGCACTAGTCCAACAATTTTTCACCTAAGTTAGGTGGTTGAAAACTTAAATTATTAGTACTGAGGAGTGCTTGGTATCCTTTTGCTGATATAAGTGGCATGACATAATAATGCTGATTTAGCAACCTTATCACAATTTTTTTTTTTTTTTATAAAAAAAATGACAGCCATTGAAAATGAGTTTAAAAGCATTTTTCAATACATATAAAGAAGATGCTTGAGGACCCAACTCTGTTGAAAAGCTTTTTAATTATTAATATTGATTTATGTGACAAAAGAATTTATTCTTCTATCAAATACATCGAATTCATTGAAAATTCGTTAAAAATATTTTTTTATTAATTCAATAGATTCTAAAAAAAATTACTTGAACCTATAAAAAATATTGAATTTTTTTTTTAAATTTCATCATTAAAAATAAAAATTTTCTGTCCATTTTCTGTTTTATTTCTAAAATCTTTGTTAAGTGATTCTACTTTTACTTTTACGATATTTATTTAAAGTAATAAAACCAATTTCACGTTTGGTTAAATTTTTATTTTCTTATCTTCATTTAATCTTCTTCCTTTAGACAGGAATCTAAGCCAAATTAATAATATTAAAAAACTTCCTTTTCCTTCATACTGACATATTTATGCCCATAGTTTAATGAGAGGGGTAGTTTTCAAACTTCACAGAATCTTCCGAAAATTTGCTCATCTTATTATTAGTTAGAATATTGTAAAAGCAACATAATGTAATTACACCGAAACCAAAAGAAATGTTGTTGTTGGATTGGAATATGATTCATGTGTTTTTTGGAAGGATATGGAACATCATTTTGACATGACAATTAATTAAGATAACATGTTTAAAAGCATCATGATTGTGAGTTAAATGTGAAAACACATGCTTAGTTAAGGTTTATTCTCAATTGTGAAATGAACTTGAGAAAAGAAGTGAGAAGTTGGGTCAATTAATTTAATCAAACTATTATCATTACAATTGCAATTCCATTATTCACAGGATTTCATGGTCAATGACATCTCCAAATTTTAATTTGGAACTAAATCCACTCAAATTCATACAGTAATTTATAAATATTACTGAAAAATATTTAATTATTTTTATATCAATATTAAAATTAAATAAAATTATGATTAATCTAAATTAAAACATCATATTCTAAATCCGGCTTGAGGATAACCTAATTCGTGGACATATACTTGCATTAATTGCAACATAGGAATTAATCTTCTAATTTGATTTGATAATTATTCACTTGCATACCTCACAATAATTTTCTTAATTAAACCCAATAAAAAAAATTCTCTCTTATCCTGAATGATATGCAAGCAATGATACTTTTTTTGTTCAATTATATGCTGACCCTTTACATTGATGCTCGTTGTTTCCCTTATTGGAGAACTAACTAAGATTCTTATTTCATGATGGGGACTAACAATAGAGCAAGCAACCAAGACGAAGTACCTTTGCACTAATAAGAGATTAAAAGCTAAAATAGTCTCACCTTCATATTCCTTCACCCATTTGCTTTTGCTCATAAATACCCACAGTAAGATGATAAGCCAGGAGTCAAAAGTTCCTTAAACACATCGGCCTAGAGTTAGTGATTTTATTGCTCAATTATGGCAGAAAACAAGTCAGTTTGTGGCCCAAAGCTCAACGACGTGCGCCAAAAGCCTCAGGAGAGCAACTCTGGATACTCACCAGGTGATCTTACTTAGTTTTTTTTTTTTTTTTTTTTAAAGTTTTTCATTCTTAATTTCTTTGTTTTATTTTACTTTTTTTTAGGTATGGTTATTTGATTTGAAGATTCATGTATATCTATCATCTTTTTTTTCATATCAAATATGTGTAAAATATAAAAATTATTATATAAAATTCGTTTTAATATGTAAAATATGGAACATATATTTTTTAAAATTTTATCAAATTTATATATATTTTTATCAAAAATTTAAAAACCGTATTATTTTCAAATTTTTTGTTTCATTCTAATGGTAATTAATTCATTTGGGTTAAAATTTGATTTAAATGATTTCAGTAGCTGGAGGAAGGAAGACAAAATGTTGTCCAAATACAACAAAGAAAGGGGAAGGAAGCTTCATGATCATACTGTAATAACTTAATTTCTTCTTCTTCTTCTTTTATGATTTATGCATTGTAAATTTGAATCTCTTCTCAAATCACTTTCAGCTGCAAAGCTTTGGGATGCTGTGGACTCCTTTCAGCTTGCTTTGAACCTCCAACTACTCAGCTCAAAGGATAGCAATTTACATATTTCAATGGTGTGATAAAGTTAAGATTATTCCAAATTCTGTCTATTCCTTAGCAAATTATGTAATATAAGCAGGACTACTTGTCATCTATAAGCTATGATCTGTTTATACAATAACTTTATTTTTCATGGGAGGCAAATCTTGGGCAACTTTTAGAATTTGGTCAGCCTAAATCAAAGTTACTACTATATACAAGAAAATTTTCAATCAATTTCAAGCGTCAATTAATTAAATAGACAAACAAATGAATTAATATATACTTGGATAAATCCAATGTAAAGTTGTAAAAAGCTCGATCATGATGGTACTTAAATAAGACCTTAAAATTTTAGACAACGCTAAGAAATTGAATTAAATCGACCGTTACCAATTAAATTGATAATCTATTTGTTCAACTAGGGTTTATTAATTTGAGAATACATTTATATTTTATTATAATTTAATATTTCAAGAAAACTTGTCATTAGTTAAATTTGAATTCTTGATCTCTTAACTTTTCATGTATATCTTAATGATCGAGTCAAACGTGAGTTTTTGTTAAATAGAGTTTTTTTTCGTATTTAATATTTTGCATTAATGAAGAGAAAGAAAAACAAACTTAATTTGAAAGAAAAATATATAAGATTGAAAAATCAAAGATGATGAAGCAAGATTGTTGGAAAGCTTGTATTAAAATATTTTATTGAAATACATCATTTCTAAGACAAAATGTATCGCTTAAAAGAGAAGAAAGTGGGCTTTCATGGCACACAGGAGCATAGTTTTAAATAGCGGCCGCTATTCGAGATAGCGGTCGCTATATAGCGGTAGCGATCACTGTTGTTATCGTTATACGTGAAATAACAGGTGTCACACTCGTAATGATTTAATTGATCCATTATTACCGTTATCGAGGATCGTTATTATCGTTATCGACTATTATTATCGCTATCGAGGGTCGTTATTACCGTAATTGACCATTATTGTCGCTATCGTCCGTTAAAAAAGTTATACGATATTAAAAAAATTCACGACCGCGATAACCGTTATGACCGTAATAATCTCCGTTATGTCCGAAACTACAATAAACGCAACGCAACTAAAAACGTGATCGCAAACGTAATTTAAATTTCTACATAAGAGTATAAATTCTAATAAAAAAGTATTGGTTCAATAATAAAGGAACAAACTTCGGAACTTCTTTTACTTTTGAAAGATCGGTGTTGTATAATAATAATGGCTGTATTGAAAGGAAAAGGAAAAAAGGGGGAAAGGGTGTGAATATTAAAGCGGAATATATATAAAGGAAAATAACAGAAAAAACAAATTGGGCACTCGGATGCGGTTAACTCGGTAATAGGAGGAATTTTCTTTTCTTCTCGATTTGGGTTCAAATTAGCTTCTTTAAAAGTCGAATAGCTTGATACAACTCAAAAGTCGATTCGATTTTTAGAAAGATTTAGGTAATATATTATATGCAATTAAAGAGTTTGGATAAAATTTTTAGATCTGATAAAAAATCAGACTTATCGAAACTTAAGCTCAACCCAACCCAAATATTAATAAAATTAAAAAAATTAATATATTTAATAAGTATAGTGTAACTATATATATACAACATTATTAATTGATAAACATAATTATATATATTCAATATGAAAATTGACATTCAAATTTTGACAAATTAAATTAAATTTTAAAATAAATAAAATAATAAAAATAAATAAAAAATTAAAATACAAAAAATAAATAAAATTATATTTGGGTTAAACCAATTTGGGCTTGTATATTAAAAATAAAAAATGAGTCTAGACTAAAAATTAAACCCGAATTTGTGAGCTAAGTCGAGTTTAGATCTGTATATAAATCATTATTATATAGTTTAGGCTCAGTTCGAACCCAACTTGGTTCGGTCCATATATAGATAACTCTAGTTCAAAATACATGAAAGTATTTTGAAAGTAAGATCTTTAATGTACTTAGGACTAGTTTGGATAAAATATAAGGCTGATTTTGATGAGATTAAAAAAAATTATTAAAAAAATAATTTTAATAAAATAACAAAAAATTAAAAATAAAATTATAAGAATAATTTCCCTTCTACCAATATGTTCGGTGCAGTGGCTTTCAAACACTTCATTAATTGATATGAAGAAGTGCATTTGATGCTTTGTTACTTTTACTTTTTCTTTTTGACATATCTGTACTATCTTTCTGATTTAATTATTCATCTTATTACTTTTAAGTTTAGAAAGAAAATAAATAAGGTTTTGGATCAATAATCCATTGTAAATGACTAAATATTTGATGTTAATTTTTGGATTGTTAGATAACGTGATCAAAATTGAGTAGATTTATACGCTGAAAACCAAGCAACTCGAATGGGATTGAATGGTGTGTGTTTATTAAATGGGATTGAAAGGGTTTGTCAATTTTATCATAGTACTTTGTTACTTGGGAAATTTGTACGATGCTGAAATATTGTTAGAAAAATTAAGAAATAGTACAAAGAAAAAAATACTTTTGAAGCGTGAATTTTTAGTTATTTTTATTAAAAATTTAATTTTTTTTAAGACATAATATAATCTTATAAATTTTCTCAAAATAAGTATAAAATTATGAATCAATTTAATTATAGAGATTACGATGGTTAAAAGCATTTTTCGAATGGACATGTTTTGTTCAAAAAACACTACTTTAAACAAGTTATATATATATTAAACAATTTTTTTAGCTAATTTTAATTAATATATTGATTTAAAAAATAAAATTTAGAATAAGTACGTTTAAGAAAAATATAATCTTTTATCTTAAATTACATATTTAAACATAATTTATATTGTGCAAATATATAAAAAAGAAAAAAAAAAAATCTTCTTTCTTAGTGTGAACGATATGTAAGATAATACCATTTTATGCTTAATTAGATGTTCACACTGATTTGAACCGCCTTCATTAGTGGTCTCCGTTGTTGAAAAACTAACAAAAATTCTTATTCCGTAGTGGGGGCCAACAAAAAGTTCAAGAGCAAGCAACCGAGATGAAGTGGTTTTGCATTCGTAAGAGAATAAAAGTTACACTACTCTCATCTTCATTTTCCTCATCCATTTGCTTTTGCTTATAAATACCGCATTAAGATGATAAGCCACCTCAAAACTTCCTTAAATACAAGGATTTAGAATTAAAGAGGCACCGAAACTAAAATCTGGCCTACAGTCTATGATTTTATTGCTCAATTATGGCAAAAGACAGCTTTGGCCAAAACAGTGAGCTCCACGAACCCATAACTCCTCCTATGAAAGGCCCTGGAGGTCTTTTCCTGTCTTTTTTTTTTTATCAGGTTTTTCATTCTTAATTTCTTTGTCTTACTCATTTTAAGATGATTTTATTGCTCAATTATGGCAGAAGACGATTTTTTCGAAAAATTTGGGGTAGTATTTTCGTCGGCGAGAGCTTCGATTATAAAAAATTCGATTCGCCACAGGCAAGAGGATCAAGGTAAATTTGATCATCTTGAATATGATATTGTGAGACGATATGAAATTGATATGAATAAAAGTAAAAAAAAAATGATACAAACGAAAAATTTATAAGAATTGTATATTAATATAATAAAAACTAACTTCCTTAAATACAAGGATTTAGAATTAGAGACGAACCGAAACTAAAATCTGGCCTACAATCTATGATTTTATTGCTCAATTATGGCAAAAGACAGTTTTGGCCAGAACAGTGAGTTCCACGAACGGATAACTCCTCCAACGAAAGACCTTGGAGGTCTTTTCCTTTCTTTTTTTATCAGGTTTTTCATTCTTAATTTCTTTGTCTTACTCATTTTGAGATGATTTTATTGCTCAATTATGGCAGAAGACGAATTTGGCCAAAACAGTGAGCTCCACGAACCCATAACTCCTCCAACGAAAGGCCCTGGAGGTCTCTTCCTGTCTTTTTTTATCAGGTTTTTCATTCTTAATTTCTTTGTCTTACTCATTTTGAGATGATTTTATTGCTCAACTATGGCAGAAGACGAATTTGGCGAAAAATTTGGGGTGGTATTTTCGCCGGCGAGAGATTCGGTTATAGAAAATTCGATCCGTCACAGGCAAAAAGTTCGAGGTAAATTTGATAATTTTGAATGTGATATTATAAGACGATATGAAATTGACATGAATAAAAGTATAAAAAGTGATACGAACGAACAATTTATAAGAATTATATACTAATATAATAAAAACTAACTTTCTTAAATACAAGGATTTAGAATTAGAGAGGAGCCGAAACTAAAATCTGGCCTACAGTCTATGATTTTATTGCTCAATTATGGCAAAAGACAGTTTTGGCCAAAACAATGTGCTCCAGGAACGCATAACTCCTCCAACCAAAGGCCTTGGAGGTCTTTTCCTTTTTTTTTTTATTAGGTTTTTCATTCTTAATTTCTTTGTCTTACTCATTTTGAGATGATTTTATTGCTCAATTATGGCAGAAGACGAATTTGGCGAAAATTTTCGGGGGTTATTTTCGAGGGCGGAAGCTGCTCACGTGCAAAATTGCAGCCGGGGCAGGCACGATGTTCGAGGTAACTTTGATAATTTTGAATATAATATTATAAGGCTATATAAAATTAACACGAATAAAAATTCAAAAAATAATACAAATAAAAATTTGATAAGAATTATATATTAATATAATAAAAATTAAAAAATAAATTTTATATATAATGTATTGACATAATTTTAACACGAAATTTTATATTTTATATGACACAAATACAATTTTTTATGACATAAATTGAGGTGTTCTTTTTGTTTTTGAGTTTTTCTTTGTTTTAATCCTTTTGAGAGGTGGTCACTATACCAAATCCATTTATTTGTGTCATGTATATTTCATATAAAATACAAAAATTATTACATCATAATTCGTATAGATACGTGACATGAAATTTTTTTACATTTTATCAAAATTCAGATATAATTTTTGTCAAAATTTATTCAATATCATTTTTATTTTTTTTCTTGCATATTTAAAATTAACAAATCGAACAATAATTCATTCTTTATTTCTTAGGATTTAAGTTGAATTTAATTAATTTCAACCGCAGGAGCAACGTCGACAAATACAACACGAAGTGGATGCTTCAAGAATATACTGTAATAATCTAATTTCTTCTTCTTCTTTTTTAAATCACGATGTGTCCTTATATCAAATTAGATATTAGATTAATTTTCATTTACACCATGTGACTGGTGTTGGATCTAAAAAAATTGGACATCATGAAAATTCGAACACAAAATTTCTCGTTATGAATCATCTTTATCCAGGAACTTATTAAACCTTGCACCATCAAACCTATCCTTTAAGTTAACTTCTTCATCACTACTTATATTCTTTATGCATTGCAAATTTGAATCTCTTCTCAAATCATTTTCAGCTGCAAAGCTTTGGGGTGCTGTGGACTCCTTTCAGCTTGCTATGAACCTCGTACTTCTCAGCTCACAGGATAGCAATTTGCTTATTTCAATGGGAGGTAAATCTTGGGACCTCAAAATTCTGTTCCATCCTTGCCAATTTTTAGAATTCTGTCAGCCTTAAGAAAAATAAAGTACAGTCTTTAGTTAATCTTTTTTTTTTTACAAAGTTACTAATACAAGAGAAATTCAGTCAAGTATTATATATAAAAGATCAATTAATTAAATAGATAAACAAACGAATTAATATATAATCAGACAAATTTAATATAAAGTTGAAAGAAACACAATCATGATAAAATTTAAATTTGAGATTTCAAAATTTTAGACAATATTAAAAAAAAATCAAATTGATTATTAGGAATTTAAGATTAATTAAACAGATAACCTGTTTGATCAAATAGAGGTTATTACATCAAGAACACATTAAATTAGCAAAAACAGATTTAATACATGATCGAGCAGGATTAGATTTAGCCAATTTGATGTTACATTGATTTTAAATAAACATTTACTATGTAGTATTTTAAGAAAATTTTGCTATTAGTGAAATTTGAATTCTAGACCTGTTAACTTTTCATGAATCTCTTAACGATTGAGTCAAATCAATGTTATTTTTGTGCAAGAAAAAGATTAGATTTATGACAAAACTTGAAAATACTCCTGTGGTCATCAATGTGATTAAATTGAGTAGATTAATACCTTGAAAACAAAGCAACTTGAATGGGATTGAATGGTGTGTGTTTATGATACTTGAAAGGGTTTGTCAAGCTTATAATACTACTAGCATTTTGTTACTTGAAAAACTCAATTGCAAATCACAGTTCCCATCACAATCTGATATCTTTATCTACAAAATTTACAGAAAAATGAATCTAGCAACCTTTTAATTTTAACTACAATATCATAGATTTCTGGACTCATCTCATTGTTCTTTCCAAATACGGCCAGCCACTTTCAGCTTCAGCTCCTGTCTATCACCACCGGAGAAGAAGAGTGCCAGGTTCCTTTGAATGATAAGTCCATCTTGACTATCTCGAACTTTCCGATGACTATCGCGAATGCTTCTAGGAACTCCTTGCCACATGAACTTTCTGCCATTGCCACCAACTTCCAGGCTATAACTGAATTGTCTTGCCTCATCTTCATCGCCCATAAACCGCAGGAAGGCCATGTAAACTGGTGCCATTCCTATGTGAAAAGCCTCAAAGTGCAAGCAAAATTGTCGACCAAAACAGTTGAAAACCTGCAGCAGATAGGACAGTCATCAATTGGTTTAAGTATGGATAAAGCTTAATTGAATTTCATGGATAAATATAATACTGGTCCGGTCATTATTTCGGAAAGCATAAATAGGTTCTAGCATTTGAAGCATTCTTGGTTTGGTTAATATCTGATATCTGCAAGACAGAAGAATTAATTCAGTTAATTTTTCTGAAAGTACCAAATGATTGGTGAGGTTCACAACTTGACTGACCGAAGGAACAGAACATGTAATAATGAAGTTTGTTAGAATTCTGTTCCAAACATCTGTCACTATTTAATCATTTAGAATACGATTAGGATCAGACAACAGATATGTTTAGATGGAGTATTAAAGTTTGTGAACATGTTTCAAGTATGCGTATGTCACAGAGACGAGATCTTACAGTTAACATCCACGTGGCATTTTCCACTTCATGGGGATTGGATTTGACATATCTGTGATTGAAAGTACACCCATCATGCATGTCAACCTTGTGTTCATTCTTGAGATGCATGACAAGAAATGGAATATCACCAGATACAGAGCATTCAGCGCCAGCATATGGGCAATTATATGGGCGATATCTACAGTTTTTTTCATGCTTGAGCTTGCTGTAGTATGGGAAAACATCATGACAACCCAGAATCTGGTATCTGCAAGGAAGTTCCAGTGACTCAGCTACTTTCTCCAGAGCCAAACACCTTATATTTCCAAGCTCATTGCGGCAAGTTGGGCAAGAGTTGTGAACTCTAGCCTTGCAAATTGAACATACAGTGTGGCCATTGGGACACTAACATAGAATATACAAAAAACTGTCATTATAAGATTGTTTAAACAAAAAGTTTATGTTACAATTGTGAAGCATCGGTGCAATCAAGGAGATACAATTACAAATGTAAAACTTCTAAATGTAGTTTTACTTGTGCATACAATTTCTTCAATCTTTATTGATTTACAAGAATATAATTTGTTTCACTTTGCATGACATACAATCTCAAATCTCAATGCCTACCAATTGGACTACGAAACATGTATAAAATCTCAAAAAGAATTGCATTTCCAAGTACTTTCTAAATTTTTTTTTTGGCATGTAATGTGAACGTACCTGGTAAATTGGAGGATACATCAAATTTATGCAAACAGGACACTCAAGTAGTTCATGCACATCGTTTGTTGATGTTGCTCCCAGATTTCCCCCTAAACCAGTTGCAGTTTTTCTTAAAGGGGAACCTCTTAAGTCCGAACTTGAAGTTGCCATATCATATTCAGCATATTCAACTCGGGACTCTATCACATCTTTATAGATACCACCGCCAGGTGCCATAATTTTAGCTTTGAATGTTAATGCAGTGCACGTTCTGTTAGATATAGTATAGGGGCAACCACGCAAGGAAGGATGGGAGATGAATCGGACCTTCTTTCTTAACTCCTCATCTGCAAAAGTTTCATAAGCTTGTCTGCTGTTCTCTCACTTTCTAATATTCTAAAATTCATTTCCCTGCCAATAAGCAATAGCAGTATTAGAAATTAGAAGTTCAATCTAATCAAGGATAACCATGAACTCTCTCCAGCAAAAAAGTTAAAGGCCAGCCATGTACTGCAGAATTCATCTCGAAAAAGTCAAAAGCTATAAGGAATTTTCAAGAAGTTCAAGATAGAGACAGGTGAAGCGATTAAAGAGTTAACTATACCAAGAAGATGCATTTTGAACACTTTTACTAATGCATGATAGATCATACTCTTATCAAACACATTGAAGACTACAATTCACAGTGGATAGACATGAAGCATCAGCAACATGATCGCTTTGTCATTATAGTACCTTAAGAAGTACCACTGAATCTAGTGCTACAACTAAATGTTTTGTTATAAGTTGAAGACAGTGCCGGTGATGCTTGAGAAAAGTATTGATTATTGTAGAAGTCTTGATTGTCATATAACAACCTAATTTTCACATTTTGGAATTTTACTAGTAAACAATAAAGTGGAGATGGATAAAGCTCAAAACACTAATGAAGCTCGAAAATGAAATGATGTTCTACTCAAATGATCCAGTTTTAAAAGTCAGCAAGAGAATGTTCTTCTCAAGTTTCAAAATTGAATAAGAACATTCAACAAAGTTGTATTAATTTGATAGACAACTTCAGGTGCAGGAGACTATTAAACACCAAAATGTAATTAAGGTATTAGTCAATATTGAAAATTCTCTATTTTCACTAACATAAATGCACCAGAAATTTCTGTATGCTACTGATCAAAAAAGAAGTTTCTGTACGCTTGAACATTTGATGAAGAAGGGCATTGGTGTACAGTATATTTTGAAACTGGTGGACAATTGACTCATCAGCCAATCCTCAAGAGAATTAATTTCTAACCAACAATTGATATTCATCTACATCTATGACATGAGCAAGATAGAAAAAAATTCCATTCCTTCTTTCAGTTTTCATTATATATATATATATATATATATATATATATATATATATATATATAAAGAGAGAGAGAGAGAGAGAGAGAGCACCCCTTAGACTGCCATATTTCAACCAAAATCTCAAAAGAAACAACATTAGGCTATAACTACAATTTTACTCGAAAGCTATGCTCACAAATTCTATGCTATACTACCACCATTGATAGGAAGGCCAACAAACAAAATAAAGATCTCCACTTTCCAACTAATCAGGGCAACATATTGGTTTGGCATCAGAATGAAATTACACTGTATACATGCTTATGCTTAAGCTCAAACCCAATTGCAGGAGTCCTATTTTCCGATCTAGCTTAGGATTGAAATAGCTCAATATACCAATAAAGAAAAGCATAAACCATTGAAGGATCTAAGAAATTCTCAAAGATCATATTTTTAAAAGATTATTCACAGCTAGCAACCTATAAAGGAAAGAAAATAATGCATCCAATTTCAACAAGATAAAAAAGAATTATTTTCTAAGAAAAAATAAATGGTGCTCAGGAGTGCTCATGAGGCTTACTTAGCTGAAAGAGCTGCAAAAGTGGCAGAGTTACCAGCAAATCACCCAAGTTCAGATAACCAAAAAATAAGAGTCAAATGAACCAAAACCCAGTTCAATTATGCAACCAAAAGTCAAAATCATCCAATAAAAAGCAGACAGATAATCCATAGATGAAAAACACCTAATGAACAAGAGCAACACCCAGATGAAAATCCAAGCTCAAGAGCTGAAATCATAAAACAAGAAACTCACCAAAACTTACCCAGATGGAAAATTTTAGCAGTCAGCCAGTCTGACCAAATAACGGTAACAACCAGACCAAACCCAATCTGAAATTGCATTGGAATATTCAATTCAATCCCACTTTTTAAGCTCCATTAAAATAATAGAATCATTTCAGACGAGAAAGAAAAAAAGGGGTAAACGTGGAAGAAAGCCCGTTAAAGTCGGCTCCGCAAATTGCGTGTCCGAGAAAAGTTTACAAGAGTCAAGGATTGGAGATTTGGATCTCCTCTCTGTTCACATACAGACATCCAAGTATACACCTTGCACTTACACAAGATTAAACTATGTTGTCCTAATACTGAGTTGGCTTATGAAAATGACTACCTTAAAAAAAAAATTAAAAAAAAAATCTATCAGATAAATAGATTCTCCACTTGCTTAAAATAAGACAAAATGTATGGTATTTTACAATAGTAATGCTTTCAAGATGTTTATTAAGGAAATATTTCTGGTCATTTGTTTGTCAACAATTTCAACATATCTTAATAGATTTTGTGTTGTAACCCAAATAATAAAAGAAGGTTTTGTGTTGTCTTTTTCAACTTAAAGTTTTACGAAGTTTTGATCCACCACAGCTTCGAGATTTTCAACTTGAAGGTGACATTTTCTGCACGCAACATTTTAAAATTCTAATTTTGATTTGATTTTAAGCAATTAGACCGTTTATTTTTTCTTTTTTAAATAAAGATGTAACGACTCTAAAGCAACATGCGCCCAGTTAAATCTAATAATATTAGCAATAATATAATAATAAAATATAAAAATATTAAGTGATACAGATTAAAATTTTGTAAAAATTATATATAAATTTAATAAAAAAAATTATGTTTAATGTATTGACACGAAATTTAATTTGATAATTTTTGTCAATTATATAACATGGACATAGTTTGATATAATACTAAAACGGGTGTCTAGGTAAAGTACATGGTAATTTAAATATTTATTTGGGTCAATTGAGTTGTTATACTAATCAAATTGCATCTAGAAAAGAATATTATATAAGTCAAATACAAGATTTTGATTATTGCATTTTTTGCATTAATGTCAAATTTGTTATTATACTATAATTTAATATTAAACTCTATCAATAGATACTTTGATTTTATTTTTTTCAAAACATAAAAATATTGAAAGTATAATGATAAAGTTTGACATTCCCATTAACAAAATATTTAGCAAAAAATATTTAAAATTTGTTATATTTTGTTCAAAAGTTAACAAAAATAAAAGTGTAATGACATAATATGGAATTATAGTATAATAAAAAAATTTACTTTAATCATATGTCAAGTTTACTTAAAAAATAATTTTCATCCTTAATCTTTTGCCATTAGTTTGTAAAAGTATAATCCACGTAATACTTAAATATAGTACTCAAAACGTTGTCCAAAAAGTAAAAATAAATTCTTAATATTTTTATTGTGTGTGATTAAAGATATAAATGATTGTTTTAGTGTAATTACTACCATATAGATGCAATGTATATTACATTTTTTTAAATTATTTTTTAACTTGTTTGTCTCCCTATTAAAGGTATTAAAGAGCTGGAGTGCAAAGCTCGGCCCAAGATGATAATGGTATGGAAGCTGAGGTGAAGCCCTTTGAGTTTGAGTCATCATGACATAGCCCCAAGCTTGACATAATTGAGCAATTCACGTAAATAGTGGATTTCCAATTTGGGATTTGTTTTAATTGATTGATGTAATTTTTTAAAATTATTTTTTTTTTTTTAGTAAAGATGAGATTTGAATTTAACATTTGTATTCTTCTAGAGTTTTCTTAGAAAAAAAAAAAAGGATTCTTGCGAAGTTAGGTTTGTAACCCTAATATTTGTATTTTTTTTTTAATTTTAATCTCCTTTATAAGAAAAAGAAAATAGTAAAAACAAAATTGATTATCATCAAGTAATTTGTCTACTTAACTTACCTTTAGAATTAAAGAAGAAATGAAGAAGAGAATATAAGATGAAATTAGTTTTTGGGCTTATACCCTTGGTGTATACCCTAGATTTTAGCCTAAATTTTAAGCTTAAATTTTCTTTTGCATCTCCCACATCCAATGCTTCATAATTAATTGGTAACTCATACAAATAAACATTTGAAATTCCAATCTCTTAATTATGAAATTAAATTTATCTAGCCTTTGGAAGCATCTTTATTTTAGTATATGTATAAAACAAATGAAAAATTCTTGTGCATTTATCAAATTTAAATTTTAATTAAAATAATTGATGTAAAAATCAAACTCGATAATCTTGAAAATGATACGAATTTTAACAAAAATAATATTATATTTTATACGATACAAATACGATTTAACACAATAAAAATATATGCACTAATTATAAAAAATAATCAAAATCTAAGACTTTCAAATACATGAAATTTGCAACTTTCCATCATGAGTAATGGAAGTGGCAATTTAATTTCCATCATTCTCTATTTAAAGTCCAACTCCCATCATCTACAAAGAATTATCCCATCCAGCATGGAGCCAACTCAGCCAAAGAACAAAGTTCATCTTCAATATCTCATTAGGCAGGAGGGGCCACTTTGCATTCCCCCATGATAGCTTCCTCGAACTAAACTTGTGGTTGATAGATGTACCTATAAAGCATCAACCAGGTCCAGCCATGGTCAAAATACAAGGGCTTTGACGTCAAAGCAAATGAGATTTGGCACGTGAAAATGATAATTCACAATATTTTGTTTCTTACAAGAAAGTCTTTAGGCTTCTTTCTCGATTCAATTCCTGCAGTCAATATAAATCTTCTAGGCCTTGGCTACAAGTCAAACAGGCGGCTTTCCATGTTCCCTAGTCGTCCAATCTCGACATCTGCCGTTATATAACCAGCTTTCCTTACCCTTGTTTCTCACCATCTTCCAACTTTACAAGATCTTGTTGTCTTTGTAACTCTCGTCAGAATCCTGTTAATTGGTGAAGAAGTGATGGAAGTAGAGACGTCCCTCGCAGATTCTTTGATGAAGGTGCTCATGTTCGTGATTGTTCAAGCTCTGGTTTACCTCATCCTTTCCAAGTCATCCAACATTTTCTCCGAGAACAAGAAGATGAGATCCTTAAGCTTCAAACCTGCTCGTTCATTAAGCATTCGTCGAATTCTGGATTCCATTTCTGATTTACCACAAGGTGTTGAGCCGTCACCATCATCAAGGAGTTCAAGATCACCAATTCAAGAAATTCCTGCAGAACATGAAACTTACTAGCTCTTATGTTAGAGGACGTAGATCAAGCTTGTTCGCTATTTGTAGTTTGTGTGAAACAATTTTTCGATCGTTTGGATATTGTAAAAATTTGGCATGAAAGAGATATGTAATTTGTTGTTTTGATTATAAAGAATTAATTCATCAACTTGTGATGCGCGCATTTTAATTTCATGTTTTTATGGCAATAATTTTTTAGTTGATGCATTCTTATAATAATATATCTTGATTTGAGATAAATAATTAAAAATTATAGGTCTTGTAATTTGTTAATAAAATGTTAAATTTTTAAACTTTGATTACTAAGGTTGACAAATTCAAACAAATTGTACGGATAAGAATCCTCCATCTGGTCCTGTCTCGTGTGTTGCAGTGTTCAACTACGGCTGATAGGATTTTTCATGTTGAAATTACAGTAATTGTTCAATAAAATTATTACTACAAGAAACCAGATTTTACGGATTATACAAAAATGGAGACACTGATCTTGTTGCAAAGCTGAAAACTCTCCAGTCTCTTTCTCTTTCTCTTTCTCTTTCTGTTTCTGGTCTTTGCAATGGTTGACCCAAAGTTCCCTTCACCGACATTAGCAGAAGCAAAGACAACAATATTCTCACTCGTGAAAACAAGAAAAACTGTGGCTATTGCTTTTAGTTTCACTTCTGTTTTTATTGTTGGCTTTACAATTAAACCCTTCTTACTATTGTCATTGGCTTACAAACTTCCTCCAAACTTCCTCTTACAGATCCCACTTTTCCTCTCTTTTCTCTCACTTTCTCACCAACTCTTCCCAATCCAATTACTACCCACTTCCTGTTTCTCAACTCCAAGACATCCCATTCCAGATTTCTCCGGAACCTGAAAGTTTTCATGGAAAAAAAAATTGGTCTTTGTCAAGTGATGGTAACAATGGAGGCCCGCTTCAGATTTCTCCGGAAAGTGAAAGATTTGGTGGGAAAAAAAAGAGAATCTTTTTCAGATTTAAAGGGTAATGCTTTTAATTCTCCTGTTACTTTCTCAATGGAACCCAATCACAACAAAAAGTTTAAATGCTAATGTGACAAACAGTTCTGGAAGTTCCTTTCAGCCTTTAGATTTTAGAGGAAGTGGGAAAGAATTAAAGGAAGGGATTTCAGAGAAGGAGAGGGTTTCTAGTAATGTGACATTGAATGGAAGCAGTGCTGGAATTCTTGAGAAGAAGTGAAAGGGAAATTTTGTGGAAATAACGTGTCATTGTAGAATATTTGATGGGAAATGGGTAAGGATGATTCTTACCCTCTTTATGCTCCAGTGTCTTGTCCTTATATTGATGAGCCTTTCAATTGCTTTCTTAATGGTAGGCCCGATTGGGGGTATGAGAAATACAGATGGCAACCCAATGGTGCATCATGCCAAGGTAACTTACCAATTGCTGTTGTTTAGACAAACATTTCTCAAAAATTCATTTGTACGAATTCTGCAAATTTGTATCTAAACTGGTAATGATTCCTTTTTGGGACTTGTTCTTTTAATATGTTGAGGAGTGCAAAAGTTGTGCAGGATGTCTTCATGTTGATTTGTAATTACAAATGATATCCGGTGGAAATGATTGTAACTATATTCAGATTGGTTTTTGGGTGGAACTGTGTTGCTGGTTGAATGGCAAGCATATGCTGGAACTATTGAGAGGGAAGCAGGTGGCTTTTGTTGGTGATTCGCACGGTAGAAATATGTAGGAATCCTGGTTTGTGTCCTTAAAAATTCTGTTGAGAGAAAGTCAAGGTTTTGAAGTCCCTGGTAGGCAAGAATTGCAATCGGAGGGCTCTTACTCCATTTTATTTGAAGTATGTTTGTCTTGTATCATTCTCTTTTGATATAGACTACTTGCAGAGTTGCAGTTCGATAGTTTTCTTTCCTATCCTTAAAGTAAAAGAGAAGTCTTTTTCTTGTACTCGAGTTTTACTTTAGTAATTTTAGATGGATGGATGAAACAGGATTATAATTGCTCAGTTGAGCACTTCCGGTTGCCATTTCTACTTCTGATTGAGAGAAATGGATCTAAGAAGGAAACACTTCAAGATGACACGATTGATAAATCATCTGATAAGTTCAAAAATGCAGATGTTCTCAGTCTTCAACACAGGACATTGGTGGACTCAAGAAAAAACTTTGAAAGGGTACCATTGATACTGCTTATTTGTATGTATTGTTGATAATCATAATGATCTTAAGTTGAGAAGATATATAATCTTTAGTGGAGGAGTTCTAACAGCTTTAGGTAATTTGCGTGAGGTTTTACTATCAAGAAGGTGGCACTATCTATGATTGATTAAATGTTAAAGCGGCATTTCGAAAAGCTTTAACTACATGGTTGAGATGGATAGATACTAATATAGATTCTAAGAAGACCCTTGTTTTCTTCAGGGGCTTTTTAGCATCACATTTCAGGTAAACTGAACTGAAGAGATATGTTAAGATAAACCCCTAAATTCGGGATATTGAGTGCCTTCTTATCCGTTTTGCCTGTTCACAGGGGTGGAAGATGGAGTTCTGGCGGGCAATGTGATGGTGAAACAGAACCTATTACGAATGAGAAGTACTTGAAGAAATATCCATCCAAAATGCGAATTTTCGAGTCAGTGATAAATGGCATGACTACATTAGTGTTGTATCTTAATGTTTCGAGAATGACTCCTTTTTGGAAGGATGCTCATCCATCAATATACCAGAAGCAGAACTTAAGTCAGGAGGAGAGAAGTTCACCTACTAGAATCCAAGATTGCAGCCACTGGTGCCTCCCTGGTGTTCCGGATGCTTGGAATGAGCTATTATATGCTCAGCTCCTTATCAAACATGATCAACATCAGCAACAACTTCTGCATCAAGAACAACAACAGAGAAAACCATAGGTAAACTGAATGCAATTGAACTTTGTAAATTCTTGTTTAGTCCCTAGCTTTGTCTAGAACGATTAGTGTCTGTTGCATTTTTCAACGAAAAAGTTTAATTCCATAGAGACAAATGTAAAATGATATCATTCTTAAAGTACATAAATGCTGTTGGTTATAATTGTTCATAAGGTTTCTTCTTACCTAGATGGATATCAGTTGAGACTAGGCTGTTTAAATATAGGGATAAATCCAAAATCTGGGTTTACTCTGTGCTCGAACAAGCCTCTTTAATGCAGATCATCCAGCGTTTAAGCCCTGCAATAGTATATGTAGTAGGGATTGGAAGAAGTTTCTGTTTTTTTCCATTTACTGTTGTTTTTAAATGACTAGACTTAGGCTAGAGAATAATGACCATTACATGATAAGGCAAACAGTTCAGAACTGTTCTTGAGGCCTGTTGCTGCAAAGCTCTCATTTTAGTTCATCAAGGGTGCCAAACGGTGATGAATAGCAACAACCAAGGGTAGGCAATGATCAACTATGGGATCAAACAATTCTGATGTGTACACAGAAATGAAAACCAAAACAAATTATTCTGATTTCTATTGAATCACCTGCTTTATCTGTACCTTATGGTGAAAAAAGAACCTCATTATTTAAAAACTCCATGATTGATGAATTGAATAATTTTTTTCTTTTTAAATATTCCTGTCGACGTAGGCTAGGTTTTAATGTTAGAATTTCACATTCTTGTCAATGCTAATCTGCTATTAGCACTTGATATTCCATTTGAACATATAGAGCTCCGAAAAGGGATTTTAAACAGCATCTTCTAATTGAGGAAGATCCCAATTATCTGTCTTTCAAGGTTTCGATCAGAGTAATGTGAATGAAACTTTCATTGCATGTATAGTTTTCTCTTCCCTGGTGGGCTACCTTTGAACATTTAAATGGCACTTGGTTCTCTTTAGCATACTGTTCAAGCATATATGCATAATGCATCGATGTATCTTCAGTAGCTTTCATTTTTGGGACAGAGTATACAAATACGATGTGAATTGAGAAGAAGAAACGTTGCAAACCGGTAGAATGGAATGTGTTGGAAAAAAGTAAAGAGGAAGATTGGAGCAGACCTTGAAAAATGAGTGCAGTGACAAGTGGTGGAGAAAAATGGTAGAAGGTTAAATAAGGTTGGGAAGAAAAGAATTAGAGAATAGAAGCCTGTCGAGAGAATTTGAGAGGGTTTAGCTAGATTGCCAGCCAAAAATCTTCTCAAGAACAGTGAGAAATCTTATGTGTAGGTATCAAGAATAGAAGTTATATAACATTAGCAGTAACATATATAATAATAAGAATTGAGGATTTATAAAAGAGTTAATGTTTGTCTAATAGAAGTTACTCTTTTGGAAATAGTGAATTTCACTATCTATTTTAAAAGAAAGAGGGAACAGAGAAATGTCAAGGTAAAATCTCTTAACTATCTTCACATTTAATCTATCATGCCAAGCTCTTTAGAATAACTCAATAGTAAAGTTAACCCAAAAATCCTGTCTTATTTTGGAGTTATTTCCATTTTTTATTGGTGGAAGTGCTATTCAGTGAGATGTTGGAGTTGTTTCATGAAGGTTTTATTCAATGAAGTAGTTGTTCCAAAAAAGTTATTCTATTAAAGAGTTATGTTTACAACATTGAGTACTGATGGAGAAAAATGAAAGGTAAGGGAATAATTTTGAGAATATTCTAAAATAATAAATTAAATTTAATACTTTGATCCTCGTCTTTCTGAATCCGTGATATCAACTCTAATTTCATTAGTTTGAAACCTATAAGAAATAAAGTGTATCCACCAACCTTAATTGGCTTGCAAAAACCAGGTATGTGTGTAATCCATTGATAAAAAGTTAAAGACTTTTAATTCCCAGGACAAAGTTGAATGTATGGCTATACTAAAAAATAAAAAACAAGTGATCATTTTGATTTCGAGGACTTTAGTAAAGTAAATGGAATCTGTCTATAGTAACAATGGTGGCTTCTCCGGCCGAAAGGTCATCAGAATCTGATTCTAAGATAAAAAACTAGAAACACGGAAAGTAGCAGAATTGTCGAGAGTTCTCCAAGTAAGTATAAAGGAAAAATAACACAGTTTCCTTGCTTACCTATAAATATGCGAATTGCGTGAAGGAAGTTCATCAGATTGTGGAGCAATCATCATTTCATAACTCAAACGAAGTAATATCTTCCTAGTCAGAGCTGTTATTGATTTCTCATGGCAGATCACAAAAACCAAGATCGAACAAGAGAAAATAAATCATCAGCAGGTGAATCAATGTCACATGTTGATCATTTTTGTTTATTGTTTTTTAAATTTATCTTTGTCGATTATAATGCTGGTTTTTAACCTTAACTGATCCATATTTCTCCCAGCATGTTGTCCTGTGGTGACAAAAGACAAGGGCACAGGCAGAAACAGAAGCTGCCTGGAAGGATGGTAAGTCTTCTTCAACTCTACCTCCAATTCAAATCTTAGAGTAATTAGAGAAAATCAGTACTTCAACATCAAAATTCAATATGTTTTGCTTTGAATTGGTCTGCAGTCTCTTTGCTTTGTGCTGCTGCTGGTTGTGGGATGCTTGCTTCGACCTGTAGAATAGGAAGGAGCATTTGGGTGGCATGGCAACAACTGTGAGAATTTCCATACCCTGTTGCATCTGAAACGTTTGTTTCTGTTGTTAAATATTTATTTTGTAGTTTAATGATTAAAGTACTGTAAGTTTGAATCAGAGAACATTTGTACTTTATATGTATGTGAGTTATTATCAATAAAATTATCATATAACCATACTTATTTTTGAATCAAATGCTTCGTTATTCCATAACAATTACTTTACTTACATAAAAAATGCTTGTATTCTGATATGATTCATCAAAAACTGACCAAACACACAATGTAGAGAAACTGTAAAGCAGACTGAAATGCAAAAAACAGTTTTTGATAGAGTGGGAACTGTAATCTCAGAAATAACTGGATTGAACTTGTAACAGTTCAAGCTGTGCCAATAGTTTTGCAGTTGATGATTTTAACCTGGGGTCACCATTCTGAGCTAGATCAATAAGCACAACCTGAGCAAATTCCCCATACTTTACTCTATGCTCCTCAACATTGAAAATCCTTTCCAATATCCATAGTGCTTTTTCCTGAGCCTTAACGCTTGTCGATTCCAGGATTCTTATGATTGCTTGAACACCTGAATTTTTGGCAATGTAATTACTTCCATTTTCGCAAATTTCATCTTGCAATAGAGTTGCAATTACATTTAGAACGGCTTCATCTGCTTCCCTATCTTTGCCTTCCAATATTTGGACCAGTGGAGGAATTGCACCTGCCTTGACAATACAAAACGTGTTCTTAACAAAACAATAGCCATCATGGACTTCACAAAATGCAGCAGCGGAAGGAGGGACGCAGAACCATCTTGATTTTTTTAACTTCCGAAGAGACAGTGAATTCTGTGATAGCTGAGCTAGTGAGGTAGCAGCTCGGCATTTAGCAACCATTGATCCGCTAGAAAGCAGCTTCAAAAGCAAAGGAATCACCTCATTTTGTACTGCAAGAAGCTGTAGTCTTTTATCAGCAGGAACCGTAAATCGAATTAGTATACCTGCAACACCTTCTGCTAACCAATGCCATGTGGATGTTAAGGTTGAAGGATTCAAAGTCATTATAGATACCAAAATTGGCAGCAGATCTGCTTTTTTAAGTACCTCTGTCACTTTCTTATTGCTAATTGGTATGTTGTTCAGTATGCCAACTGCAGCAGCTTTATCACTCTCCAGTGATGATGAAGAGATAATGTTGACAATGATGCTCAAGTGGCTTTCTCCTAGCTGTTCTGTCAATTCTTCGGACAAGTATTTCGAAAGAGTGTAAAGTAAATTCAATGCTCCTGTCCTGATTTTCGCATTACTTTCGGTTAGGAAGGGTAGAAGAAGCTGAATTGCACCATTTTCCTTCATTTTTCTTCTAACTTTGGATGCACTAGAATGCCCAGCAATGCTATTCAGTGCTTGTAGGAGGTGATACTGAATGACAGGGCTTGAGAGATTTAAAAGTGAGAGCATTTGCTGTGCTACATCTTGATTAACAAGAATAGATTCCGACTGAGCAATTCTTGCAAGAATTGCTGAAGCTGGTTCCCGAAGAGTCATGAGCACAGATGTAACAGAGAAAAGGAGCTGAAGAAGAGGTACTACTATGCCTGAACTGATCAACCGTTGTATGTTTTCCGGCAAAGTTGACAAATTCTGTAATGCATTTAAAGCAGATAACTTGGCTTCAAGCTTTCCAACATTAAACATATTAGCAAGAGGTTCAACTGCTCCATCTTCTCCTAGGGAAGCTCTACTTTGATCTGTTAGCTCCATTCTGGACATTGCAGTTGCCATAAGGATCTTACTCATGTCAGAACCTGGCAAGACACCATGATGATTTTAACAGGTAACTTAGGCCCTTCATATGCATGCAGTACTACATTTGTAAGACATCTAAGAGTCAAGACTGAAGAATGCAGTAAGTAAATGTTATTGTTGTGTTACCTTCTATCAAATAGTGCACTAGGGGCTTGAAGTAACCAGCCTCTGCCATATGCAGCGCATTTTGAGTATTGCTTGACAACGCATTTAACAACTTCGTTGCATTGTCCGAAGCAATTGGATCATCGCCATTATGCATGGCAACTAACATAACAATGCAACCTTGAATTCTTCCAAGCCGTCTCCAAACTGCAGGAAGATCAGACAGATCAAGCAGCAGCCCTACAGCTTCCCTCCTTTCTTCTACATCTCGCGTCAAAGATTTCACCAATGCTGATAAAGATGCAGCATCTGCCATCTTCTCCTGTTAATGATAGCACAATGTAAGATAACTAATGAAAAATGAAAAGAAAGAAATATATAGCACCAGTCATAGTTTACCTTGTTTTCAGGATTCTCTAAAGCAAGGTTTCTCAGTATCCGAAGAATGATCAAACGGTTGTTTGGCTTACATGAAGCCAACCTATTAACTATAATAGGAATAATGCCTTCTTCATTTATCCATTCATTTGTAATCAATCCTTGCCTATTAGACTCGTTGAAGCTCAACAGTGCAAAGTTAAAATCTTCGTCATTGCTGTACTTCAGTTGCAAGACAACATCATCGATGGTAAGACTGGTTCTTTCCTCTTCTATTTCTGTTCTTTCCAACTCGATTTCTCCCTCTGATGCTGTGGCACTAACTGTAACGAGCTGAGATTCATGGCTTGGACTAGGAGATGGACAAGGACTTGGGCTTAAGCTTGCATCAAATCTCACATTCATGAATTCTTTATGCAATGCACTGATCTTCTCTTTCATATCCAAGTGAAGATCAATGCTAGCAAAGAGCACAAGGCCTATGGATCTCCCAAGATCTTGTATCACATCTTCGATCCATGTATTTGGTTGTTTTGAATCAGGGTTTTTGATCAAAGTCTTAGCTCGTCTAAGCTCTTTCTCAAGCGATTCTATCGCTTTACGGATTGTAACAGTGTCCATGACATCTTTGTTTTCGCTTATATCACTCAAAATTAGAGCAAGTTTATAGAGAAGACGTGAGAATTCAAAGAATAATCCCCTTTCTGATTCTGATTCTGACTCTTTTGCAAGTATGGCTACCTCTTCCACTGAGGCTTGTAGCTCGGAAACAAGCTCAGGGAAGCTTCTTTTGTCAGTGTTTTGCATTCTCAAAGATGGGTAATTCTTAACAAAGAAAGATATCAACAAATTCCCAGAGAAAATTATTCAACGAATTAAAACTTTAGACAGTGAAACAAAGAACAAGGAAAACAGAGGATTTTCGAGTGTCTAAACGGAGGTCAAACAGGCAGAAACAGAGTTAGGTTGCAAAAGCAAGATATCATGCAAAGATTCAAGATATTATACTTACAAATTACAAACAAAAACAAATTTATATATATACATGGGTGAAAAAAAGAAGAAAAATGATAAAAAGCGCAAGAAAAATTCAAGGTCGAAGAAAAGAGAAGGAACTTAACCTGAAGATTGGGATTCAAAGACTGAGAAAAAGACCAGGAAACGAAAACACCTCTAAATCTTAACACCTCTTGAACGGGGTGAACACGAGTGAGAAACAAAGAAAAGAAAAGACAAGGTAGGAAGACCGACCAGGACTGTGGAATTTATTTTCCTGGAGAATCAATCTGTTTGTTATCTTCCGTCATTGGACTTGAACAAGGAGCTCAAACGGGGGAAACAGGAAAGGCTTATAATTGTTAATTATTACATGAACATCAGAAGAAACTGGTGAAATGCGAAAGTGGAAGGTTGCAGTTTGGAGTTATGTGGAGAAGGGTATCTTCCCTGTCAATGTTAATGTCTATGTCAGCTGGCCACTGACTTGTTATTTACTTTATTTATTGCTATCTTCTTCTTCTTCTTCTTCTTCTTCTTCTCATAGGAGACTAAGTCAAAATTAAAAATTATTTCCTCTGTTTTATGTTTTCGTTCATTTCCCTTTTTTGCGATTCAAACTATGACGAATAGCTGCTCAAACTTTCAAGCTTTGAACGCAGAAGAAGCTGCCAGGTTCCTTCCTCCTCGACCAGAGGGACCTGTAAAGTAAAATATAAAAATTTTATATGAATAATAATTATATTCACACGCCAAATACTTTTCTTTTTAGTTTCTGCTATAATGCATTTTTTTTTTCAATTTTTAATTTGATTATAACTTTTATATCACGTCATCAAGTTATGTTTAAGATTATTATATTTACAAATAAGTAAATGTGCAATAGTTTCTAGAAATTATTTTACAATGGAAGTCGAAATTAAAGTTTAAACACTGTAAAGACATGACAAGGAAGAGTTATAAGAGTAAGGTTCTCAACTTTAGACCTACTAAATGCGATAATTATATGAATTAAATACATATGAAAATATGATAAAGAGTTGTTGATGTTAAGTTTTAAATTTTAAATTTGTTAGATACAATAATTAAATAAATTATATGAGTTAAGCCTCAAATATAAAAGTGATTATATATTCTAATACATTTTTTATTAAATGTTAATTTATATTATTTTTTTATTTTTTTTCGTATTATGCTAATATATATATATATATATATATATAATTGGCAGGTCACGTACGGGTCAGAATTGGAGTATTAAAAGGAAAGGTTGAGTGTCTCCAATTTCAACGCAGCGCAAACACCCCAATTTAGAAACTTTGGGATGGCAGTGAGCCCACGCCCAAACCAACTGAAAAGGTGAAGGCCTCTTTTTGATTATTTTTCCATTTTCGACCACGTCTTCTTTTTTGCTTTTACTTAAATTCAACAATCTTTCCTGCAGTTAGTACCACTTTTGGTGATTCTCCTTCCATATTTTAATTTAACTTAGGGTTATATAAGATTTTCCTAGTAAAAATTTGCACAAAAGGGTTTAACACTATATTCTTAAGTCCTATTAGATTAAGTTTAATTGATATTTTTAAATGTTAAGCTTCAATTTTAAATTCAAGTACTTGTTGAAATGCATAATAGTATTTAAAAAATTATTAAAATAATATATATTTAAAATTTTTTTATTCAAAATCTGAATTGATTTATAAATTTAATGAACGGACCTTATAACTACCTTAAAAATATAAAAACAATTCATCAATAGATTTTTTTTCCTCGAGATTGCTTATTATTTAATAGATTATTATTAAATATCTTATTATAAAATTTTTAAATTTCACATCCATATAATAATATGTATGTTACTTTATTAATTTGAAGTCATTATTTTTAATTTAAACACTTCTTCGGAGAAGTTGAAAATATACAAGCAAAAACTCGTTTTTTCTCACCTAGTAAAACCCTAGCAGGGTAAGATTATCAACATGAAAAATAAGAAAACATAGATAAGATGAGAATAATCTGAGCGATGAAACACTTGACTTTCTCTTCATCATTGAAATCTCCACTGATGAGTTCTTCAACTCTTGTAAATAACCAAAGCCTTGACAGTATTTTCCTCTCTTCTTAGAGACCGGCCTGCAGCTGCTACGCATTCAAAGAGATAAGATATGAATGAAAACGAAAGCAAAGAAAGGAACAGATTTGAAAGATAGAGCAAGGAGAACGTGAAGATCCAGGACAGTTAAAGGCGAAGAACAATTTGACGGCAGAAAAAAGACAGATAGAAATATAGATGAGTGAGAGAGACATGATTGATCGATATCAAAGGAAAAAAACCATCTCAAGAAAATAAAAGGAAAAATGCAAGAAATTGCAGAGAAAAAAAGATGAGGATGATTAGAAAGTATAGGAAATATATAAAAACAATTATTGATTAATCATGATTCATGTTGTTTGTTTCAATTTGCTTCATTCATGTTGAGTGACATGAGCAATAGCAAAGATAACATTTTAAATAAGTATTTTATATTTTTATTAGAGTATATATATATATATATATAAATTAAATAATTGTCCGGCGGATAAAATTTTAAAATACATTTAAAAATATCAAATGAAACTATTTAAATATTTTTAATAATAAAATTAAATTAAATAAACCTAATTGGATTTGATTAGACAAGTTATAAACCGGATTTTGAGCAATTTTATTGAAGTTAATTAAGATTTGTAGATAATTTGTATTGTCGACTTAACTAAGGTTTTGCAGGCAAACTTTTACAATAAAGTCAATATAAGCACACGCATAAATTTAATTTTATTAGACATAAAATATGTCAAAAGTATAATAAACACATGAGAATGAAAACGTAAAATTAGAATCAATAAATGTAAGTACAATAATTTTATTACAAGATGTATTTATATTTATTTTCATATATTTATGATATTTTAACATATTTTACGTCAAATAACACTAAATTATATTTAATTATTTATGTTTACAATAACCTCATAGTAAGATTAAAAACTTTGACCTTATTATAAAATTTTTCGATATTTTATTGTTAATTTGTAGCGTTGAACAAGTAAAGGCATCTTATAATTAATTACGTTCCATTCATATAGAAAAAAAAAATCTAAGCAGGCCAAGAAAAAGAAAAATATTCGAGATTAGGGAGTCAGCTTTTGTCTTGTTATCATGGATTTTATTTGAGGGATGGGATTAGGTATAAAGTAAAAATAAGATGAAATCATGAAAGCCTTAGACATCTCTCCAAACCATTGCAAATAATCATGTAATCAAATTTGTAATGCGAAAATATTATAAATTTTAATTTCGAGTATTTGTATTTTTTTTTTTCAAATTAGTGATTTTTAATATAAAAAATTATAAAAAACAAAAGATTGACCTATACTAAAAACCCTTCAAACCATCTTTTTAATATTTTATTTTCAAGAGTTTATTTAAATTGATTTTTTTTTCTTTTAATATTTGAAATGTCAAAAATGAAATAGTGATCACTAAAATTAGAGTCCAAGGTATAAACAGTTATTCTTATTTGATTAAGGCGCTTCTTCGTTTTCTTTTATTATTAAAAAAAAAAAAAAATCAATATCCAACTTAAAACATTTTTTTTCTTTCTTAATGGCAAATATATTTCATTATTTTCTGCCTTAAGGCCCAATTTGGTTTGGTTTCAATTGGATTCAAAGAAGACCCAGAAAGCAGGATTGTTGATTTTGGACTTTAATCCTCAACCCAAACCCCGATCCTCAAACCCAACAGAAAACCCAAATCCAAACCTTTAACCCTTCTTCCCTCTCCTGGTTGTATCCCAGCGGTGCCCCGTCATCTCTCTCCCTCAGGCGGCACTCCGGTAGCAGCGTTCAAACTCTCCAAGGTCTGTATTTGTTGAAACTTCTTTTTGTTCCGGAGATTGGTTAATTAGTTTTGTTTTTCTGCTGAATTTTTTCTTTGCTGTTTGTGTTATGGATGAGTGGAGTGGAAAGCTGTACTTCCCTCTTTTTATGGCAAGGTGTAACAATTTCCTTTACGATCAGAACAAGTATTGAAGATTTTAGAACTGGAAGTTATGTTTTGAGTATGAAATGCTTTGTCTTGGTCTGCCGTGTAGACTTACTTACACTGGTGCTTCTGTTGCGAAGATTTATTTATTGTTTGTTTGCTATGATTGTTATGATATCGGCATTACTATGATTTTTTGAAGTTGATTGAGGTAATAATTGAGACAAATAAAAAGATAAAAGCTTTCAATTAAGGCGTCCTAGCTAACTTTTTCAATGTGATTTTTCTTTTGCTTTGCAGGAGAATTGAGCTTAGCTGATATTATCCATTTCCTCAATGAAGTTTGTAAGTCTCTTGATTTCTTTATATCTTGTTTAGTAGAAATTGTTTGCAATTTGAAAGGAGAATTGTTTAAAAGGATTATTATTTTATACATTGTCGATGAAATTTAAGAAAATTTAGCAAACGAATTTTTCTGCTTGCCATGTGTACTTCTTAAGTTCTACTCATAAATAAGGAAGTTGATGATATGTTATTGCTTTTGCTAAATAAAATTGTAATTAATTAATAATGAACAAATATTTACTATAGCTTAACACCACTTCTGTATAAATCATACTAAATAAAATTAATTTATCCTTTGTGTGTGTGTGTGTGTGTTGAATTATGATATAGGGGAACTCATTGGGTTTGTGCTTTTGCAGACATGCCTAAGTAAAGGTGGTGGTTTCCATTTCTCACCATGTCATATGTTCAATGTATCCGGGTTTAGGATCTTACTTGATTGCCCCTTGGACCTTTCATCTCTTGCTATTTTCTCTCCCCTTCCAGTTGCTCATCAAGTCCATGAGTCTTTAGATACAGACTCAGATGTTAGGAAAAAGCAGAAGATTGAAAAAACCCTCGATGCAAATGATTTAATACATGCAGAGCCTTGGTATAAAACTGTAAAAAATTTGCACCTATGGGATGCTTCCTTTATTGATGTTGTTTTGATCTCAAGTCCTATGGGCATGCTTGGCTTGCCGTTTCTTACTCGAACCAAGGACTTTTCTGCCAAGGTAACTAGAGTTTGGGACATGTTTCATTTTAAAAACTAGACTATTACGTGTTGATATTTGTTAGCCTTAGCTGAACTTTGTTTGTGTGCCCTTCTTTGTAACCTTTTCAGATATATGTGACTGAAGCAACAGCAAGAATAGGACAGCTTCTGATGGAGGATCTTGTTTCAATGCACATGGAATTAAGGCAATTTTATGGACCTGAAGATTCTTGTTTCCCTCAATGGATGAGGTGGGAAGAGCTTGAAGTTCTTCCATGTGAACTGAGGAAAATAGTATTAGGCAAAGATTGTGAAGAGCTGGGAGCTTGGATGCCTTTGTACAGGTAATTATCTTTCCTTAGGTCATTTCTTTGTACTTATCTCTAAATTAGTTTGGCACACCTTTTGGTTGCACGGCTTGTACAAGTGTTATGTTAGTCTTCAGGCATGAATTCTTATTGGTCATGTGGATTGAGATCCTTTTAAATAACAGACAGGGTTGTTGAATTCTTATTGGTCATGAATTCATATTTTGTGTGACAGTCAACTGATTTTTAATCTATTAAATGCATTTCTTTCCATATTTATCCCTTTATAGCTTATTGAATGTAGAAGTTGATAAATAAGAAATTAATGGAGGGTGCTTATCAGTGCAGTTGATGTGAAGGATTGCATGAGGAAAGTTCAAACACTAAAATATGCAGAAGAAGCTTGCTACAATGGAACTTTGATCATAAAAGCATTCAGCTCTGGTTTGGAAATAGGGACCTGCAATTGGACGATAAATGGTCCAAAAAGAAATATAGCTTATATATCAAGCTCTATCTTTGTTTCTACACATGCGATGGGTTTTGATTTCCTTGGTCTTCAAGGGAATGATTTGATAATATATTCAGATTTCTCATCCCTAGATACTACAGAAAATATGGAGAATGAAAATACTTACTTTGATCCAGTTACTTCATCGAATGTTAGGTAATTCTGCTTCTATGTAATGATATATTGAGTTAGTCTTTGCTGGGATGCCTTTTTCTTTAAGAGAATACTATATATATATATATATATATATATATATATATATTTTAGATTGCCAGTATGGTAGAACTGAAATTCTATGCCTCATCATTGCAGTGATGATGTCAACAATTTGGAAGAGATGGCTGCATCCTTGCTTAAGGATGATGAAAGTATGGAGGAAAGAGAGAAACTAGCTTTTATATGTACCTGTGCCCTTGATTCTGTTAGAGCTGGTGGATCAGTTCTCGTTCCGATTGAGCGACTTGGAATTGTTCTGTGCCTTTTGGAGGAAATGTCACTTTTGTTGGAGTCTTCATCTCTAAAGGTGTTGCATTTTCCTTTTTGTTTCTTTCGGGTTTATGTGTTTAGCTACTCATTTTCACAGACATCTGAAGACATATAAACGCAGAGGCTTACAGTCAAAAGGAACACTGGAGCTCACAGATATGAGAGGGACTGAGAGAGGGAATTGTTGTTTCATAGTCCGTAAAATTTTTTGTTTCTTCATCGTAATCAATTTTTATTAACTAAAACTGAAGTGATCCTATCCAGCTGTATGGTTGATATGATACCTTGGAACTGGGGACATCACAGGGTGAGGCAGCCTTGGCTTTGTCCACACTTTTAAGACCCAAGGCTTGTATAGGGCTAGGCAATTTAGACATTAAATCTATTTAAAGGCCATGACCTTCTTGATTAAGTTTTCTGATTGAGCTGTTCTGTAAGCAGAGAAAAATTAAAGATGTTTACTTGTATCCTTGCATCAAGTCATACTTCTTTGCTAACAGTCATATGGTATATATCTCTGGTGCAGGTTCCCATATACATTATATCTTCTGTAGCAGAAGAATTATTGGCATTTACCAATATAATACCTGAGTGGCTTTGCAAGCAGCGGCAAGAGAAGGTAAATCTTAATCAGTAGCTTATTGTTTCAATTTAAATATCAGACCTTTTTTATTTATCTCTTTGTTGGTTTGACAGCTTTTTTCTGGTGAGCCATTATTTGCACATGTCAAGCTCATAAAAGAGAGGAAAATTCAAGTGTTTCCTGCAGTTCATTCACTGGAATTATTGTAAGTTATGCCTTTTTGTTTCTGTTGCTATTCTTGTAAATGCAAAATCTTTGATTGCGTCTTTTTGTTCTATTAACCTATTTTAATTTTTGCTGTTAGATCCTTAATTAATATTTTAAACAGAATTTAAACTTTGTGTGAGAGACTGAAAGGGATCAGAATTTGGAACAGGATAAATATTAATTTGTGATCTAGGTAGTGGTGGAGGATAACTCTGCGCTTCTCCTATTTTGCATGCAAATGCTTTTGTAGTTCATAGGGTGGAAGAAATTTTGCAAATGCTCCTTGTTTGTGTGAGGTATATCACTCAGCCTATTGTAATGTTTTAAAATTGATGTAGCAGAACAATTTTACCCAAACTGCTGTAACACTGGCTTAAGAATCATGTTTCTTGTCATTCATCAAAGAGTTCAAATAAAAGGTTCGTGTTTTTTTTTTTTCACTACTTCATGAGTTATGAGAAATCTTTTTTCATATCTTTTACCAAATGCCAATGCCTCTTTATCTGTCCATTCCAGGTTCCAGTAACATCAATTAGATATCATTCAGAAGGAAAGATTTATAATGGAAGAATAATAAAACTTATTGATAAAGCGTTAGAATGTCTTTAGAAATTAGAAATCAGTTTGATATGGTTGAGGATTTCTGCGGTAATCATGTATCATATATTTACTATGAGATGCTAACATTATGTATATAGAACCAATTGGCAGGAACCTTGTGTCGTATTCTGTCCTCACTGGAGTTTGCGGCTCGGTCCAGTTGTACATTTGCTTCAACATTGGTGCTCAGATCCGAAGTCTTTACTTGTACTTGAGGTGCTTCTTTGCATCTATGCTTTTATCAAAGCATCTTATTATTGTTTCATGGCCAAACTTATGATAATTATCAATGCTTTTTAGCAATGGAATAAATTTATGTGAATTTTGCAGAGTGGTGTTGATGCTAACATAGCTCTCTTGCCTTTCAAGCCAATGGCAATGAAGGTTATTCAATGCTCCTTTCTGTCTGGAATAAGGTAAGTTTTAATTCTCTGTCTCTGTCTCTCCCTCTCCTCAAGATGCGCACATGCAAGTAATTTGCATAAAGAGCTTTAAGCTTGAGGAATGCAGTTTAAAACATCTGTCTTGCATGCTGCTTTTGGGTAGAAAAATTTTATGTTCAATAGAGGGATTGGCTTGGCAAAAAGGGCATGTAGTGGGCACTGTTCTATTTTTTTGGTGAATTAGAATTCTTCGAATATATGCAAGATTGTTTAAAACCATCTTGAAGTTTACAATATTTCAAGTTGAAAATGACAGAAGTGTGAAGCTTGGTCTTTATGTATATGGCGGAAAAAATTGAGCCGTACCTTTTTCTTCGTCAAGTAAATAAACTGTTTTATTCAACACCAGTTAAGGTTATCTTTAAGCAAATTCCTGTAGCTTACCCTGAAGTCTGACGATGTGGAATATGTGTTACTACTACTACTATTGCATTTATGTTTCTCTCTTTTGCCTGCAGGTTGCAGAAAGTTGAACCATTACTAAAGACATTGCAGCCAAAATTAGTTCTGGTGATCTATTCTACTTCTGCTGATGTTTATTTTTACTCTTGATATATAAGATTTTATTTGTCTAACCTTTTTAAGACAGTTTCCCAAGGATTTGAGATGCAAGATCCAAATTTCAGAAGCAAACACGATATTTCTATTCTCTGAAAATGAAACATTACGCATACCAAGCCCAAAGGAGACCACAGATATAGAGATTGCAACAGATTTGGCTTCCAAGTTCCACTGGAAAACATTGAAACAGGAAACAATCACAAGGCTGGAGGGAGAGCTTTTCATGGATCATGGCAAACATCGGTTACTTCCCAGGTTCCAGCCGGCAGACTCCAAGCAACAAAGACCATTAGTACACTGGGGTTCTCCAGATTTAAAAGTGCTTCTGACTGAGTTGTCCAAGATGGGCGTTTATGGAACCATAAAACAAGTTAGGGATGATGCTATATCTGAAAATGCTGCTGGCATTATAGACATCCAGGGTCCCGAGAAAGCCTTGATTTATGTTCGAGAGAGTGGTACTGTTATAACTGCTGCTGATGAGAATTTAGCCTCTCTTATTGTCAAAGCTATAGACATTGTTTTGAATGGAGTTTAAATGAAATATAAGTTCTCTCTTACATCATTTATTCATCCATTTCGAAATGAAAGCTACACTGCCATATGAGTTTCACTTTACTTTTGGATTGCATTTAGAATGTGAAACATTCAAGATTAATAACAGTAGGGATTGAGGATATATAAAAGATTTTACCAAAACATGTTTTTGTATGTTTTCTTTTCATTTGACTGATGGTATTAATTATGTGGGTCTGGAGAAAAGAGAATGCAGTGCTGAAACACGAATTATATTTTGGAAACATAATTTATTATTGAAACTTATGTACAAGCAATCAGATTGGAAACAGAGTTTGATTAGTTTTATCCGGAAAAAGGGTTCCCATTACAGATCATATTAAAACACCAATATAAACAATCCATGGTCCGAATTCTAACTGATACATGACAGAATGAATCAGATCTTTCCACCAAGTAGGGTCACCAAGAAGGTTCTGTAGTCTCCAGATGTATCCCCTATTACTGCATCATCGAGATTGGACTTGTAAATGTTGAAATATTCTCCTCTTACTTTCATCATGTCGATTTCTGCTCTAGTTACAATGGCTCTTGTCAATGAATCTTCATCTGTTCCCAGCCCAATGATGGAAGTTCCAATAACCTGTCAATGGTTTGAACAGATAAGAAGCCAACCCAAATAGAGAAACGACAGAAACAACATGGTTCTCATGGATTATTAGTTAACTAAAAGCAAACCAATGCACAAGACTTCTTCCAATGTAGGCTCTGAAAAAGATCATATGCATACAATTTTCTTTTCACATTAACAACGAAACTTTTTTCGTGACTTGAACTTGTGACATCTGTAGACTGCAACTTGTCTAGAAAAGGATAGAATTACCTCTGCAAAGTGCTTCTCTGGGGAATCTATGCATAAAACAGCCATTTTTAAAAGTGATTCCAAATCACCCTTCCCGGATTTCATGATGTCCTGCCAAAAGATCTCCTCAGTCGAACGGAAAATGATAAATATATAGACTACTACCGCTTGTAGATGGAAGCAGAACCTTGTCGATAGGATTTCCATATTTCTTCTTGTAGCATTCGAATGTTGTCCTGAGCTGATAGAAATTTCTTGTAGCAAGTATATACACTACATCATCATGAACCAAATCCTTTGTTTTGATAGCCTCATGTAACCTGTCTGCCTCCAAGTTGGCTATATCCATGTCCACCAATTCCTTGTCATACCTGTAGGAAGTTACTAAGCTCACCAAAATCTGTGCATCACCAAAATTAACAACTCAACCGGCTGTTTTGCAATTAAGGGTGTAAACAAAAAGAAAATTCTACGAACAATCTGAGAATATATTCGGATTCTATTTGCTTCTATTCCTTTATTAAGCTTACAAGTTAGTGTTCCTTCTTTATCAAGTGTGTATTAATTCTGATTACCGTTACCTTCTTGAGGGGCGTAGGTACTGAAGCTACAATATCTTCTTCGAGTGAACAGTCGAAGAGAGAGCAATAGGCCTGCCTTACTGCCACAAGATGCTGAGGAGACGATGCACATGACATCTCAACTATGATTTCTAGATGCTTGACACCCTCCTTCCTCGACTTCAATGCTTCATTAGCCAATCTGGCATCCCTCTCAGAAGGATCATATGTCCAAAGAATGACAGCTTTCTGTCAAAACATCAGAAATTTTATTCTTAAAGTATGACCATAGGAACACGCATGGATGTGAACTTTAGTTTTCAGAAAAGAAATTGTTCCTTAATCATGGAAACAGTTCAACGAGTTTGAGAATCATTCCAGGACTAAAACCAAGCCTCTTAATATCGAGAGTGAGCCTTGGTGCAACCATAAAAGTAGTTTTTTTGTTATATGAAGATCACATATTCAAGTCATAGAAAGAGTGTCTCCATTAATACAGAGAGAAAGTTGCGTACGTATGACCCCCTCAAACCTATAACCCATAACGTGGGAGCAGCCTAGGTCTGGTTATAACCTGGTTGAAAATGTTTCTGACATTGTTAAACTTCAAGAGAGATTTCAAGGTTCTGATCTTTAAGAGTTTGCTGCAGAAATTTCAATAGACAATCATTGAAACTTTGGTGGGAAATTCACATTGATCTTAATTCAATCAACTAAACAACCACGTTGGAATTTACAGTAAGGAACTCGTCATGAAAATAATAAATTGGAGCAGCAAAGATAACATACTCTAAAATCACCAGATAGTTCAGAATTGAGAGCTTCAATCAGACTTTCATTGTAAAGCTGCTGATAAGTTTCTCTAATCTTCTTCCTTTGACTTGCATCTCTGTGTCCTAATATCTCAGTTATCCCCTCCTCATCCGTTCCCAATCCTACAAACAATTTCCCAGCAACATCAACAGCAACATCAACAGCAACAACAACAATTTAAGTTATAACAAGATCATAAAATCATCTCAGATTCTCAGGAAACAAAAGGAAAATAAAATGAAAAGAATGGAGATAGAGAGGAAACCTTGAAAAGCTTTCTTGAGTTTCTCAGAGTCCTCTTCTGGAGAAGGAGTGGCATCTAGTACTTTAAGTGAACCCATTCCTCCAATCTTAAAACTAGATTCAGGGATATGTGTTTTTGGTTTGCTTGTGAAAAGTTTCTTGAAACTCTTCATCATGCTCTGACTCTCTAAGTTTCTTAATTTCTTCAGTTTCTGTTGTATTCCCTCCTGATAGTTTGCTGAAGATCAGGACTTGTTATCTTTAATTTTGTAGATTTTAACACCCTTAAAAAAATGAATTAATTTATGGAAAATGAAAAAGAAAAAAGAAAAAGAAAAGCTAAAAGATCCTTTGGTTTTGACATATTTATGTAATCTTGCAATAAGTTTTGCAATTTATGTTTAGTGCCATGGAGTATTGATATTTGCTTTCAATTGGTAACAACTATTGCTTCTTGTTACTCATCATTGAATGCAACATTTAATATAATAATTCAGAAATACATCAGTTTCCATGAGTTAATTATCAAGCGCCTCTTAAAAGGATTGTATGAACTAGTAAAGTTAAGCTTCGGATTTCCTTTCATTTAGATTGTCATTATCAATTGAAGGCTTGAAGTTAATAATTCTAGATAATGTGAACAAAATGTTCAATTTCTGGTGTTACTGTCCAAAACCCATTTTATCTTATAATTTACTGATGAACATCTTTCCCTGTTGTTGGTAGGTTGATATCTCTCTCAGATTTTATATTTTAGCGTGTGATATTTAATATGGTAGGGTATGAAAGGCTTGATAATGTCCACATTGCTGTAAGATTTCATTTTGCTGCAAATTTGTTCTAATATTTCTGCTTAACAGTTTCACATTGGTTAAATTAAACTGCATTAAAAATTTCATTTTTTCATATGTATGATTGGAGATTTGTTCTTACATGCAACAGAACCGTAGTTGAAAAATTGTCACCTCCAAACAGAAAAAAAAAAAAAACTTACACGCGCGCACAGACACACAAAATTTAAACAATATTTAACCTGATAATCTATGTGAGTGAAATTGAAATAACCCACATTGCTCCCAACCTTCTTCCATGATCACAAAGAAATTAGTTTGATATAAAGGAGAAAGAGACTTATATCTATAAAGAAGATGTTCAAAGCTGATCTAACAGATAAGAGAAGGACAAACAACAAAGGACCAAGTATTGGAATTCCTTTAGAATCACGTGGTCTGATCTATAACCTTTTTAATTGAAAAATAAACTGTGAAAATCTTAGCTGTCAATGGTTCTTCAATTATATATAATATATGGTTCTTAGGTCCACACCACCTAAGTTTCTATCAATATTTAATTATTTATTCGACTTGCATTTTCACGTGATTAAATTGTATGATTTCTTCGATTCCAAGTGTCAATATCAATCAAAATTAGCTAATAAATTTATGACATGGACATGTGACAATTATTTAACTTGACTCATTTATAAAAATTTATATCATGAATTTAAACAACTTTGAATTGTATAATTTTCAAAAGCATTAAAAAAATGAAAAGTCGGTTGATTTTGTTACTTTTATTATTTGATTTAAAGTAGGTAATTGGGGCTACAATGCAAATTAAAAAACTTAATTTAAAACATAATTATTCCGGAATAAAACTTAAATCATTCATTTCTCTATTCACTAACATTAGAATTTAATTTTTGATTCTTTTCAATATACTTTTTTATTTTTTATTTTTTATTTGGGGACAATTCAGTATGTTCTTTATTCATTTTTAATCTAGTAAGCTTTTACTTTTTCTTTTTCTTTTATATATATATATATATATATATATATATAAAGGTGTTGAACCTGAATGATAATGCACAGTCTAACCTCCTTTCAAATCAATTAAAAAAAAGAAAAAGAAAAAGAAAAGATAGGTGCTTGATTTTTCCATTTTTTTCATTTTAAATTAGAGAAAGATATAGAAAGGCCAAAAACCTAAAAGCCTAGTGAATAGTGATACAAATGCTTGACAAAAATTACTAACAAGGGTTGATTTAAAATGTTTAGTTTGTTTTTCTTGGTTTCGTTAACATTATTCAGAATGTGAAATCCGACTAGGTGATAAGTAACTAGATATGTATGTCCTAACTCGAACCTATATCTATCATTGAAAAATTTTCACCAAAAAAAAAAAAAATTGCTTGGCAAGTTTGGTTATTCACAAATTAACATGGAAATACAAGATCATAATGAACTTGCAAATGTGCTTCTGATTGAATTGAGCATGGCCTTCTCTCCATGAAATTAGTGATCATGATGAGTTTGTTAAAAGGTATTGCTAAAAAAGAAACACCACTCGAGCATCCTTACCTAGTTGTCTGTCTTTGTATTTTTGCTTGTAATTAATGTTTTGGAAAAAGACACTCAAATATGGACAATGGAGTGATTGACAATTTAATCAAACTGTTCCTATATCAGACTGTATAAGATTTTCCCACGTTTCAACCAAGTATGACACACAAGTGTTAGCAACTTTGTTATGGATATGAGAACCAACAAATTGCTTGAAATCCTTCATACTTAATTTCCTAGCTATAATTTATACATATATTAAAAAAACCTTGATTCGTATTTTAGAAGACAACATATGAAAGTCTTAGCTGTCAGTGCTTCTTCCTGGGACCTTGCTAGCTGGACTGTAATTAAAACATGACTCCATTCTCTGCCACACTGTGATTATTGAGAGTGAATCAATAAAAAAATGACAGAAAAGAAGATAGATTTAGAAACATGTTTCAGGAGACAATTATTCCGTCTCACCAAAAAAAAAAAGGAAGACAATTATTCTGCAGGCTAGGGGGAAGATGATGCTTTGTGTTATTCCTTAAATTTACTAACTAATGATGCTTTAATGCCCACAATAACAGTATATGATACTTGACTGATCCTGTACTTAATAAATTAAGTTCAATTTCCTTTTTTTCCAAATTTTAAAAAAGACATATATATATATATATATATATATATATATAGCAACTTGGTAATATAAGGAAAATCAGATAAATATAAACAAAGAAATTCTTTTAATGCTATAAAGTAGTAAGACAATATTGTTTTTTGTTAGGTAAGGGGACAAATCTCAATTGGCAATGGCATGATAGGAGGGTTGGACCCTCAATTTTGTTTGATTAAAATGTTTGCTATAATTGTTCTTCATAAAAGTTTTTTACTCAAAAACTTTTTAATCTGAAATATCAAAGGAAAGAAATACTCAGAATATTTAATAACACAATCTAATTGACAATATTGTATCAAGTACCACAATTGTCATAGATTTATATTTTTTTGTAAAAAATATCATAATTTGAGAATAAAGAAAATGAATTGTAGATATTGAGATTTAAACATTAAATTTGTAAATTAAAAATCACATTTTAAAAAGATTGGTGAACCAATTTAAACATTAATGCAAGAGCAATTTCAATCCTAGATTTGTTTTATATCTAAGAGTCAAACATAAAATTTGACTTATTTGCTTTTTTAATAATTAGATGGTGCTTAGCTGTATGGAAGAAAAATCTTATATATATTATCAGTATCTCTTATTTATAATTTTTATAGGATATCATTATCAATTTTATTTAATCAACATATTATATATTCATCATCATATGTACTAAAAAAAATACATATAAGTCAAAAGAATGATGTTATGGCATTATGGATTTTTAAAGATGAAAATGAGAAAGAGTAACAAAAAATTTTCTACAACAAATATTTTATTTTTCAATCAAACTAATATTTTCTTTAATTACCCAAGTTATGTTTATAAAGAGATTAAGATGATAAAAGATGCTACTATGTACTTTTGTAACCAAAGAACTAAACAAATATGTAATTTATTTTTGTTTTATTTTATTTTCTATGATATATGTATAATCGACATTAAAAAATAAAATTAAAGTGTTAAATCAAAGACTTTGGCTGTTTCAACAAGAAAAAAAAATCACAATGCTAGATGAGATTGAAGGAGGAAAAATTGAGTTTAATTTTTCAATTTTATTTTTTCCATCATCCTCATCATGATACAAGACATTGACACCTTGAAAACAAAACAACTTTTTATTACCAAAATTATAACCCAAAAATATCTGTTAATTAATTTTATCTTACATCGATTTAATTTTTTAAATTATTTTTAATATTATATTTTAAATTAAAATTGTTTTTAAGTTGATGCATTAACATATAAGTACCTTCCTTCTTTAATTATTTTAAAATTTTGCTGAGCCAACTATTTTGCTGCCTGAGATAATATAGTGATGAGGTTAGCCTAACCTTTCTATGAAGAGTCTATGATATGGCTGTCCAAGGGGTAAATTGTGCAAAATCAGCTATTAAGTGGTTAAAAAAAATTGAATTAAAAAGTGGGTTCAAGTAGTAAATGCCGAAAATGTATGGACTATATTAAAAATAGAAGAATGTTACAAAGAATTATTAATGATGCCAGGATTGAAGTGTTACCTAAACCAACCATTATTTTGTTTCTTAATTTCATCATTAATTAATTTGTTAATTATGGTCCAGTTTTTTTTGTATTTTCTTTGTAGTTTTTTTTCCCAAAATAACCTTCCAAGTTGATATAAATATATTTCTCCTTCCTCGCAATTTTAGTCATATATAGAACACTAATTTTTCCAGAGAATGGCTCTTCCAGATGATCTTGAAGCTCTTAATGAAGCCTTTTCAGGTTCTTCCATTTTCTTTTCTCTAACTTCAATTTTCATCATCTTCCATATTCTTCTTTACCTAAATTGTAATTTTTCACTGAAATTCTTAGAATGTTTCCCTTTTGATTCTTAGTATTGCTTCCAAATTGTCTATAATTTGGTGAACTTTTCACTCAAAGACATTTTTTCTCTAAGATAAGAATTTTTATATTGTTTTCCATTTCTTAATTACTGCTTTGCAAATGCTAGCCAGCATTTCTCCTTCTAGCATGCCAAGGAATTCAATTCAAGCAGAAGCTAAACATTTCCTTTATCAATTTGTTATATTCCCTTTTCCCATGTCATTTTCTTTCCAAATATTCTTATAAATTCTTGTATTTTAAGTTCAATTTATCTAATTTTTCAAAAAAGTTTTAGTAAATAGCATAGTTAATTTGATCATTGAAGCTATCTAGCTAGTTAATTCTCTGTTTAAAAAATTTATAAATGATCAATTTTAATTATTTTTTTTCCTTTTCAGGGATTGGAGTGGATGAGAATTCATTAATCTCTATAGTGGCCAATTCAAACCCTGAACACAAAAAATCCCTTAGGAAGGGATGTTCTAAGTTGTTCATTGATGATGAAAATGGATTTGAGCGATTGGATCAATCTATCATTAAAAATCTCAAACTCGAATTCAAGCGATATTGGGTGTGTTACATTATATCTTATTTGCATATATGCATACATAAATCAACATTTAGTATTATTTTTAGCTTAAAAAAGTCAAATCTGTTCATAATTAGTAAATCCCCTTGTTTTCTCTTCTTTCTTCTTCAAATAAAATGAAAATGAAAATAAAAAAGAGAGAGAAGAAGCACCATCAGCTCAATCTTCCTGAATGACCTAGTAATAGGGCAAGAGAGATTTTTGGGATTGAAGTGTAAAAGCAGTTTCATTGATATAATCTATACCCATGTAATATATGCATATGTACAACTAATAATAAATCAAATGGCTATTTTTTCTTGGAAATTAAAACTTAGTAATAAAAGATGTAGAAAAATTACAAACAAATTACGAAGTAAGAATTTTTAAGAATTTTGATCAACTCTCATTTAAGTTAGGGAGTTAGCAAAATGATTTACTTCTCTCTATATATGAAGGGAATCGATTTCCCCAAGATTTAAGAGAGATTTTTCTTTGTTTTTTGATATTGGAAAACTAGAATTAATTAATTATAATGTCAAAAGATATGCATAGATGATATATTTCTTGGGGTGTATGTTTTATTTTTATTTTATTTTTTGTGGTCGTTAGGATGCCGTGGTGCTTTCACTCTTGCATCCTTGGGAAAGAGATGCTCGTTTGATTGAAAAGGCAATGAAAAAGGGCCCAAAACACTATAATATCATTGTAGAGATAGCATGTACCAGATCATCAAATGAATTATTGGGTGCAAGAAAGGCTTATCACTCTCTGTTTGATAAATCCATCGAGGAGGATCTTGCTGCCCACATTAAGGGTTGTGAGCGAAAGGTGAGTTTCATATATATATATATATATATATATATATATATATATATATATATATATATATATATATATATATATTTGTTTTTACAATTAGAGTATTTTTTGGTCAATTTGTTCGAGACTAATATCTTTTTAACGATTTTAAGGATGCATCCTTCATATCGATATAATGCATTTAAAAAAATTAATTCATTTGGATGTTGATTCCAAAACTTAACTTTAGACTTGACATATATTAAGGTCTTATAAAAAAATTTTGGGTCGAGTTCACATGAAAAGTTATTAATCTCAATAATTTTTTAATAGTCGAAGATAAGAGATAAAAATTGTTTAAACTCGAATCTAATCTTTCAATTATGTTACAATTTTTTTAATCGATCAAAACATGGTTGGCTCGTCTCGACAAATTTACTATATCATTAATTTTATGGGACATCCAACCCAATTATAGTGTCTACTTTGGACCTTCGACAATGAAAGCCTTATCATGTTTTCCCTTTATCCATTGAACAGCTCTTGTTGGCACTTGTAAGTGCTTACAGGTATGAAGGGCCAAAAGTAAAAGAAGATGTTGCAAAATCTGAAGCCGAAATCCTTTCCAATGCAATCAAGAACGCTGACAAAAGAAAACCTATTGAGGACGAAGACGCAATCATGATCCTGGCTACAAGAAGCAAACCACATCTTAAGGCAGTCTACGAACACTACAAAAAAATCTATGACAAGAGCCTCATTGAGGTACAACGAACATGAAAGAATGGATAATTCAAATATAAATGTGGCAATGATAAGAAATTGAGAAATTAATTATATGCATTTGACTCTCTCATGCCTAATTTTTTTGTTTAGGATCTTGAAGGTGAGGGAATTTTAAAAGACACTGTACAATGCCTGTGTACCCCTGAAGCATATTTCTCCAGTGTAAGATTATTATGAATTTTAGTTTTTAGTTTTTTATTTTTTTTTAATTTCCATTTTAGTTTTTTGAGCTTTTATTGTCCTCCTCCTTTTCAGGTTGTAGATGCCGCTCTCAGTGCTGATGCGGATGAGGAATCCAAAAAAGCACTGACCCGAGTGATTGTAACCCAGAAAGAGGCGTTGGTGAAGGAGGGTTATGTTCCTAACACAATTCAAGGGACTCTTAGAGGGCTTTACAAGGATTTCATACTTGGCTCGCTAGCCTTGCAAGAGGAAAAATAAAGAAGCCATCTAGCTAGTTGTATTTGCTATTAGTGATTTATTCTTATTCACATTGCTTGTGTGAGAGTTAACCCAATTGAACTCTTATGATAATTATGGAGGTTGGGATTACTTGGATTCGACTCAAGCATTTTAACGATAATATGCTACAACTCTTTTTAATCACTCGATTAAAAAATATTGACATCCAATTGAACTCTTCACCGAACTCAATCACAACTTGCTCGCAAAATGAATTGTGGAATAAGTTTATGGAACAAATATTAAACGATCCCAATTGACTTTCACCTAGATTAAATCAATGATAGAAACCAACCATGGCTATCTCCATGTCATTGACAAAATAAGATCATGTTATTATGAATTTAGTCTCTAATTCTTTTGTTAAATTTTATGCTGCTATATATTAGTTTCTTGAATTTGCTAAAGATATATATATATATATATATATTTATATATATATATATATATTATTATTATCTTGTTAGTAGACTTTTTATATTTTACAAACGGAGTTAAGATGATAACACATACTCTATTTTATTTTTTAAGTTTTTTTTTTAAATATTCTTAAATAACATGTACTACCATTTTAATATCACTTGCACAGTTTTAAAATTTTATTGAAAGTGTATTAAATAATTATCTTGTATATATATATATATATATTTATTTTTTAATAATTTTAAAAAGTATATATCATCATTTTAATTTTATTTGTAAAGTCTAAAAATTTCATTGACAATCTAGTGGATAATTATCTATATTATTGAGTAATCAAATTTACTTGCTACATAAGTTTACTTAACGAAGAAAAGGAATTGTTAAACAAAAATTTATGAGAAAATTGATTTTGACAGGTAAGTTAATGGGCTTATAATAAAGAAATTTCAATTGGGTAAGATACGAGGGACAAAAGTAAATAAAATTGTAAGATTTATGTGGTTGGGTGTACGTAGATCAAAAGAGATTTCTCATGAGTGTAAACATTAGAGTTTGGTTAGGATTTGATGGAGATGCGGTGGAACCCTCCCTCCAAATAACACAAAATTATAGGTGAAAAGACTATTTCACTCCTTTCTAAATATTTTTTATTATTTTATTAAAATTATTTTACTTAATGGGTTTTTTTTTTTTATCAATTTCACAAAAACCTATCTTACCCTCCATTCAAATTAACACTGATTAAAAAAATAAAAAAAAAAAGTAGCTGCCGTAATGTAAAAGACTAGCTGCCATGCTTGGATTTTCTCGGAGAAAATCAAAACTTTATAGAGATTTGCCTGCTTTGATCCTCATGAAGGGTATTGAAAATTTGCCAGGTGATTGCTTGCAATCGATATTCAATCGTCTAAATGAAAGTGATTCGGAAGAAGTCCAATTTTTGTAGAAGTCTAATTCAGATCGGGATTATTAATTAATTGAGAAAAATTAGATCTAGAAATTGAGTTTGAGTCAAAGACTAGAGGCTTTGGTGATGAGGATAAGAATTATTGGTCATTAAATTTATCTAAACAACGTAGACATTACATGCTATTAAAAAGGCAAAGCCTAACTACTGTACTACTGAATTCTTCTCAAAGATTATATTGCCAGTTTTCACAGGTTTGCTTCGATTTCGTGCTCTCTTAATCTCTTATTGTTGAAGACAATGGAGGGTGCTGAGAATTTGCCACTAGATTGCTTGCAATCAATATTCAGTCGTCTTAGTGGCCGTGACTTGAAAAGTGTATCTCTTGTTTGTAAAGAGTTTTTGGCAAACGTTAATCTTTCCAAGGAAAGCTTAAAAGTTGTTCATCCTAAAGTCAGTGTGCTTTCTGCACATCTCAAGCGATTCACATTTCTCAAAAGGATCGATCTAAGAAGCTTTGATGGTGATATAGATGAAGCCATTGTTGAGATTGCACGGTCTGGAAAAGATATCGAAGCTCTTGATATTTCATGTCTAGAAGGAATCAAGATTGAGACATTGGTTTCAAATTTAAAGAATTTAAAGATTTTGAACTTCCACATGGTAGGTCATTTGCAAGATAATGATCTCGTGTTGATAGCAAATTCGTTTCCGAATTTGGAAGAACTTCATATTGGTTATTTCTCTACAGAGGGGATTTTGAAAGAAGGGATTGAATATTTGGCATCTAAGCTTAAGAGATTAAAGACAATTGTTCTTTCCGGAAAACATAAGATTTCTGATAAATATTTACTTGCTTTTTCCTTGAATTGTCTTTTTCTAAAAGAGGTCGTTATCTGCAGTGGATGTCATACTGTGACAGAAAATGGCGTTGGCCTTCTCCTTCGCAATAGTCCAAACTTGGAAACTCTTTGCATTGCATTTGTTAAGCTGAATTCTTCACAGTCTACCATTACCTTTGAAAATTCCATTAGCCATGCCAAAGCCTTAAGTTATCTTCAATTCATAAAAATGGAAGTTTCTGACACACTTCTTAACGCAATTGCAAAAGCAAAGCTTCAGTTAAAGAAATTCTGGCTGACGATTTGCAACAATTTTACAGTTGCGGGTTTACTTGCGGTTTTAGCTGATTATCAGCTCACTCAATTACACATTACTGGATCTAGGACTGTAGATCGAGATATTAATCTTCTTTTAAACGGGAATGTCAGCAAACTCACTCACATAGAAATCAGCCTATGCGAGGTGACAAAACCAACATTGTACTTGCTATCAACCAAGTGTCCTGCACTAGAACAGCTCAGAATCAGTTCCAATGGAGACCGTCAAAGTGAACATGTAATTGATGAATTGGGATTCCTTTTCCCCAATTTAAGGGTTCTTAATTTGTGTTTAGGTTACCACCATATCACAACCATAAGCATTAAAGCTATTCTGAAGAGTTGCAAGTTTCTTAGAATACTGAGACTAGGAGGACGCCTCATGGAAGAGTTCATTGAGGCTGATGAATCAGAACTTTCAGAATTGAAATTGGAGGAGTTAACACTAATAAATTCAAAGATAGGTGATGAATTGCTTGCACAAATAGCAAAGATATGTCCTCGGCTGGTGTATTTGGATTTGAGCTTTTCATCAAAACTGACGACTGAGGGTGTAAAGCGAATCATCAAAAACATCACAACTTTGAATTGCTTATGTATCCGTGGCGGTAATCATATCAATCATAGTGTTTTGTTGGAATGGATGTTATCTACAGGCAACTTTGCTTCTCTGGAGAAAATTTATGTTGGAGGAAATTGTGATTTCAGCAAAGAACAAAGTGATGGATTCGAGCACCATGGTTGCTTGCTTCTCCGATGGTAAAGATAATAAATTAGGTTCTGTTATATCATTCTATCTTTCTTCACTAATTCATTTGCTCACTCTTTTCACTCTTTATTCTATTTCAGAGCCAATCTACTCTTTCATGAAGGTCAGCCATTACAATGAAATTTAATTTCTTAAATCATAAGATTAAAATCGACTTTTTTTATTACAAATAATTAAACTTATTCCTTACAATTAATAACTTGATTTTTCAGGTTAGCAGTTGAGTGTGGATGGGATGAGAAGAGCTGTGCATGTTCTTCACCTCGACATTGTTTTCTTTTATTTATTTATATTCTTAAAGCAATTAAGATATCCCATGTTTTTATAATTTATGCTAATTATATAAACAATTCTAATTAACCTAGTGATTTTTCCCTTCTCTTTTTTTTTTCCTGCAATTCTACAATATATAAAAAAATTGTCTCATGTTGTGATAAATTGCTAGTTGGTTGTGCTTTTGTGCTCGAATTGTGTTTTCATTTTCAAATGGATTTTACGGAAACAACATTAATCATCTCCTTTATATTATTATCGAAGCATTATCGTTCCTAAAAAACTTTAAACATGGGAGTATGTATGGAAATTTTAGTAATCGTCAATACATTTTAATAGACGACTTTAATTTTGAAGATGAAATTCAAGACTAATCGCATATTATTTATTTTTGAGATTGCCTATCATCTCTTATTTTTTTGGGATGTTACTAAATTGACTCATCACCAATAATATTATTCACACAATTTTTTTTTTTTGAGTCCATAAATCTTATGTGAGAGATAAATTTCCTCTCTAAAGAGGTTTAAATTGAAAATGATGTAATTTCGTGATCCTAATTCTTTTGAATATTGTAATCTTTAATATTGGTTTTAATCAAATTTTCAAAATTTTTATTTTATTATTGTTAATCTCTTTTTTTTTTCAATAAAACTTATTGTTTTTATTGCCAATTCAATATCCAAGAAACCCATCCAAATGGATACGAATTTGTTTTATTCGAGAGTGATAAAACAAACCCAAATATTATAATTTAAGGCCTATTTAAAATTAATTGGCTGAAAAATAATGAAAGAAGTAACAAAATTTATTTTCAAACCATTATAAAAGTTAAAAAACAATACGAGGAGATAAATGTTTTTTTTTTATATAAAAAAAATGGTTTTAAGCAGTGAAGGTTAAAACTCAAAATTTTAAAATTTAAATTTAACTGATATCATCTTTATTTAAATTTAAATGATTTATTATTTAATTATCTTGATTAGAATTCATGTAATTTATTTTTAACGGCAGAAAGCCAACTTTTATTAATGAATTCGACAAAAAAATTTTCAATCATGATTTTATTTATTCGAAAAAGAGGAATTCGAATCTTGTTTTTAAATATAAAATCATACATTAATTCTCAAATTAAATAGTCACATGCATAACCGATGATTTTCATAAAATTGGGAAAGTATTATTTTTCTTTGTCACATATTTCCTCATTAGTATTTACTTGTATATAGAAGGGAATCATTTTGTCAGAATCCTCAATTTATTTTACATAAAATATAAATATGTGTCATGTTAAATCATGTTGGTATAATATACAAGTAAAAATTATCATATTAAAATTCATATCAATATGTTAATTTTTTTTTAAAATTTTTGTATAATAATATTAACTCATTATTTTTTTGTTATTTTCATATTATGGTATACTATTGTATCTAAAATTATAAAGGGTAATAAAACCCAGCATCATGATGAATTTCATGTAACCAAGAAAACAAACGAATTTTAAAGGATAAAATGATAAAATCTGCCACGAGAAGTCTACGTGTGCATAGTTATCTTATACAAGTCTCGGTGTAAAGGGAATGGAATTTTTAGTATTTTATGTACTAATTTTCTTATTTACTAGTACTAATATTAAATTAATATTTGAATATAAAAAATAAACTAATAAAAGTGTTTTAGTTTAATTTAACCATTTATTAGCAACTGTATCTATCTCCAATTAAAAAAAAAATCAAAATTTGATTTTTTTAATAAAATAAAATAATTAGTAGTATTTGTGTCAAATATAATTACAATAAAAAATATATTAGGAAGTGTTTGACTTTGCATTAGCGAGTTAAGGACATCCCGAAAAAGCCTGATTTTTATATCTGATTGACTATTTTATCTTATCCAAATATATCCTTTGTTTTTTCAAATTCTGTAAGCCCTTTATCTTTTTTAACTCCTTCTGCCATATCAATTTTTTAATCTGCAAAGTGAATTTTATGGTTAAAGCTTACTCTTTTTTTTTTTTTTTGGTTTGATGCTCTAATTTTGGTTATCAGTTGATTTTTATATTGTTACTAATATTTATTTGTTTGGTTTGTGTTTTTTTGCAGGTTTAGTTTGCATGATATTAGAGAAGAAAAGTATGGCTGGGAAAATTTTATTACTACTTCTTTGTATGAATGTGGTCTCTTTCATAGTGGTAAAGATCCTTTTTTTGTAACGTTTTTAAATGCATTCTTTATGTAGATATTATGCTGGTTTTTTTCTTTTCAATTTCTGTACTTTAATTGTTTTTGTATGTAGAATGCTGCACCACAAACATGCCCTGCTGATCTTGGTGGAAAATGTGCTGAAGATGGTAAATGGGAAGAGGAATTTTTCCCTGGAATTCCCAAAATTAAGTATGAGGTAAAGACTTTGAATGTGTTGGTGAATAAGGAATTTGGAGGATTGTATATACTCTGTTGCTACTGTAATGTTACTTCGTTCTCTTTTTGAAGATTTTCTTAGAAATCTGAAACATGGTTCTCAATTCAAAGTAGTTTTGATTGCCATAGCTAATTGCACAAAAATGTGATATTTAATAGTAATTTTGACTACAGGGTCCTTCTAGTAAGAATCCACTTTCATACAAATGGTACAACGCAGAGGAGGAGATTCTTGGGAAGAAAATGAAGGTTGGTTTCTATTCTTAACTTTTATAAGATTTATCAAGATGTTGATGGTTGCTGACCAATTATCAATGGTTTAGGACTGGTTGAGATTCAGTGTTGCATTTTGGCATACATTTCGTGGGACAGGTGCTGATCCTTTTGGTGCACCTACAAAGTACTGGCCTTGGGAAGATGGTACCAACTCCATTGCTATGGCCAAAAGAAGAAGTAAGATTGATACTTATTGTCCGCCTATCTCTGATTATTGATTAATTCTAATTCACATCATGTTGTAATTTTCTTTGCTACTTTTTGAAACAATTGCAGTGAGAGCCCACTTTGAATTCATTAACAAGCTTGGAGTTGATAGGTGGTGTTTCCATGACAGGGACATTGCTCCTGATGGCAAAACACTAGAGGTAAGAAATTTATCTTATTGATTCTTCAAGTTGTTTTTATATTTGAATGCTTGGAAATGTACTAGTTTTACTAAACTATCTTAACAACACTCACAGAGCTTTTGACTGTTGTCTCTCAATCATTTTCTTTTATTGGCTTTGTTGTAGGAAACTAATTCAAACTTGGATGAAGTGGTGGCCCTCGCAAAAGAACTTCAGGTTACTGACTGAATATGTAATAATTTTTAAATGGCTGCTGCTCTACTTAAGTAGTGACTTTAGTACTTTTTTTTTTTTTTCACTTTCAATAATTCTACATTTTCTTGACGATGCAGGGAGACAAGATCCGTCCACTGTGGGGTACAGCTCAACTATTTATGCATCCTCGTTACATGCATGGTGGTGCTACTAGGTATTCTTTAATGAGTGACTTGCATATATCCTTGGTATATCCAGTATAGAAAGGATAAGTTTGTCCCTTGATGAACTTAATACTTACTTTTGGATTTGCTTTGCAGCTCTGAAGTGGGTGTATATGCATATGCAGCTGCTCAAGTCAAGAAAGCAATGGAGGTTGGTGTTTACTCATATATGACATCAAGAGGAAACTTTATTTATTTTGTGTGTTTAGGCTACAGTTATGTTTATCTTATTTCTGATAATTGCTTTATATGCTGTTTTGTTCATCTTACAGGTGACACATTATCTGGGGGGAGAAAATTATGTCTTTTGGGGTGGTCGTGAGGGCTATCAATCACTCTTGAACACAGACATGGAAAGAGAGCTTGATCATCTGGTATGTTTGTTCCATATTTCTTACTATGGAAATCTCGTAAATAATGTTTTCCAATGTCAGGTCTTGTTAGTTTTATTTTACTTAAAAGGTTGACTTGATCGATTGAAAGTTTTTTCAAAGTTTCCAATGTGGTGTCCTAGTTCTTATCAACTTTTGTTATTTATTTTGACAGGCAAGATTTCTTGAAGCTGCTGTTGCCTACAAGAAGAAGATTGGATTCAATGGTAATTTTCCTTATAATAATCTTAAGACTGTATTTGAACTCCCCTTTGCAAATATAGATGGCTAGGAGGAGGGGAACAAAAATAAAGGATGCCATTCTGGACCATGGAGTACTCTGCATTTCTTCCCTGTACTTCTTTTTCATCTATTTCCTATTTTACTGAAATTTTGATGGGACTTACTTTGATTCAGGAACTCTACTGATTGAACCAAAGCCTCAAGAACCTACCAAGCATCAGTATGTTTTAACAACGCCTAATGTGCTTAGTTAGTAATACAGTCAACTCCCATTGTTTTTCATATGAACTATGCTTGATTTGTTCCAGGTATGACTGGGATGCTGCAACAACATCTAACTTTTTGCGGAAATATGGACTGCTTGGTAAGCTCTAATGAATTCTCATTTGATCCCTAATGTTGCCTTCCAAGTGATCTTTGATAAATCTGTTAGTTTCATAAATCATGGTTCCAATTTTCAACACTCATCAGCTCCATTTATATTAGAAGAAAAAGGAAAAACAATCTTCCAGCTATTATATATGTTGCAAACTGTGCTTTCCTGAATACAGGAAATTTTTAGTTGATCAGCTCCATTTATTTTAGAAGAAAAAGGAAAACATTCTTCTAGGCAGTTACAGTTTTGACTCAGTTCACTATTTCTTTTTGCAGGGGAATTCAAACTTAACATTGAATGCAACCATGCGACACTCTCTGGTCACAGGTTTGAGATGTTCCATACCTTTAATGTCTCTTGCTTGCTTCTTATTTCTGAGTAAAATTGCCAACAACTGCATTATATATGAATCCAATGCCAACCTGCGGTGGTTGTGTAATTGGCAGCTGTCATCATGATCTTGAGACTGCAAGAATTAATGGATTGCTAGGAAATATTGATGCTAACACTGGCGACCCTCAGATTGGTAACATTCAATACTAAAAGCATTCTATTCTTATGAAGTTTCATGCTTTTAGTTGACAAACATGGAATTACAATCCTCTTGGAGTTGAAGATGATGATTTGTTTGAACACAGGATGGGATACAGATCAGTTCTTGACAGATATTGGAGAGGCAACTATGGTTATGCTGAGTGTGATAAGAAATGTATGCTAAGGATTCTTTATTACTTCTGATAGTTCAAAGAGAGTTTGACTTCCAATAGGGTCACATTTGCTGATTTCACTTTTGTTTATGACAGGGAGGATTAGCACCAGGGGGCTTCAACTTCGATGCAAAATTGTGAGTGTAAACTTTCCCATGTTATTTTCTTTTAGTTGTGTTGTGTCAACTTAGACTCTCGTTATATTTATCTGTTTTAGATAGACATTTATTTTTCTTACTTTTTATGTTTTATAGACGGAGAGAGAGTACAGATGTTGAGGACTTGTTCATTGCTCATATTAGTGGAATGGACACCTTGGCCCGTGGACTCCGAAATGCTGCTAAGCTGATTGAGGTAATATAATATCAAGTTTCATCCATTTTTAGACCAAATTCCACTTTCACTCTTCTCCCCTCCTATTTTAATATATTTGTTGGTTATAGGATGGCTCTTTGGATGAGCTTGTTCGTAAACGATATTCCAGCTTTGACACTGAAATTGGTGCCCAAATTGAGGTAATGTGTTTTTGTTATAACCTCCTTTAAGGCCTAAACTAGGCTTCTCCTGTGGCTAATCTAAGTCATACATCATTCAACAGACTGGTAAAGCTGATTTTGAAATGCTTGAGAAGAAAGCCATGGAATGGGGTGAGCCCAAGGTTTCTTCAGCCAAGCAGGTAATGTTTTTATGCTTATTAACTTCATGACGACTGTGATGACCATGCTGCTCAAATATTAGGTTTGGATTTGGGGTTGGGGTTTATAAAAGTGACAGAAGGCTATGCTTTTCATAGAGTTGAGAATAATTAGTTATTTTTCAAGTTTCCTTTTATATGACAAAAGGCATTACTTTTATATACTCTTGAACATTTTTATTTCACTTCACGTATACAAGCTGTTGACATTCAATAAAATGATCAGTATGAACCAAATCTAAAAGCTGTCGACATTTTTATGTGTTATTGCAGGAACTTGCAGAGATGATTTTCCAATCTGCACTATAGGAGATCTTGATTAGCATTGGATCAAAGTTTTGGGTTTTTTTTTTTTTTTTTTTTTTTTTTTCCATTTCTATAAGGAATAATCTATGATACTTTATCAATAAACACAGTTGTGTAGTTATCCATAGCAATGCAGTAGATAGTTTCAAGTAAATCTGTCCCCACAAAATGATTTCAAACCAATTGAACTCTGGTTGAATGCATCTTACCATGAATGGGAAACATACTTACTTTCCAACCCCTTTGAATGTTGTGTGCGCTGTTGTTGCTGGAGCTAATGTTTGATGTCAAATCTTAGATTATGCTGTACTTAATCAATTGTTGATATTTAGGCCTTGTTATGGATTGAAAAGATTGTCTTGGAGGTAGACTTGACAATTTTAATACAAAATTTTCGTGTTTTACATAATACAAACATAAATTACTGGCTTTACTTGGCGGATCCATAAGTGAAAACTCTATTGATGTCGAATAGAGTATGCAAGTGATTGAAGGAAATGCCATTAGCAACTGCTAAGAATAACAACCACATGCACTCCATTAAAACCAGGTCAAATGAAATACATAAACGACTCCATTAAAATCAGACCAAATGAAAAAAATAAACGACTCCATTAGAACAAGACTAAATGAAGTACAAAAGCTAACATTGTCAGGCCATATAGAAACTTAAGCCAGGATCAAGCTAGTAGTGACTCGAATCAACGACACTTATTAAAATTCTGTAAATGGCCACAGATTTCAGTCTTCCTTCCCCAACAGAGTAAGAAGAAGGGCCTTGTAATCCCCTGAGGTGTCCTTAGCAACAGCTTGATCAAGAGGCACACTGTTTCTTCTGTGATAAAGGTCTTTGATCTCTTTCAGATCCTTTTCAGCCCTTGTAACAATCACTCTGGTAAGAGCATCCTCATCAGTTCCGATCCTTTTGATCGAATTGCGCAAAACCTATAGCAGACAATGCCAAACATGAGTCCATGTATATTCCAATTCTGTTGATGAGGAAAGCTAACCAAATTGGTAATTGGATCATGAGACTACCTTTTCAAAGTATTTTTTCGGGTCTTTGAGGCATCGAACTGCAGTACGTAGTGCCACCAGGAATTCATTACTTGAATCAACAAGCAAATTCTGGAGAAACAGGAAAAAAAAGGTCGACTGAGAATATATACATTGGTCATGAACATAGCTTGTTTTAAGCAATTGAAGATTTGATCAAAGGAGTTTTCTATGTATACCTTAGTGATAGAAGTGCCTTGATCATCTCTGTAGTGATTGAAAGTTGCCAGGAGTTGCATCTTGCTCCTTGTACTCAGGATCCTGATAACTTCTTCATGGTTGAATGACTTGTCTTTGATTGCATCATGAAGAATCTTGGCTTCAGAATTCGCTACTCTGGTGTTTATATCCTCTCCATCATATCTGAATGCACTCACCAAGGCGACTAAGAGCTGCAACAGCAATCAAAAACCTTCATCAATTGCTTATTCCCCAAGTTTTCATCAACCACAAAAAAGGTACACTAGAGTCATATATGTACGCAGTCTGCCCTTTATAGAAAGGGAAAAGCTATTTTCATGTCACAAAGGTGCAATTTTTACCATTGCACTTTTATCACCTATAAAATGAAGAAAGAAAAATAATATTGATCAGGACATGCCTTTCGGATGTCTCCCTTGGTATGAGCAGCAACATCTTCCTCCAGGGAATGCTTGTAGCGAGCCTGATAGGCTCTCCTTACAGCCAAGAGCTCTTCAGGAGATCTGGTGCATGAAATTTCAATGATCACATGGTAATCAGGGCTACTTTTCCTTATGGCCACATTAGCTAAGACAGCATCTCGATCCGCTGGATCCAATATCCAACGATACACTGCTCTCTATATTCACAACAATCAAGCTTAATTACTGTCAAAAACACTGACAATATAATGTTTAAGAATGAAACAGAAATTCTACTGATGCTAGCATTAACCTCAAAATCACCAGAAAGCTCTGATTCAAGGCGCTTGATGAGATCTTCCTGGTATAGCTCTTCATAAGCTAGCCTGATTTGCTTTCTTTGAGCTGCATTTCTATGACCCAGAACTGAAATTATCGCCTTCTCATCAGTCCCCCATCCTACCAAAGTTACAAGGAGAAACAAAAACCTGTTAAAGTCATATAGTTTTCTTTCCTATCTGAACTATAATATGCCTTCGCATAGTAACAAAACCCATGTTTTACAAATTAAAGGACAAATTAACAATATGAGAAAATTTTCAATGTAAATAACCTTGACAAGCCTTTCGAAGAGCTTCTGCATCTTCAAGAAAAGAAACCTGGTTGGGAACATCAATGGTGGCCATTTGTTTTTTACCAACTTTCTCTAATCTCTAGAGATTGTCAATGAATTTCTTGAAGGAAACTTAACTGAGACTCTGATTTATAGTACTAGGTTCCTCAAACTACTCACCACAAGCACATAGTATAGTTGAACTTAACGCCATAATTAATTAATGAAAAGTTAATGTGTCAGACTGTCAGGTCTTGGGAATGGGATGTATGTTTGTTATTTGTCAGAATTATACAAAAGGAATCTACTAAATTTGGTGGACATTTAAGATCTTTAAATTTACGCTTAGCTGTATCTAATTAATATAATATAGTTTAATATAACCCTGGTAAAGCATGATTTTCTAAGGATTAATCTAATTGTAACAGATGCTGCCAATTCAAAGAAAAATCACTCCCATTTCTAACCGGACAGTTGTCACTGAAATATTGCAGAGATAATTCTAAGAGTAATTTGGAAAAGTCTTCTGCTTTGCGACTAATTAAGCTTCAATCAAGTGTTAAATGTTAAAAAGTGATATATATATATATATATATATGAGTTAAATTAGTTGTGAAATAATCGTATTTAGTTATATGAATGCTTAAATTTGATTTATTCATCATTAAATTGAATTTGAATTATTTAAATAATAAATTAATTTGAATTTATTGAATATTTAAATATTTAATTCAACTCGAGAGACTTAGTGACCTAGTCAAACATTTATTTTTATAAATATATTTAAAAAAACCAGGAAGTTTTTAATGCTTATATTTATAATTTTATCTAATTTAGTCAAATCTAGTTTGAACCACTAAAGTAAATTACAAATCATATTTGAGTACAAAAAATAAAGTTTGATCAAATTCAAGTCAAATCTCAAGTCTCAATTTTTTTTATCATGTTAAACTCGCATGACTACATAAATCACTGAATCGAGTTTGAATCTAGATTGAACAATCCCATACACAACACGAAATCGATATATAAAAGTAATACTAATTAAAATTTGATAAAAAATGTATATGAATATGATAATCGTTAAAAAAAAATTATATTTGACGTGTTAGTATGAATTTTAATATGAAACTTTTAAATTTTACATGATACAAACATAATTTTATATGACATAAATACGGATTATATACACTAATTATGAGATCTACTTCCTAAGGAAGATATCACAGAAAGTGGACTATCCACTGAAAGTTATATATTCTTTTTCTTGACATAGATCAGTTTCAATAACTTGAATTGTTTGTATATGACAAATCAATGGCTGTCAAGAAATCCAAAGCAAGCTGATATGTCTTCTTTTAGTTTAGCAGTAAACTAATAGGTAGAAAGATGGCAATATTCACAGCCATATTTTGATATTTCATTTAAAGTGTTAGGTGAACTAAATAAGATAAAGCTTTATCAGATTCCCCTTCTTTCAGCCATTGCCTACTATTTTCTAAAGTAACACGGTTTCACAATTTCTCTTACTCATTGTTGATCATCAGAATTTCCTGAATTAGCAGAAGACTAAGGCCTCTAGCAGAATTTACAGCTAAGCCTAACCCAAGAGAAATTGACAGATGAATCTATGTGTCAACATGGACAAGAAAAAAAATACTAACCATGCAGGTTAGGTCAAATCAAATTCAAATTGGATTTATATCAATTTTAAACAAGATTTTGAACTTACACACAAATATATGGGTTAAGTCGGATTGAATTCACGTTGAATTTATATCAAATTCAAATGAGTTTTGAGTTTGGACGAATATTCGGATCGTCATATTAATATTTATCATTTTATAATAATAATGAAGATTATTATTTACATGATTCATTTTTTATATATGGATCAAATCCATCAAATCTTAGAATATTAAATTAAAAAGTAATTATTTATCTTTCATAAATCCTATCATTTAAAAAAAAATTAAACTCAAACTTGAGATATCTTCAAATCAAAATCTCAAGTTTTAACATAATTATGACATAGATGTATGAGCGAAATTATAGAAACAATACAAAGAAAAATAAAATAATATTATTGATCACAATGATTTTGCAATTTATATATGCATATGATATGAGGAAGAAGATATGAAATTATTTAGAGTAATTACCTTTGCAAGCCTTATGAAGGGCTTCAGCATCTGCAACAGCAGAAAAGTGGTCAGGAGCAATAAGGGTTGCCATTATCAATGGTGAGTGATGACTAGCTAGCAAGTAGGTGTAGAAAGAAAATTTATACAAGTGAAGAAAACTTGATTGCCCGCCTTCCTATTTATAGCAACCAAAATTCGTATGATACCCAATGTTGAAGTTAACGCCAACTCAATCTGACATGTTTTCAATTAGAAAACTGAAAAGAAAGAAAAGCAAAAGTAAAAGCAGAGCCTCTCCTTTGTTAATTAAGGGATGCAATTTCATTAAATGATGCGTTTTGGAACAATTTTGGTTCATGCATGGCATTGTCGTTTTGTAGCTGCATGCATGCAAAGTGTGAAGAAATATAGGATTCTCCACCTACTGCTTCGGCTTTTTTTCTTCAGTTTTCTCGACCGTTTCTCTTTTATCTTAGTTGTACTCACCAACCCTTTATTCCTATCACAGTATATTAAAATAAGAGAGGCCCCAATAAAAATGTGGCCTAAAATATGTGACTATAGAAATTACAATACTAATCAATTAATTTATAAAAAATAAATAAATTAAAAATTGTAATAGTAATCAAATAATTTATAAAAAAATAAACAAATTAATTAACATAAATACTTAATTAGAACACCTAAACTCGAAGAGAAAAAGAGACAAATTTAAGAAAAATTAATGATTTCATGATTTTTTTTTCTTACAGTTAAAATAAGATTTCATCAATTTATCATTGATTATTTGATTTTACCATTTGGTATCTGATTTTACTATTTTTTTTCTTGATTTGCGACCTATAAACAAAGCTACCTCGTGCTATTTAAAACCTCATTAACACAGTTCATTCTTTCTCTTTTTTAGTTGATAGAGGTAATTTACTCCAGTCCAGTCACGCATTCGGGTTCCAGAATACAAAAGATCAAAAATAATAAAATTTGAGACCCACACAAATATGAATCTTGAACTCATCAAAAGTAATTCAGAAATATCTATAAATACTTTCAGGTATGATTAGAAAAACCCTAATATCTATTTTGTTTACTAAAACTCTGCTTAAACAGTTTTCTGACTTAGGCATCGGAGTGCGCGTGTAGAGACAGATCTCTGCGCCTATCTGACTTTTACTGTTTTTGCAGAACATCCAAGACACGTGAAGAATACGACATCAACATAATTTCATTGTTATTTAGAGCAACAACACTAGTCATTCTCTCTTACACTTCTTTACTATTGATTGGTATTCCTTATGTTGTTCGATCTTATAACTCTTAATAGTTAATGCAAGTTAATTATTTAGAAAGATCATTTGTATCTTAGAGAGTAATGCTTAAACCTGCTATATCGAAAAACAGATTTATTCTATAATGTTACACGCCTCACACATTTTTTTAATAATTAAAACTTTGTTCAATTTTGAACTCAATTTTTATAACATATTATATTTTTTTAATCACTCAATTAAAAAATTGTTGACACACCTCTCCTATATTCTTAATTCCCCCTTTCTATTCCAATTTTTCCAACATGAAGTGGCTAAGATGTCAGCAACTTCTTAGCCAGACATTTAGTTAGTTGATGACTTGAATAAAATGGCAAAAGAACAAGAAAAGCAGTCCAATGATGGAAGTCCTCACATTACCCTTTTCCATCTAATAATTCTAAACTCTTTTTAATTTACTTTTGAATCATGCAAAAACTACACATTTTCAAACCTAGCTCGTACCATCATCATAATGCCAAACCAAGTTCATTGATGATTTTGCTAATAAAAGTTACAATTAGAGCTAATAATTCTAAAGAATATAAGGTGACACGATATAAAAACGTCTTGAATACAAAATACGAAGATGATACAATTTAAAATTAAATAAAAATTATATATGAGTGTAATAAAGTTAAAAAATAATTTTATATTTTTCGTATTGATACCAAATTCAACACTAAATTTTTATATTTTTAACTATATAATTTTACGTAGAATTATAAGCATAAATTGTGGAGCATTACTATAAGTGGTAAACCTTATTTAATTATCTAAAACTCCATGGCCCAATGGATAAGGCGCTGGTCTACAGAATCAAGGGATTCTGGACTCGATCTCCAGTGGAGTTGTACATTTTTATTTGTTTTTGGCATTTTCTCCTTCAAGACAAACCCAAAACCAGCATCTGACTGAGTTTTTTCAATGGGCCCATCTTTTTGCAAATTGCAGAGAGGAAAAAAAAAATCAAAGCAAATTCTTTAAATAAATAAATATATATATATATATATGAACTAATAACATTGCAGCTTCTGAAGTATTAATTTTAATCGGCTGAAAGCTTTAGTCCTTATCCAACCGGTCATGAAAGCGACATGCAAATTGCCCACCGCCACAAACCACAAACCTAGATTTTTCTATTTCTCTTTTTATGAACCCTAGACCATTGGAGTCAATAGTAAGATGTCAACACAATCGTAAAGTATGAAAACATCTTATTCGGTTTAACAAGTGACCACTTAGTTCATGTCTTTCGCTTAAAAAGGATCTAATTTTGAACTTTTTTTAAAATATTTAAAATTAAAAATTTAATTTGATTTTAATATATTATTATTATATTTTGACATTATTTTTAAAGTTTTGTTTTTTTACATAACTTATAAGTTATGAATTATTTAAGTTATAATCTTCATTCAAAGTTTTTTTTTTTCTTATTTTACAATATGAGCTTGAATAATAAAAAATTATGTAACATTGGACTATCATTTAATAACTCTCATTTCTTTTTCTTTTTTTAATTTAAAATTTAAGACCATCAAGATAAAAATCATACATTCACTATTAAGGTGTCTCTTTGGAAACATTGTTGAATGTTTATAGGTATTAATTAAATTTAGTCAAAATATTATTTTTAATATCTTTTTTTTAAAAATGGTTATTCTCACAAAATTAATTTGAAAAATATTAAATTATTTATAAATAATTACTATATTTTGACACACCCACTATTTATAAATACTTTTAATTTTAGAAAATATATTCAATAAAAAACTTTGAAAATATATAAATATGTAAACGCAATTTGGCGCAAAAACGAATTGAAACGTAAGCAAAGCTGCCCAATCACAACTCAACAATAGATCGGCTCTCGTAACCACAAGTTTAGATACGGCTCTTCACACGTGTCATCTTCTCCACCGTTCACCTCCTTGACGTCACGAGAAGTGGGTCCCTCCTCCCCAATTTGTTTTTCTCCTTTCCATTTTCTTTTCTCCCTGTTTCTCTGTTTACTGTAACTCTGTTCTTCGTCTTTCATTGCTTGATTTTCTAACTCCTTTGTTTATCCCCCAAAAAAAACCTGAAAAAAAAAGAAAAAAGTAATTTTAATTTTAATTTTTGGGTATGTTTTTTTCATTCTTGTTGTAGTTTGTTTAGAATTTTCTTTAAATTTTTGGTGGAATTGGCGATGTGTGGAGTAATATTAGCACGTGCTTTTGAATTGGGACTCGGAATTGGATTCGTGATTCGCTGCGGTTTCTTTAGAGATGTTTGATTGGAACGACGAAGAGGTAATTAGATCTAACTTTTTTTTTCTTCTTTGCTCTGTGATTGACACTGTTCTTTTCTAAATTTTTTTTGGGAAGTCTTTTACATAAAAATATGAGGTCAAATATATTTTCTTAATATATATACTGTTTTCAATTCAATTTATTGTATTTGGAATAAATCTAACTGAAAATTCGTTTTTTTTTTGTTTGTTTGGAATTGCTTAGATTGCTCTGTTTTTATGCGCACTTTTAATTGCTTAAAGTACACTTTTTAAGGTTTCTATTCAAAGAATTATTAACTTTAGTGATTTTTTTTTTTTTAAATTATGAATACAGTTGGTACTTATTAGCATTTTCTCTATGGAATTATTTTCATTTGCTATGCATTGAGAGCTTGATTTACGTTGATTAGAAATAATATTAAGCAAAACTAAGGGTCTTGAATTTCTTGCTTAAAAATGCAATCTTGCTTGAGTTGAAAGCAAACAAGAAGCCTGGGGTTTATGTAACGAAGAGTTTCAATACTTAACAATGGAATAAGGTTAGTGTTAGAGATCTGGGAAAGCAGGTTCATATGATAAAGTAATGTGAACAGGGAGCTTTGGTTTTTATGAGGTATTAAAACAGTTCATACGAAAGAAATTTTCTGGGTTAGGAACTAGAAAGAGAGAAAGATGAGAATCAATGAGGCTTGACTGAACTATTTTGCTAGTAAGTAAATCCTAAATCGTTTATGTTCGTGGAGAGCATTATTTTCTGTTCTATAGCCTCGTGTTAACTCAGCTCAAAAACAGAAAACTTTATGAATTAAAAGAACCGCCTTAATGAACTCATTATGGTCAGTATTTGGAAGGAAAACTAGAGAGTTTGATGATTTTGTTCATAATTTTCATTCAAGAAACTTATAACTTATTTGCTCTAGCTTTTCAATTATTTTGGTTGCTTAATGATGTAATAATATATTCTCGGATGGTGATATGAGTGGTTATATATTTTCAGCTAACGAATATTATATGGGGTGAGACTGGTGAGTCTGATGACCATATAGTACCTTATCAGGAAGGAAGCGAAAACTGTGGTATTAAGAAGGATTGCAATGAAGAAACTGCAACGGTAAAGTCTACCAAGCAGAAGACAGCCGGGAATAAAGTTGATCTTCACGGTAGAAAGTTGGAGGACAGTTCCAATTTCAACACGGATGGAGGGATTGCCACCTCAGGGTTTGGCATGGGCTCATGGCCGGAGTTATCTTTATCGAATGCAGCAAAAACTGATCAGGATTCCATGGGAAGCCAAGTCTCTAACAATTTGGTTGAAGTAACTAAATGTAGTTATTCAGACTTAAGCCTAGCATATGTTTTTTCTTTGTTGTTTTATAACCCCAAGTATAAATACCTTCTCTTTGCAGCTGAGACAGCTCAACTTAGTAAAGATCCTGAAATTTTGAAGAATCCCAGTGAAGGTAAAGAACAAGGTGATTTTGTTGACTATAGCTGGGCTAACATTGGAAGCTTTGATGATCTTGATCGAATTTTTAGGTAAAGAAAAATTCATACCTTAATTGTAGCTTATGAAAGCATTGCGTTGAGAATCTGGTCTAGAAGATTGGTATTTTTGCAGTCAGACAAGTAGTATTTGTTATGTTTCTTATGTTTCCTTTTCAACTAAGTAACCAGACGTTAACTTTTGTCACCATGGAAAAATCTTCGATGACCATTTACTTTTTGCGGACATTTGACTCTGAAAATTTTCTATTTTCGTACTATTCTTTGTACCCTCAAATGTGGAACTAAAGAACCTGAAACTCCTGCACCAGTTTGATCACTCTGGTTGTCCAAATTCAATACACACTTGTCATGTTTGTCCCTTGATTTTGTAGCTGTGTTCCAAACTGGTATAAGAAAAATCTGACTCAATATTCTCACAAGTGATGATTTTGCAGCAATGATGACACAATATTTGGCAACGTAAGTCTTGGTGGTGCTGATGAGTTATGGTCCTCAACTAAAGAGGTAGCAAACAGCCCTGGAAAATCCATTCCTACAACTGTGGACTCTCCTAAGCTAGGGATAGGAGCATTAAGGAGCTTATCTGAGCATTCGGAAATCAAAAGAGAATACGAGCAACAAGATAACCAGTCATTTACCCTTAGCTACGGAGAACTGGATGGTTCCACATCTCATGGTCTGCATAATGTGGAATTTCCCGGAGATAAAAGCAAATCCATAATTGAGGAACAGGTGTGAAATGTCAACATGCAATATGTTCAATTCTTTGTTACTTATGCTTTCGAAATAGTCAATCAAACCAAAGTAATAGCGTAATTTTCATTTCCACTTTCACAGACAAATGTAGAAACTGCAGGAAAAACCAGTGCATTAAAGTCTCACCAGGCTGTTGAAAAAGTTACGAACCCTAATGAATTGTCTAATAAGGTATTCCTGTCATACTCTTAATACTTAACTATTTAAATTATCTTTGGCTTGAGGTATTTCTCTTCAAGATTTGGAATAAAAATACTATTTTCCATTGTCCTGGGAATGGCAAGTTTTATGATGTCTCATTCATTGTGCATTCACAGAACTATAGTAGTAGGTTTATGGAATCGTTGTATGCATGCTATGTAGGAGTAACTTCATTCTTCTTTTCTCTTTTCTTTCCTTTTTTCTTTTTCTTATTGCAATAATTTACTGGACTTGTAAAATTAGGCATTCCCTTCAAGATGTCAGTGTGTTATTTTTAGTTTAATACTTTTCTGTGAAGGCATATAGGCAAAAACAGCTGGTGAAATTTCGAAAAAAAACTGAAGATTTACATGGTACCTGGACTCCACCTGGAAACCTATTGGCTCAATATGAGAATAATTTGGCAACCTCCATGGTAAATTCTTCTCCATCTTCAGTTGTGAGTCAGCAGAGGCAGCTTCGAGGATCGGATTCACTGCAGTACCAGCACATATCCAATACATACATAGGCCCTTCCATATATGGGAATCTTACAAACCAATATCCTGCAATACCTGTTTTGTCCAACGTCCAGTCTGGGGAATTTAATCAGCAAACCTTGCTTTCTTGTTATGATGTTTCCTCTGGCAAGGCAAATCATGTAAACAGATCAGTTGAGGCTGCTGCAAAACCCTTGAGCATGACACCTCAGGAAAAGATAGAGAAACTGAGGCGGCGCCAACAAATGCAAGCACTGCTTGCTATTCAGAAACAACAACAGCAGTTTACACATCAAGTTCCTAGTGCCAATCACTCTGTCATTCAAAAATCTACTCAAGACAATCAATTTCAGCACGTTGAGGGGGCTGATGTTGAAGACCTTAGCACTCTTGCCTGTTTTGACCAAAACTCACCTCTAGAGCAAGATGATTCTAATACTGTCTCGATTGCAATTGATGACTATTCAGTGGGGGATGCAGTGCTCTACCAGCTACAAGATATAACTGAAAAGGTATGCTTGACTTACTGGTGAAGTTCTTTTCTTGCTGTACAATAAGGCCTTTGTGACACCCAGAAATCAATTCTTGCAGTTGGATGTGAGAATTAGACTTTGCATAAGAGATAGCCTGTACCGGTTGGCTCAAAATGTGATGCAGAGGCATCATGCTAATGACACAAGCAGCACTAACAAAAGTAGCAGGGATGAAAGTAAAGTTTCAAAAGAAGAAAATAAGAACCATAACAGGTTGGTAAACTCTACGCTGTTGCTTTGATATTTATTTCAAAAGTGAAACTGATTTTTGTTATCCATGGAAAGGTTAATCTATGTCTTGAACTCTCCAAAGGTTTCACTTGAATTAAACATAGTCCTGATGAAAATGTTGAAGAATATTCAATCACGACTTTAGAAACAGGAAAAATCATCCATAAATGAAGAGTTTGAGCAAGAAACAAACTTTGGTAACTTTGAACTCAACCTGAGCTTGAAGCATATGAACTAGAGTGTTATGCTTTGATGGCTGTCAGGCTTGGCAATATGTTTGTTTGGATTTTCTAAACTCAAGTGATGAAAGATTAGAAGAAAACCTTCATATTAATGAAATTATGTATCGTAGAACTTCGTATATTTCCTGTCAAAACCGAATTCTGCAATATTCATGTCACTATCAGACATTAATGACCAACAATATGCTCTTAGAGTGTTTGACAAATGGAATTCTAGGCCTTAATGAATCCAACAATGAAACTGTCTAGCAGGTGCTTTTTACCACCTCAATTTTTTTTTTTTTTTCATGTTATTAACAGCCAGGGTGTCTTTCTCTTGTCTGTTGAAGTTATATTGCATTGGAAGCTTAATGCTTGTGTTATTCTCCTTCAATGTAATGGTACAGGATGTCTGACACAGAAAAGGAGACCAATCCCATAGACCGTACTGTTGCTCATTTACTCTTCCATCGGCCTCTGGATTTGCCAGGAAAGCATCCTGACATGCCTGAATCACCTGCTTCCACAAGGTTCCCATGTGAACGCAAAGCAGCTGGTTTAATGAGTTTGCCAACGGTTTGCATATCAGACAATTCACAAGTTAAACAAAACCTTGCTCGCCAGGTATCAAAACTTCCACCCCAATTGTTGGAACTTCAACATGTGGAGCAATTTAAGAACAGCCCTTGCATAGATACTTCTGAGAATGCATCAAACTACGGCTCTGTAGATGGTGGAGTTGCTAAGGTTGAAGCCTCGCAATGAAATCTAATATCCTTCTAAGGGTAATTCCTTCCTTTAATACTTCCATGCCTATTAAATGTGTGCTTTGAATTATTATACAGATTTTCTGGTAATTCCAAGGTATGTATTTTCTTGTCAGCTGACTTGATCCTTTCAGGCTTATCACGGAGCCATGAATTTCATCTTAGCTTAACCGGATCTTTATCAAACGGCGTGACCTGGAGCCTTAAAACATTGTCATTTCAAGAATCTGCAGACTTTTAATCTCAGCTTCAATACACAAATTTGAAGTCGATCTTAGTTTTATGTATCTGCCATCTAAACATTCTTCAGTCTGTCTATCCTCTGGCGTGCTCCTTGGAGACAACTTGTTTATGTGTTGCATCTAATCTACACCCTGCTTGATATTTGTCATATCCAACTCTGTCAAACCTAATAAGTCTTGGGGGATAGATATTTGCCATTTCTATTCTTCCTTTACTCCCAATTAGAAGTTCCAACAGCTGAATCTGGCTGTGGAATTGATGCATCATGTTTCTTTTATCACTTTAAATATCCTGTCTTAAGCTAGGAGTTTTCTCATACTTTTGTGCTTACCAGCTTCCATCCTTCCTAGTGATACTAATACCAGTTTTCTTTTCAGTTTTGAAACATTTTAATTAGTTCCATATACAAACATAAGAGAATAATAGCATTATTATTTATTTACTTTCTTCTTGGATTAAATATTTCAGAAGCATTGCCAGTTTTTATTTGAAAAAAAAAAAAAATTCCTATCTTGAATGTACTTGTCTTCATGTTGGGATGGATGCATCATGTTTTTTTATTCATTCGTTACATAAGTAGATTAAGATCTTTAATTCCAGACAGCATGCTTTCTCTTCTTCAATGGCTGCCCGATATCACCGTGCATTACTAGGAAACATTTTATGATCGAGTGACAATATGTAATTATTATGTACTATAAGCGCTTACAAATATATATATATATATATAGTCTTCTCAATCTAAATATGCATGGTTTCAAAATTTTTGTCGTTATGATATCTCAAGTAAACCCTATGCATAAAATAAGAACCAAAATGACAATACCTATGATACCAATTGCCAAGTTGAACTATGGTGCCTTTAAGTTAGGCAGATTAATTAATACCAGAATGTGTAGCTTTGGTTTAACCCTACCTAGAAATATAACTATTTACATGTATAGCACAATTTTTATCTACGCGGCCTCAATTATTTACATAAAATAATACATCAAAGCTACTCAGGCAACCCATTGCCTAACGGGCCTTTCCAAACCCATAGGTCACAAGTAACGCTGCTTTATTGGCCTTTAAACCTATGTCAAACTCGTGATTTGTATGGTTTGCCTCTTGAGCAAATAAGAAAGGAGTCATGCCATGAAAAAGAAGACTTGAGTTCTAGATTACATGACTAAGAGTTTCACGTTTTATCAGTAAATCACATGATTGTTGACAATTTAAAATTAATTTTGAGTTTTTTTACGAGATAAAGCTGAGCTTGTAAGTTATAATGTATAAATATACACAAATTTATTAGGAATTGATATATCAAAAATAAAAATCGAGTATAAGGAATTAAAAAAAAAAAAAAAAAAAAACAGTTGCAATCTGACTTCAAGCTTCCAAAATTAATTTCGGTTTTATTATTTCCTCCCCTCTTTTAAGGCATAGAAGGGATTGAAGAAATAAAAGCAAATATAAATTTCAATGTTTTCATCTGTAGTAGCTTACCTACCAAATAACATTCAAACCCAATTTCTAACCAAAAAATAAAAGCTTATCCTTTTAGGGATCTTATCATTGCATTTTCTTAGATAAATTAAGTAATTTAGGAAAAAATCAATCATTATTTTAAATAATCATATTTTTCACTTTTAAAATTTTAAAATTTTGAAAGCTTAAAATTCAATACTTCATTGTTTAAACAAAAAAAAAAAAAGTCAGAAAACATAACAGCAATCCCATCCATTTCATGTGAAAATTTTGGACTTTATTAGAAATTTTAGCTGTTTCATGTGATTGTAGATAAACGTATATTACTAGCACCTGATGATTTTCTTCATTGTAAAGCAACACCATCTCAAGCTGTTTAGCTACCTTCCCACTTCTAGAAAATGTAAAATAACGACTTTTTATATATTTTTTAAATTCCACAAATAATGCTGCGTTTAATTAATTAAAATATATTCATGAAATTTAATAAATTAATTAAATTTTAATTGAATATATGAAAACTATTTTTTTTTTTTTTATACATGTTATATTGAATCAAAGAATGAAGATTATCCTTCTTATTTTATAGGCCTATCAGGATTTGAACTCGGAAAAATCCAAATTGGATTCTTAATAAATTAAAGCGACAAAAACATCCATTTTCGCCGCTGGAAGACATTTATTTCGGAGATTTCCTTAACTACTTCAGTTGACAAAGAAGATACATGGACTACAAGCCAAAGGAGATACGAAACTTGGAGAAGAATTAGTACAAGTTTCCAAATCCTAATTAATCAGAGAAACCTAATTGATTTAAGTGACAGCAACAATGTAAAAGGAATCAATGTTTTGAAATGTCGGAAGATGGCATGTGGACCGTGGAACATTAGTTCCCCTTATCTTAATCTTTTTCACTCTCTTTTTACTAGCTTTATATATACATGCTTTACTTTAACATTGTAAAGTCTATCTTCAAATCATTCTGGTTTGAACTCAAGCTTTTTACCAACTTTTGCTAAAGGAAAATCAAACTCTTTTCATAAGTATGAAAGACATTTCATGGTTAAATGTATATATTTGGTTGGGAAATCAAATCAGATTGGAATGTAATTTTTTTATAGTCTTACTAAACCTATTCAACCTAATAATTTTGAAGATCAATGGCATACACTGCTTTGGTTCTTTCTCCAATTTCTCGTATGTCAAATTAACTTCAAACTATATTTAGGGTAATAATTTATCTATCATCTTTATTAAAAATCTAATATTTAAGTTTCATATTTAAATCTCACTACGTAAAATTAATTTAACTTTCGTATTGAATTTTCTTCTATATATTAAAAATTTGTTTGTTTGATTTTGTTCGGTAACAATTGAGTGTGGCTGTCATTCTTATTTTCTACTTTTGTAATTTAATAAAAAAAAATGCATTAAAGAGTTTGGTCTATTTTATTTAATGTCATTTTTATTCAAAAATTTCTTATCATGATAGACATTTTAGTGTAAGTAATTAGTCTCAACAAAATTCCCCATAATAATTTACAGCTTTGCAAAAGTTATTGAAATTGATCTAATCATGTCTTATTTCGTTATTGACTAATCACAAGATTCCCCTTTCATTATCTCTCTAGCTATCGATTGGTTATATAATTAAAAATTTAGGACCCATAGCCATGCAAAAATGCAATTTTTTTTTTCTCAAGGAATCATAATGAAGAAGAGTTGAATGTGACCCAAGGTGGAAAAATGAAAGATTAAATTCCACGTTATATATAAATTGGCAGACATTCTGGTAAACAAACCTGTTTTTTTTGACAAAAATAAAGCAAGTTCTGTGAGATGTTTGACATAGACAGACATGAATAAACCTCCAGGCTTTAACTTAATAAGCCCCCTAGTCTTTGTTACACTACTCAGAGAAGCTTCTGGCGTTAACAGCATGACAAGTATAGTAGACTTCATCAAAGCCGATTGAAACTACAAGATCATGCTTGGTTAGGGAATATTGCTTCTTCTTGAAGAGAAGTTGTCAAATTTTACTGTATTTTTTATTTTACAAATGAAATCCGTCTTTGCAAGTGCTATGATTTAAATTTTAAAATTATCGGGGTATCATTTAAGTGGTTTTTTTAATTTTTATGAATAATATCAAAATTTAAAAATAACAATTTGTCGATAATATAATTTAAATGTCACTTTTTGAACGGCATATTTTTTTTATAAGTAATTTCTTTATTTATGAAGATTTTACCGAATAATCATAAAGACTTAATTAATTAAGCTGTCCCAATTGGGGACCATGGCTTTGAAATTTGGCTACCAATAACACTGATCTTCTAGACAAATTGATGTGAAACACATTACCCAAGTCGTTCAAGAGCTCTTTTCAAAGAAAAACGCGTTTTAATCAGGTAAGTCTTCATTTACACTACTTTTTCTTTATTAAATCATCAGTCAAGGATCTGTTTAATTTAATTTAATTTAAATTAGTTTCCGATAATTTTTTTTTTTTTTAAAACGTAAAATTGCCATGCAAATTTAAAGAGTCTACTCTTACGTGTTAGGTAACCTGTCGCTCGAGCTTGTTTAATCCCCTTGAGATGATCTCTATATAAAGCCATGGTTTGCAACAGTTTGTTTCCAAGCCATAACACATTTCCATTCTCTATACTGTTCTATTCTAGCTGCCATGGCTTCTGCTTCTTCATATTCTAAGTTTTCTCTGACTTTGCTTCTCCTAGTGCTTTTCTTGGGGAGCATCGATGCTCAACTTTCAACAAATTTTTACTCAAAATCATGTCCAAACTTGTTTTCCACTGTGAAATCTACTGTTAACTCTGCTATAAGGAAAGAGGCCCGGATAGGTGCCTCTCTGCTTCGATTGTTCTTCCATGACTGCTTTGTTAACGTAATTCTTCTTTCTCCCCCCACCCAAATCAAATTTTCATTGAAAATATGCTTGTGCATGGTCCGATTTCTTGTTTTTATTTGAGATTGATCGTACATTAATCATTAAACCAATTTTGTCAAAGCATAGCCTAACATTTTTTTTTTTTTTTTTACGTTCATGGCTTCTTTTTTTTTTTTGAAAAGGGAGATTTCTACTTTAATTTCTGGACAAAATGATTATGCATTAATCATTAAATCAATTAAGCCGATTCATGACCAAATATTTTTATGTCCATGGCTCCAAATTTTTTTTTAAAAAAAAATTTAATTTAATATTCGAGTTAAAAGATCATGCGTTAATCACTAATCTATTGATTTCATACGTAACTAAATTTTATTATGATAGTAATATATTTTTGTGGTAATGACAAATCTAGTATCTAAAGCTTTTAACCTGAATTTTTTAAACAATTTGAGGGACATGGCCTCCTCTTTGTTTGACTTATAATGTCAAAAAAGACATGAAAACCGACAATATTGACCTCAATGTTATCTCCAGTGGCTTTGACCTCGTAACCTTTCTATTTCGTATAAAACTAGTAACTATTTATCTTGATTTCATGATAGGGATGTGATGGATCATTGCTACTCGACGACACATCTTCCTTCACCGGAGAAAAAAATGCTGTCCCAAATCGTAACTCTGCTCGTGGATTCGATGTGGTCGACAATATCAAGTCCGCTGTCGAGAATGTCTGCCCTGGCGTAGTTTCATGTGCTGATATCTTGGCTATAGCTGCTAGAGACTCTGTTGCCATTGTAAGTCATAAATTCTTAGTTATGTTAGAAATTTTAATCAAGCAAGTAATTGAGAGAATACCATCTTTGGGTTTGTAGCTAGGAGGCCCCAGCTGGAATGTGAAACTTGGAAGAAGAGATGCTAGGACGGCAAGCCAGTCTGCCGCCAATAATGGCATTCCTCCTCCAACTTCTAACTTGAACCGACTCATTTCCAGATTCAGTGCACTTGGACTTTCCACCAGAGACTTGGTTGCTTTATCTGGTTCGTCCTCTCCCTCGTTGACATCAATTTTGACTAGAGTTTATATTTGATACATTATCTGCAAATCAAATCATTCGTTAATAAACTTGACAATTTGTATAATATAAAATAAGAAAACTTTTATTAATTTCTTGTTGCATGAATCTTTTATTCATTTCGTGTTACCATAAATTTTTTACTAACATATCCGAATTAATGTTATTGTAAATTCAGGGTCGCACACAATTGGACAAGCAAGGTGCACATCATTCAGGGCTCGCATATACAATGAGAGAAACATTGACAGCTCCTTTGCTCAAACAAGGCAGGGAAACTGCCCTAGAGCAAATGGCACAGGGGACAACAATTTGGCACCGCTTGATATCCAGACTCCGACATCTTTTGACAACAACTACTTCAAGAATCTCATCAGCCAGAGAGGACTTCTTCACTCTGACCAACAGTTGTTCAATGGCGGCTCCACGGATTCCATTGTTCGGGGTTACAGCAACAATCCAAGCTCCTTCAGTTCGGATTTCGTTTCTGCCATGATCAAGATGGGAGACATTAGTCCACTCACTGGATCAAGGGGAGAGATCAGGAAGAACTGCAGAAGGGTGAATTAAGATTAATAATGATGCTTTGTCTTTGGAATTAAAAATAAAGTGGTGGAAATTTTGCTTCCAGAAGTAGTGGTATTAGTCAAGATTATGCATTGGGATTGTGTGTTTTCTTATGTTTTCCAAGTTGTTCATAGGCTTAAGGCCCAGTTTCTGAGACTTGGTAATCAAATAGTGAGCTGTGTTAGAACTAGAATTATTTCAGTATTAATATAAAAAAAAAATTTCTCTTCTTCATTAAAGGTATTTGGTCTGATAAAAATAAAATATAAATATTTAAACTCGAAATCAGATTAAAAAATGTATGTACTTAAACTCCATACTCAAAACTTGCAAAATAAATGCATCTGACAAATATTATCTTCTTTCCAGTTTTGCATGCTGTTGAGGTCAATTGAGATCATATGCTAAACCCTAAACCAAAAAAAAAAAAAAATAGAGGTGGCAAACGGGCGGGCTCGGTTCAGGCTCTTTTCGGGTTCGGATTTTTTTGGGTTCGGGCTTTTTCGGGTTCGGGCTTTTTCGGTTTCGGGCTTCCTCGGGTTCGGGTTTTTTCGGGTTCGGGCTTTTTCAGGTTAGGTCTCGGTTCTAGTCGGGCGGGTTTAGCGGGCCGACTTGAAATATTTTGAAACTTTATTAGTTATAATTTTTTAAAAAAAAAATTTGAATGCGATAATTAATTTAATTTTTATATAATTTTATATTTTAATAAATATTTATATAAAAACAAATTTCTATATTTTAATATTTATTATTTGACAAAAATAATTTACTCTTTTTTAATTTCTTACAATATTTATTATAAAATAGTAGATATAATTATATTCATTAAATGAAAAAGAAAATATTACATATAAATATTATAGGAAGAAAAGTACCAATTAATATTATCATTTACCAAAAAAATGCTTAATATGAATAAATGATCAATTAATTAGCTCTATTTTATTTCTAATTTGTTTTTTATTTGTACATAAATCATAATTAATATTATTGTATTAAATATAATCGTTTACATTAATTAATCAAATGTCTCATTAAAAATTTAGAATATTAAATTAAAAAATATATTTTTTTAATATTTAATATAATTATATCATATACAATTATACACTACCATATGATTGATATTTTGTAGTTGATATAATACACTAAAAATATATTTATACAAAAAAACTTTGTGAGTTTAAAAAAAAGCATAATATAAATAATTATGAAATTAAAGTAGATAATTATGATTAAAATAATAAATTTTTAAATTTTAAACAGAAGTCACTAAAATTAGATTAATAAAAGTTTCATAATATTTTTTTTATTTCCTCTGTTAGTTTGTTTTTAGTTTTACAGATTTCCTCCAACTTCTAAATGTTATCTTCTTCACTTCTTTTCTAAATGAATGTTTTGCTTATTTTTTTGGCCTTAACCAAGAAAAATTGAAGAGTATAAAAAATCTGACTGGACTATAAATATAATCTATCTATAGAATAATTAAAATTGTTGATAGGTTTTCAAAGAATAAGAAAAGAAAGGATATGATTTCATGATAAATTATTAAATTATTGTATAAAATGGAATAAAATAAAATATTGCACATTAATGTATATATATAATTAATTTAATAATTTTCAAACAGAATTATCATATTATATAATAACATGGTTAAAAAATTAATTATTTATTATCAAAATAATAATTAAAATAAATATTTACTAATTAGTTATCATATATAAGTATAACAAATTATTAATTTTTAATAAATTAGTTACATAATTTAAATAAAAAAATTAACTTAAAATAATTTTTTTTGCACAATCAAGTAATGATGCATGTTTGTCTTGATCGCCACGTTACATAATGCACAAGAAAAAATATCTACTGATATTATTTTAGTGGACTGATATAGATATGAACCGATAAGGTAGGCAAATAAATAAATAATCATATATGCTTAACAAAATTATACCTAATTAAAGTTCTATAATTGTAGCTAAATTCTCAATTGATAGATGCAATTAGTTTAAGTTTGAAAAAATTATTAAATATAATATCGAAGTTTAAATAAAATAGGTAAACCAAAAAGCTGATATAATTTAATCATAATGATTATAAGACAAAATATAATTAAAATGATGAAATATGAATTAATGAGGAAAAAAGTCATATAATTTAGTAATAAAATTAATACAAAAGACAGGACATTGCAAAAACTTAAATTTCCTAACTAGAAATAAAATTTGAAACATATAAATATTTATTGTTAATTTGATAACATATTTATATAATTTTTTTGTTCAAAAGTTTAATATAAATTGCTTTAGTAACTTATTAAATTATTATTTTTTTATATTAAGTAATTCTTTTTTGAGTTTTAATTTATATTTGTTATTATAATTTCATATATGAACTTATTTTGTTATTGTAGGGATTTAGAAACTTCAATTCTAGATATCTTTTATATAGATTAGAGTTAAATGTATTGAGTATTCCAATTACCACAGTTGCATCTGAATCAGCATTTAGTATGAGTGGTAGAGTTATTAACAAATGGATAAATTGTCTCATAACATATAATGCATAAATTTTGATTACCACTCGTAATTGGCTGTATGAATATGATATAGATAAAGGTGGTAAGATTTTAGTATCATTATTATTTTATTAATTTTTTATTATTTAAATTTTTATATGATTATTTTTATATATTTTATAGATGAAGAAGATGAAACAATGAGATTTGGAAGGAAATTTGGATTAAATTGAACTAGTTGGTTTATGGATGAGGATGAAGAGTTCTAATTGTAACGTATGTTGATATTTTATTTCTTACTATTTATATTGTTAAAAAATTAAATTTTTTTTATTAAGAGTAATTATGATTGATCATTGCCTCATTAATCTTATTTGAAGACAATGTCGCTCTTGGAGAGTTTAGTTGCTTCCTGCATTTACAATCTTTTCGAATATGTTATTCATCAAGCCGTTAGCGTTGAATGGAATGATCGTATTTTCCTGTTTTGTTCATCATGCAATGTATGACTAGGGATTGGTTTCTCCATGACTAGGTGGCTGTGTATGAGAATGATTGTATGTTTTGTATTTTGTTGTTCTTGTAATGTTACATGTCATAACTTTAAGTGTTTGATATTTTCTTTGCTGGTTTGTTTTTTACTATATTGGACTAATTTAGAACATAACAATCATTGACTTGTTAATGACATGAGAATTTGGATGCAAACATGTCATAGTTGAGTCTGAATCTTTTTTTACAGTGAAAAAGTTATTACAACCTTTAAAAGGGTATGATCCCCTTTTTTAACTTTCAATTCTTATTTTTAGTATAATCACCATTTAAAAACAAATTACTATTTTTCTATTTACGAGTTATAGAGGTCAGAATTTAAATTCTAATTTTGTTAATAATGTATTCAATATTTTATATGAAATATCAAATTTAAATAAATGTTACAATTATATAATGATTTATATATATATTATTTATTATTGTATTACAATTAAAATTTTAATATGAAATAAATATAATAAAATAGTATAATAATTGTTTTTATAATAAAATCAAATGTTATATTTAATAATATATTTATTATTTATTATTACAAATATAATAAGCATAATATTGAAAATTATTTGATATTGAATATTATATTGTGTTTTAAAATAATTTTATTTAATAATTGAATGTAAATATTTAATATTTATTTTTTGATAATAAATTATTGATATAATTATGTAATAAATAAATAATGATTGTTTTAAAATTTTATAAATTTTAATTAGAAAAAGTGTATTATTATTTATTTATTTAATTATTTTTTAATATAATAATTATATAATTATAATTCGGGCTTTCTCGGGTTATAAATTCGGGCTTTTTCGGGTTTCGGATCGGACCGATTTTGGACTCGGGTCGTATCGGGTTCGGGCTTTTTCGGGTTCGAGCTTTTTCGGGCTCGGGTTTTATCAGGCTCGGGCTTTTTCGGGTCGGGCTTTTCTCGGGCTCGGACCTTTGACTTTTTGGTCAATTCGATCCGATTTCGAGTTCGGTCTCGGATGAACTCGGACGGGTTTTCGGGCTCGGGCCAACTTTTGCCAGCTCTAAAACAAAAAAGCATGAGTGCATGATCATTGCAAGCAGCTTAATCGACCAGCCATAGTTGGAATTGGATTAAGCCGGAATGGACCAAGCCCAGCAACTCGATTCTTAGGTTATTTGTATTTGGTGAATATTGCCCAGGACTTGACCATTCCAGATCAGAAGCCCATTGAAGAAGGCCTATAGGAGAAGTAGGACAACAGCCTTAGAACAAGCTCTTAATGCGTGGCATTGGAGAAGGCCTATTTTGTTCATGCCATATTTTCGTATAAGCTTTCACCCCACTTTAACTTTTGAGATGAGATGTTTATTTTGCAGAAAACTGGCCCAAGAAAACTAGTCATACTTAAAAATTTTTAAATGAGTTCGATTTTATATAAAATAATTATTATTATTTAATATATTATCAACAAAATTTTAAAATTTTATAAGTAAAATTAAAATTATAATATATATTTTTTAAAAATATTAATAAATAAATAAATTAAAACATATCATCGTCTTAGCCTCATTTGAAGAGTAAAATTTTTACTAATGATATATCCTTTATATAATTGAGGTGAAAAATCTTTAACTTCATAAGCAACAGAGTTCAGAGATAATTACATGTTTCATTTTTAATTAAATTTAATTTTAAAATTTTAATATATTCTAAAAGATACATATCACTTTTTTATCTATATATAACATAATTTTTCTTTTTAAATAAATTTGTAAACCTTCCGAACTCAAAAAATTGGTAACAATTTTACTCAAATAATTTTGTTTTCCAGATTGAAGTGTTAGCAAATGCATGGCTTATAGCTATTCATATCAATCATATACTCATTTTTCTTGATGCCATAATACTTTATTTGGACTCTTTTAGGTAGTGAATGGGGCCTATAAATAAAAGTAAACCTAATTTCAAAATATGAGGCCTCGTTTGGTTAGAAGCCCAAATCACACTAACTTGGAAGAGCATTAAGACAAAATTATAAAGCTAAAATGGATTAGTTTTTCTTTTATAATTAAAATTTGAAGTTGAGGTCATTTGAGTTTGAATTTAAATTTAATAGTGTATCAAATTTTTTTATTAATCAATCGATTAAGAAGTTGATAAATATGAATTAAATAGTTTACAATAAATTATTAGTTGGGCATGGGTCAAACTCCCATGGGAAATGCCATCTTGCTTTGGAGAAATTAGGAAGTGATGAGAGTGAAAGAAGAAAAGATGAGAAAAAAAGAAAGAAAACAGACCATGATAATGGTAGAAATAGAATATTATAGGGCATGCTTCAAATTTTGATATTTCATACTGAGAAACTAACACGCTAGATTTTCTTCACAAATCACAACAATATAAGAAGTTCATCTTGACAATTAGAACCTTAAAAAAAAAAAAAAAAGGATTGATGTTGTTAACATTTTTTCTTGGTTGACTTAATTATCTTTTTGCTAATTATTTACTATTTAAATTCAAAGGTAATAGTGGCACGTGAACGCCATTAATTTTCTAATTAATCAAGTTTATCGTTTTTGATTAACAAGTTAAAACATGTGAGATAATGCCTCTAGAAAATTTGACTAATTGGGAATATTAATTCATGATAATTATAATGGTTTAATTTCATTTAGTTAATTAATCCTTAATTAACAAGGAAACTTATTACTTATCAAGAACTTCTGCCGGTGATCAATATGCTAATATATTAATTAAGTTATGTCTGAATGTTGAACTTTAGAATTGTGCATGGAATCTTATGGGATATGTCTCTCTAATATCAAATTAACTAAAATTAATTTATGTATTGTTTTGATGCTGTCTGACAATTTTTATATAGTTATCTGACAGCTTAATCTATCAGAAGCTGCCAGTCCAATAATAATGTCATAGCAGTCAAAAACTCTAATATATTCTTAATTAAACAAGGTCTTTTTCTTTCTTAATTTCTTTGCTTTCTGATAATAACAATAATTTTTTGTAATAATCTAAAGGTTAGGATTCTTCAGACATCATTCCCTAAGAGCATCACTTATGTAACAGCTGTGTTTCTGTCCTAATTAACTTGCTAAGATTCCTCCTATAATCATAACCTTAATTACACCTAAATTTTGTAATGATTTTTAGACTTTCAATCCCATAAAGATCTCTATGTTTCTCTTTTTCTTTTTCTTTTTCTTTTTCTTTTTTTCTTGTAGAGATTTGAAGGCAAACATACTTAGATTAAATTAAGACATGGTCGGTTGAGAGCCTAGGGTGCTGTTTTTCACACGTCTCTTTCACCATCAACTTCAAGTTACCACTGCTATTTGCCAATTAGCCTCCAATATATTCTTGACCAAATCTCTCTCCAGTCCCCAGCAAATTAAATCAACTTGAAAAATATTTAATTCATTTAAGTCTATTTACTCATTCAACCAAACTAGCTCCTAACTATATTGACTAAGAGGTTATATTGAATGATACTATGACTTGTTGGCCTCCATTGATTTGAGGGTAGAATACATATCCTATAATGCTGGATTCCATAGTTATTCACAGTTGGAATATGTAAATTGACATCCGCATATTTAGTTCAAAGATAAATGCATGTATTAATAGTGTTTAAAGTGCATACTCCGAATACCAATCTCTTAAAATTTAAAAAAAAAAAAAAAAAAAAGTGTGCCTACCAAAATAAAAAATAAATGCTCATATTGGAGCTTTACACACTTCAAAATAGAAAATATTCTGCTGGCATTGGCCTTTACTGATCACAAAAGTGGCATTGAACAATACTCACTTGATCAAAAACATATTAAGGAACAAAAAAGAGAGATAAAAAAAAATTCTCTAATAATGACGGTTTAAAAAAAAATCAATGTCACTCTGATGGTATGTATATTGAACAAGCTTTTGAAAATTAAGAGTCCGAGAGGATTTAGTTGCATAATACCCTCCTTACTCTTTATTAAGTAAATTAAGTAGATTAGAGGTTACAAATTAGGAATTTTTTTTAAAAAAAAACAATGTTTGCTTTCATAAAAGCCTAACAATCTCTTCTTAGCTTAGCTATTAATTTCAACAAATTCTAATTTTGCCTTCTATTAACGTTGAATTGGTCCTCTTTGTTTCTATATATACAGTTTCCATCCATCCTTTGCTGTATAGAAATTAAACAGAGATTGGAGATCTCGGCAGATGGTGAAAGGAAGAATAAATATCCTTTTGATTATTTTTTATTAATTAATCAAGGAAAAATTTTTAAAAATAAAAAGGAGATATGTACATGGACAAGTTGAGATACCATCATTTCAAGCAACCGTGACTTGAGACCAAATTCCATCACATCTCTTGGGATTCAACAAGAGAAGATTTCCTTCAAATATAATACCCAATACATACATATATTAATTTATACACCCATATCAAATATAATATACATATAATTATATGTACTTAACTCTAACTAACAGTGAGATCTCAAATTGTACTATTTTTTCCTTTTTAGTGTATCAAAAATTAAATAAAGGTGTAAATATACGCATGCATCTATACGTAGAAAGAGAAGTATAAAAAGGGGTAAAAAAAAACAAAAGATTAATAGGAAATGGTGATGACCCCATAGCTTGCTTGCTTAAATAATTCAAGTTCCTAGCTAAATCCTTCTTTCCCACAGGCTGAAATCCACACGCCAAGGAAACCTATGAGCTGAGCAAAAATAATCTTTATCTAGCTGGCTGCCACCATCATTGACTATCCAACAAATACATATTATACATCAATACATTGTAGCTTTGATAAGTAGCAAGATTTTGCTTCCTTTTCACTAAATACCAGCGGCTGCTTTCAATTTCTTGACAAGATTCTCACTTGATTTAGCATATTATTCAACAGTTCTGCTAACATTTTTCTCTATTTTTGCCCAATTAATTAAAAAAGTACAACATTGAGAAGTTCCCAACTTCCAACCAATAATTGAACCAAATTATTCTTGCTATAGCTGCCATAGGTAGGTCTTGTACTCTAGGAGCTTGAAGAAATTCATACATTAAAATTTATTATTATGAGATCATCACATATTTGGTTTTTTAATTAATTTTTTAATATATTTTAATAAGTATATCTCATTTTCCTAATCTTATTAATAAAATTTAAAAATTTCACTAGTAATATATGAGATAATTTTGTATATATAAATCATCTATATTAACATTTTCATATATCTTTTGTATAAATAAATCCTCGATATTAACATTTTTCATATATCTTTATGTGACGTAACGTTCTAAAAAAATTGCTCGAAGTTATCAATCTCATCATCTAACAAAGAGAAAGGTGAAAGTCCTTTGACAAAATTAAGCACACTGCAAAAGGTTAAAATACCTAATCGTAAAACTAAAAGGAAAGCTATATTTAATTATTTATCACAAGGAACCGCCAAAGAAAGCCTATATATGAATAACACGAAAATAAAGATACAAGAAACTTCTACAACCAAGAAATATGAGAAAAAGAGTGAAATATCTTTGGCGTTAAAAATATGTTGAGAATACTGTAGTACCAAGAAATAAATTAACTAAATATTTAGAACTTTTGTCTATATGTTTGTACCAATTATCGTCCATTACAAGCCAGAGAGAAGAGAAGTAAAAGGAGTTATAAATGAGAAAACAAATTTTATTTGCATGCTTTCAACAATCCACACACACACACACACACAAAAATCCTTAGAAATTTCTAATCTTCATGGGGATGATCAAAACAATACCTTCTGTCTCCCCTCCCAACATTATGTAACATTTGATCCTTCAATGGCACAGAATAGCATGTGCTCACAGTCTGCCCTTCACATGCCATAAGTTCACACATGTTTCTTTCCCCAAAACACAATCAAAATTTCAACTAGGATTAGTTTACTTCTAGGGTTCCATACCTTATTTCACTAATATTTTTCTTTGCGAAAGAAAGGATTTAAAACCAAAGCTTAACAAAGCTTAAACATTTGATTTAATAAAGTTGCATGTATTATGTTATTTTAAAATATGAGTTCAAATCACATTAAAAAAAAAAAAAAAAGCTTAATACATGGGAAGTTGGTATTAATTATGGATGTACTTGACATGCATGCCACTATGGAAAAACGAAATTAGTTCTTGTGGCTATAGAAAATACATTTGTCTATTCCCCATATGGTAGTGGCCATAGTATTCATTAAGGAATAAAACAACAAAGAGAATTGGAAAACAAGAAATTTAATATATGATAATAAGAAAACAATGTAGAAGAAAGAAACACGTCAACCAACAATTAATTATAGGTTATGGACTTCAATTGTGGAGCAAGCTAGACAGCAATTAATTGAGTGACTAAGTAAAACAACGCAATGAAACAAGAATACTCATTTCTTCCTCTTTTTGTTCCATTTTGCTTTCGTAATAGAGAAAAATAAATGGGATATTTTAATTTCAGTCTAGGTAATACTTTTACCCAAAGTAGGAAACATTATGATCATTTGAAATGGTGCTATAGTCTGCATTAGTGGTAGGTTGGGTATACATGGAAGAAGTGGAGGTAGGAGGAAGAGGCGGAGGTGGCGGTGGCGGTAGCTGTGTTGGGGCTGACGGTGGTGCAGCAACTGAAACAACCCCAGAAGAGAGCAAGGCTACATGGGAAGAGGGTATAAGGTTAGCTTCCCTGAACTTGTATTTTAGAATCTCAGCCCTTACTGCATTTAGTTCAGCTTGTAAAGATTGAACTTGCTGTTGCAGAGCTGAAATTGCACCCATGCAACCGTAAACAGGATCTCTTAGCCTCACATTAGCCTCATAAACAAGACTATTTGCGGCGTCAGCTCTTTGGCTCTCCGGTACCTCCTGAGTCACACACAACATGGAAGCCATCGTTAGAACAAACCATCAGCATCTTGGAGACATTGCTGAAGAAAATAACTGAAGTTGATGTTCATAGGAATTAGGGTTTTAATTACCATTAACATCTTGGAGACATTGCTAGCACCAAAGACTCTGTGAACAGAAGCAAACTTTTGGGGTTCATGGGGGGAGAAATATGGAGAAAAAGGACATTCTTGAGCACACCTACGCCTCAAGAGTTTGCAGGCGGCACAAGGTGTAATAGTATTTAGGGTTCCAGGAGGGCCAAACATGTGTCTTCTTCCCATCTGATGATGAGATGAAACATCTGCTTCTCTCTTGATCTTCTTGCCTATCTCATCAAATCTCTCCCTAAATAAATAATATAACACCATGAAAATCAAAAAAAAAATTAAAAAACATTGAGTAGATGGAAAAGTAAAGAAAGAAAATAACAAAAAGTCAAGCTCTAATACTATTCTAGAGATAAGATTTCTACTTCTGACCTTTCTCTGGACATTCAGGCATGCTCTCAAGTATGGAGAACAATTTTCTCAGTCTGGAGAAAGAGATCAGGAAATGAAGAGAAGATCAAGAAGAAAAAGAAAATGAGAGAAAGGAGGAAAAAGGGTGCTTAAAAGGCAAGATATACAGTGGAAAAGTATGGTCCACTGCGTTTATAATAAAAAAAGAACAGACAAAAAGGCTGTAATAATAATATAATAAATTAAGAACAGAACAAGGAAGCTGGAAATTCTGTTGGTCTGATGAAGGGTTTTGGAGATTTTGGTTTTCCGCCTTGTTAAAGTTCATGCACGAGGATTCCTGGAATTCTAATTTCCTGACAGAAAAGGAATACCAGTACTCTGAGAGAGAGCAACTTCAATGGAAGCTAAGCAGAGGGAGAGAGATCAGAGTTCAGGGAGAGAGAAATTGAAGGGCTGAGCTTTGTTTATTTGTAGCATAAATGCCAGCTCTATCACTGCTTGCTCACGTGCGACTCCTTAAATGTGTTTGACTTTGGAAAATCAAATTATTCAACTTGGCTTTGCCACATGTGGGTCTTTGCTCTCCTTCCTAGGGAGAGACCCAAATCTAATCATATTTATAGACTATAATTAAAAACCCTTTTCTTAATATCACTACCTAATTTTTTTTTTAATACATGAGCTTTCATCCTCCCTTGTATAACTTATTCTTATTACTTTGTTACCCAAAAAGATTATTTCATTTTAAAAATCAAGATATACAGTCAATTTATTATTAAAATTTACATATTTATTAAATTTTCACTGATAAATCTTTCAAAAATTACAAATTGTTTCTTAATAAGAAATCGTAAAAATTCAAACCTAAATATTTTATACTCAAAATTCAAATTTTAATTATTTACGTCAAGCTTTCATTAGCAATATAACGTATTATTTAATATAATGATTAATTACAGCTACAATATTCATATGGAATCAGGCTTGCTTCATTTTTGGTTGTAATATAATATAATGATTATTGGGCTTTTTGTTCAAAATTGGATTTGAGTTAGTCTAATTTGTGAACAAGTCTAGTTATAAACAGGTGAGTTTTCATTTTTATCAAAAGGACTTGATTATGTTAATTTTTTCCATTATTTATGAGGATACTAAAATTGGTATAAACTTAGTGGATCCTAATTAATGAATAATGACCATGCATTTTGATGGATTTAATAAAAGATAGGAAACCTTTTTTTTTTTTTTTCCATGTTTCTGTTAAACATATTACAACTAAAACAATTAGCTATCAAAGGTTAGGTTATGAAGTCGAATGTATATATTTCTGATGATTGTAGAAAATGTGCTTTCTTAAGGCCAAGCATGTTAGTTTCTTCATCAAGAACCCATCTCCATTAAAAAGACCATGTCTAGGATCTAGTTCCGAAAATGATATTTTAATTATTATCAGGATTGCCGTGTACTACCCGCAATTTGCTGTTTCAAGATGGCCAAGAGACCTTACATTGCAGACCCTGGTGACAATGAGTGCAGCCTCGTTTTGAAAATGTTGAATAAAATAAAGCTAAGTTAGCTAGCTAAAGCATGCACGCATAAATATATTTTGCTTTGTAGAAATTGTCCTAAAACTTCATTATATAGAGTAGTAGTTCACTCCGTTTTAAGCTAATGAAATCGAAGATTGGTGAGCATCAACATATATATAATCTAAATACAGAATTATGCAACCTTTTTTTGTGTTAAAATTTAATTAAAACGAGTGTTAAGTCCTTGATCGATGGACCTCCTAAAAATTGAGAAGAAGTTTGTAATTTGAATTTTACGAATGTTAAAGGTGTTATGAGAGGAGTGAATTAGCTTCTTTTGCATATTCAAACCTAGTAATCTTCACACACAACTTGATCAAAGCTACATGTAGGTTTAAGAAAATGCCTTATCAGATTTTTTAAAGTTATGTTATAGCTCGTCTTCACAAGTATTATCTCATACACAATTAATAAAGTTTTTAAATTTTATTGAAGAAGTTAACAAAGTAATAGAAACTTTTTAGGATATGAAAAAAATAAAAAAATAAAAATATTATAATCTTTTAATCTTAATTGTGAAATTAAAAAAATTCATCGTCAATCAATGTATCAAAACGAATTAAATTCCATTTCAATCAAAGTTCTTAATCGGGATCATTTATTTCCCAACAATGAGACAAAACCTGAAAGAAAGTAATCACTTTCATGCAGCTTGCAAGAGCTTACTCCTCAAAAATTACACTAAGTTATCATTAATGTTCACAGAAAAAGATTGGACAACCTCAAGATTATAGATCTTTTTGTAGATAGCAAAACATGGTTTCATAAGGAGGTTGATCACATGCTCATATATAGAAAACGAGACAGCCTACCTACAATCTCATCATAAATGGAAAGCATTACAATTCAAGAAATTTACCCCTCTTTTTAACCATGATACTAAACATAAAGTTATGTAGTTTGTCACATTCGTTTTTTTCTTTTGAATTTAATTTATAGTGAACATTGTTATCCAATTTTCTTTATAATTATTTATACGCGATAAGCCATTGCTTTTGATTTGTCGAGTGAATCAAAAGACCGAATTGTAATTCATCAAGTATAAGGGTGATCTTGGCTGTAATTGCTGAGAAATGTTATATCAAAGTGGGTGGTGAAAGGGAGGTATATTTTAGAGATCATGAGGATTAAACAAGGGAAGAATTTGCTTAGATTTTAAGAAAAATGGCATTATCCATTCTTGTTTGACCCGTAGTTTCAGGCTCACTAATCGCCCCTTTGTCTTCTCATCCCCAACCTAACTCTTTCTCTCTTAACTGAAATTCCAGAATTCACCAACTTTCACTATTTACTCATGCAGTCAAAGGACTTGAGCTTCTCTAAACCCTAAATAAACAGTTAATGGAGGTCAAAGAAACCTAATCTTAACTATTAGGTTATATATATCCCACCTGTTATCACCTGTCTGTAATTCATTTTTCAACCTAGTATACCAAACAAACATTCGTTTCAAATCTCATTATATATAGGTCAAAATGCCTGCATGCTAATGCTAAATATGCAATAGCGCCAATATATCTGGAAAAACTTTAATGTACAGGAACTTGGGACCTAACTGTTACTGTTACCCACAAGTTTTATAGTATATGCTATATATCAGGTTGAATCCAATTGATTTGGGCCACCAGATCAGCTCAGGTTTGCCTTGTTGGGATTAAGTTACAGGAGATTGTCAAAGATCGCATAGAGATGAGATTTAAATTTGAGCCATACTTTTGTCTAGCTATAGTAATTAAAAGATGATTAAGCTTATAGTTTTTTTTTTTTAGAGAAGCGCTAGGTGCACTTGGAGCTTTTAACTAAACATTACCATTTATGTATATATTTCGCATTCATATAATATAAAATACAAAAAATTATTATTTTCAAATCAACACAACAAACACAAATATTTTTTAAATATTTACCAAATATATATAATATTTACTAAATTTTAATTTATATCACATTCATATTATTTTTATATCATTTTTATATCTTGTTTAATATTGTCAAATCTATTTTAATTAAAAAACACTTTTGAACATTTTTTTTAAAAAATATTAAATTAAATTTCTTTTGGAATCCCAATATAAAATTTTAATTCCACCAACGATCATCCCACTTTTGGAACAAATAGCACAGCCCAGTAGGCTCACATTTGCTGTCAGTCCTTTGCTCACCAATATTGTGGCCCGCTGAATTTGGATTGCCGAACATTTAAGGAGATAGGCCTAGGCTTCATTGTCTTCTTCTTCTTCTTCTTCTTCTTCTTATTATTATTATTATTATTATTATTATTATTATTATTATTATTATTATTATTATTTCTTTACTTTCCAAAGCGTAAGTTATAACCCTAATCTATCACTCTTTTCACATTTTTTGTGCAGGAAATGAAAATCCATCATACTATATATATATATACACATATGTATTTTTATCAATAAAATTTTATGGCAAACACCATATTGAAATCAAATTCTAAATGTATGGACCTAATAATGGCTTTAATTAGAAATATCCTCCATAATTATGAAGGTGGGAATGTATTTATTACTTCTATGCATTTTTGAGTTGCCCTTATTATCCAATTATAAGACAAATAAACATTACTCCAACTCTTTCTATATTTGTACACATATATAATGAGCTACTTCGAGTTTCTTTTTTATTTTAAATACAGGTGGAAAGGAGATTTTAATTCTACTCTTTGATAATGATGATGCACCAATCACTTAAATCATATGTTTCAATGTTTAAAACTACGAAATTAACTCATTGATTCATACATATTAATTAGCTATGAACTAGTTTAAGCTTAAAATAAAGAATTTAAGTTTTGATAAAAATTTAAATAATTAATTGATCAAACTTATTAGTTACTAATTAAGAGATGTCCCTAACATATTATCATTAATATAGCTCAACTGTTAATAAATTTGCTCCTACTTGGAATTTCCCCTTTTCTAATGAAAGTTCAATTACCTAGAAGCCAGGTAACGATAAATCCTAGCTATTATTAAATTGCTATCATCATGTTAGGTTAGGTTCAAGTCCAAGGAGCTAAAAAATTAAAAGAAACAAAGAGATATTGATAGTAAAGGATTCTTGTTTCTTACCATTACTATTTTGTACACACGATTTCATGCATGCATGCTTGTGTGAAAGCAGACAGTGAATTAATTCATCCCACATGGTTATTTAATGCCATTTGCCAAGAAAAATAAAGCTTCACTTTTTCTTAATGACCTACCCCCTCACTCCCCTGTCTGCCTTCAAATTTCGTAACTTTCTTCCAAGCATCTTCATGTGAACAGCCATGGAAGTTTGGAGAAAGCTGGGGAAAAGTTTTAAAAAAATATTAAACTTGTAATGAGATAATTAAGAGTTTCTCTTTTTTTTTTTTTAACAATTAAATGTTCTTAACTAGAGATTAATAGAGCCAATTCATCAGGCAAACTTGAAATTTTTGTTGATAGCCATGCATTATTAGGCATTTCACTGAAATCTGCTTATAAATTACATAACTCTTTATATTGATACTTCACAATAGCATGCATTGGTTTATGATGATCAGTTTGAACAAGCTGTTCATTAAATGAAAATTTGATAGCCCAAACACAACTATCCAACATCTGCGGGTGTGGCAAAGACTAGAACCTAAGAACGCAGCTGATCTCTAAAGTACACCCAAAAAAAAAGGCAAAAGATAGAATTAAGAAGGAAAATCAACAAGTTAATATCATCTGAAAGTCATAGAATTTAATTATTTAATTCTCTTAGCAATTGTACCTTGACCTCAGCCATGGCTAACAATTGATAGCAATGCCTTCTTCATGTTTACCACTGTTTTGCATCCTCTAAACTCGTTCTGGTTCCTGGGTTTAGCCCCAAAACACAATGTCGAAGTTGGGGAGCCCAGACCTTGCTCGTCATCCTCACCCATGCAGTTATGAACAGTTGGTGTTCTTGAACATGAAAACAAGCTCCTTCTGTGAAACTTTCGGTTCATGGAATCAGCTGGTGGAGAAGAAGAATAACCCTGCAACGATGACCAAGATGATAAAGACGATGAAGATGATGTAGAAGACCGTGAAGAAGATGGGGAAACATGGTTTTTCCTTGGAGAACTGAGCAGCCTGGGAAAGATGGAGCTGAAAAGGGTTAGTTTCACGCTCTTTTTCTGCATTGCTTTTGACTTCAAAGAGGAATGATACGAAGGAGGCGGAGTTAAAGGAGGAAGAGTAATGTCAGACGAAGGATGTTTGGGGGTTCCAGGCTGTGACTCCCACGTGAAAGGAACAGCACCTGAAGCTCCTCCATAGTAGACCCTGCAGGAAGAATTAGCCATGGAGGTCTCCTTGGACATCAGCCTGGAGAAGAACTTGTCATCTTGCTTGATTTGGAGACCTTCGTGAGGCTGCAGCTCACGGCTACTGTCACTCAACATCTTGGAAAATGTGGGTGTTAACTGTTTTTCGGGAAGGTGTCAGCTACACTTACTAGATCCAGTTTTCTAAAGGGGCTCAAGATCCGAAGTTGAAGGCCATGAGAAAGATCAGAACAGAATATTTCAAGGCCAAATGACTAGTTAAGTCTAGTATAGTCTAGCGGATATATAACTAAGGCTCATGCAAATTTATTTAAGATTGATATCTTTCTTCCATTTCTAAAATTTATTGCCACTTAGGCTTATTTAAACTTAGAAGCATTAAATACACCCCTCACTTTATTCTCTACACACAAATGTATTGAGTGTAAGAGGGAGTACGGAAATTAAGGAGAGTAAAGCAAAAGTGAATTTAGAAATATTCCATTTGGCAAATCTGATTAAGAAAATGAGTAAATTAAAAAGAAAAAGAAATTTGTATTTATTTTTAAGATTTTGATTTTTTTTTCAATTTGTTTATTAATGAGGTGTTAATTTTTAATATACTGACAGTATATACATTGCATTGTATTGTTAAATGTTTTGCATGGTCTTATGAAAAAGTATGGAATTAGTGATTTGAACTGTTCAAAAAATACATATAAAATAACAAAAATCTAGATACATAAAGATATTAAATTATTTTACCTACATTATGGTTGAAATGTAAAAGCATCTTTTTAAGAGTTTTTTGGTTCGAATTTGCTAACTAAACTTTGATTTAGATTGAAAAATTATATATATATATATATATATATATTAAACTAGGCTGAAAATTTTGTTTCAAAATGGAACATTATAAGAAAAATATAAGATGAATGCATCAAATTGATATGAAAAAGAATAAATTTTTTAAGATCTTTTGAATTGAGAATAACATTTAAAAAAAAAAAAACCTTACAAAGAAAAAAAAAAAGTAAATCAAAGAGTTCAATTTATTAATACCTTGGGGGATTAAACTTTGATAATGACCTAATTGAGATGAAATTTATTGAGAGAGGAACAGATCTGTGGACTATGATGGCTAGACTGACCAGAAAATTTAATATGGTAGCTACCTTGCTAATATTTTTGGAAGAATCTGAATAATTGATGAGGCAGATTGATGTGGGTCATTGTGGACCATCCATTGTAAACTGAACAAGGAAAGCAGTTGAGCAGTGAGATGATTTTGGTTACGGGTGACCAAAGCTCTAATAAATGAGAGCTTGTCGTGGACCCTGCATAATTCGACCAAATGCGGTTGGTTCCAGGAAGAAGATAGATTGCTATATATGCTAGCTTAAGAAATAGCCTAGGATTGATTAATATCTTTCAATGAAAAGGTTTAGATTCCAAAGTTAACTAATAATTAAATTTAATTGTACAAAAAAACTTTTAATTATAAAATCCTGAAATATAATTCAAATGATTCATATAACACTTTTAAAAGGTGGAATTCGACGAATTTTAAGTTTAAGTTCTTACACTTACCATTCATTTTCTTATTCCCAAACTTTGATTTTCTTAATTAATTAATTTTCTATAATTTGAATTTGATTACATAAATAGATTTTAATAACTAACATACACGTTGGTTTAATTAGTTATGTATAAATATTCAATCAGATAAAATCGTTTAAGAAATTTGAAATTTGGGTTAGATAAAAATAAATAGTTAAAAAAATCATTAAAAAAATAAAAATAAAAACAGGAGCTTGCATGTTTGATTTGGTCCACATAAGCAATTGAGAGCCAGCTGTTTGGTTGCTATAGAAAAACAACTAGGACCACTGTGGTTTATTTATGGACCACCTAATTTTTCCACTAAAATTTGCTGTAAAATAATAATTCCGGATGCTCAGAGTTCAGGCTCATGAATAATCCAGAATCAAAGCCTTGTTGTACATGAAACCTAAGAGGGACAAACACAGCCAAAAATCAAAGTGATGAAAATTTAATGAGCTTGAAATTTTGTTGGGGTTGAGTTTGCACATTTTTCTCTTTGTTTTATTCTTTTATATTTTCTCTTAGTATGTATTAATTACTGCATAATTTCGAACACGAAAGGACATATCTCTTTCTTTTGAATTGTTTTGGCACATTCAACCATTAATTGTATGGTATAGTCTAACATTAGTTACTTGTCATATCAAATAAAAATAGAAACTATTATAGAGTATTCATCAGTTACCTGTTTTTCCATCAATAATCTTCAATTCAAGATTCAAAAGACATTCCTTTCCATTGTAAAATGGAAATATGGTGGAATTAGTTTTGCAATGTCATTGTAATTTGTTTTTTTTTTTTTTCAAAATTGATAGTTGCTACTTATCTGTCATCACACGATAAGGATTGTACATTAAATGAATAATTAAGCTTACAGGAAAAGAAACCCATGTTTAGCTTCAATAATTCACTTTATCTGTTATTATTTTTCTATAATTAAAAAGAGAATTTCAAGTTGTTTAAGCCATCAAAATCCTTGTAAGGCACTTTTTTATTCATTAACAAAAAAAAAAAAAGAATTTGATTTGTTGAATATGAGATTGATATACTTATTTTTCTTTCAATAAAATTAATTTTTTGTGAAACATCCTTTAAAAAAAAAATTGTGAAACAAATTGAAACATGTAACTTATCTATATATATATATATATATATATATATCACAAATAACACTTTTGATCATTTGGTGTGAAATGATGTGACCACTTTAAGCGTACAAACATGAAGCAACTCCATACATTTCTACGATTGTGTATCTAGCAATTATCATGTGTTACCTTGTTGTTCCCCCAACAATATCCAACTACCAATGTCTATCCAATTAAAGTTCCCTAAATCCTGTTAGAAAATTTCAGATGGCATATGAGAATTTTGACTTTGAGGCGTGTAGTATTACATTTTTTTGAGTGTAATATTGCTTCATACAGAAGTAAGTTACTGCAGGATACAACAAAGCCTTCAAAATTTTCTTTTGGATTGTGAAAGATCAAGAATAATTTTCTGAAAATCAACTAAGAGTTTTATAGATTCTGAATAGTTGCAAATCAATGGTTGTGATTGTCTGTTAATTAACAACCATTGATTTTCATACATAACTGTTCCAAACATAACTGAAAATATGTCTGTTGGAATAGTTTAAAATTTAATTTTTAAAATTCAAAAAATAAATAAAATAAAAATAAATAATACTATATAAAAAATGGAATATTTCATAACCAAGAGTACTATATAAAAAATGAAATATTTCATAACCAAGAGCTCAAATGCCCTAAGTACCCAAGTACCCATCTTTTGACTTTTAAATTCAAAAAATAAATAAAATAAAAATAAATATTACTATATAAAAAATAGAATATTTCATAACTAAGAGCTCAATGCCCCAAATACTCAAGTACCCATCTTTTGACTTTTAAATTAATCAAAATTTCAAGTAAACCCACAAACCTTTAATCATTCAATTTACACTCTAAATTTGATTTTCTCTTATAAATCCAATCATTACTTTATTTATAAACAATGTAGAATAGAGTTCAATTACAAGCTATCCAACAAATCCATACCATAAAAATACAAAAATAAATATCATTTTTTATTTTTTTTCATGATTAAACATTTTCGAATCAATTTGTACATACTTCGATATTAATTTTTATTCAGACAACCTTAAGGGCGCACCTCCATATTGGTTTAATACATTCAAAAAAAATAATTTCCTTATATACTAGACTAAGATTTAAATCCTAGATATAACACACAAGACAATATTTACTTGCAGCACATCTAACTTTTGGGGTTTGATTTTTAAAAAATAAAAAACAGAGTTGAGAATTTTTTTTGGGAAACATGATGCATGATTTTATTTATTTTTATATTGAACAATTATGGAATTTATTCAACTCGTAATATATAATTGCCAAAACCACTGTTGCGAGTCTTATTTCCATAATTATTAAAGTAGTATTCATTTTTCATCATTGATCCAGTTCATTCAAATAAATTTAAATAAATATTTTTTATAAAAAATTATTATTTAATACACTTTTAATAAATTTTTCAAATTTTATTAAAAAAATTAAGATGATACAGATCCTTATAAACAACTCCATACATTATCCCCTAAGAAAATTTTAACAAATTAAAAATTACATATTTTACACTAGAGATTTCAATTCTAATAAAATTAAAATTCACAATAGTAATTTCATTGAGTAATAAGTGAGTAAATGTTTATTTTCATTTTTAGTAAAATAAAAGGATTATTTGGATAGTAATCCAAAAAAAAAAATATTCCAAGAAATCTAAAATTTCCCTCCAAAACTTTCATCTCTTGGATCACTTGTGAATCCTTTACCTATTTTAGGCATGAAAAACGTACATTAGGTGTGGGAAAAGATAAAGAATATGGAGTTTTGAGAAAGATTTTTTCCCGTAAATTAAATGATAAAATAAAAACATAATCAAATACTACATATATAAAATTTATAACCGTTAGTAAATCTCTTAATTCAACAAGTAAATTAAATTTTTTATATATATAAATATATATATATATAGATTCAATAATTTAAGTATGATAAGATTTGAATCGGACATCTAAACTTTCTAATCTCACACATTGGTGAGAAAGGGTTAGCTAGTTAGCTTAATTAATGATGAGTTGGAAACTGATCCATTCATAGTAATTGTGGTTAGGCTCTTTCAAAAGCATTTGCACAGCACTTTTAAAGAAACAGTGCTTTTGAGAGCCAAAAAAATTGCTTTTATTCGGTGGTTGGTTGCTCACTTGCTTTTGTCCCTTTATGTTTGTCCTCTGCCATACCGACTTGCTAGTCAACAACAGTGTAGGAATCTGAATTAAAACCCTTTTTATTTTTAATTTTATCTTCGCACTATCATTAGTCTTTAATTGATGCATTATTAAATTTATTATTGGGATACGAACAGCATATTTTCTCTTGGTAATGAGTAGTAATCGATTATTTCAATTAATGATGGTATTTAATTTTCTTTAAAAATATATTATTTTACATCCATTTAATATATTTATAATTTTATTTCTTAAATTATTCTTAATGTGGAAAATCGATATTTTTGACAAATATGAGTAAATATGACACGTACCCATGGACGAAAGGATATTAATATTAACATTATTAATTAATATTTAGCTTACTTTTTTCTTTTGAAAGATAATATGTAGCTTTAATCTTGGAGTGCCCCATGAATGACATAATGTAAGGTTTTTTATTTTTATCAAGAATATTATTCATGACATCTCTTGACAAATGTCAACACAATTATCTTCACTTTCACGCAACGTCGTCGTACTTGATTAGACCTTGCCTTTCCTTCCCATAAAGCCTTACCAAACTGCAATTCCCAATATTCTTTTCTTAAAACCGCAATTAGCGGCCAAATGCATAGACAAACCTAGGGCCGCGCCAAAAAAAAAAAAAAAATCGAAAAAACCAAAAACTCAATTCGATTGGAAGGCTTTGGAGAGGCTGGATCAGATTATATTAAGATTCAGATTGCCAGATCATTAAATAAAATTTATTTGATTTTTTAAAAATACAAATTATATTTCAAATTGATTCAGATAAAAAAATATTTTATTATTTAAATCAAAAGTTTAACATTTAATTAAAATCTTATGGAAAAATTAAAATAAAATTTAAAATTGCTTAAATGTTTAAGAAAATTTAAAAAAAAAAAAAAACTTAAAATTGCTTAAATCTCAAAATTTAAATAATAGATTCGAATCAATATGCATGAATTTAGATTGAATTAGATCAAATGTTTTTCTATTCAGATTAATACGGATCAAAAAATAATAATAAAAAAACTCTTAGATCGTATTGGATCGAATCAAAAAATTATTAAAAATTAATTTGATCGGATATCATCCCTAAGCAAATCAACCCTAAGGGTGCGTTTGGTTCGGAGGAAAAAAAATTACCTTTTATCCAGGAAAAAAATTTTAAGAGGTAAATTCTAGGAAAAAAATTACTTTAGATCCAAAAAAAAAATTTGATTCAGGTAATCTAAAAATATCTCAGGATCCAAAGGTAATCATCTTACCTCAGATTTTCTCAAAATTGAGTACTGTAAGTAAAATAAAATAACTGACAATGAAAAAAATAATCGAATCAAACGGAGGAATCAAATGACGAAAAAAAATTACAGGGAATTTAAAATTCCTCCAACCAAACGCACCCTAACATGCAAATACAATCTCATTGTAGCATGTTGATGTGTCAACATACTGTTGGTCCAAACTCAAAATCCTTTGGCCTCCATCTCTATTAAACTAGTTCATGGGTTGGGTGAGGTTCGAGTTTGGCTGATAAGATATTAAAGAAGCAAACATGAACCCAATTTTTTGTTTAAATTTGTTTTTGTATATAATGTATAAGTCCAAACACGTTCAAATATTATTATTTAAAAAAATAATAAAATATAAAAAAATTAAAACATATAATAATTAATAAGTATAATATAATAAATTTGAATAAATTTTTACAAAAAGACAACAAGAAATATGAAAATTTAAATTAAAGTATAAAAACAATACAAACTCAATATAATTTGAACAAAAATAACAAAAGCAATAAAAAAAATTACTATGAAAATAGTAAAAAAAAAAAAGTTATAGTAAATGGATCAGGCATGACTTAAGCTTGAAATGATGAATCCAAGACTAATTCATTTATTAATAGGTCTTAATTTTCAAACCAAAAATAAGATTAATATTTTTATTCAAACTTGCTAAAAAATGAATAAACCTTCAAATTTGAACGATAACTCAACTCTTGAACAAGTTTAATTTTTACTCATCATCCCAACGATCAATATCTATCAAACGTGTCACTAACACTTCAATATCAAGCTCAAACATGATAATTTATATGTATATAACTTGAGTTTGTGTGATATGAAATTATGCTGTTATCGAATAAAATAAAAAAATGTGTTTATATGTCAAATACAATTTTTTTTTAACTTTTATCATATTCATATATAATTTTATTTATGTCAATTTCATATTATGTTATCATATTGTATTTAAATTATTCAATCTAATTCAACCTCACCATATATAAAAAATGAAAGAAAAAGAAAATCACTTTGCCACCTTTCTTCTCTCTTTCACCTGGTGGGACTATGAACACAATCATAACAGATCCTATAATTCTTGATTTCTCATAATGTGGTTTTTTTTTCTTCTTCTTTTTCAACTTTAAAGCCAAAATTCCACACCCTTTAAAATGGCCTTTTATCTTTGCATTACACGCACATTTACATTGACATTTCCACATTGTCATTCACCCTCTAAGCTTATTCGTGAATTGTGTGCATACGCAATGGCAGCAGACCCCCCCAAGGACGGGGTTCCAGGAACACCCGGTATCCGGGATGTTAGGCCCGAATACAGCTCCGAGAATTTCGGATTTTGCACCGAGACATGTACTGTGCCCGGTGGAGATCCGAACCCGGGAATAAGGAGGGTGAGTTTGAGGGCAGAGATTGACACTTCACCGCCTTTCGGATCGGTTAAGGAGGCTGTGACCCGGTTTGGTGGCAGCGGACCTTGGGTCCCATTGTACAAGTTTGGAGAGGCATATGTAAGAATTAATTTCTTCTTTTGGTTTTGACTATGATGTAAGAAAAGTATACTTAATTTGTTATGTTGTGTAGTTTGTCTTAATGGCATATATGCATCCACCCCAAAAATAGTTTCAGTGTACATGTTCTTCAATAACAACATCAAGTCTTGGCTAACATGGAATTTTTTTGATTAAGAGAATTGTCTGCAATTTTGCCATTCTGGCTAGTATTCTTGTCTGTAATTCTGCCATTCTGGCTAATATATTTTCTGATAGACGAGAATTTGTGCTGAGCAGCATGGAATTGAAGAGTTTGACATAAAGAAAGTGGAAGAACAGGCAGCAGAGTTGGAGAAGGATCTGATTGTGAAAGAATTGGAAACCCTTGATGTTCTCGAAGAACTGGGAACTACAAAAAGGATTGTGGAAGAGTTAAAGAGAAAGCTGCAGAATGAAGCTTTGAAATGCGTGAGCACACCGGGCTTGAATTCAGATGAACAAATGCCAGCGCCTGCTATCAAAGAAATGAACAAGGAACATTACGAAGAGATGAGAATTAGGAGTTCAAGCCCGTGCCCGATTTTATCTCCTGATTTGATCTTGATGGAGTTGAAACAAGCGAAATTGACCCTTGGTAGAACTATCAATGATCTTGGGATGATTCAAACTTCTGTTGAGTCTCTAAATAAGAAAATGGAGAAAGAGAAAACTTTACTTGAAAAGACCCGTGAGAGGCAGGCTTCTAAGTTTGTCAACAATGTGGAAGAAATTCATGGTAATTTTGAGAATTCTTCAAACATTTCCAAGCCTGATCAGCAGTTTAAGAAAATGGCTGATCCTGCAAAAACTGAAGATCCAAGAGCAATGCCATGGCCAGGGACTGCTGAAATGAGGTGGGTTGCAGCCAAGAAGATGGAGGAAGCAGCCAGGGCAGCGGAGGCTCTTGCTCTTATTGAAATGAATGCCCTTGCTGGAATCAAGGCTTTGTCAAGCGATGAGAAGTCATCAGGATTTTCCATGCCGTGGCCATCTTCTCGAACCCCGAAAGTTCAAATAGCAGAAGTTTCTAACAGGAAAGCAATTCATGCCATGCACAGATTGGCAGAAGCAAATATTTCCAAACTCGCAATCCTGAGGAAGCTGGAGGAAGCTTCAGAAGAAGTTAAACACAGTAAAGAAGCATTAGAAGTGGCTCTTAATAGAATGGAATTCGCAAACAGAAAGCAACTTGATGCTGAAGAGGCTCTCAGGAGTTGGGTTCCGGAGCATGAACAGAAAAAACAAGTGGTTTACAATGCTACCAAGACCAATCAGCACCTGCAGCATCATCTTCCACCATCTCCATTACATGATATGAACAAGCAAAACCCAACAATGGACAATGAACCAAAGCCTGTCTCAAGGCCGACAGTTTCAATGAGGGATATCTTGAGCACGAAACAATTTAATCCTGAAGAATGTGTAATGACAAGGCCTAATGAAGGCCATAGTACAGAAAGAGAAAAGGTAGCTGTCAACCAAATGCTTCATGAACTAAGAGGAGATCTGCCATTTCCTCCAAAACCTGAGCAAAAACTCCATAGAGACCATCATCAAAAGCAGTACTTCAGCCAGCGCAGAAAGTTTGGGTTCATTCACATATCTCTTCCATCAGCAAAGCAAAGCAAGAAGAAACCACAAGCTTTAAACACAATGTGATACAAAAGGATTAATGGCACTACTAAACAGAACTGGTGCAATAATCTGTGGTCATATAGTAACATTTTGTTATTCAGTTTGCATCATTTGTTTGTGTTGTTTCTGGGTGATTGGTTCTTATGTTGTTGGCATCTTTGGATACTTTTTTGAAATCTATATCTGCTGTAAAGGTGTTATAATTTGTATTCATGGTTTCTGCAAATCAGCCCTGAAATTTTGATTGGGGGTAGAATCTCATTTTTTTTAAGCTACAGTATCCTTGTCCCTTTTTTTTTCTTGTTCTATTTTAATTTCTCTGGTATTTGGCAGATTTGTTTTTTATTTTGAAATGTAATTTTAATTTTAGCGGTTAAAAAACCCTTTAATTTAAATTTAGGATTAACTTTTCATTTAATTGAATTTATATTTGATGTACTGTCTGTATGCATTGTTATTAAATCATATCATAATATCTTATTAACTAATAGATTTAATCTCTTTAATTTTTAATCCAAAAGATTTGCTCAATAGTGTAATGGTCCATTGAGTTCATGATTAAGAACAATCTATAGTAAGAGCTTTCATAATCGAAATTTCATCGAATCAAATTCTCTTTGACTAATCCAGCCACACAATGTGAACGAAATTAATTTCATATTTAATGTTATATGAAAAAAATTTGTGGTTAAAAAAATTTAATCTCTTTTTGTTATTTAGCATCTTGAATAGTAAATAATCTTTATTTATAGATAAGAATTATTACAAATAAAGAATTCATATTTAATGCACTATTGATATATATCGTGATTAAATCATATCCTAAGTCATAACATTTCACTAATCAATAAATTTAATTTTTTTTTTGTATTTAGCAGTAGTACCTTGAATTATAGATAGTCTTTAATAATAAGAAGAAATAATAATAAATAAATAAAAAAATTTATATTTTATATGTATACGTTGTCATTAAATTATATCATAACACAATTAGTACCTTAAATAGTAGATAATCTTTATTCATAGATAAGAATGATAACATATAAATAAAAAAAAATTTTATTTGATGCACTATATATATTGTCATTAAATCATATTATTACATTTCATTAATTAATAAATTATATTTGATTCGTGTAACCAAAAAAAAAAAAAAAACTTTAATCACCAGTAAGAATGATAGTGGATAAATAAAGAATTTATATTCAATACACTGTTTGTATACATTGTCATTAAATCATAAATTAATAAATTTAATTTCTTTTGATAATTTGAAAGTAATTTTTTTTAATTTTGAAAAGTACTTTTAATTTTAGTGACTAAATAACTTGTTAATTTAAATTTAGGATTAAAATCACCTTGAATGGTAGATAACCTTTAATCATAGATAAGAATGATAACATATAAATAAAAAATTTATATTTGGTCCACATTCTATTTAAGTTATCATTAAATTATATCATAATTTCCATTAATTAATAAATCTAATAATATTTATATTTAATGATTTTTTTATTTTAAAAACCATAAATTAATGAGATGGCATGTTGCATCAAGATTAATTTTTTTAATATTTTAAAGTCTAAAATTTTTATTAAATCGGTATGATAAATCCAAAAGTAGTAATTTATCCAAAAAAGAAAAAAAAATAAATCCATAGTTATTTGGATAGGTTTTTTGTATTTTTCCATTTTTGTGGATCGAGTGTAACATGACAATCACGTGATATGCACATGAACCTTACACGTGAAATTCACACACAAAAAAAAAAATATAATGCTTTAGTTGCTTCTTTTAAATTTCCTCTTCCCCTTTGTAGCTTTATCCGAGGCCAAGACAATGGACACTAATTTGAGAAGCTCTTCTTCTCCTTTACTTCGACTGAGACCTTCATTTGGTTTTTCTCATTCGCTCTCTCCTTCAAAGCTAATAATATCGGTTTGTTTTTTAATTTTTTTTTCGATTTTTTATGACTGCTTTAGGTGGTTAATTGAATTTTAATGTTGATATCAATTGCTTGTTCTTTTTAGAAGAAATCAAAGCGGTTAAACTTGGTTCAACATGATTTAGTTATCAAAAACTCGACTGGGTTTGATGAAAATGGCTCTTTTAATGGCTTACCGGTTAAAAGCAGCAAGCTTTTCATCCAAGAGGTACCTCTTCTTTTGTTTGGTAGTAATATTTCCTGGAAATTGTTTTACTTGTTTGTTATTGTGTTTAAAGTGGAAAATTTGTAGTCTTGGTTTTTGTTTTTTTTTTTTTTTTTTGTGAATTTTCTCATGGCAATGAAGGTAGTTTGTCTGTCAAGAATATATTTTAGTTTTCATGCAAACCTTTTTCTCTTTTATTTGGTTTTTTTTTTCAGGGCAATCATTTACTGGTTTGTGATGATTTCTTGGGGTCAATTAATGTGTCGTTACTTAAATTTTGATGGTTTTGTTCATATTTGTTTTGCCATTTAGGCAATTGGAGCTGAGTATGGAGAAGGTTTTGAGTCTTTTAGGCTGGATGGGCCATTAAAGGTTGATGTGGTAAGGAATTTAAGTTATCCTTCATTCATTAGACTGGTTTAACAGGTTTTCTATGAGTTTGGCCATCATATTTTCTTGTTTGTTTCTTTTGGTTTGAGTAGGATTACTTGAATGATAGATTGCAAGAAGGTTGTCTTGAGCGAATTCGCTATGCCATGAAACCAGATGAAGCGTATGGTCTCATTTTCTCTTGGGATAATGTGGTGGTAAGTCTTAAACATTTTCCATATACCACAAAGAATCATAATGATGGATATATACTTTTGATTGACATTTTAAGTATATTTACTTACCTTGTTGATGTGGGATTAAATATAGTAAATTAAGTTTGTGATTTAACGGTCCTAACCGAATAGATATAAATGGTTATCATTATGTTTACTTTTCAGCTTCATTTCTCTTTTAAAAAATGTACTTGGGGTCAGTGTTGTCAAGGGCAGAAGGTGCTCTCACGTGAGTGAAGTAAGGTGGAATATGTATATGTGTGCCTCTATATATATATGATAAGCTTAAGATATTTAATTCTGATGATAAAGTGTAATTAGTGGTCCATTTTTATCCAACAAAACATGCAAAATTTCCTTTTTTTTACTTTTGGCCTGTATGGACGGTTTCCTTTTTGTCCCAAGTTTGTTTTTGATTACTCAAACTTTGACAAGTAGAGGGTTGATTTTGTCCGATTTTTATTATCAAAGATACAGCTAGTGAAAAAAATAAAAATAAAAGAAATGAAAGAGAATTTCAATCAGGTGGGTTTTTTTTGGTGGCCTATCACGTGGGTTTATGCTTGAAACTTCTTAAGCAGTGGTGCGTTAGATGGGAGTACAGTCAAAAGCTAAATTGAATGGTAAAATGCATATTTTGCTTCATACCATGTGATTTCATTTTTGGCATGTTTCAGGCAGATACTCGAGCTCTCAAGTTAAATGCTTGGATGCAACTAGCCATGGAAGAGGGTATGTATATGTGTTTATGCAGCTTTGGTGTCAGTGCTAGGTTATAGAGGAAAGTTGGATGGATTATGTATGTTATCGTATTTTTTTTTTCTGTTCTTCATAACCTTGTACAGATGATGGGAGAATCTTTATTGGATGAACATTATCTGATAATTGCTTGTAACTGTGTTAAGTGCTTTCATAATAGTTAAAAAGGGTTTTAGGTTTTATTAACATTAAAATTATCTATAAGCTTAAATAGGAGCTTGAATTTTCCTTTCCTATGTTAAGTGGAGGAGTATCTTAGTGAAGTTTTATCCCTGGCTTGAACTGGATTTAAATTCTTTTTGCCAATTAAGCTTGAAATCAAATATTGATTTAGAAATTTTGCCACCGTATAAATCCCAATGTTTCTTCGTTGAATTTTGTGCAGGAAAAGAGATTCCTCCTGAGAGTGATGTTCAAAAGTTGATGCTTTATGCAGGTGCTGATCATGTATTGCATAAGGTTTGGGAGTTTTTGGTCCTTTTATCATTTGAATTATGTTTTGTGATGTATTGCTATTTAAGCATGATACTTTGCTTGATGATATTTGGAATTACTCATGGGGCAGAATACTAAGTCAATAAGGGTGATTGTGTAACTTGTAAGAGTAGTTTACTGCTGATGTTTCATTAAAAGCCAGAAAGTTACAACAATTCTTGTCATCAATTTATTGGTTCTTAATTATGATTGTATTTGGTGTCAGATTTGTTGGTTAGATAGTCTTTTTTATTTCTTTCCCTTTCTTTCATGTCATGAAATTTAATTTCATTTTTAGCAAATAAAATAGGAAAGAGAGGTGTATTAGAATTTAGAACTGAAATATTCCCCCTAAAGTTCAGCTTTCTTGTAATATCTTGTGTATTCATTTGTTCCTTTCCTGTCAATCTGAGTGTGTTCATATTATGCTATTTATTTTGTTTTTGTCTCTTATCAGTTTCCAAAAATTTTTAGATCTTGTGCTGGGAGACCGTAGAAAGTGAAGTGGATAGATTGAAGATGAGGCTCTCACAGATTTATTATGATAATCTTCCAAAGGTGAGAGCTTGTTCAATTTGTTTCATGGGTTTTATGTTTATCTTTCAAGTTAGCAAACAATATTGATGTTTTCATCTTCAATCAGCTAAGAAAACCAATGGACGGCCTGGAAGAATGGCTTGATGCTGTATCTACAGCTCGCATCCCATGTGCTGTGGTTTCAAGTCTTGATCGAAGGAACATGGTTGATGCCTTGGAACGAATTGGCCTCAAGAAGTATTTCCAGGTTTATTGTCTTTCTAAGACTTTTATTTATCTCTTGTGTGGTGGAAAATAATATTTTTGCAGTTTTTTTTCCCAGTGTGATGTGCTATTAATATGTTATGGTATGAGCTTAGCAATGATGACCTTGACAGGCAGATAATGTGTATGTCACATTTCATTCATTATGATCAAACCTCACTCTGTTCTGTCCGGAGATGCCAATAATTTACTTTTCGTCCAGAAAATCTTTTTTATCTTTCATGTGTTAGTGTAAAAATCAGTGCATTTTGGGGCAAAAATTGAAAAAAATTGATGCCCATGTAGATTGTGTAGTGCTTAATATGAGAAATGTTTAATTTTTGTTCCATCCTCTGGTGGTGGTCTCAAGACCATTTAGACAACAAAATGGTCATCGCAAATTACATTCCACTCTATATATAAATCTTATTTTATTGTTCACAGCTCACAGTTATATTCCATAATGCAGGCAATAGTTTCTGAGGAAGATGGTATGGAGTCAATAGCTCATAGATTTCTCTCAGCAGCTATGAAGGTACGTTCCATTTAAGATCACAGCGTCATATATCTAACCTATCAATATTGGATTGTTTATCCTCTTGTCATTTGATAGCTTTTATTTTAGTTCTCTTGTAATATATATGAACACCTGCTCTTGAATGCATTTAATTTCCAATTGATTTTATTGAAAATGGTAGTTGAGTTGTTATCTTGTAAATCCAAAATTATCTGGGTGTTATAGATGCTTATAGAGAAAAAGGTATTGAAGTCAATTATAGAAGCTTCTTTTTGTTGCTAATTCGTAATCCTCTGTTTTTGATATATTCCTATTAATTCCTTGCAGCTGGATCGTAAACCCTCAAAGTGTGTAGTGTTTGAGGATGATCCTCGCGGCATAACTGCAGCTCACAACTGTACTATGATGGCGGTAGCACTGATTGGCTCTCACCCAGCGTATGTGTTTCATGCAACACATAAACATTCTATCATTACTACATGCACATTTGACAGAAACACATATCAATGAAATATGGTTATTGCACCCAAATCCCTTGTTAATAAGAAATTCTGATGTCTATTTTACCTCTTCTGCTAGAGCCTATAGGAAGCATATCAAAAAGCAAGGGTATAATCCTTGGTATTTTACACTTAGGCAGGTCATAAACCTCGAAGTGCGAATGTTTATGCCCTTTTAAGCGTGGTTTTTAAATTAACATTTAGAATACATGATTCATTGGGGGATGACTCTTATTGTCATTTCAAAAGTCATGTGAACAGTTATGTTTCATGTCAAAACCTTCTTCGGGCAGAAGATATCAGTCGAGCAACAACTATACCTACTTGCTAAATGTCTAGCGAACAAACATAATGTAGATAGAATGCCACCCTAGGTGGTTTAATTTTGCATTGCACCTTATAAAACACTGGCATAGTGTGCCCTATAGGTTATATTAGCAAATTTGTTACATTAGCTTAACTAAGCCTGACCGATTCTGGTTAATTACTGTAACTTGATGGTTACGAATTTAGTCCAGTTTAACATGATGTGGAAAATGTATTAATCTGTTGTGCTTGGTTTTGAATCATGATCTGATATGAAGAAACTTGTTTTCTCACAATTGTGCAGTTCCTAATTTGGTTTGTTCTTTTAGTTTGAAACCTGTCTGAAACCTACTAGTCATGCATTCAGAAATCAATTGACATGAAAAGTGAAAACATGCAGGTATGATCTGGTGCAGGCTGATCTCGCAATTGGTAACTTTAACGAGCTTTCCGTGATTAATCTTAGAAGATTATTTGCTAACAAGGGTTCTACCTTCATGGACCGGCAAAAGCAGATCATAGATAAAACTCCTCCTAAAAGGAAGCTTACATTCGATACTGCATTCTGATTCATTTTTCACCTTTCATTCGAAACTTGTCCATGCAATTAGACCACAGTGTAGGTAGGAGAGTTCTCTACATTTTACATTCTCCAGTTAGGAAAATTTTTCCCCATACATCATTCATCTGATTGTACAGTGGATAGGTTAATTCAGTTCTCATCATGGTGGAACTTCACAATAAATATAAATGTTAGAACCTACAGTTCTGGACAATCCGGATGCTATTATAAATTTGTGCAGGATCAGTGAAAATATTTTCCTTTTTCCTGATTACTGGTAAGGTTTTACTGTTTTTACCTTGCGATACTTTTAGCCAAAGGTATTTCTATCTACTTTCAAGCTCCAATATGATGAAATTTGCCTAACCTCGTCTGGAGGTAACATTGGCGCATGCAAGAATTTAAACTGTATTCTGATCCAATTTCTCCTTTGAGCTCTGCACTTTACTGCTTACATTACATCTGTCTTTACCAACCAAACAAACAAAAGCTGAAAACATGGCAATGCTAAACCTTATTCGACAATTTCATGTGTGTTGCATTTCATATGCTTGTTAATACCATCAAGAAATTACCTCCACATTCATTGAAAGATTGTGTAATTAGATGTACCATTAATTTGAATAGTTTACTTGCAAATCTACTTAGCATGGAAATGAGCTGGTTCTGTACCAGAAACTTTTCTTAGAGGCAGAAATCGCTTACAAAGCAAGGCAAGTTATAACCTTAGGAATCTGCATTGGCTTGAGCAGATAACCATAAGCATTAGTTTTTCGTTTGCCTCAAGCTAAATCACCAATCTCATGATGAACTCTGTCCTCTTTACATCCTATTCAGCTACCCTCTTTGACTCTGCCATCGCGTTCCCCGGTAGCTTCTTACAGACATTCTATATGAAAATCTCTACAAGTAGCAGTTAGCCTCGTCAAACCTGCTAGACTTTGCTGAAGCCTGTATTATCCAAAACTTTGCCTCTCTCCAATTTTCTCCTAATCATAAACTTATTTCTACATTGTGCAGCACTGTAGTTAAGTGAAAACACAAACTCAGAGGGAAAATCAGCCTCATATGCAACATGTCCAAAGGAGCAAAAGCGCGAGTATGCAATGAAATTTCAGACATGATCAAAAAGAAGAAAAAGAAATGCATGAGGAGACATTAACATTGAAACCAACGAAAGATAAAGCAATAAGTAGCATGTAGAATGCAGTGTCTTAAAAGAAACAGTGAAAAGCTGTTTTGTAAACAAGACAACTTAAAAACTGTTAATTACAGGGTGAAAGCTGAGCCGGATTTAGAGATTTGATCTCACCATTCTAAATTACTAGATCTACCACTTCAGAACACATAAAGATACCAATGCCTCATTTAGAACGCTTAAACTGAGAGCACCATAGTAACTCAAACCAGCAACATAAACAAAAACTCAAAACATCAAATTGAATAAAAACTGGACTGTGTGAATGAAATAAAATAGCTCATTTCCTGCTCAATTTCCAATATCAGGGAACTTACCAGTTCAAGTACCAAAGAATTACAGCAGTTTCAGAGGCATTTTACATTGAGCTACTAAAAAGAAACATAAAAAGATCCTATTCAAGAAAGAGTCCTCACAATAAATAAACATAACGGATCAAGGCATAAAGCAAAGATGAGGAAGCATACAAGTATAATTATGCATGCTGCCAAAGGAAAATTAGTAGTGCTCGTTTCATACTAAACCAAATTATAAGGCAAGCAGGTGCATTTATGCTTTAACAGTAAGCAGAGGAAAACAGAAAACAACTTATTTTGGTTATGCTGTAATTTCTTTTCACTGAAAAATAAAAATAATGCATCAATTTGCTGTGCTCATTATGGATCATCTATAATCTATTTTAATAAGTAGAGCAATTATCAGAAACCTTAAGTTAATAATGTCAAAAAGAGTGTTAACTGAAACGTTAGAAGAGAAAAAGAATATGATATTACAAAGAAATATAGAGCGAAATTAACATCATCCTAAAACAATGCAAAAATTGCATAATTTTGCATCATAAAAAATCAATGCAACTTAAGTTTGACAGTAACAACCCACTCTATCCAGCTATCGCAGAAACATTCAATATACAAATAAAAGTCAACTAATTTTACACTTTATTTTGGCTTCTGCAACATTACTATACACAAAAGTTATTGAATCATAGTCTAGATGAATTCAGAAGGAGAATTAGAATCAGGCTTCCCATTGTCACCTAATCCTCCAGGATGCTGCAAATTCTGTAAAACTTGAGGAGGCAAACCCCCTAAACCAGCTGCTAACCCATCATTTGCTGAACCATAAAACTGACAAAAGAGCCTAGCCATAACCCCAAGAATCTGCATTTGGTTCTGGCATGCATCCATATGCATTTGCATCATTGCTTTCTCATGTTCAATCTGCAATCCCAGCAACCTCTCCTTCCACTCCATCTCCTCCTCTTCGCGCTTCTCCTCCATTCGCCTACTCCTCCTCCTCTCCTCATCCAATTCCTTCTCTAACCTCAATCTTCTATCACCCTCCCTCCTAGCCCAAACTAGCTCCCTTTCCTCCAACTCCATTTCCCTATTCTCCATCCTCTCCTCCCTCTCACTCCACCGCTTTTCCTTCCCAAACTCCAATTCCCTCCTCTTTTGCTCCCTCTCCATCTCACCTTTCTCTCTTACAAACTCTCTTTCCTTTCTTTTCTCTTCCCTCCTAACCACCAAATCTCTCAACTCCACAACTTGTGTTCCAAGCAATCCAAACCCCTTACTTCCTCCTACACCCTTCCTCGATTTTCGAACACGAGAAATACCAATATCACCAAATTCCCTCTCTGCTCCAAACTCACCCTCACTCCCGATCTTCTCCTCACCACCGTCTTCCCCATCTCCATCCCCTTCAACACCATCCTCTTCCTCTTCCTCCTCAAAATCCTCACTATCAATTCCAAACCCCAAGTCACAACAATCCTCAAAGAAATCACTTCCATTACCATTACTTTCACTTCCTTTCTTCCCTTTAACTTCAAGTTCTACATCACCAAAAACCTCTTTATACTTCAAAAAATTTTCCCAATGATTCTCACCATCTTTCCAATTAAACTCATCCTTTGAAATCCTAATCTTCTGCTTCACCCCCAAATACTGGTGCCTCATGTTTTGAACCTTAATAGATACATCACGCCAAGACCATTTGAAAGGAAAAGTAACGGGATCTTGAAGATGATGAACTGAGTTAACATGGTCAGCTATGGGTTTGAACTTTTTCTCTCTGGTTTTGAGTTTGGATAAAGTTCCTGAATTAAGAAGATCAGAGTATTTGGACAAAAGGGTTTGTTCTTCAAGCTCTGACCACTTCTTACGTTTCATTTTTGTAAGAAAGGTCGCCTCCAAGGGTTTTGGTTTGATTTTGAGGATTGTTTGAACAAAAGACTAGAACTTCGCAGGTTGTCTGAGACAGAGCTTAGAAGTAGTTTTGAGAGATTCCGGGATCGAAGGGTTTTTTTTTTTAGGTGTTTGCGTTTTAAGAAAAAAAAAAAGGACAAAACCCAAGTAAATAAACCGGTAAAAGAAATGGGCTTGTGGAATTGGCAACAGTAAAATAAATACTCCCAAAGTAAAGCTGAGGTGGCAAATATAGACAAGACGACTTCTTGACATCCTTCAAAGATTGCATTTTACCATTTTCCTTATCTTCCTTTCTATCTAAACCTGTCAAAGACCCGGCAGGAATGGAGTAAGCTCTTCACAGATGAGTTGAGAGTTGAGAGTTGAGACCCAGCTTCAAAACCAGCCTCAAAGACCGAAACTTTACAGGCAGTTCCAATTGAAGCCCAAAAACAATGTCTTGTAGCTCAGTTTCTTCTTTTACTACTTCTCTTTTCGTCTCTCCAAAAAAATCATCTTTCTCCAATCACAAGCCCAGATTCATCCACTGTTCTCTTGGAGGTACTAATTTTCTTTTCTTTTCTTTCATTCTCAATTTTAGTTTCCGTTGTTAAGATTTTATTTATTATTTAAGTTTGATGTTTTCTGGTTTGTTTTTGCTTGCTGTTGTGGGAATGGCAAGAGACTAAGTCAAAACTTTGGAACTTGGGAAATTAGGAGCATAAGCCTGAAAACTTCTCTGGCTAAGCTGAATTGTGTTATTTAATTTGTTTTAGTAATGGGTTCATGGGATCTAATTGAGATGCAATTATAGTGAATGAAGTTCATTTGATGTATGAACTTCGTTGAAAAGTAGCTTGAAATTATCAATTGGCTAATAATATAGATGTGAGAGCTAGAAGCCATTGTTAGATGCCCTGGTGATTAGTTGATAATGTATAAGTTTTAGCTGAAGTATTGGGAATGGTTATTTTGAGTAAGAATGCTGAAGGGCAGAACTAGGAATGTGTTGAATCACCATTAGCTATGGTTTGATAAAAAACTTAACTAATGCCTGATCAGAGCTGTGCTATTGTTACATGTTTGATGTTGATAATTGATTGAGAAAGTGTGAATAACTTTGGTCTGGTTGAAATTACCTTTCTTTTGTCTTGATAGCTTCCTTACATTTGAATCTCCTTGTATGTGAGCATTGCATGTTTCCTTTTACTAAAATCATATGTACTGATGATTCTCTACCATTCTTGTTCTTCAACTATTGTCTTTGATCAGGCCTGACTTCATTATCGAACCATATCTAAGTTTTTCTGAAAATTGCTTTTATAAGTTTTATCTTTTAACATTCTGATTTAGGGACTGTAGTAGAATCAAAAGCTACTGCAGCTGCTGAACCCTTGTTGCTCAATGCTGTTCGAGGGCAAGATGTTGAAAGACCACCAGTTTGGCTTATGAGGCAAGCAGGGCGGTACATGAAGGCAGGTTTTTAAATCACAGTGGCTTCAAGAAAATAATTTTTTTCATGTGCTGCATATTCTTTGGAGATTGCATTACTCAATTCTTTTTTCTATTGGCCGAAAAGAATTGTCACTTCTGTAGCCTAATCTCTAGCCGCAGTGTTCTGTTATAAGGTGGCTTCAACTCTCAAGTTCTAATCACTAAAAAAATAAAAAGAAAAAAAAGAACAGAGTGTAGATCACTTGATGATTTGAAGGAGAAATTCCTAAAAGAAAACTAATCATATAGACCTTCGTTTTTATGCCTCTGCGAGAGGAAACAGAAATGAATAGATATTTTTCAACATTTTCTTAGTATTGTTTGTCTTGCCATTTGATATGCTAGTTTTGCAGGCATTTTTCAGATCTTATGTTTGCCATTTTTATATGACTCTTTTTGGTTCTTGTAAAGAGAGTAGGTCATTTCTGTTTGGTTTCATGTTGCATCTCTTTTTCAATTATGTCTTACTTAGAGTGTTTCATATTGTAGAGCTACCAAATTATCTGTGAAAAACATCCTTCCTTTCGTGAAAGATCAGAAAATGTTGATCTTGTCGTTGAGATTTCACTACAGCCATGGAATGTTTTCAAGCCTGACGGGGTAAGAAATTTATTTTGTAATCCTTCTGACAATTCTTGAATGAACATTTATGATACTAAGCTTCCATTCTTTATGCTGCTGTTTTGTTATTCTTGGTTAAAATCCCGTTTGTCCACATTTTTGCTATCAAGATGCTTCAGTTGACTTCTACATCTTTTGATAAGAAAACCAACCCCCCTGGCTCTCCTTACCATATTCTTGTTGCTCTTTGCAGATTTCAAGTTAATATCTTTTTGAATCATCGTGTATTTGACAGGTCATTTTATTCTCTGATATTCTTACTCCTCTCTCTGGGATGAACATACCTTTTGACATTGTGAAAGGTAAAGGTCCAGTTATCAACGACCCTCTAGCCACTGCTGCTGATGTTGATCAAGTGAGAGAATTTAATCCTGAGGAGTCAGTTCAATATGTTGGTGAAGCATTGACAATCTTGCGGAGAGAGGTTTGTATTGACATTTCCTATATTGTCCTAATTTGAATTTCTTATTTTATTATTGTTTTGAACTATCATATCATATAAGAATGTTGTTGATTCTTTCAGAACTCAAGGAGTCATTAATATGCCCTGCCTATTTAATGTTACTTGTGATTCAGTGAACTTAAACGATGGTGTAGACTCATCCCTTCTCTTTCCTTTGCCAGGTAGATAACAAAGCTGCAGTTCTGGGTTTTGTTGGTGCTCCTTTTACTCTAGCATCATATGTAGTTGAAGGTGGTTCATCAAAGCACTTCACCAAAATAAAACGATTGGCCTTCTCTCAACCCAAGGTAGTTTTAGTTCTCTTTCTCTAGCATCCTAGAGCAACAGGAGTGAAGCTCGTCTTAAATAGTGTCCATAACTTAAAGAACAAACTTCAAGCCACCAACATAAAAGTTCTGTCTGCTACTTCGAAAGTTAATTGCTAGAAATTGATTGCTTTTCCTTTTTCAGATCTTATCTGCTTCTCAAAAATTGTCAACTACCCTTTGTTGTGAAAAATATTATCTACTGGATTCTTGTTGGCCTCATTTTCCTCCTACAGGTACTTCATTCTTTGCTCCAGAAATTTGCAAACTCCATGGCCAAGTACATTCAGTACCAAGCTGACAATGGAGCTCAAGCTGTTCAAATTTTTGACTCTTGGGCAACAGAGCTCAGTCCAGTGGATTTTGAGGAGTTCAGCCTGCAGTATTTGAAGCAAATTGTAGATGCTGTAAAACAAACCCATCCAGATCTTCCTCTGATCCTTTATGCGAGTGGATCTGGTGGCTTGGTAGAAAGGCTAGCTTTAACAGGTGTGGATGTAGTTAGCTTAGATTGGACAGTTGACATGGCTGAAGGTAGAAGGCGACTTGGACATGATATTGCTGTCCAAGGAAATGTTGATCCCGGTGTTCTTTTTGGTTCAAAGGAGTTCATCACCAATCGGATACATGATACCGTGAGAAAAGCTGGTAAAGGAAAACATATATTGAACCTAGGACATGGGATTAAAGTAGGTACACCTGAGGAAAATGTTGCCCATTTCTTTGAGGTTGCTCAAGCAATCAGATACTAAAAGCCATACAGGATTAACTAATTTCCTACTGATTAGAGTTTGTCTCTTTATGTTCTTTTTTCCAGCCCTTGATTCTTCATCTGCATTTACATTATCCCATGGTGGAGAAACGTAATGGAGTACTACAATCTTGTTGACAGCTATTCATTGCAAAATGAACTAAAAATCTACGATTAGTTTCCAAAGTTTTTCTACTAGATGTTGGATTACAAAGAGTTATTTTCTCCCAGCAAGGGATAAGCAATACCATTTCATTGCAAGAGTAACAACTGTTAGAACCAACCAGAAACACTAGGTAATGCCAATGTTTTGTTTTGTTTTGTTTGCTTGGGCTAACTAGAAACACTAAATTTGGGACCATCCGTCTCATCAAAGAAGGTTCTGGGGCCATTTCTTTCCTTTAATTTGAATCTCCTGTACAGACAACTGCGGTTTAACAATCTTATATATGATTTGATGATATTATTAAAAAAATGACATAAAAATAGTATGGATTAAAATTTGATATAATTGTATGTGAATATGAAATTTTTTTTTTAAAAAAAATTATATTTAACACATCGACATAAAATTTTTCGTTTTAAATAATACAAAAAGAAATATATGCAGGAATTATCATGTTTACTTGAGGCTTTTTCATTCTTTTAGTTTGAATCTCCTATACAGACAGGGGGCCAGGGTGCCGTTAGAAATCATGTTCTTGTCTAACTTTAGGCTAATATTCCTGTCATGTGCTCTTGCTTACCCTTCTGTAAAGGCTATGATAATACGACAGGACAATCTTTTCCTATCCCAACGGGTGATATAAAAACAAAATTTGATGATCAGATTGACAGCTTTGGCCCTTTCTTATAGCGGAAATGATGGATCAAAGTTATTTCAGCCACGCTGAATCACGTCAGTAGGCAGAAAGGAAGCCAAAAAAAAAAAACTGAAGATTCCAGATTCAGCTTTATAATAATGTCAAATAGGTCATAAATAGAATCTGACCCCTCATTTAATCTTTGGGTTTGGCTCAAAATCATGGGTTGTTTACCTACTGGTTTGTATGCTAGTAATATGTGTCTTGGTTTTGAATTTTTAAGCTTGCTGAACATGATGAATATGCTGATAGCATATCCGAATATAGTTGAAAAGGTTGGCAACTTTCACTGAATTTCCAGCCAAAATGATTTTGTTTTTTCAATAGTTTTATACATTATTGGTCTGGTCTATCTATACAATTTGTACACATTCAGGATGTTTTTGGCAAAAACTAGAGTCCATGTAAAACTCTAAGTCGTGCATGAATTGTAGAACATGAAATTGATTTACTTATTCCTAGACCAATTTTAAAAGAGAGTTGAGGTTAGGCGCTTCTCTTTGACAAGGATAGAAAAAGAAACGCAAAGAAAAACAAAAAAGCCTTCAATCATGATGCCTGAGGCCAGAAGTTAGAAAACAATGGGGTCAACAATGGAGGTTACCAACCCACAACCACACAAAAAAAAAAACGTTGCCAAATGTTCAAATTTAAGATGTGGGTCCAGGCAAATTTCATGGAACATCAAACCTTGCAAGACCTGGCACCATTAAAGAAGTCTATTTACATCAAAACTCAAAAGGAGACGCAAATTATATTTTTAAGACTCCATGGTTTCATTTTGTCCATCAATTTCTGCTCCATGATGTCATCTGTGGATTAGTGGTCTGCAAAAGCAGGCAGTTTAGGAGCCATCTGGAGTCTACTTGCATGACCAATAATGCAGCTCAATCGTGTTGCTTGGACAAGTCAGAAGTAGAGTTAATGGCTTAAGCTCATTTAAAACAAGAAAAAGAAAAAGGTTTGGTTTTTGAAAAGAATAAGAGAACCTGCCATAGTCTCAAATCCTTTTAGGGTGAGCTTTTCTTTTCGTTCTTAAATTAATTTAGGATCAAGTTGTTTCTTTTCCTTTTATATTAAGCATAGTTTTGTCTGAAGCAAAGGCAGAAGATTTGAAGGTTGTTGTGACAAAAGTGGATACTGAAATCCCAAAGTAGCACTTACTGATAATTCCAACTGCAAAGCTTGCATGTACAACCAAGTAAGTTTGTTTTTCGAAAATTAAAATTTATATATTGATAAAGTTCAATGAAATGATCAATGATATGTCAACAATAAAATGATTAAAAATATTATTTATAATTAAATTTTACGTGATTTATATAATGAGATCTTTCAATTTAAATTTTCAATTTTTTTAGTTGATCACTTTTAATAAAAATCTTCATGAACTAACAGGACAAACTCTACCTAAATTCATGGCCTGTCCTCATCTACGCCTTATATATAACCCTGCTATTTATAGTTCAAAACCAGTAAATGCCAATTATTACAAGACAAATATTTCATTAGATTAAATACATTGCATTTGCAACATTTGTGTCTTTCATCTCTATCCCCACCCCATCACCACCACCACCACTACCCTCCTCCTCCTCCTCAAAAGGCCATCTCCCACTCAAAAGCTCAATACCATCTCTTTTTGCTTTCCCTCCAAAAGTATGTTTTGGTTCCTTCTTTCTTCCTCCATTTCTTTGCTTTTCTTCTGTTTTTGGTTGAGTTTCTTGATCTGGGTTATAGTCTTGGACATAAGACCAATAGTTTTGTTTAAATCTGTTTCCTCTCTGTTGAATCATGTTCATTCAGTGACTTTGGTGGAGTTTAAATGTTTGTTTCTGGGTATTTTGCTAAATGAATTTACAGTGTAAATATGCTCAAGAAAACAATGTTCTGTCCTCTGATATGTTTGCTTTGCCTAGTTCTTTCTCATCTATATTTTGTTTGCTTAGACAGTTTTTTGGTTTTTTTTTTTTTTTTTCTTTTCAAGATTTACCTCTAGAATTCATTGTTTATGTTGTTCATACCCAATATTTCTTTTTCCAGGCAATTACCTTATTGAATATCTTCTATCCCTTTATTATGTTGATCAAATCAATTATTTTTATTGTTTTAACATAAGATTTTGTTTCCACGTGAACAAACTGCTAAATTTTAAACTGTAAAAGACTAGCTGCTAAATTTCTTATGCATCAGTTAATCTTGTTCAACCATGTGAACTATGATGTCTGCATTTGCTAAATTTGTGAATTACAGATAATATAAAAGTAATGAAAAGAATTATGGTGATCCACTGATCTTTGAATTGCAACCAACAACTGAGCCAAGGCAAAAGTACATAGTTTAAGCTGTTATCTGGTTTATATAGTTATCTGCTATTAATTCTAATTGCTCTGTGCATTAGAACGGCACAAATCTAAACAAATATTTGTACCAAATTTCCAGTTAATCAAATTAATAGTCATCGAGTTATGTAGCATGTTTTTCTGTTCATCACCTTACATTTGAGTATAAATGACAGGGCTGCTTTTGCTGGTTTTTAGCAATTTGTGCATCATGGAAGTTTTTCTTCCACATCTAGGAGATGTCGGTGGATCTAGTCTTCTATTTGATGCATTTCTTAAGTAATTTAGTGTATGAAGAAACAAGAAATGCCTAAAAAAAAAGCCTTTTAATGATTCATAAGCACATATTTTTTATTTGAAGCATGAGTATCAGATAATAGTTTACATTTAGGACTAAAACCTGAGCATCTTGTGTTTGCTGGCTAATATGGTACCACTGGTTACAAGCACATACTTGTGAAATTTGATGCATCATTGAACTGTTCTTTATCTTGTTTGGTTCTAATATTTATAGTCATTTTTATGCATTTACTTAGTTGAATCATGAGCATGAATTCAGAATATATGCTTAGAACATACATGATTCTTTCCAGTTGATTAAATCATTGCTTACTTGCTTCCTTGTGTCTTTCAGACAGCATCCAGACAGGACTAGGGAATGCAGAAAGATGTGCTTGCATGCTGTGAACTCTTTACCTGAAGCCTACAAGTTTGTCTCCAGTTCTGAATCACCTTCATTCATTCTCAACAACGATGAGGTTGGATACTCAACAGACAGCAGATTCATTCTCTGTGTCCAAATCTTTAATAGAATTGAAAATAAAATTTCTGTCATGTTGACACATGACCTTGTCGAAGACGGTTGAGTTCTCCTGTTTAGGCACTCCTGCTCTTTAGAGTATATACATATATATAATTACTGCAGGAGATAATACTTTACTGGAGTGTGTTAGAATTCAAACTCTGGAATGGAGAATAACGGGAAGATTTTGATGAAAAAGTATGAATTTGGAAGACTGTTAGGCCAGGGAAACTTTGCTAAAGTATACCATGCAAGGAATATTGAAACTGGCCAGAGCGTGGCCATTAAGGTCATTGACAAGGAGAAGGTTTTGAAAGTGGGGATGATTGATCAAACCAAGACAGAGATATCTGTTATGAGCATGGTTAAACACTCTAATATCTTGGAGCTTTATGAGGTAATGGCTAGCAAAAGCAAGATTTACTTCGTTATGGAATATGCCAAAGGTGGTGAGCTCTTCAACATGGTATCAAAAGGAAAGCTGAGAGAAGACAAGGCAAGGAAGTATTTCCAACAACTGATCACCGCAGTTGATTTTTGCCACAGCAGAGGTGTTTGTCATCGCGATTTGAAGCCTGAAAACTTGCTACTGGATGAAAATGGAGTTCTAAAAGTATCAGACTTTGGTTTGAGTGCCCTTGCTGAGTCTAAGCATCAAGATGGGTTGCTGCACACAACTTGTGGAACTCCTGCCTATGTGGCTCCTGAAGTTATAAACAGAAAGGGCTATGATGGAGCCAAAGCTGACATCTGGTCTTGTGGGGTGATTCTTTATGTTCTACTGGCTGGTTATCTGCCATTTCATGATTCAAATCTAATGGCGATGTACAGGAAAATAAGCAAGGCAGATTACAATTTTCCTAATTGGTTTTCACCTGAAGTGAGCAAGCTGCTGTCAAGAATCCTCAATCCTAACCCCAAAGCTAGAATTTCAATTGCAAAAATAATGGCAAATCCTTGGTTCAAAAAGGGATTTAATTCCAAACCAGTTCAGAGAAAAGCTGAAATGGAATTGCCACCTGTTGATATTGATGCAGTTTTTGCTTCTGAGACTAACCAAACTGCATTTGAAGGAAAGAAAGACATGGCTAAGTTCACTAATTTGAATGCTTTCGATATCATTTCCTTGTCAAGTGGGTTAGATTTGTCAGGATTATTTGCAGAAAATGATGAAAAGAAGGGAGTACAGTTCACTTCCATGCAAACAGCCTCTGCCATCACTGCTAAACTAGAGGCCATTGCTAAGAACTTGAAGTTAAAAGTTAAGAAAGTTGGAGGGCTGATGAAAATGGAAGGATCAAATGGAGGTAGAAAAGGCGCATTGGCTATTGATGCAGAGATATTCGAGTTTACCCCATCTTTCCATTTGGTAGAGATGAGGAAATCCAGTGGTGATACAATGGAGTTTCGGAAGAAATTCCAACAGGATGTGAGACCAGCTCTCAAGGACATTGTTTGGGCTTGGCAAGGTGAGCAGCTGCACTCATCCTAACTGTCATTCTGCCCAAGTGTCTCAAGTTTATCTTAGAATGTTGTGTTCTTTTACTTCTGATAATTGTAGCCAAATGAAAGTTGGATTCTTCGAACTCTACTTAAATGTCTGATTCCATTGCAAAATTCTGCAGTTGGGTACTTAGTTTTCTTCATTGCTGACATCCTTCCATGATATCCTGCTTGATCATTTGCTTGGCAAAGGCTTTTGGCTTTGCAGTTAATGTCTGAATAACAGTGTGTTTCCAAAACATCCAGATTTTCTAAGAGTTGTATGGGAATGTTTTTGTTTTGTGTTTTTGTTTTCAATTTTTTTGAAAATAAAAATAAAAACATATTTGGTGAGTGTGTTTTTGTTTTTAAAAACTAAAAATAAAACATAATGTTTTGAAAATTGTTGAAAACACAATAATGATGTTTTCTAAATTTTGAAAATGTTTTTGGTACTGTTACCACGCGGTTATTGTTTATCCATTTGACTACAGTACCAATTTTAATGGTAAAATTTTTTAAGCTTTGCTTTTGACTTGATTTGAAATTTTGTTATTTTATATTTTAAAACTTTAATCACCTTCTTCAACAAGTTGTTGTTAACAAATTTCTACAACAAAATATCCTATCTAAAAATGTTTTCAAATTTAATAAATTAAAAATAAAGTGAAAATAAATTAAATTATAAAATAGCACATTATTAATCATAAATTAAATTATATAATTTTAATAAAAATATTTAATGTTTAGTATTAATAAATTATGAAATAAAAAAATTATGTTTCAAAATTTTTATTTGATGTTAAACATGTTTTTTATTTTTAATTTTTAATTTTTAAAACATGTACCATTAATGATGAAGCAAGGTGGCAAAGCATGATTCATCAGAGATTAATGTCAAATTGAAAACATTGCAAGCAATTATGAGCCCACATGTCCAGATAATGTAGGAATTATCTGTTCTCCCCCCACTGTCCCATTCCCACGACAATGGCGACCAACGAATTCAAAGTTCTCATCCTCAAAACAAATGAGGGTTTCCACTTGCCAAAGCGTCATTCAATCCCCCATTAACTTCCTAATCTGATTTGACATTCCTTGCCCCTTCCATTCCTCTTATCTCATCTCTTGGTTTTAATTTAGCCAACCTTGCCCCCTTTTTCGGTATAACGCGAAAACTTTTGTTTTCTTTTTACAAAATTTATAATATGAATTTTTCGAGTTCAGTAAAATGCATTTCAACTCAAAAGATAGGGTTTACATGTTTGAAATCGAATTCAATTCGATTTATTTGATTAAGAAAAGTAAGACTTTGATGTAAAATTTGGTTTTTCACTTTATTTTTCCTTATTTTCTCCAACATTTATGGAACCCATGAACAGTAAACAGCACCTCTCTAGTGGGGACATGTTGAGTAGCTCAATGGTGCTCGCTTTACCTTATCTACTAATTGATTTCTAGATTCCATAGTATCCATTTGTTGCCTCTACAATTTCGGAATTTTTGCATCTTAAAGATAAAAATATAATCAATTCAATCAACATCTAAAGGTCGCAATGAAAAATGCTTGCGAAATTTGCAATTAATATTTTCATATTATATATCCTGTCAATATCTATGTATAACATAATTAATTCAGAGAAATTATTTTAATACGTGAAATCTTTCTCTTTTAGTAAAACTTAATTCTGTTGTCCACAATCAATCTCAACTCTAATACAAGACGAAAAATTTAGGTTAGGGTTACACTCAACTAGATTCTTGAAGATTTTTCAATTCCATCAATCCATTTCTAGACTTCTCAAATTTTTCCATTGGCTGCCATCTTTTTTTGTAACAAGAAGCTCTACACATGCCCACCAGTTCAATGACAGATTTAAGTCTAGTAAGCCCTTCATAAGGTAGCTTTAGCAAAGAATAAAGAGGCCTAAAAGTGAAGTAAAATTCACATAATATGTGTCAAAGTATAAAAGGAAAGAAAAAAAAAAAGGTGGTCAAAGAAACTAACTTGGATAAGGATAATACCCTTCACACTCATCCTATTTTTTTTCATTCTCTTTTACTCATGATAGAGATTCACATAAATTATTAAAGATAGAGAATCACATAATATACTGTTTATAAAATTTTTAGATTTTACAAACAAAATAAACGAGATGATACATACCCTTTGATAAATATTGAAAAAAAAACTAATTAAAAAATGAAATATGCGATATTTTTTAATTCTGTTCGTGAAATTAAAAAGTTTCACTATTGATGTATGAGATAAGATTAATCTGACTAGTAATAGTAACATTTATGTATATAATAATAAGTTTTAGTTTAGCTGTGAATATGGCAAAAAAAATATCTGGCTAAATATTTCAATTAAAAAAAAAATCTTTTGATTCCCCAAAGCTAACTAATTAATTAGCAATAGATAATATGAAGGAACTGATTTGAAGGCAAGTTGTACTTTCACTCACATCGCCTTTCACTAAACCAAAGAGAAAGAAAGAGTTTTGTCCCGCTTTGGAAATCATAATGCGAAGAAGCTAAAACACCTTTCATTGCTTCATCAGAACCATTCAAAGTCCCATAATATGAAGTTGTGGGTCCATTAATCATATTTTTCTATTGTTTTCTTCTAAGTGTGCCATCATTTGAACTGCAATTTTTTTCATCCTTTTGTCTAAAGATAGTTGGGATTCAATGAGACCTTATTATTAAGGAAAAGAAATGTAATAGGTTGATTAATCATTATAATTTTAAATGAAAATGTAAAAAGAAATGTTTCAAAAACTAATGTTTGCCAACTTAATTTTGCATTAAAAGAAATCAATTAATGCACTTAAAGATTATCATATGGCATCTGAGTAATTTTTATATAAAAAAAAATAGTAATTTGAAAATAAAAAAAGTAAAAATATATGCTAACATTTAAATTTTATGCTTATTGAAAATTATTTGTTAAAACAACTGCATGAATCAATTATATTAAATTCTGACTCACATCCGAGTTTTGAATATTTCAATAATTATTCTATTATTTATATTCTGTCAACATTAAATCTCACTTTTTCTAAATGAAATATATTTTATATATATATATATATATATATACATCATTAGAAAGTATATAAAGATATCATGATTATATAAATGGACAAGATGGGGGGTCCAAAAATGTCATGTTTTGAGAAATCCAACCCTTTAATTTACCATTAAAATTGCTTTTCTCAAGGATATGAGGGATAATCAATGTTGAGAGACAAATGGTTGAGAAGAAAGATTAAAACTATACATCCCTCTTCATCTATTGCAATCTTTTTGCTTTAAGAAATCAGAACTTCCTTACATGGTGAGATTTGGCAAACTTTTTTTTGCCCAAGAAAAAAACAGTTACTACTTTTTATATATATATATATACCAAATCTCACTAGCTAGATTTATTCTTTTGTGCTTGTCATAATCACACAAAGTAAATTTCGACATCAGTCCATGCAATTCCACACTGATTGATGCTTTGAGATTTCAAGAGTTATAAAGCAAGATCTTACTTGAACCTAATATCTCATATTTGAAGGGGAAAAAAAATGAGTTGTTATCAATTGTCACCTTAAATCTTGTTGGCATTTCATTAGTGGAGGGATGCCAAACACTTGTATGGTCCCATGTTGTCCAATTAAGATTTAATAAGAAAAGAACAATTCATGATTGCAATACCATGGTATTGTAGTGCTTATATTTTTAGAATTGTTTAAATGTCCGACACTTTGACTGTCTCACTATTGATATAACAAATGAAATACCTATGAATTTGTAGTGCTTTATGGAAGTAGATGAAGCATTGAATACAAGAAAAGTACAATGTCCGCCAAATGAGGGCACTGGTCTCATGAATTTGCCACCCACCTGGTGCAATCAAATTCAGTTGTCTTACATCTGTGCTAAACATGGCCAGCGCAGGACAAGTCATCACCAAATGGTAGTGCAGATGTTTTTCTCCACCTCCAACAAGGTAAAAAAAACAAACTAGCCATTCTTTCTAGTTGCAGAATAAAAGGAAAAGCAGCAGAATTTAAAATTTAGTTCCAATAATTCATGTAATTACTTTTAAAAAATAATATTTAATAGATTTAAAGATCAAACCTTAAACTTTTGTAATCCCTTCTTTTATTCTCAATTGCCGGATTATTTTGTTCAAGAAAAAAAAAAAAAAAAAAGGAAAAGAAGCCATGTGCCGTAATGGAATATGAAATTGGATTAGTTTGTACAGTTGACCCCACCTCCACCAGAAAGAAAACCAGGTAGATCAACTAACTATGACAGGCAGGTTTACTGACTAGTACCCTGGAATTAAGTGCAAAGAAAGGGTGTAGAATCTGATATTTCAGATCCTGAAATGGTGGGGGGAAATACAATTAAAAATTTGAGACTAATGGCCTCCCATTCTCAATTCAAATCTGATGTAATTAGCTGATTAATGAGTTTTTTTTTTAATTGACATTGAAAGGAAAATAAACAACAAGATATAATTCGAGGCATAATTCAATTAATGATTTATGCAGTCACTTTTAAAAAATAATATTAAATAAATTTGCAATTCAAATTCTAATATCCGCAAAACATTTTTTTATTATCCGATTTCGGCTTCTTTTATATATATATAGAAAAAAATGAAATAGTGGGATCCAAATCAAGGTGTGAAACCAGGCTATGCAGCTGTAGTGGCAAAACAGGATCATGTTTAGTCAAAGTATGTTACCATGCATCGGCACTTTAGAAGGATAAGGGTTTTGAGAACGTGTTCGTTTTAAAAGGGATGGGCATTTGGAAGTCTTTTTCATTTTTATTTTTTTCATAATGGCATTTGGAAGTCAAAGCGTGGCGTTTGCATAGTCTAATTTTGTCATATCTCCCTCCAATTTCTTATAATAGCAGCCCACATTTCTATTCATGTACCCTATCCAAAATAAATATGTACGGGTAGGCCGCTTCAATGAAGAAAAAGTGACAAAAACCACCATTTTTTTCATATTTCAAAATAGCAAAGTTCAATTTACTAACCCTAATTATTAAAAAAACGAGAGAATTTATTTATTTTTAATTATTTTGAATTCAAATTCCTTTCAAAATATAAAAAAATATTTTTTTCTAAATTCGTGAAAATTAGCATGAACAAATCTGTTTAAATCGATAAAAGAAATACATTGAACGAAGACTAAAACTTAGACCTGGCAATTCGTGTATCCGTGTCATGACACGACACGACACGAATTAAGACACGACACGAATTTATGAAACACGAATACGACTCGAATTATAAAACGTGTCTGAAATGTAAACACGAACACGACACGTATTTTATACGTGTGACACGTGACACGACACGGTTGACACGTTATAATTATCCGTGTCACACGACATGACACGACACGACACGACACGATAAACACGAAAAAAATATAACTGACACGATTAAACATGACACGAATAGACACGACACGGATGACACGATTAAAAATAAAACATAATCAAAAAGAAAAAAATCATAATATTTATTGATTTACATCAATAATTTAATTTACATGCATTCAAATATTACTAACAAATATAACATAATAATAATCTTCAATTCATATCATCCATAATATTTATTTAAAATTAAAAAATATAGAAACAAATTATAAAAAGTTAACATTAAGTCAATAAACATAATAGTCAACAAACATTTAAAAATTAAGTTCGCAAATACGATAACTCAATACAATGTAAGAAATAACAATTCAAAAAGTTAACATAACTCAATAGGATTCAGTAAATTTATATTACAATTTAAATAATTTCTTATAAATTATAAACTTATATTATGATTTAAAATAAATCATATATATATTAATATCTTATTCATATCATAATAATTTGTATGTTAATATTATGTTATTATGATTTTTTATAATATGATAATTGATATAGAATAAAATATAGAATTTTTCTTACTATATTGTAAATTTATAATTATATAAAGTATAAACTCGTATCATCATATCATGTGATACAACGTTAGTGTCAGTGATACAAAATAATTAATTATAAAACTCTTCTATTACAATACAATATTTATATTTTATACATTATAACAAAATATTATGTGTGTATATATATATATATATATATATATATATATATATATATATGCATTATAATATCATATATGTTAGAATTGTTAATTGTATATTAACTTACAACAATTTTTTTCTAATTTCAATACTTTATTTTTAGAATTTAATTTTTTTATTATTTAACTAATTTAATTTTATATTTAATTTATTAATTTATTTTCTTACAATATTTATTAAAGTATTAATTCATTTTAAGATATAAATTAATTTTCATTCCATATTATTTCAATATAATATAGTAGTTTATTTGGTAAATACTTAAAAAAAATATTTTTGGCCAAGGTTCAACTCCTCCCACAAACATATATTATTTTCGTGTCTTACACGTGTATCGTGTATTCGTGTATTCGTGTGACACGGTTTAAAAAAACGTGTTTCCGTGTCTTACACGTGTTTAGCCGTGTCTGACACGGTTAAACACGAAAATTGCCGTGTCAAAATTCGTGTTGACACGGATAAACACGAAACACGAATTTTTCAAACACTTATACGGTTTTTTCGTGTCATATTCGTGTCGTGTCACTCGTGTCGTGTCTATATTTGCCAGGTCTACTAAAACTCATGCTGCACTAAACCAAAAAAAAAAAGAGTACAGCGGCCATTTCCTCATGACTTTCTTAATCTGACCAAATATTTATATGAACCACGTGGTTAGTTGCAATATTTATGAGTTTAGGTTTCCCTGCCTATGATTCTTGCTTTCTCTCAATCCTTATATTTATGAATCTGTCGTGGGCAGTTAAATAAATGAACCTGTCGTGGTTTACTAAAAATTGTCGAGATTTCTACGCATGAATAAATATAAAAATAAATATAATATATTAAAAATATAGTTAAAAACATATTTTATAATAAAATTATTATATTAATTTATTTTTATATAAATATGTCATTTATAATATATTTCACGTTTAATAATAATAAATTTAAATTTAATTATTGATATTTAAGTTAATTATATGGTAAAAAAATTGGACTATAATGTAAAAGATTTTAAAAATTGTCTTAAAAATCAAAGAATCATCATCATCATCGATCATATATTTCTTCTTCAGCAGATTCTTCGATACTTTCCCTTATATAAAAAGATCCCTTCTTCTTACTTTCTTTCTATAGAATCTCTTGCCTTTTTTCCACTAATCATCCTCTTCCAACAAATTTTCTATAAAAGAAAACCCAAAATCTCTCTTTCTTTCTTTTTTTAAAATCTTTCTTTGGGTATTTATTTATTTTGTATAAAACCACACTTCTCTTCTTAGCTGCTAGCAGAGTTTCTTTCTTCGTTTTCCATGGTCATGGAACCTCACCCACCACCCAAAAAGTTCCTAACTCGGCTCAACTCGGCCGTAGCAAACAGTCGGGTCGGGAAACGTTTCAAACTTTCCGAGCGCAACTCCACTTTCACAACCGAGTTCCGTGCTGGTACTGCTACGTTCCTCACCATGGCTTACATCTTAGCCGTCAACGCTTCCATCCTCGCCGACTCCGGAGGTCCCTGTAGCGTCTCAGATTGCGTTCCTCTCTGTTCTGACCCTTCTGTTCCGTTGTCCAACTGCACTGGGTCGACTCTCCGAGTCATCCAGCCCGACGTGTCATGCAAATTCGACCAGGTCAACCCGGGTTACGCTTCATGTTTAGAGACAGTACGTAGAGATCTCATAGTAGCCACTGTTGCTTCTTCTTTCATTGGCTGCGTAATTATGGGTGCTTTCGCGAATTTGCCCCTGGCTTTGGCTCCAGGTATGGGGACAAATGCGTATTTTGCCTATACCGTGGTCGGGTTTCACGGGTCGGGTAATGTCCCTTATAAGAGTGCTTTAACGGCAGTTTTTATTGAAGGGTTAATTTTTTTGTTCATTTCGGCTGTTGGCTTTCGGGCAAAGTTAGCAAAGTTGGTTCCAAAACCGGTTCGGATTAGTTCTTCTGCGGGTATTGGTCTTTTCCTTGCATTTATCGGGCTACAAAATAACCAAGGGATCGGGTTAATCGGGTATAATCCATCAACCCTTGTGACTCTCGGAGGGTGCCCGAGTTCGAAACGGATATCGGTTGCGCCTGTTTTAGCGACGGTTAATGGAACTGTCAGTTTAATGCCCGGAGGTACAGTCTCGGGTGATATTTTTTGTTTACGTGATAGAATGGAGAGTCCCACATTATGGCTTGGAATCGTCGGTTTTTTTATTATAGCTTATTGCTTGGTGAAAAATATTAAGGGTGCTATGATTTATGGCATTGTATTTGTGACGGCGGTCTCTTGGATTCGTAGCACAAAAGTGACAGCTTTCCCTGAGAATGACGCCGGTAATTCAGCTTATGAGTATTTTAAAAAAGTAGTTGATGTCCATTTAATTGAAAGTACTGCTGGGGCGTTGAGTTTTGAGACTATAGGTAAAAGTTACTTTTGGGAGGCTTTAGTCACGTTCTTATATGTTGATATATTGGATACAACTGGTACATTATACTCTATGGCTAAATTCGCTGGCTTTACTGATCAAAATGGTGACTTTGAAGGTCAATATTTTGCCTTCATGTCAGATGCCATGTCAATTGTGATAGGATCGTTGCTCGGGACTTCGCCGGTGACGGCGTTCATTGAATCGTCTACTGGCATACGAGAAGGAGGACGAACCGGACTAACGGCGTTAACGGTGGCAGGGTATTTTTTCCTAGCGTTTTTCTTCACACCACTTTTGGCATCGATACCGGCTTGGGCAGTGGGGCCGCCGCTGATCCTGGTGGGAGTGTTGATGATGCGAGCAGTGGTGGAACTTGACTGGGATGATATGAGGCAGGCAATCCCTGCTTTTGTGACATTGATTTTGATGCCTTTGACCTATTCCATAGCATATGGGTTAATTGGTGGGATTGGAACTTACATTGTTTTGCACATTTGGGATTGGGGGGGCGAGCTATTGGTGAAGCATGGAGTCATTAAAAGGAGAGAAGTTGCGGTCAATGGGGCACATGAGCAAGCAATTGAAGATGGGAGGGTTAAAGCAGTTGAACTTGATCATGCTTAGGCCTTTGGGAAAGGACCTTAGGCCTTTGGGAAAGGACCTTTGAATCTTTTGTTTTTACCTTCACTTTGTAGAAAAAGAAATAGGATAAGAATGGATTCACATTTACACACACATAGTAAATATTCTTATGATCAATTTAATTTTTTACCTTTCTTTCCTTTTTTCCTTACCTAGCCAAATTCGTCATGTTAAAATAGTTTGCTTTTTTTTTTTTAAAAATCCGAAATCGACTTTTTAGGTCTGCCATCGAACCAAATGTTATGCACAAAGCACATATAGTAAAAAAAATATTTCATCTTTTAATTTAATTATTCCTCTCGTATCTTTCTCAAGAAATAAAAGACAAGCATAAAAGGGTAGTTTTCTATTTTGTTATCTTCCATTTGTTAAATAAACTTTTATTGGTTCAAATATCATTTGGTCAAATAGATGGCGATTGATTTTTAACTTAAGCAGTTAGGATGTTGATGGATGATGTGGGCACCCTTTACTTCCAAGATTGAAATTGTTGGCATTTCAATAGATTTTTTTGTCCATCGAATATTTTTATTGTTTCTTTTCTGAAAAATTTCTGTGTTTTAATTATCTAAAACAAATATTTGTTTGCTATATAGTTCAATTGGTACTATTTATGTTTCAAAATTTCTCTAAATAATTAATTGCAGAGGACCGTTTTAGACCAAAAATATGGTTATAAACGATCATAAATATGACATAAATCAAAGTATTCTAGCGGATACTTAATGCTCAAAGCTTTATATATATAAACATTGAGCCGATAACCTGATTTTTATGAAACAATATATGTCCAAGTGTTTCAATATAACATATATATATATATATATATATATATATATAATTAAGACAAAACTTTGATTGAAGCAAGAGGCATGATTCTAGACAAATTGTGACCAATATTTTTACTTGTTGATTGGGATTGTTTTGCATGTTCCATGGTGTTAGAATCATTGCCAATCTTTCATAATTAGGAGCTTAAAGCATCAAAAGTGGGAAAGTAAACAGAGCTACTGTTAGATTACACAACACATAATATAAAAGAATTGATGTTTGATGCCCTTACCAAGTTGATGAAATTAATTAGCTTTATAAAAGAGCAAATCATTAAGAGAAGATGTACTTGAAATTAATTAAATTTTATTGTAGGGTGATTAATTAAGATTTTAAAATAAACTTCATGGAGTCTTCTAATTAAGAAAGATTTATCAAAAGCAAAAAAGCTTTTGATTTTGGACTGATTATAAAGTATCTTCACAGTTCATTTTATCATTTTATTTATTAATTTTTTATGAAATTTATAGTACCATTTTTATATTCTTAGTTATTTAACTATAAACAGTGTATATCTTAACATGTATTTTTTCACATTTACCCATCCATGCAAGTATTGCATAATTTGAATTTAATCAGATAAATTAAATTGGGTTCTTAAGAGGACAATTCAACAGTTAAATTTTAAGATTTTTTCCTACCCGTCTCAAGTTCAATTGCAAATCTAAGGACAAAAATACAAAATTTATGTGCAATAAAATTTAAAATAAACAACCAAAATTTGATCGAGCAATTATTACCCCCTTTTAGGAGGGATTAAATTCAAAATCCAAATCTTTTTTTCTTCTTTACCTATTATGAACAAAAAATAAAATAAAATAAAATGGATATGAAATATAAAAATGACTTTTTTTTTTCTTACAAATTTTATGAGTATTTAATTATGAACAATTCTTAAAACATGCATGTGTCACATGCTGTGAGGTTTAATCGTGCTACATGTACCAAGTTTGTTGAGTATGTTGAGATAATTGAATGAATTGGGAGACTTTTTTTTTTTTTTGTTTATGGTCTTTTATCAGTGCCAGTCGCTTTCTTTTCTCTAAATAATTTTCTCAAAAGGAAATAATGGCTAATGGGTGAAAGCTGAGGACATTGAAGTAAACACCTTGCTTTCCAACTTCAATTCTTCTTGGTCCTATTGTAAATGGTCCACCTACATGGACACTAATCATTCTAGGGTAAATAAACCCCAATTATTGAGACTTTTCCAAACTTTACTACGTTTGGCTTTAACTTTTATGTTTCATTTTGCCATCACATTTTGTACAAGAACTCAATAAAGGATTTGGATTGTTATTATTCAATACATTATTATTGAAAATTTTAAACTCCAATATATAATTTGAATAAATTTAATATAAAATTAGATTAAATACACATTTATTGAAATTTGAATTTAGAATTTAAAGATTTCTAATTCTTTTATTAAGTTATTTGTATAAGTCATATAAGAAATTAATCAATGAATTAAATTAAACGAATAAATCAATCGACGAACCAATATATAATTAGATAAATTTCATTTAAACTTGGATCAAATTCATATATCAAGAACTCATTTAATCACTAAAACAGGACCTTTGCGCCCAAATTAAATTGAAATGTCTTCATTTTCCTTACTAATTTAGTGCTGCCTGATCTGATTATTAGGATTAGTCTTTTTCTCAATGTGCCCTTTTAGTTTTTTTTTTTCTTTTATATGATTCTTTTGGCACATATATTAAAACACTAGGAATTTTAAATTCTACTTTTGAGGCTAATTGTGCATGAGGAGAAGAGTTGTCAAACAAGAATGTAAAGAGATGCAATAAAATAACAAAAGTATGGTTAAAATAAAGCAATTCCTTGAGGCAATGACAATTGTTTAAACAACCTAGCTTTGGCTAATCAAAAGAGATTCTCAGAATAATTTAAAGCTTAAGAATTCATGTCGCAAGGTGTCATGGAAATCTGGTTGTGCCCTTGATTCTGTGCGTAATTAGACCAAAATTCAAAGGGAAGACAAGACAACTTGAAGTGGGAAATGAATGATGGATAGATAGCTACCACCACACACCTGTTCCTTTGTGCTTGGTTAGTGGGGTTCGTAGCCATCTCAAAAGAATGTCATTAATGTTTATAATACAAAGAATTTGCACTTTGTAAATGCACTTTGTTCTCTTGTGGTAATTAGTGGTAGGAAACAGCTCTTAAAAAAATTTTAAATTTTATTAATTGATAATAGTTTAATCTCTTTTAGTTGTCTCAAATTCGAATTTGTTAAAAGATTGTAAAAAAACAATTTTTCATGAGTTCATTAAATTCAATATAAATTAACTTGTTTGGATCAATAAGAGAAAAATGTATTAACTACGACTTACAATTTTTTTCATCATTTGATTATATGATAGATTTTTTGGTATAATTGAAACCTCTAGTATTAGAGCTTATTTATTAACTATTTCTATGTATATTAAAAATTATTTGATTATAATTATAAATTCTAGTAGTATACATTCAATTTTATAAGTAAAGAAAAAGAAAAAAACTATAAGACTTTGCACTTTCACGAAGGAAAAAAAAAAAAGTGAAGTCCATTATAATGTCGTGTACGAATAACAAAACACGTACTGATGTACGTTGACAGGATGATTCCCCCACGAGGGAATGAAAACAAAGATAAGCTTGCTATTTATAAGCTCTAAATTCTCCATTTATCTTCAAAAAACATGCGTGGATGATTAATATTCTGTTTGTTATATGATTACCATTACCATTTTGCTTTGTGAGAGAGAGAAAAAAAAAAAAAAGTTGATAAACAGAGAGATGTTTGGTGACAGAACATATTCTTGACTCTGATTTGTTGATCAGACATCAAAACACAACACTGTTTTGTCATCTAAAATGTTTGCTTTTGTACATTTCTGACCATCGTTTGAGCTCATATATCTGTGACATGAAATAATAAGGTAACATAAGCAAAATCTTGATTTCCAAATTGACAACCCTCCCAAATTGGCATTATCCATAATTTATCTCTATAATTAGGCAAAATAATTCACCCCTTGTCTTGTCTTGGAATAACATAGAGATAAAAGAATAAGGGTTGAAATTTTAATTGAACATTAATTCATATGGTTACGTTAATCTTTAAAGAATGAAAATATTGCAGCTATAAAGTTCGAGTCTCACTCAACACCTATATATTCTTTCTTTTTTTAGATGAAAAATTGGATTGCAATGCATAAATTCTCATTTTTCTTTAAGTTGATTTGGGACACCTGATATTCTAATTTTCTAAGGAGAACTGTCAAATTTTGAATTTTGGTTTTGTGCTGCTATCAGAAATGAGCTCACAAATGTCTATATGCTACTGTCTAGTTCAGTAGTAGAAGAAACTGTAAAGTGAACTTAATTCTAACAAGAATAAAGAGTTTCATTTTCTTCTTTCTGTAGTCATAAAACTAAGATAAGAGACAAAAAAAAAAAAATTACGGACCACTAATGTTTTACAGACAGAAAGTCATTTGGATAGTGTTGGAGAAGATCCTTTGAATTGGGATGGATTTGGAGAAAACAGTTGGAATGAAAGTTGTAGTAAGAATATGTTAGAGATATTGACAAAGAATTGGGAACGAAAACAATGTGAAAAACCTTTTATGGGTTTGTTTGATTGAGGTTATTATTGTTTGCTTGGACTTATGAGAATGCTAATGTTTTATCAGTTCTGGAAAGTCTGTTCAGATGTGTTGTTTTACTTTGATGTCTGGTTTTACTAAAATTTTTATTAAAATTTACAGATTCATTAAACTTTTGCAAACGAATTTTTCGAAATTTAAAGATCGCCTGCTAATAAAAAATCTTGGAGATTTGAAGGCTGCCTGCTTGTCTTGAAAACCAATAATTGGCTTGGAAATCATTCTGATAATGTTAGTGCATTTGATACAGCAGATTCTGCACATGAAGTTCAAATAAAAGATTATGATCAAACAAGTGCTGTCAATGCATCCTCTAAAAGCAAGAAGAAGAAAGTTATTTTAGAGAAAAAAGGACAACCATGTTATTCTGAACCAGAAAATTTTGTGACATTCCGGAAAGCCTTCAACTTGATGCATTCGTGCTTTTGGCGAAAATCTTGTCACAAATTCTTAATAGATGCTTGTTTTTTTGATTCAATCAATCTTTGCCTGCAGCCTTGCTAGATGGGATCTTTGGTTCATAGCTTTCATTTGCTATTTTGGTTTTCTTAAACGGTGAAATAGGTTCAAATTCTGAAGTCTGCAAGTCATTTTCTAGCTGCTAGCTGTAGGATTTTCCTTTCTTTTTGTCTTAATTTTACGACATGATGTTTTGTACATGTTTAAGACATATGTAATTAAGTCGATAATTTTTCGATTAAATGATTAAAAAAAAATTAGAACATATATACATAGAAAAACTTGTCAAAGTTCAAATTTAAACCATTTCAGTAGCTAGTAAAAAGTTTTTATTAGTATATTTTGGTATAGCATTTCTAAACTGTTTATATTATTTTTTAAGAGTCATATATATGATGGACTAATAATGTATAGTTTTTATACACTATTAGTCAATTATAAAATGACACTTCATTAATAAGCAAATTTAAAAAATATGTAAGTTTTTAAAAATAAATATAAAAAAAATTTTTAAATTTATTTTTAAGGATATATACATTTTAAAGATTTACTAATTAATAAAGTAGCGGTACGTGGTTGATTCACATTATGCATAGTATATAAATTATATTTATATTATATTTTAGTTTTTGAAGCTCTAGTTATATTTAAAGCAATTTATATATTTTTGACTTATACATTAGAGATCTAAAATTTTATTTTTCAAAATTTTTGTACTTTTTGAAAACGGATTTTCGAGAAGCCTTTATGCTAAAAAAAAAAAAAGACTTTCAAGAAGAAAGGGTTTGAGAAAATTTAATAACTTTAAATGAAAGCAAACAAAATATAACAACAATTCCAAATTTAGATTTTTTTGTTAAAAAACTTAATTTTAATGATGATTTTGAGGAAGCAATAAAATGAAGTTGTGTTAAACATAATTTTCATGTTTTTTTAGAAGTTCCATTCCGATAAATATAAAAAAAATTTGAAAATCTATTTTTAAGGACGTATTAAAATTTTAAAAATTAAGTTTTGGTTAAGGGCAATAAAATTATTTTATTAAGGATTTTGTTATAAATTAGTAAAATAGAAAAAACCGGCAGTGAGGGGTAAATGATGTGATTATTAATAGAATTCATCTAACCCCAGCTTACCTAGTCTAATTTTAATTTCTTTTACTATTTTATTTTATTTTATTTTAGATGTAAGGCGGAACAGAATATATACAGTAAGTGATGTAACTTCAAAGCAACTGTTAGGATTTAGGAAGGTGAGGATTACAAATTTATTTTTGTTCATTAGAAATACGAAGGAGGAGAAAGGTGAAGAGAAGAGGAAAGTGGGAAAAGGATCGAAAGTCATGAGCCTAACTGATCCAGCAGTTGTCGATTATTCCACCGTCCCTGTATTTCAGGTTGGTTTTCCGCTTTTTCTCTTTAAAGTTAATAGTAATTAGGTGAATAATTGAAGGATTATTAGTTGTTTCTGAAAAAGCCTTAAGTTTTGATCTGGGTTTTTTATTATACACATGGGTTTTCGTTTCTATTGATTACAAGAGCAAATTCGTAGAGCTTTTACTTGTTCTTTTGGGATTTCTTTGCTGCAATTTCCTTTGAATACAAATTCTTTTAGGTCCCAAATGAAGGAGATGCAACAACGTTGGGTGTAAATGATGAAGAGAATGCTGTGTCAGAAGGGAAGAGGAAAAAGAAGAAAAGGAAGAAGCAAGTTTCTGCTCCTCGTCCAGCTTGTTCTTGGGTATATTTTAGGTAGAATTTGGTGCATTTCAATGCAATATTTTCCTAAAACATATTTCGTTTTCAGGTTGTTGCGAATGTACTAACATGTAAATTCGAATATTTTAGTCGGGAGTTTATCAAGGAGTATAGTGCTTCTCATCCCGAATCCTCAGGCCTTAAAGCTGTGAGTGTTTTTGTTCTCAGTTAATCAGTAGACAGTGCTTCTGTTTCTATTTAATGATTTGTGAGAAAGATCAGTAGATATAATTGTTCTTTTTTGCTTTTTATTTTTTACTGTTAGGCTACAAAGGCTGCATCGGATGCTTGGAAGTTAATGAGCATTGAGGAGAAAGAAAAATATACTCGACGTGCTCGTGAAATGTGGGATGATTACTTGAGCACAGCTCCCGCCCGTATCCCTAAGCCCAGGAAGCAGGTGGCATTTACTTTTTGTGACTTATGTTTTATCTTAGTGTCTATCCAACTAATCTTATGATAATGTAATGCAGACTAAACTAGTCACTAGATGCTCTCCCGGCCGCTTATTCAATGTGCTACAGCGCCTCACTTCTGAGCAAAAGGCTGCAGTGAAGAGCATGGGATTTGGTAGTCTACTTGGTTTGAGATGTCGCACCCTACGCCGCAGTTTGTGTCTTTGGTTGTTGGAGAGGTTTAACACTGCAAGGCGCAGCTTGGAGATATGTGGGAAGCGCATTCCTTTATCCCCAAGAGATGTAGAGCATGTGATGGGACTAGCAGCTTGTGGGAAGGATGTGGTGAATTCAGGGTCTTATGACTTGATTGCTGACTTGCGTCACAGTTATAATGCCACTAACCGGGGTATTTCTGTGCGGCTTCTAGAGGAACGGTTGGCAGATCCGGAAGCAGGAGAGGATTTTAAGAGATCTTTTATCCTTTACGCATTGGGTACACTTCTATGTCCAACAGCAAGACTGGATGTTAGTCCATCATTCCTCCACTTCTTAATTAATATGGATGTTGTGCATCAGTATAATTGGGGAAAGTTCTTGCTTGACCGGCTAGTTCGGGAGGTATCTCGCTTTCGTCAAGGGAAGCAGCGTGCAGTTGGTGGATGCCTTCTTTTTCTCCAGGTTGACATAGAAATGCTTGTCTTTAATTTCTTAAAGATTAATCCAAAATTATCACTAAATTTTTATTGCTACTCAGCTGTTCTATTATGAGAGCATTTCAATTGAAGGAGCCAGGACTTCTGCACCAATTGTCGTTCCATGCCTATCTTCATGGGGGGAGGAAGAAATCACTGAAAGAGAAAAGCGAGAAAGAGAACTTGGTGGTTATGGGTGTGGAGAGGTATAATTACATTCACTGTGCATCATATGTCCAATTTCTATGAAATAATCAGGTGTCCTGGTCTGCTTCTCTGCAGGTGATTAGGAAGGAGGGTTGTCTTGGTATGGAATCGCTAGAATATAGAGTCCAAGTGGAAGGCCTATCAGTGGGCAAAATGAGCTCTGGAGTTGAGCACAATGCCATCTTTGAGCAGGAGGGGACCCAGGTATTATGTGATGAGTATTCAATTTACTGATTTGTTTCATAAATAGAATCTTGGTTAGTTTGCCTACAAGCCCTCTATTGGCTAAGACAACTGACTTAAAAGCAATTCTGAGCATAACTAACACTCAAAGTAATTGATGACTTAAATGTGATTATTAGCATGCATTGAGGTGAAAGTTCTAATCTATTTATGAGTAAAAATTATTCATGACTCGCAAAGCTTCTTTCTTCTTGTCTATTTTGTAGGCTGACGAAGAAAAAATGGACAAGGACTTTAGCATGGAGGAGGTAATAGTTCTTCTACTAAAACTGCTGCACTTTGGTGATTCCTTGATTTCTTAGCTTATTGTTCACTTTAACTTTTGCTGCATTTTATCACTCTTTGTTCATCGTTGATCTTGCAGTCATGCCCCAAAGATTCTGCTATCAAAATTTATAAAATTCTAGAATGACATGGCATTCATGATATAATTTCATATAGCATTCAAATGTGGCTATAAAGTTTGCTTCTTCTGTCTTCCTTTATCTCTCTCGAAGTTATGACCTATCCATTTCAAAAAGTTATGACTGATGTGTTTGACTGTTTGGAATCTTTTCTTTCTCACGTTATTACTGAATACCTGTTTGCATGTTTCTGCAGGCAAGTGTGGCAAATTTTCCAAAGACTAAGCGCACGATGTGTGCAGACATGGAGGTCATTATCGAACCGCATAGAACACCATGTCGGAACAAAGAATATGGATGCAGTGAAACTGTGGATTACATGAACAATGATCATGAAGAAAACTGCATTTATCAGCCATGTGCATGCCCACTTCCAAATTGCAAATTCATCGGCTCATCCGAACAACTGTCACTACACTTCAGTAGCAAACATTGGGATTCGGGAAGGCGTTTTAGGTACAACATCCCATTGTCCGTCTCCTTGAAGATGAACGAACAATTTCTTGTTCTCCAAGCAGAAGAGGATGGGATTCTCTTCCTCCTGAACAAGAGCGTTGAAAGCATTGGGAATATGATCATGGTAACTTGCATAGCCCCAAGCTCATCAAAGGAAAACTTTTTGTATGATCTTGTATCAGGCAAAGGAATTAGCTCTCTTAGATTAAAATCATCGACTGAGAATTTTCCAGGGCGAGTTGAAGGTGTTCCTCCTATGGATTTTCTTCTAGTCCCTTTTCGATTCCTCGGTCCTTCTGCAGAGCTCAATTTAGAAGTTCGTATATGGAACTCTACAGAACTTGGATCAGATTGCCCTTGATTGCTATAATTCATCAATTAGGAGAAGTCTCTGTTGAGATTTTCTCTTTTGTAATCCGGCATTGTAGAGTTCATTTTTTTGGTAATTAATTTTTTGATTTTTGTATATTCAGCTTCCTAAATTAGTGAGTCTTGTATCTTGTAAATTTTATCATCCTCGTTCAGTGACATAGAAAAGATAATAGTACTCAAATAAACTTTTAAATTTTGCTAAAAAAACGAAAATAAACATTTAATTTTTATTGCATAAAATAAGATTATAAATTTTTATTTAAATATAGTTAGAATGACATTTTCACATGAGAACGATTTTTTGATTGAGTAATAAAAGAAAGAGGTAAAAAAAAAAAAAAAAATTATATCTTCGTATGATTCTACAACTCAAAAATCAAAACTTTTAAAATAGAAAACATTGTCAAAGCTCATATTTTTTAAAAACCCCATGGTCCAAGATTTCATAGGGGGATCTATTAGATGATATTTTCATCCAATTAATCTCAAATTTAATGTTTTTAAGATATTTAGATAAGTTGACATGTGTGATATCTAAGCACTAACTTAAAGGACAATGTTTCAATTTTCTCTTGTAATCTGGAATTATATGTTTTATCAAAACTATTTTTTGATAATTAATCTCTTGATTTTTGTATATTTTAATTTCTTGATTTAATTTGGCTTGTATATCTTATAAATCTTATCTTTTTCATTTAGTGAACAATAATAAAAAATAAAGATAATTATTCTATACGTCGGTAGAGGTAAAGATTGTAAAAGACACGGATTAAATGAAAGGGCGATAAAGCCAAGGGGTTCACCGAATCTAAACCATAACATCTGACAACCCAAAATCTAAACAACAGGAACAGAAACTGAAGTACAAGGAAAAAAATGAGTGCCATAAACAGCAGCGGTTGCTTCTCTTCTGTGTTCCAAACCCCACCTGAAACTGAACTGTTGTCTGCAAAAAAGAAATCTAGATTCAATTTCACGCTCCCCAAGAACCACCCTAAAATGGGTAGTGCCAGAATTTTCTGTAAGTTGTCTGGGACTAAGAGTGGAATTGATGGCAACCCCACAAATAGTAAGCTGTCTGTCAGGTCCAAGAACAGGATGGAAGAGTACAACACAGCCATGAAGAGAATGATGAGGAATCCATATGAGTATCATCATGATCTTGGTTAGCTTTTTCATATCCCATTTCTCACATTTCCTTTGGCATTCAATAGTTTGGTTAATCATATATAATCTGGATCTGTAAAGTCCTTTTTTCTCTCATGTTATTCTTCTACCTTGGGTTGTGTTTGAGAGCTGGCACTGTGAAAGGAAATTGTGGATTCATTCTAAAAACAAAAACCTGTGCTAATCTGTCACTGTAACATTGGCCTTTGTTTTAAGGACATTAAAGATTGCTGCCACTTTATGGTAGAAAAGGGGATGAAATTGCATTTTTAATTAGCAATATGGGTCTAGATTAGATTCATAAAGCACTTTTTGACCATGGATTGTGTTGTATCATGCGACTTTGTAAAGGATGTTGATTAAAATATTTAATGGAGTATGATACTTTTTCTTCTTTCTGGGATGGTGTGATCCATCTTCTGTTCATAACTTTTAATTTGTCTCCTCGTTCATAGGATAGTCAAACCCTTTCCAGCCCAACTTTAATAGATTTGACTTGGAAATTTTCCTCTTTGAGTTTGCTTTCTGCCAATGAAACTCTGAATCCCCAATCCATGATGCTGTTTGCTTTGCTGTTATTGAAATACTGCAGCAAAAGCTCCATAATGTCCTGGAATATTGACAATTGAATAAGTTACTTCTTAATTCAGCCCCTGGAAAAGTAAATCTGGGTATAAACACCGCAATTTCGGTATTTATTTGCCTTTATTAGACAACCTATTTGAAATTGTAAAATTTGTTGGAAAGCCTCCTGAAAGCATAAATTTATGCTGCCAATCCACTCTTTTCAGCATCTCCCTAAGTGCCTCAGCTGATTGCCTGGAGTTCCAACTCTTTTCTGCATTTAGCATACATTTTTATTCCTAATAGCGCACTTCTATATTTCCACATTTCCATCTTTCAAGGAAATACGACCTCCTCTTGTTCCGCGATATAGATGCTAAAAGTAGGTTGGCTGTATGAGTGCCTGCAGTGTTAGTGTTCGTGATTGCAAATACTTCCATTGTAATTTTCTTAGAAGAATGAAAAATATGTCAAGTCATGTTGATCAAGTATTCTGATTATTTATGTACTGTTTTCAGGCATGAACTACACTCTGATAGCTGACAATTTGATTGTGGGCTCTCAGCCCCAGAAACCTGAAGATATAGATCATCTGAAACAAGAAGAGAAGGTGGCCTATATTCTGAACTTGCAGCAGGACAATGACATTGAGTATTGGGGAATCGACTTGCAGTCTATAGTAGAAAGATGTCGACAAGTGGGAATTCGTCATATGAGAAGGCCTGTAAGGAATATTTTTCTCCGTTTGCATTAATAACTTTTCCAAAGTTAGTTGAAAAAGATACAAGGTTTATATAAAGAAAATGATGAATCCTCTTTGCATATAAGCAAAAGATATATGAATGAATTGCAGAATCGAAGTTCGATGTTTTTGGATGCTTGAGTTGATACATTTATCTTATGCATTGGTAGGCAAGAGACTTTGATCCAGATTCCTTGAGAAATGAATTACCCAAAGCTGTTTCTTCACTGGAATGGGCCATTTCCGAGGGAAAAGGAAAGGTATATGTGCATTGCACAGCTGGTTTAGGGAGAGCTCCTGCAGTTGCCATTGCCTATATGTTCTGGTTCTGCGGCATGAATGTAAGTCCTTAAACATCCACTGCATCAAATTGTCTTAGATGAGTTGCATATTTCAGTTCTTACAAAGTTTCATCGATCTGTATCTGTTGAAAATGTCAGCTAAATTCAGCATACGATGCACTGACTTCAAAAAGACCTTGCGGACCAAATAAAACAGCAATACGTGGAGCCACCTATGATCTGGCTAAGAATGATCCATGGAAGGAGCCTTTTGAAAGTCTCCCCGAAAATGCTTTCAAGGGAATAGCAGATTGGGAGAGGAAGCTGATTCAAGACCGTGTGCATTCCCTCCGTGGAACCTGATTATCTTCGGTTACCATTTTTTATGTTAAAGCCAAATCGAAAGTGCAAGGCAGTCAAATCCAAAATCTCGGGCATTGCTTGTGGGATGCTGAAGCTGATCTCTGCAAGGACTATGTTCCGCGCAGAAACTTACTTGGTCAATGCCCCTATTCAAGAAGAGAACAAATTTTATTGTAACCATTTGTCTTAATTTGATTGCTACTTGCTAGACGTTTAGCCTCTGTAATTCAACCAACTCTTAAACCATGAGTAAAACGTCGAAAGCGAAATAAAAACACTGGTTTACATAACCCCTCAATTGTACGTTGGTTTTGTTATATGTGTAAAAGAACCCATCCTTAAAACCTTCAGGTTATATCGAATAATACTTAACAAATTGAGTATAAGATTTATATTGTCGTGACCAAGCTATTTAAGCCAATTTTAGGTTCAAAGCTTGAATAACCTCTAATTATCAGACATATTCTGATAATGCATGCTGAACAGGCTGCAGACATGGTAATGCAACAATGAGTATCAGAATGTTCAGATATAGGTGGTTCTCAATGGTTATACATTGAAGGCTGATATTGTAGCTTTTCTCAAGTCTCTGGTATCTGTCATCATTCCATTAAGAACTAATAACTGTCCATATCTAAATTATAAATTTGCAGTTGGTCTAAGCCAGTAAGGTGATTAATGTAAACCTGGTTGCTGTGGTTTAAATTAGGAAGCTGTCATACCATCAGTTTTTTCAATACATTTAAAGCTGAAACTGAAATTTTCAAATGCAGAAAACCTGGTACTCTGTATAATACATGTTAACATCTTGTAGACAAATTCTGGGCAACTTCAAAACCAACTACAAGTTCTACAGATGTTGCTGGAACCTCCTCCTAAGATGTTTGGACCGTAAAATGTCAATAAAACTAGGAAAGAAGGTTATTGGTGAATGAAGAAAAGCCATTATATCCAAGGGAAAGCAAATTACATGTAGTCATAGATTAGCGGCATGGTGCACAAACATGGCAACCACTTAATTCAAATGAAGATGTCAAACTGTCTGAAACTTGAAAGCTGGCAAGGGACCAGCTGAAGCCACGATACGCCTATTTGAACTGCGTGCAATAACCTTTCTTCCTCAAGAAAGAATAACAAGAAACTAGATAACATGTATAACACTGAACATGTTACTTCTCTAACATTTTGATAAAAGTGAAGAGCCTTGATCTGTGCATCTTCAATTCCCAAAGAAATGTACAACGAATCAACGTTCAGAAAATTTCAAGGTGAGGACCTAATCTGAAGCTTCGCTAATTGTGTTTGACGGTGTCCTAAATAAAATGCTGTGACTATCCAAAGTAAACAAACCTGGAGAGAAAAGAAAAATGATAGCTTATTCGAAAAGGATACAACAGGGGTTCAAGAAATCAGGAGTCTTCTTGGATGAACTGCATCAACAATTAGTCTAGAAAATTAGATAAGAAATTGTCAATACATACAGGAACTGCATATAGAGAAACTGTTGATGTCTTCCCATTGAGAATGCTGAAAAGTAATTTGTATATTCCTGCCGCCGTAGCATCCCCAAGCCGCTGGACAATTACATCTATGCATATCTGTAGCAGTATGTTTTCAAGGCAATCATGATTTAGTGCTTTTAGCATTTAACAGACTAATTCACTTGGCACGTGCCAAGGGCGAGAATAACTTTTTTTAAAAAATAGGTCACGAATTCAAGTTGAAACAACTTCTCTTTTAATACAGAGGAAAGACTGCGTACATATAACCCTCTCCAGACCCTATAATTGGGAGCCTTGTGCACTGAGTTACCTTTTTTTTAGAATATAATAGAAGAGATTTTAGGAAGTATTAGATACATATTCTAAAATGATATTTGTGAAGCCACATTTTGAGAATAAGAACTATTCACACACGGCCTGGAAGATTACTTAAGGTAAGTCATCAAAACTTGAGACATATGCTTCATGTCCAAAATTTCTAGCACGAAATGAAGCTTCCAAATCCCCTCAAAAGAAAAGAAGGGAAAATATAAGAACACAATGATGAAATTTACGTACTTTAGCTTTGTATTTCTCATCCTCGGAGACAACAGTAAAAAGCAATTCTCTTCCAGGCTTGGTTGCAACATAATTGACCACCTGCAAAGTAATAAAATATACTGATATGTACTATACACAACTACCATAAAAGATAATGGCTAACTTTCCTCTTCCTAACCTATCCAAGTTTGCCTTGACAATTATAAACCCAAAGAGTGCCATCTAGAATGCAGCATAATAAAATAGTAGCAAAACAGATTAAACGACCAAATAAAAAGGTCAAAACATAATAGAGGAAATGAAATGAGGTAGACAATAATGGCAAACCTTTCTTAGGGTCTCAGAAATGGCAACCACTATCCAAGTTGGCCATAGAGCAATGGCAACCAGATTTGCAAAGGCAACAAATGGAGTGCAACATAGAGCCATAGTGACCCCAGCAACAGTAAGAATGCGCCCCTTAATAAGTGAAAACATAATAGTGAAAAAAGTTAAACATAGAAGGAAAACAACAGGATATTCAAGTTACATTAGATGCCTTCAAGACTCCGAAAACCAAATAACCACCGAAAAGTTGTCATGAGTATATTAGATCAAAACCGCAGAAACTCATCCTTAGCCTAGCATACCGTTAAGGTAAGTTGTCCGGTGAGGATAAAAACAGCAATAAAGCAATTTATCTGGGCAAACAATCTTCTCCTGCCAACTGAGCTTGCAACTGTCATCGCAATTACATTCACTTTCTGAAAATGAGTATAAAGCAGGAGGTAAAAGTGATTACAAATAATCCATGCACAACGGTATTATCAAGCACATCACATCATAAAAGAAAGAACTGACATAATAAATTAAACATTACGGACGTTTCTATTGTAGACTTTGATACAAGTTCAAAGGAGAAAAATGCTCCCTAAAAATTTTAAACCAGTGGAACAAAATTTCTCCAGCCTGAAGCCCTAGCCTAGTTAAAATTAGCATAAACAGTAAAGCGTTGTCAACACAGTCAAAGAGCATATAAGAACCTTCCAATTTCGGATATTAATATAGGAGAGAATCAAGCCTTTTCTGTTAAGGTTAACTTTATACTCATCTTAGAGTCCCCAGGCACAACTTGATTATACACATAATCTCTAGAAATGCTCATAAATCACATTTTTCACATTTTATTTCCTTGAGTCAATCCTAGATCCACCAATGATCTATAAAATCAAGTCCATGCAGATTCAAATTTTTTGCTTATAGAAAGTCTATCTTGATTTTACAAACTCCTGAATATTGTATGTTTTACCGAACTATTTCATCAATAAAAACAGAGCCACGGAATATACATAGCAAAGCTAATAACAGTATTTAGCATGCAAATTAGGCAAATTCAAGCTACATGTGTGGGTTGCAAGAGAAGTTTTACCTGAAAATAGAAGAATGAGGAGATAACTGCACTCAACCAGAGGAACAATGACACATGCAACAAATAGGTTGATGACAATATGAGACGGAGGCCATCTAAGATAGCCCAAAGCTGAGGTTTCGCCATAGAGGTAGTTAGTTTAGGAGAAGAAAGAGCAGTTGCAGTCTGGTCATCATCAGCACCTTTTTGTTGATCGAATTCAGTTTTTCTAAAAGAATATGCAATTAAGTTAGAAAATAGGAGGTCCAATCCTCAAAAGCCATGTATGCAGGTTTACAGTAAACTTGCAAAGGCAGTGTAGATATTACATACATAATGTGAAATCAATGAAATTTCGTCACTTTCTATAGGTGTAGTGCTCCTTTTAACATCTAACATGGCATCCACGGACCATATACCTGCTACCCTATTATATTGTATTAGTAGACGTATCAAGCTAAGACATTACATGCTTGATGTGAATTAATCTAGATGACATATTCCAACTTCCATGAATTCCGCCCAAAAAAACCCAAATAGATAAGTTAATTGCAGTCTGTCAAATATTAACTGCAGAAACAAACATGACAAGTTTAGCTAACCTGATAGGTGATAACTCTTCAGGAATATATGCTATATCCTTGTAGATCCCTTTTGATGACTGTGCTGCTAGTTCCATCAAAACGGCAGCAAATAGTAGTAGAACTGCAATTAGAAAGCACATGGTAAAAGAAAATAAGAAAATAAAAGCCACTAAAAGACCAAATATTGACAATCCGACGTGCAGATAATCAACGGGGCATACATACATGACCCCAGCCAAGCCATTCCTGTGGCAAACAAAGACCCAAAAAGCTGGCCAAGTGTTGCACCAGCACCGATGAAACCAAACAATCTTGAACCTGACTGAACCCAAAGCAGAATTTGAGAGCAAATAGCACAGGAAAAAATAATCCTCATAAGACAAGTGGTGAAAGCATCAATACCTCATTATCCATCACATCAATTACTCTAGCCCAAGTTGAAGATATGGTAATAAGGTTAAGCAGGGCAACCTTTCAAACAAACAAAAAAAATATAAAGGAAAAATCCCATTAAAAATGAATATACTAGATGATGGTGGGAAAAATTAATCACGAATAGATCAGGTGTTGTCATACCCAGAGGAACAATCCTACTCTCACTGAAACATAAAACCAACCACGGCTTCCCCAACCTTTTGAATCAACGGGGATAGCTTGATCAGTACTGACTTTTAGTTCAGTGGAAAAGGCAACTGAATCCTACAAATGGTTTGCACCACATGTTAGTATAACAAACAGACAGGGATTATACGTAAGACCACCTCATGGCTTTTTGGTTTACCTTTGACTGGGACCACAAAGACTCCGACGATGAAGTATGCCACAGAATGAAAAATACAACAAGTGATATACTAAAGAACCTGTGTATCAAAACCAAAGCCTGGAATTCCAAAAGCAGAGATTACAGACAATATGAACAAGACATGAATAATATTGTGAATCCGTCTGATTCAGAAAAGAACTATTACTGGTAAGAAACAGTTATGCACCTCAAAGATTTCTTGTTGATGATTTTATATGGTCAAAAGCAAAGACAAAGTAAAACAGACAGTAGAGCAGCGACTACTGAAATCTAACTTAAGTGTGTGTGTGTATTATGGATAAATTTCAATGAGCATCGATACATAGATGATCAACCTAAAAAACAAGCTGAAACAACACCAATAAAACAATGTTGCATCATTTGTTGGCATGTTCTTGGAAAGTAGTTTCAACGAAAATCATACTAAATAAGAGATACATACAGCTATAAAACATGATAAACACATACACAACCATATAATAAATGTGGATCACAAAATTATTTCCACCATTATTTGGTTCAATGCTGAAGGCCGTGCATCAATACAAACAAGAACATGCTACCGATGATCACATGTATGGCATTCTCTCACCTTAAGTAAGTTAAAGATCTCATGTTCAAGTCCATTTATGTGAATGGGGAAGAATTACCTTCCACTCATTCACACCCAACAAATAGATGAAAAGAAATAACAGATACTAGCCATTGCCATTTTATCAACAAAAACAACACGAGCTAAACTTTTCAGTTCATCTCTCCCACTCCCGGGAACCATAAACAGGTCATTTACTCTTTATATGCAGTATGATTCAAAACTGAACGCCCACATCATCAACTACAATAAGAAAAGAGCCAAATTTTCTCATTCTTCCTAGAAGTCCACTCTACTGAAACCATAACCAGGCCATAACTCTTTAGTCTTCAGTAATCCAAGTAAAAAATTTACAGCAATTCGGCCATTCTTGGTTAAGGTAAAATTATGCACTTTTTATTTATGAGAGTTTGAAATTTAAAGTTTTAACTCTTCAAAACAATCATTTGCTTTTATATCTATACCAGATCATTAATTTTCCCTCTTAGAAACCAAAAAACGGAAAGGAAAATCAACAACTAAACAAAACGTCCACATTATCAACAACACAAGAGCCAAACTTTCCAATTCATCCCTAAACTTTTTACATCTAAGGACTTCCCATTTCCAACCTTTAATTAAAATTCCAAAATCCAAGAACAAAAACAGTAAAGAAAATGAATTATGAAGTGAATTGAAATGTACCTTGACTTTGGAAAGATTAGGCAAAGAGAATATGAGAGTAGAAACAGGAGCAGCTATCAAAGTCAACACTAAAGACCCAATAAACAATCCAGGCAAATTAGATAATCCCAAAGAAATTGCCCCTTCATCTCTCAACGGCAGCACCACGAAATAAGCACTCAAAATCTTAAAAAAAAAAAAGGACCCAGATTTAAAAATATAAAATTTAGCTAAAATTTACTTTAATCACGGCATAATCTTATGTAATTAGGACTTACAAAGAAGAAACAAGAAGAAGAGTGGAGCAGAGCAGGTATCTCATGTGGGTGCACTGTAACGAATATGGAGACGAATGCATCTAAGCGCCGCCTACTGACAAATTCTATCATTTTAATTTGTTGGATTATTCAGTTGAAAAAGGAGAATTGGATCAGAGAACTATGAAACATCATTTCAGCATCAACAGAGACAAAAACAGAGGAGCTCAAAGCAAGGAACTTTTTTCGGGTTTTTACGTTAATGAGATAATTGCATGAAAGCCCCTTTAGTTTAGGTGATTTTGTTTGCCTCGACATAATTTACTATTATCAAATGGACCTCGGAAGTTATCACATCCTTTGAAGCGGAGCTAAAAATAGAGGTCGCAATAAGATATAGAATTACCTTTTTTTTTTTCTTTTTTTTTTTTAATTTTTAATCACGTGAGAATGGCAACAAAAGAAACATCAACATGTGCTACGCGATAAAATTTGAGTCAGTCTTATCATTTTGTCAACACTGCCCAATGAAGGTATACATTTTCTTACACTTCTCCACAAAAAAAAAAAAAAAAGAAAAAAAAAATCTAAAATATAACACAGACAAAACAGAACAGAAGAGGACTAAAACCAAAAAAAAAAAGAGGGAGAGATGATGGGCAACAACAGAGAATACATTTGTTTTTCTTATTATCTGATTGGAAATGGGTATTTCCAGAAACTGATATTTGTAGTAATGATATATTTGAGCTGCTTTTTGATAAGCCAGGTGGGTGGTTCCATCCATGAATATCAAAACCAAAGCTTTATCCGCCGTTCGAATTCTTTCTTCTTCCATGGTGGAAGTGAAGGCCTTTATGCTTCAAAGCTCCACATTGATCCGGACAAAAAGGGTTCTTCTTCTTCCCCTGGAGATAGCCACCTCAATGGCAAGTCTTTCATCAGGTCATCATTGCTTTTTTCTCTTCTCTTTTTTTTTTTTTTTTTTCCATCAATCAAAGTTTTTCCCCTTTTTTGATCTGTTTTTCTTTGCAAGTTTCACTTTCTTTTTCAGTTTTTTGATTGGAAAATGCTTCATGGTGGGATTATCTTTAGTTTCAATGATGATTATCTGCCTAATGCTTTATAATCTGATTTTGAACAATGTTATTTTTATCATCAATTTCCCTGTTAGATTTTTTTCTAGTGGATAAAAATTATCAGATTTATGTGCTGGGGTGATTGTAAACCGACAAAGTGGTAGCTTTTTTCCATAAGAAAAACCTTCCTCATAAGCAGTTCCATGTTTCTGACATGAGCTTTTTTATTTTTATGATTTTGTCCATTTCGGGTTTGAAAATTGTGGATATGTGCAGGGTGAACATTGTCAGTGTCGTTTGTTTTCTGTTGTGACTTTGATAGGAGACAGCTAATGTACTTCTTTTATGTTTTACTGAATGAATGGCAATAACAATGTTACGGTGTGGAAATTATCTAACGGTTCATTGATACTAACATTCTGCAGTTGGAAAATCTGCTATTTTAGTGAACTCTGTTAGGTTAGGCATGTGCATCAATGTAGCAGTCTAGATTAATAGAAGCATTATTTAACAATCATGGAAAAAAATTTTATTTCTATAATTATCAGACATTGTTATATTCGATCGTAATTCATACAGGCTTTTAGTTTAGATGCCAATTCATTTGGCAATCAAATCTTCCTTTTATTCAATAGTACTTCAGAACTAATACCTTCTTTTGTAGCCTACAAAATTTTTCTGTTTGATTTTTGTGTAAACAATGAATCCATCTATTATATACTCAAGACATTATGTTGGTGAATTTGGATCTTTAGGGAAAATATCGATTCATTCCAGTCTCTATGCCAGTGTTCAAAATGACCAAGATATTTTATTTCTCAGATACAAATTAAACCATTCTGTAACTTCTCTTGTAGCTCTGATGCCATATCATTTTCAGGTTTGAGTCAATCACCTTTCGGAGAACAAAAGAGTCGGCTGAAAAGAAGAATGAGATGCAGCAAAAAACCGGATTGGTTGAAGCTATAATAGTTGAGGTAAAAGACAGGGAGAAAATTGGAGGTTCTTATTTGCATTCTGCTGCGGTATGTTGTACTCCGGATCTTTCTAAGGATGGATCTTGCAAGGTAGGGGAGGTGATCATCCACCAAGATCCAAATAGCCCTCATAATCCACAACGAATACAAACCTTCTTTGAAGGAAAAGATGAAGAGACTACTATGGTGTTTCAAACAGTTGAGATCAATCGTACTGGAATGTACTATTTGTATTTCATGTTTTGTGATCCAGAACTCACAGGCATGATGATCAGTGGAAGAGCTGTCTGGAGAAACCCTGAAGGTTATCTTCCAGGAAAGATGGCACCACTAATGGCATTTTTTGGATTAATGTCTCTTGCATACCTTGGTCTAGGTGTTGTCTGGTTTCTGTGGTTTGGCCAATACTGGAAAGATATAATACAATTGCACTACCACATTACAGCAGTTATTGGTCTGGGAATGTGTGAGATGGCTCTCTGGTACTTTGAATATGCAAATTTTAATGCAACTGGAAGCAGACCAATGGGAATCACACTTTGGGCTGTTACCTTTAGTGCTGTTAAGAAGACTGTCTCCCGTCTACTTCTTTTAGTGGTTTCCATGGGCTATGGTGTTGTGCGGCCAACTCTTGGAAGTATAACATTCAAAGTTCTCCTTCTTGGTCTGACGTATTTTGTCTTTTCAGAAGCACTTGGGCTGGTTGAAAATCTGGGGAATATCGATGACTTAACTGGAAAAGCAAGGGTATTTCTGGTTCTACCTGTTTCTCTGTTGGATGCTTGCTTCATAGTTTGGATCTTTTCTGCATTGTCCCAAACTCTAGAGAAGCTTCAGGTAGCACCATGTTTATCTTTTCTGTGTTATGACATTAGCCTGGACTATCCCTTTTGGTTTGGAGCTGTGAAAGTGATTAAATATATGTCTTGTTCTGTTTAGCAATGGCCTGGATCTTAGAAGATGTCATATCTTCCTCTTACAAGGCATGTAAATCTCAGTTGTGATGTGCTATATAAACTTAGATATAGTAATTCTATTCAATTTGAGGTGCCTCCCAATAATTTGAGAAATCATAGTCTTGGTTCAAACTATCTTGTAGCCTTATTCAATGAAAATTGAATAAATGAATCCATTCTGCATATTGATGCTTGTAAATTTATCTGTTACTTGTTTTAGGCGGGAGTTGAAAATAGCTGACAGCTTGGCTCTAGTAGACATACAGATGATTCAGTAGCTTTCATTTCTGAATCCTGTACATTTTCTTTCCATTTGATGAAATTTAAAATTCAAAGTATTTATTCTCTTGGCTTTTACTTTTGGCACAGACTAGAAGGAGCATGGCTAAGTTTGCACTCTACCGGAGGTTTACCAATTCACTGGCAATATCAGTTCTGCTCTCCATTGCTTGGATTGGTTATGAGGTTGTTTAATGCACTTCTCTTTCATTATATAAGTTCTCTTGATTGTTTTATGGCTTCTATCCTCCCTCTCCCTACCTCCATCTCAACTCAAGTCCTATTGTTTTAAAGAAAGTTAATACCTCTCTCGGACTATATGGATCAGAAATTCCCCATTTTCTGATTCCTTTCAACAGTCATTTGTATATGCTCTCAAAATTCAAATGAATTATAGAACCATAGGAGTCGTGTGCATATAATCTCACTTCTGATGCATGTTGGTTCAGTTGTATTTTAATGCAGCAGACCCGTTAAGTGAACTGTGGCAAAGAGCCTGGATAATCCCAGCGTTCTGGAATCTGCTTGCATTTGTTCTTTTGATGGTGATATGCATTCTATGGGCTCCATCAAACAATCCAACTAGGTAATCCCTGGAAACTTCCCATTTTCTTTATTGGGTAGAGTGCTACTTAACTTCACTTATTTGATATTTTTGTTGGCAGTGAGAGATTTATATGCACTTCTTTTGGTAATAAGAATTGTTTTCGGGTATTCTTTTAAAGGACAAATGAGCTAGAGATCCGATAAATGAATTGCTGATGCTTTTATTATATTTATATGAACAAATGCTTGTCAAATATGGTGGTAGATATCTCATTTGCACCTTGAATCATGTCTTTATATAAAATGCGAGTTATTATTCTTAGTGGCATCAATCTCAGTTCTCTGTATGAAGTGTGAACAAGTTCAGGTTAGGTGAACGAACTCAATGGACAAGTAATAGCTTTCAATGAGATGTAACATGTTTAAGTCCAGAAAAGAATGGGAGGTCTTCACTTTAGAGTTGTGAAGTTTGAACCACTCCCAGGGTTGTTTAATTACTTTGTTAAGCATGCGGTCTCATTTTGTTTTATACGAGCTTCTTTCCAAGTGTGCTTTCTGAGGCAAATATCCAGGAATCCAGGGCTTAATTAAGTCAGGTTTACTCCAAAAGCTTGAGTGATCTTTGAGAAATCTCTTGAGCCCCGGTTTGCATAATGCATATAGAATATCAGCAATTCATCATCATAGACTCTAGTTCCTACCAGGGTCGGTTTCACATACTCTACGCTTTTACTTGTCAGATTGCCCTTTAATGCATTACTTTCTTCTTTTCTTTCAAGAAAATAATCACATTAGCGAACATGGAAATTAACAGACTTCAGAAAAAGTTCTTGCCCACTTTATCGTGATAGTTAATTGTTATGTGGTGCGCAGATATGCTTATTCTGAGGAAACAGGGGATGACCTTGAAGAGGAGGGTATCTCACTCACTAGCAGTAGTGTTATATTGGCCGGAGATTCGGCAACCAAGCTGGAAAGGAAGGAAAGGAAGGTGTCAAATGCAGATTTATTCGGGCTTGTGGAAGAACTTGAGGAGGATAAAAGGGAATAGTGACCACCTTTCTTCCTTGTCCCAACTGAATTCAAAGCTCATATAGCATGCGTACACACAATGTCACCCCCTTCTTCCAATATACTCATTGATTTTTCCTTCGTATGTTGGTGAGCATGGGTGTCTAGAAAAGATACATTGCACATTGTTTAGGCACTTCAATATTGAAGGCTTTTGCAGCTGGTTAGAGCCTAAGAACAGGATTCATACTGGGCATTCTTTGGTAAATGTAACTGTAGTTTCTCCTGTTGAGGTTTAAAAGCTTTAGTCCATGGATTGGATTCAATCTGGCTCAAATCTATGGTCCCTGTCAATTTCTCAAAATTTTAAAATACAGTAAGTGGAGAGAAAAATGTAATCAATCCCTTTCTACTCATTTTGATTGTAAAGACAAATTCAGATCTTCAGAATAACTAGGATGTTATTGATGCAATAAAACAAAATCAAAGAAAATTCCAAGTTCAGAATTGTTTTTTCATACTTCCAGGTCTGAAAATGCCTCCACAATTTCATAATCACCTCCTTTCTTCTCCATATTTCTTCCAAGGCTATGCAATATCCCATAAATCTCCATTGTTCTGAGGGATGATGAATCTCCCGAGAAGAAGACATCAACCTTATCTCTCAGTTCAATCCAACTACATCCAGGGTTTTTCTTCAATCCCTTTTCTTTCATTGTTGCTCGTATGTTTGCAGCCTTGTCCCATAATTCAGCTTCACCGTACAAATGTAACAATTGAACATAATTGCCGCCCCTGTCTGATTCCACTTTCAGCAAGTTATGAGCTGCCAGTTCGCCTAGCTCCACATTAGAATGGACTCGGGAGGCACACAACAAACTTAACCAAACACTTCTATCAGGTTCCATGGGCATGGTTTTTACAAAATTGTAAGCATCCTCCAAATGTCCGGCCCGGCCTAACAGATCAACAATGTTAACATAGTGCTCCATTTTAGGTTCAATTCCATGCTCCACTGTCATTGATTGAAATATGTTGTGGCCTTCATCAACCAGACCAGCATGATTGCAAGATGAAATCAGAGAAATAAAAGTCACATCATCAGGCTTTATTCCACAGTACTTCATCTCATCAAATAATGACAATGCTTGAATGCAATTCCCATGAGATCCATAACCAGCAATCATGGAATTCCATGTAACTACATCTTTCTGAGACATGTTCTGAAATATACACTCTGCATATTTTAAGGATCCGCACTTAATATACATATCTATCAATGCATTCTCCAGCTGAATATCAGATTCAATCTCTAGTCTAACAAGATATCCATGGATGATCTTTCCATTAAGTAAAGCTGCTATGGACGAAACTGCAGTGAGAACATTTGTAATGGATACAGAGTTTGGATAAAAACCATGCTGAATTATCTTAGAAAAAAGCTTGATCGACAGGTCAGGCAGACCATTTCGGCAATAGCACGACATCATGGAATTCCAAGCAACAAGATTCTTGTGTGGCATTTCTGAGAATACATTTTCAGCCATATCTAGGAAACCACACTTTGAATACATATCAACTAGGGAAGTAGCAACGTAAACATCACGGTCCAAACCACTTTTGATAACATATCCATGGATCATGCACCCTGAATCTACATTCTCCAACCCTGTACAAGCGCTAATGACACTTGACATAATATCAGAATCTGGTCTTACTCCATCTGCATCCATCCTTCTAAAATAATCTAAAGCTTCTCTGAATTTCCTATTTTGACAAAAACCTGATATCATCGATCCCCAAGCAACCACGTCCTTTTCCCTCATTGAGCGAAGAACGGAATTAGCATCACCAACACTGCCACACTTACAGTACATGGTCAGTAGTGCACTCTGTACTGCAGTACTACACTCTATAGGTCTTTTCACTAATTGTGCATGTATTGACCTCCCGACATTATATATTCCAATCATATAGCTACATGATAAAACATTAGACATTGTAAAAAAATCAGGGGTTACAACATTATATCTCATCTTGTTATAAACTTTGAAAGCGGCATAAAAATTTTTATTACAAACAAAAGTCGATATCATAGCATTCCATAATTCAATTCTTTTATCCAATACTTGATGGAAAACACGTTCGGCTTCTTCAACAAATTGGCATTTTCCATACATGCTTAAAAGAGAAGTATAAACAAAAGGGTTATTCTCAAATCCCACTTTGATCAAATCACAATGAACTTGCCTCCCAAAATCCACAACATCGCCATATCCACAAGCACTCAAAGTAGTTGTAAATGATTCTGAACCAAACGTGAGATTCTCACCTTTCATTAAATAATACAACTTTAAGCTCCATTCCCACCATCCATTCTCCAAAAACCCACCAATCATCACATTCCAAACCACCACATTGCTCTTATCTTCCAAATGATCAAACACAAACCAAGCTTCCATTATTCGACTACAACTCGAATACATATCAATCAGTGCAGTTTCCAAAAAGGGGTCACTCTTAAACATGTTCCTAAAAATGTAACCATGAATTTGCTTTCCTTCCTTAAACCCCAAAAAACCAAGAAGAATAGACAGCGAGTAAGCATCAGGAAGTACCCCAAGCGCCTGCATCTTGTAAAAATGAGCCAAACCCTCCTTTGTTTGACCAAACTTAAGATACCCATCAAGCAAAGAGTTCCAAAACGTGACATCTTTAACAAACCTTCTCTTTGAACCGTTTTTTCAAACACATTAACTGCAGAAGAAAATGACCCACATTTCACATACATATTTACAAGTGAAGTTGTGACATAAGGGTCAAACTGGAGACCCAATTGGATGATTGTGGAATGGAGGGTTTTGCCATAGTTCAGTTTAGATAGGAAAGTGGAAGCTTTTAGAAGAGAGGGATAAGTGAATTGGGTGGCTGAAAGTGGGGAAACAGAGTATAGTTGTAAGGCTTTTGTGAATTGGCCTTGTTGAATAAAGGCTTTGATGTTTGAGTTGAGGAAGGCTGGGGAAAGATGGGGGCTTTCATAATGTGAAAGATGGCGTGAAAGGCGTATAGTCGGATGCATTTCTGCATCGTCGCAGCTGTCAGAATAAAAGTGAACAACTGCTGTCAGATAGCAACTACTTAAACTACCCAAAGGTGATTGATTTGTCTTAAATTTTGGATTGAGTAGTTAAGCCGTGGAATCTTAATGTTTCGATGACATGGAAGTTGGCATGCTGGTAATTAGCCGCTGTCCAGGTGAAAACCACTGCTCTCACATGCAGATTGGAGTTGGAAACTACCCGTTTACGGTCTGCCAACGTCCCTCCCTCCTCGACAAGGGAGAATTGGCGTAGAGACCCGCGACAAGATTGTCACCTGCATCTAACGTCTTTCAAAGACATCTGCTTTTATTACATGTAAGACATTTTTTGAGTGAATGGGATTTTAAGTTAAAATAAATAATATCTCATAAGTTGAGTATAAAATTTTATAGATGATATCAAAACAATTACCAATCAAAATACAAAAATTTAATGCTACATCATAAAATAACAAAATCCTGCGAAAACTAAATCTTACACAGTAATAGGCACCTCTAAAATCTCAGTACTTTAATGTGATCTTAGATTTGTTATGTGTTGAATTTGTTAAACTCATCTTGTAAAATAACATCATGCGAGGATGAAAACAGACAATAACTTGGTTTGAGGTTTGAGGTTAAGTCGCCTAAGTCCCTGGACTAAGGTGACAGAGAAAATGATTCATTCATGATAACCAAGAAAAGAGGAGATGCTCAACATCAGAATTCCATTGCAAATTATCATCCAATTGCTTTGAATAAGATCATAAATGATGCTATGTGAAGGAATTACATGACAGTTTAAAGAATAATAATACAAGCACTTGATCAGTTTCATACAAACTGTGGAGGTGAAAGCCGGGAATGTGCTCTAGTTATGGCATTTGTACATTCGACTCAATTTCAGCACCTGCTTCTTGCCGATTTCAAACTCGATTTCCTCATGCTAAATTCATGCTTTATTGGCAACTTTCCTCCTTTTGAAGAGTCCTTTCTGCTTCTGATCCCTCTTCCTCTTTTTCAACTGATTTTGGAATGATTTTCCTACTAAGGATGGCTGCTCTTTTAATGCAAAACTTTTTGCAACATGCCCTAAATGAAGTTTCTTCACCATGAAAATTCTTTTCAGCTCTCCGCGATGGGCTGTGTATGCACGGACCCAAGAACAAAAAGCATCCTTCGCTAGTTTCTTAATTTTTGGCTGCAAAATAGCCTCAAAAAGTTAAAGACAGGCAATGATACATCTCAAGTAATAACTGAGCCACACCTCATTCGTCGAACATCACAATGAAAAAAGCAAAGATCATCTTTAATCAAAGAAGGCTATATCTCACATGCTTGACCAACACAACCCGAAAATTATTTCCAGACAATTGACTATTTTCAAAACCAGATGAATAAAACAGATAGAATCACCCAATCAAGCTTACTCTCATGATAGCTCTGTCAACTAAGGGCTAAATAAGATCCATGAGCATAAGTCATACCTCAGCCAAAATATATGATTCGAGCTCCTTCTGAAGAGATACCACCCAGGGATGTGATTCTAATGAAACAAACTTCTTGACACGGTGCGTTTGACCATGCAAAGGGAAAGAATCTAATATTTTGAGGAGTGGATACTCTGACAGTGACACACCATGTTTCTCAAGGTCTTGCAAGTAATCCACTTCTATTGGTTGTAGAAATAGTAAGGATTCTCCTCTTTCACCCAGTCGAGCAGTCCTACCTACTCTGCATAAAAGATTAAAGGTAAGCATCAAGCCCTGATGGACTACATATATCAGTTCAACAAGAATATATGTCTGCTCAATTTAGACATGCTTAAAAGCTAGCTCCATAGTTATAAACTACAAATGCTGAGTTAAATTATTCATTAAAGAACACAATGAGACAGTGAACCAAAAATATCTAGTAGAGAAAGGTTTTTATAATTAAACTAATAAAAAAGAGACATTTAAAAATGAATGCTTAGAAATCTATTCAACCAGAAGATCCAAAGCGAGAATCTCATTATATTCCTCTTTTTTCTGGGAAAAAAAAGGTGCATAAATGAACACTTAAAAGCTGCTCAAACAGTGAGTAAAGATTTGGGGATAGGCAATAGTGCATCAGAAAGTAGGTACAAATTAAAATTCATCAGAATACACCAAAAGCAGTTGCTAAGTAGATATCTTAGATAACCATGGAACAGACAAATATTTCCAAGAGAATTAAGTCTCTAAATACCTATGCACATATTCAGTGGCCTCCCCTGGAGAATCATACTGTATGATACATCTAACTTTTGGAAAATCTAGGCCCCTAGCAGCAACATCTGTAGACACAAGAAGAGCCGATTTTTCTGTTTTAAATGCACTAAAGGTGGTTCTTCTATCTTCCTGCTTCATATTCCCATGTAACCGGAAAGTTTTGCATTTAAGAAAGATCTGCCTAAGTTGTTCTTCAAATTGTGAGTAAGGTGACCACTGGAATTCACTCAACAGTGTATAGTGGAAATCTACCGCATCACATGTTGAAAAGAATACCACAATCTGCAGAATGATCATTTGAGTCAAGAAATTGAGCCAGTATACAAGAATAAATATATGCTACAAAAGCTAACTTTCTGTAAACAAAGTAAAAGACAACAGAAGCAATGAACCAATCCCTTATGCTTGAACAAGGTAAACTCAAAAATGATTTTATATAATATAAATATTGTAGGTTGTAAGCATCCGAATTCCACTCTCCATTGCAATTATTCTGGGAAAATACAAACTAAAAGAAGCAGAAAAATGTAGCTGGTGTCTGGTATAGCTATCAGAAAATCTCTTAATGAAAGGTGCACATATAATCAATATTAATAAACGAAAAGGTAAATGAAAAAAATGCCAAGGTCCTTAAACAAACTGGAATCGTTTTACATGGTCACTGAGCTCATATTATGAAATTAGAAAGGGATATATATCATACATAGTAACCTTCTCATCAGATTCAACAAAGTATTTCTTAGAGAACTGCATAGCAAAGAGCCTTCATGGCTCCAGTGATTGTAACAAAAATTAAAAAACAAATGCATGGGAACTGATATCTTCCACTTCCAATTTGAAGTGGTGAAGAACATCCTAAAGATGTTCCCAATATTATAGTACACCCTTACCTTTTGGGAAGCTTCCCTCTCAAAAAGATGCTTTAGTATGGAAAGAAGTACAGCAAGCCGTGAACCACATGGTACTGCATAAGGTTTGAATCAAGTTGCATGAATCAAGCTCAAAAAGGTCAACAAGAGAGAGAGATAGCTTTCAGTAAATGCATACCCTTAACATATCTCTGAACTAACTGAGCTGGAAGCTTATATTCTCCACTTGAAGAACTTACTAAATTGCTTGAGTTATCAAGGTCCTCATCCACATCAGATCCCAAAAATCCAGTTTGGTTAATTGATGAATCTGGTTGCATCTTCATGTTGTCAAGACCAATCATAACAGGATTTTCTAAACTAATTTTGGCAAGATGATTTACTTTTTCATTTAATGTAGCTGATAATAGCAAATTCTGTCTTTGAAATTCAGAAGATTTTTCTTTTCCAGCAGATGCATTCGGCCTAGAACCCAAAAGATCCAATATCTCTTCAATATCTTTGCCAAATCCTAATTCCAGAATTCTGTCAACATACACAGCCAGATGCAGTTAAGACTTATAAGAAACGAAAAAAAGATAGATCCGCTCATAATGAAACCTTAGACAGTACAGTGTACCTGTCTGCTTCATCAAAAATTATCCAGCGCAAATTCGTGTGCATGAAAGATGATGTATTTTTTAAGTGATCCAATAGCCGTCCAGGAGTTGCAATAAGAATAGAAATGCCTGAAATGTATCATATGAAGCATTCGCGAACAGAATTCAAAGAGGAAAATGCATCAATATTGATCATAATGGAGATTACATACTTCAATCCCAAACTAGCAAATGCATGATTGTGATCTATGAAGCTGATTTTTAAGTTTACTTTATTTTTCTTTCAAGAAAATAAGCAGCAATAATTAAAAAAGGGAAATGAATAAAAATCAATTCAATAACTAGAACTACTGAATCAGCTTTAAATAAGTGGCAAGCTCTAACAGAAAGAAGGGGAAAAAAAAGATAAGAAAACCATATTATAACCAGTATCTATACACCAGAAGATAAATTCATTTTTGTCTAATGCTTTTATATTGGTACAAATGTGTCCTTTAAACAAAGAAAAAAAAACATTTTTTATATAGCCAGTCAAAATATTGACTCCAGGCACATGCTCATAAATCTACCAAGTTGAGTTGGTGGGATCCTGCAATTACATGCCTTATCCAATTGAGAACTTCACAAAAGCAAAAGAAAAATTTTACCTTTCCGCAGCCTGGCTTTCTCTTTATTCCTATTTTCACCACCCATTACATAACCAGGAACAATCCAATGGAAACGATGCAATAACTTCTGCAGAATCTCATACACCTGCATGCATAACTCACGCGTTGGTACGAGGACCAACGCTATCAAAAACATATCAAATTTCAATTTATTCATGCATAAGCAAAAGGAACAAAAATGTTTAACTTATTCATTCTTAGGCGCACGGAAGAAACATAATCCACCATTTTGTGCAGCTCAACAACTGCAAGGGCATGAGCTTAGCCATAGATAACAACCATTTTGGGGTAAAAGTTCTAAAACATACGACTGATTCCCATTACACCCCCTTCTCTCACCCCTCCAGGGCTCAATTTCAGTACACCATAGGAAAATGAAATTAAACATAGCAATAGAAACAAGAACAACGTTCTGAACTTTCAAAAATTTCAAACATAGCTACACATCCCACTAAAAGCATAGAACACATACCAAAAGTACCGTGAGAGCGCTCAATTCGAGGACTGTAAGCTTGCAAGTAATGAATGATAGGAGCCAAATACGCTATTGTTTTGCCAGACCCTGTTTCTGCATTAACAAGTCTAATACAATCTTCAATCAAGGATCCCGAAACCCAATAACAAAAAACTAGAAAATCTGCACTTAAAAAGTGTCTTAACAACAAAACAATTATGCAAAAGAGAAGAAGTATCAAAATGCTAGAAACAACCACCGAAAGGAAAAATAAAACTTGCATTGAAAAGACTCAAAACAACGCAATGGTAAAATGCAAAGGATACACATGACGACCGGAGAGTATAACAGGAATAGCTTGAGCTTGAACAAGAGTTGGAGCTTCAAAACCCAACCTTTCTGTTAAGAAGAATTAAAATTCATTACATGGGAATCGATTATCATTAACATTATCTATAAAAATATAACAAAAAAACAACAACCAACCTCGGAGTTGGTCAGACAGAGTGGAATGGAGGCCAAGGCTGGAGAACGAACACGAAGCAAATATCTCTGACTCTTTGCTTGATTTGTTATTCATTTTTTCTTCTTTCTCTTTGCTTGGTTTTTGGGTTTTCTTCATCTTTTCGCCTGTTTGCTGCCCGGGGTTTAAGGTTTTATGGGTTTGCTTTGTTTATACTGTTTTTTTTTTTTTAGTTTTTCCTGCTTCTTTTCCACTAGGGTTTATCATCAGTAACAGTAAACAAGAAATTTTGTGTCGTTTCATGCTTGTAAGAACTGCGGCTAAAATTACACTCTCACCACTAAACTTTAAAGTTGATAGCATTTTCGTCCTTGAACTCTTGAAAATATCATAACTAGTCCCCAAATTTTAATCAATTAATTCCCATGTGAGTAAATATAATAAATTGCAACCCTCATCTCTAAATCCAACTTAAGACTCGATTAACTGAGAAATGTTTCGCTTATTTATTATAAGATTAACTTATTTAAATTTATTAATATTAAACTTAAATTTATTTTCATATGTTTATACTTATTATCTTTTTTTGGTACTTCTTGAACATAAACCAATTCAAGGATGACTGAGTTCTTGTTCCCTGAGCTCTGTTACCTGAGCACTTCATAGGGGGCCAAGACAAACATTAGGATAGACGTTATCACCAGGGACTTCGTTGGAAGATTGAGTTGTAACATTAGGTACCAGAATGTTTTATGCAAGACGACTTATGCAGATTTGATAGATCAAGGTCAGCATTGACATGAACAGAGTGGAGCAGCAACAACTAAATGGGTATCCAAGTAACAATCTGGACAGTCAGGAAAAATAGTCTAGCATCACTCGTCCGAGCACACACAAGTACTTGACGAATATGATGGAGGAGAGCTGAATCTGCGGTGCTTCGGTTACCTACAATGGTAACTCAATAGCTGTTTTCAACATTCACCTGAAGATGTTTAAGATAATCATGTATGGTCAACAATAAAACCCTCTGCTACGTATCTTGAATTGAAGGCGATAACAGTCTTTACTTTCTTAATTTGCCAAAGAACATTAGGTGCTACGCAAATACATTGACAGCAAAAAGAATCAGCTAAAGGCTAAAGATATGTCGATCTAATTGGTTATTCTCAACCAAAAAATCCCCTACCTTGCCATATAGATCTTCTAACAATTTTCTTGGAGATGGTACTTTACTTCCCATTCCTAAAGCTATGAGAAATGTATTTAAAAGAAAAAAAAAATTGACCATGTATTTGTTATCTGCACTTTTTTTCTTGGACTGACAAGATGCAGCTCAGCAGCTCAGTTAAACGACAATCAGTTTCTTAGTGGTAGAGCTCCATCACCTGTCAAAATAATTCCTCTTCCTTGACAAAACCAGTAGGTTTCAAACTTCTTCAACCTACAAGTGACATGTTATCACTTTAACAATTAATTAACAGATTTATACCACCATTAAAGACCACATAGAAAAGACGTGTATATGATAGTCAAAAGATGTTCCTTTTTAATCAAGATTAGGGAGTTTGAATGACCTGAGGGAGGCTCATTAATTCAAGAACAGCTTTCTTAGGGGTTAGCTCACTGTCTATAATCCGAGCAACTGCTGTCAAGACCGGCATCTTAACATTATATTTCTGGGCCAATGCAATCACAGCTCCAGCAGTTGACACACCTTCTGCTACCTACACAGCATGTACTAATCATATTAACAGCAAGATTTTAAGCATCAACAACCAATATAAAATTTACAAGAACCTGATTCATGGAACTGAGTATATCATCGAGCTTCTCCCCTGATCCAAGACGGACTCCAACTCTTCTATTTCTTGAAAGATTTACAAAACATGTAAGCATAATGTCTCCAGTTCCAGATAGACCAGTAATTGTTGTCGGTTTTGCACCCATCTATAAGTGTAGAGAAAAATATTTTTTAGATAACCCAAATCACAACATAAAATTATTTATTTGAATGAGCAACATTCTAGCCAAAAAGGACTAAGAGAAAATGAAATTAAAGTAAGGCAGATCCTTGTAGCTAAGGTTTCAATCAAGGACCTGTGCTCTGCTTGATAGAACAGAAAGAAAAAAAAGGTGGGGTGGCAGTGTACCCTTGTTGCTAGCCATCGTATCTCAGAACAACCTTGTGCTACAAGAGCTGCCATGGAGTTGTTACCAAGATTCATCCCTTCAACAATCCCAGCGGCTATTGCAAGTACATTCTTGAGGGCACCTGCAATTTCGACCCCTGTAACATCACTGAGATTATCAGAGGTTACAAGCTGAGCATACATACATCAATACTGAACTAAAGCAGAGATCAGGGACACATGAGAGTCCTTAAGCAGAAGGGGATGGTATATGTGATTTAGATGTTAAATTAGAACCTCATCACAGACAAGAATAGCAACTGAAATGCAGTAATACTGGACATATTTGATGGAAAGAGAGAACCACAAACAATGTTTAATATGTATAATACATTTTTTATTTATTCAGTTTGATATAATGAAGATCCTCTACCTTGAAGTGCTGATTCTTAAATAACTAGAAGCCAATAGCTGCTGAACAGCATTTGCCAATTTTTTATCTTTAGATGCCACCACCATTGCTGCAAAGCAGAAGACAATAGCTAGGAAAAATGTCAAAGTAGCCCAAGAAGATATATGAATTGGTTCAGGTATTACAAGAATACAGTTTATCAAATACAAGCAAGTCACCTGTCGGTAATTTCTTCATCAATTCCAATGCAAAGGAAGGCCCTGATAGTGCAATAAAAGGCTGGCGAGGGTTCTTCAATGCTTGAGGAATGATTTGAGACATCATCCTCAATGTATTGAGCTCTAAGCCTTTGCTAAGGGATATAAATGGCAAGCCCGGATCAACATTTTCTGCAATGCCCTCAAGAAAAGATGCACTGAACTGCATTATAGGAAGCAAGGTTCAGGCAGTTGCTTCAGAGTGCAAAATAAGCTAAATAGTTCTACATAGTTGATATTAAACGGAATTATACACATGATATTACCCTCGGTAACAGATGGACACCATGGATGGTCAAGTTTACGGGATAAAATTTAACAGAAAGGAAAAGTCAATCTCAGGTTTGAGTACAAGAAACATCAACATAATGGAACGACTTGAATGACCTGCACAGGTACAGCATGAAGGCAATAGTCTGCTCCAAGCAAAGCAGTTTTGGCATCAACGGTTGCAATCAAGTTTTCTGGTAGCTTGTGTTCAGGAAAGTACTTACTGAGAACAGAGAAGACAGATAATGTTTCAAGGTTAATAAAACTCCATGAGCAACATCATGTAAAAGTAAATTGGGTCATAATTAAAAATCAGAAAAGAAGAAAACCCACTAATTGCAATGGTTCTCATTAATGGATTGGCAAACTTCAGGATCACGTACAAGCATGCTAACTTCCATTTGAGCCTTTCTACTGGCAATATGTGCAGCCATTGCAGTGCCAAAAGATCCTCCTCCTAGCACCACCACCTTCAAAGCAAATTAAAGACGTAAATTTTAACGGATTATGCCATAGCAGAGTTGGACTTGGAGTGGTTTATGCTATAAATAAAATCTACAAGGACAAGGGAAAGCTTTTCTCTCATTGAAAAATAATTTTACTAGAAGTTGAAGCTCCAATTCTATTCAAGATTATAGAGTGTTTTTTCCTTATATTCTAGAATTAAGAGTTGGACAGGTAATAGTTAACACAGCTTGTTCTTCACTTTCTTCCAATCTTTCTAATACATCCTTCAAACTTAAATTTCCAAGCCTAAAAATGAATCAAATTTACCAAAATAAACAAACAAAGAAAAAGTGAAAGCCAGAAAATGTTCGTACATTAAACTCTATTAAAGCAAACCCAAGATTCCCAAACAGAACATAAGAAAATATATGACAAAAAGAGAACCTTTTTAGTTCGCTCAAGAACATCAGTTCTGGCCTTGGACCGCCAAGAACGTGACCATCTAACAAGCTTCTCCCAAGCAAGACGGACCACTTTCCGGCGATCCCGAGTCCTGGAAGGGGAAGTCCGAAGTGGGTTTTGTTCAGAATCTTGAGGGAGTGAAGAAGGTGAAGATGGTGATGGTGAAGGTGAAGGTGAAGGAGTTGCTGCACAGCAAGTGGCAATAACAAGCGGCTTTGAAGGTAACTTTGGCAGGTGCAAAAAGTGAATGGGATATGGGCTTTTTGAAGTGAAAACTGGCTCGGAAAGTGCTGCCATTTCTATTGTTGAAACTTTGATAGAAGGAAAGAAGTAAGAATCAATACGGGAGTTTTTAGGGAAAACGAGAGATTTCGACCTCCACTAGTAGGAAACAAGAAACATTTCAGTTTTATGATTGGATTATCCGTTGCGTACGGCGCGAGGTGCCATTCCGATCCTTTTCTCTGTTTGGGCCACTGATTCGTTCGGCAAACAACTTTTTACTTTTAGGCCCATTTGGTATTTAATTGCAAGTTTTATTCAACCTGGCCCATTTAAACAATGATCATTAATACTTTGTACATCTAAACACCTATTTTTTTTTTTTTTAACGAAACGGTACATCATTATGTGTGATAAATTATTTTTCTAATTATGGAATTGTGTGAAATAATTTGAATGGAAAAAATTATTTTTTTAATATGAAGCAATTGTTTTATACCATTTTTTTTTATCTTGATTGAGATTGAATTTTCAATTTCAAAGCTATTGTATAAGCCTAAATTTTTTTATACTTTTTTTTTTTTTTGTTTTTACAAACGAAAATATAATGAATAAAAGTAAACTAATCTAATATAGAATTTCGAGAGAAGGTTACTCTTCCTGCATCTGCTGCGTACAATAATGATCACTCAATCTTTGAATTTTATCACATTGAAAAAGTGTAATTTTTGAGTATTGAGGGTACTCAAAATATTCATATTAATCAAGGGTTTCCACCATTATTATCAAGGATGAGCTTTCAAATGCAAAACTTGGTGTAAGTAGCTTGCTAACTCTCGACTTTTGTTGAAACCCCACCATATAATGGCATCATCATATAATCATACTGTATAATAAGATAGCCTAACACGCAAAGCACACGTTGTCTACGCTTCCACTTGGCCATTGCATGATCAGTTTACCAAATCTTTCACTTCTCTTAATTCAAGAAAAATCCCATCGACGACGAATATTCTCTTCTTTCACTTTCCCTACCTCAACCAACAAAACAACTATTATATCTTTTTGATGAAATTCCATGCTGTTTGATTGGTTTTATAACCCTTTCTTTCCAGCCTTTTCTGCATATTCTTGTTGGTTTATCTGCAGATAATCAAACATGTCCAGGAACGATGGTGGCGGTCGTGTTCGAGGGACGAAGAGCAGAAGAAATGGTTCATTCAAAGCTGATTGTTATTGCCCTTGTGCTAGAGTAACAGCCTCGGCATTCAGAGGTCTAGGGAGATGCTTGTTTGTGAGTTGTTACCCTGTCATGCAATGTTTTGGTTTGGATGACTGCAGGCATCAGCACCATCACCACAGGCATTTCCATTGATCCTCCCTTCCTGTAATTTTATCTGTCTGTTTGAATTGTATGGAAAGAACATATTTGATTTTTAGAGTCTTTCATAGGATCAAATACGGGTTAGCTTAATTAAAATAGTTCAAATAATGACAAATGCTATCATTTTTTTTTACTTTCGGATTTCGATTTCTTTTATATAGCAGTCTCTGTTTGTTTTTAAGATGAATATATACAATTTTTGGGGTTTTTTTTTTTTTTTTTCCTTGAGGAAAAGAACAAAGGAATCGAATCATTTCTTGGGTATGAATCCAAATTTGAAGGTTTTGTCAATGCTTAATTAGCCTTAAGTAAGGGCAGGAATCTGAATTTAAGTACTAAATTTTGCTTGATGAATAAAAAGCTGTCTATTTACTATTGAATTGAATTTATCTTGTGTGTTTGACAAAATGACTTGAAAAGCCATTGAATTGAGATGTTTGCTTTGAGTAAGACAAAGAATGCATAGATCTGTAATCGTGATTCCAGTTTTAGCAAGTTGTATAACTTTTCAGATGGACCTGCCGCCAAGATTAAGGGGGAAAATGACAAAATTTTGTATTATGACGTGATTCATGAAAATTTTCTTCATAATATAAAATTTGTGCCTTCTGTTTTCAATTACACAAACACAAAATCATGCATCCAACAATTGATTAATTAGTGCTCTCTATACATAAAAAAAAGTTGATTAATCAGTGCTGTCATTTTTTTTTTCATTAAAATTTTAAAAAAAAAGATTACGAGTATTGAAATATAAATTTTAAATTTACAAAACTCTCATATTTTAAAATAGAAATATGATCAATTGAGTCATTGTTCAAAAATTTAAATTTTAAAAATAAAAATTAAATTATTTAATTTAATGCTTAAAATTTTAGGGGGAAAAAAAAAAACTTTGAAATGATACATAAGAGAGAGAAAGAGAGAGAGTGGGGAAGCATAATTAGAGGAGAGGATTGCTCCACTAATTAGGAGTTTTCCCCAATAGTGGAAAAGGGTGAGTTTTGGCGTCAAGCACATATTAATTATTACAAATCGAAATTTCAGATTATCAGTATAATCAGAAATCATTCTGATTGATAGCATCATGAGCCATTATTTGGAGCATGTGACTGAATGTAGCTGATAAAATTTCATCTATATTTATTCACGGGTGAGAAAGCTTTGTTAATTGTCTCGAGTGCAAGTTTTAAATTTAAATCTTTTATGTAAATGTATTATTTGATATTAATTCAAGGTTATTGGATTGTAATTGTAATTTTTATTTATAATCAAAATAATATGCAATGAACTGAAGAGGATTTAAGGTTGTTCATTTCTCAAAGCTTCAAAACTTTTATTTGCATTTTTTATTGATGAAGCTTGCATTTAATATGAGGTGAAAATTTAAAAGGAATCCAATACGTGCAACTTATTTCTTTAGCTGCATGTAAAAGTCACCTTCATAGGCAAAAAAAGATTAAAATGCAGTGTTTGGAGTATGCTTGCATTTTTACCGTTAAGAGAAACGAATCATTGGATTCTTTCGAAAATATGAAAAATATTTAAAATCCATAAAAACCCATATATGCTAACAAAATGGTAAGTAGAGATCATGAATTTTCACCATTTACTCGTTCTATCCATGCCCGCGGTCCATGGTGTTTGCATTCAAGAATAAGGTCAAAGGGAATCCAATGGTTTGCATTCGAATGTAAAATTTATTACGCAAAATAAATATAAATTTTAATTTTTTTTCATAAAAGTTTGTTCGTAAAATTTTTATTTTATATAAATAAATATTCAATATTACAAATAATAAGTAAATCTAGATATATTAGATAACTCAAACTGTCATTTGAGTATCCCATACGAGATAGTTAACGTAGATAATTTTGTGGTTACCACATGACATATTACGTGTACAATACAAACATAAGTTGGTGTTATTTAATAAATTTTGATTTAATTGAATGATTTTAAAAAGTTAAATATTTATTTATATATATATATAATTTATGAAATGATTTGTAACGAATAAAATATTGTGAATTTAAATCTATTTTGTGTAAAAAATTAAAAATATATTAGAGTATTACATTTAAATTTAATAATATTGTTTGTCCAAAAGGATCCAACAATTCTTTTCATCTCCTCTGTTTCTAACAAGAGCCATGGTTTTTAGAAAATATGGCTAATTAATTAGATTTAAAAATTCATTAAGAATAAAAATTAAATATTAATTTAAAATGTTAATCGTCATACAAAATGTGGAGTAATTTGCAATAGAAAGTAATTCTCATTACAAATCTATCCCATACAGTAATGTTGGTCATGGCCAGTTTTGTCCCCAAAAGTGCAAAGAAAATCTATTTCAACTCCTGTAATTCATCAGCTGGCATTTCATTTCCTTAACATCCGACTGTTTCAGGGGCTTCAGCATGAACATCTGGGCACCTTCCTTTAAGCACCTGTTCACATACACACAGAAGAAATTCTCAACATTACAAGCTTGGTAAAAAGAATTTGAACCCCATTTTTCGAAAAGAAAGATTCGAGAAACTTACTGGCTGACGCGAGTCGGACTATTTTCTGATGACATGATTACAACAGGAACCTCTTTTAGAACTGATGATTGCTGTTACCAAAACACAAACGAGATTGCAATGGTGAGAAGTGGTACTTTAAAAAAAAAAAAGTTGCTAAACTCTTCATTCTGGAAATATCCAATACCTTAATTTTCTTGAGCAGCTCATAGCCCGTCATTCCGGGCATGCAATAGTCTGTTATTATTAGATTTACCTTTGAAACCTGGAGACAGACATAAAAGACAACATTGGGAATATTTTCAGGTTGAAAACCTTGCAAAGAGAATGTTATTGTTATGTTCTTACAGAGCCCTCCAAGATATTCCTCTGATCACTGCCCAATCCCAGATATTCCAATGCTCTCAGCCCATTTTCTGCGGTTGTTACTGCAGCAAGACAAAAATAAAAATAAAAATTCTAGTACTCCAAACAAAATCCTTAGAAATAGGTTCCAAATATAAAGGATTAAATGAAATGTACCTTTGCAAGAGGAGTTCTTGAGCAACTTCTCCACTAGTTTTCTATCAATGAGGTTATCATCCACAGCTAGCACATGGGGTTCATCTCCAAACTCCACTGCCATGTCCTTGGAACAGCCACCGCTGCCGCCAACGCCACTATCCATACTTTGATGTAATTTGTTGCTAAGCAGTAGTCTGACGATAAATAAGACAGTAGTACTACCCCAGACTGCTACTACCAAATATAACATTAATGAACAAAATAAGCAGACAGTTGTCCTGTATTATTTAATGTATCAGAAAAAAATAAAAACTGAACATCAATTAATACAAGAGACTAATAAACAAGCTCACAAGAGATGTATGAATGTAATGAGAGACTGTATTTATAGAGAAAACAACAAGAATATGAAGAAGGTTGGTGGGGCTGTTTGGAGGGAGAGAAAGTGGAGCCCCTCCAGGAATTTGAAGGGTTTCAGAAGAAAAACAAATCCATACAAGTAAAAATCATTAAAATCAAAGTATATCACAGATATTTCGTGATCCTTTTTGGGGTTCTCTTTGATTCGATTCAGTGTCCCCCACATTTCTTATTTATCTCTCTCTCTCTTCTTTTCTAGCAAAGAAAAAAAAAAAAAAAAACAATGCCAATTTGCTTTATTTCTTTATTAATTTCATTAGTAGAGAATCATAAGCAGTCTTCAATCCTTTTCTGCAGGATCCTTTTCCTGTGCTGAATACCAATAGGCAATAGGAAATAGCCCACCCTTATGATTTGGACCACATAACATTTAAGAACTAACTTAAATGCATTTACACTCTTTTTAATTGTTTTTTAGCTTCTATTGGTCCTAGAAAGATTTCCTCAGCATTTTTTTTTCTTTTATGACAAGGTTAAATATGTTTCATTTTGTATATTAAATTATTTTTTAATATACCACTTGCTATCACCTTATTAATTTAATTTGTAAAATTTAAATTTTTTATTGACAGTGTATTAATTAATTTTTTGAAAAAATTTATAAAGTTGCATATAGTGACATTATAGTTGTAATTTGAACTTTCCTTGGCTAATGTTGGGTTTTTTTTTTTTAATATTTTGAGGAAATATTTGAATAATTAGGTGATTACTACATTGTCCAAACCTCAATATACATGAAATACACACATTATTTTCATGCAAACATGTCTATTCTCAGACAAATTACAGAAATCAATCAATAACAGAATTTGTAATTATCTTAATTTGTTTTTTCTTATATATATATATATAAGAGAAAATAAAACTTAAACACCAAAACTAATTAAAGTTTTAATTTTTTTTAAATTAGAATGATAAATCATTTTACAATTCTGAAATTATACTATTTTATAAAAAATGATTTTATTTTTATTTATAAGAGGTTTGGTTTGGTTTAACAGATGAAAACATTGGCAAGACAAGATTCAATCTGACAATAGAATCTGGCTCTGCATCTGTACAGATATGCAGAATAATAAGAGGATTGGGAAATTGTGAACATGTGTTTTAAAAAACACAGAATCATTGTAAGTTGATCCTGGGATAGTTAATAGTTGTACGGATCAATTACAATCCCGGGTTGGAAAAGAACAAACAAAATCCAAAGTCATTGATTTTATTTATTTATTTATTTTTAAGTTTTGCATGTGTCATGGCCTCACCTCTGTTATAAAAATAAAAATCAAATCAATTTCATGTCAATCCAGACAAACCAGGATTTGCCTTCATGCAGACATTTCCAGCTCTAAAAATATTCTCTTTTTCTTTGCTAATATATATATGATTAAAGGAATATCGCAATTCATAACATAGATTTTTATTTCCATTGTTCTAATAGTATAATTAATTATTTTTTTTGTAATTTTTTAAAATATTAGGTGATGAATGATTCGAACTTAATTAAATATATCAATAATTAAATCAAATATTTGAATATGATTATTTTTAGTAATATCACATTACCTCTTTCAATAATAATCTTTTTAAACCAAAATGTAATATCAAGAAATTCAAGTAACTAATAGTTAACCCAAATGTTTTTTTTTCTTCTTTAGCGAAACTCAATTATATTAACAAGACATAAATTTGTTAGATAATTAAAATTAGATATTGCTAATTTATTTACAATATAATTGATATTAATTTATTTTTTCCTTTTTTAGGGAAACTTGATTATATTAACAAGACATAAATCTTTTTTATTAGATACTGCTTATTTTTTTTACACGATAATTGATATTAATTTATCTTTTTTTCCTTTTTTAGCGAAACTCAATTATATATATTAACAAGACATAAATCTTTTTTATTAGATAGTTAAAATTAGATATTGCTTATTTATTTATACGATAATTGATATTAATTAGATAAACTTGTTATCTAATTTATCTTGAAAACCCCAAATTATAGTGGAATGGATTCATCATTGATATATCTACATATGAACAATATAGATATGATTAGTGTTTGAATTTGTAAAATAAAATCTCTAATCAAGTTATTAGTGAGTTATTCGAGTTTGATTCGTTTATTTTTAAATTAAATTCGAACTACTCAAATAACGAATCGAGTTTGAATATTTTAATATTCGACTTTAGTAATTTGCAAGATTGATTAAACTTTTTAATATATATTTTTAATATTTTATTATTATTTTATTATTTTACCTTCAAAATATATAATTAATAATTGATAAATTAAATTTATCAAGTTGAATTCTAATTTTCAAATTTTAAAAATCAAATTCGATCAAAATTGAATCGAATTTTAATTTTTAAATTTTTAAATCAAATTAAATTTAAATTTAATATTAAATTATTTTAATTCAATTCTATTACACCTTTTATTAAGCTCAAGTCAACCTTCAATTAAGAAGTAGAGCACAAGTATTTTACCATGTTAACTCAATGTATGCTGTCCTTTTAACTCCCATCTTAAGCTAAAGTCCTACTCACTCAGCCCATCCAAAATCAGGCAGCATCTTTACATTAAAGTCTAGACTCTTTCTCTGTTGCAGTAGCCTAGCCGATGGGCCATAAAAATAATTCAGTTGAATGCAATAAACAAAATCCAATCCAAATGCGTGGAATCCCTTCGGCTACCTCATAGGGATAGGGTAGATGACCTTTTCTTTTGGTCTTTCCTTCTTTCTTTCGTGTAGCAGAAAGTGCAGGGTGTGTTGTCAGAAATCCCATAACAGCAATGTATCAAGACATTATTAATGTAATACATATGCAATGTCTGGTCAGAACCGTAAGCCATGGAAAATAATTGCTTTGTACCACAAAGGCATAAACCAGGGACCATCGTCCATCAATCATCCAATGATCAGAACTTCACATGAATCTTACAGGTGTGCGCCCCGCATGGTGGACGATGAATGAGTGGGAAGTGCTTACTAGGAGACTGTTCGGAGAGCACGCATGCAGCCACCTGTCGGTCAGCCGTGGAAAAGAAAACAACTGTATCTTTGCACGGCCACTTCTTGCTCCAACGGCAAATAGTACCGACTGCTCAGAACTACAATTAATTAGAAACTCCGGACATTAACCTATGTTGTTTTCTAGGTGTCCAGTTATCTTCATCGTCTTCGTTGGATGCTTGCTTTAGGACTGTGGCCCAGCTGATGTCATAAATGAAATATCCTCAAATGTAAGCCATGACCTACCATTAGAGCTGACAAAAGTTGGTCCGAGTCCGAAAATCCGTCCGAGCCTGTCCGAGACCGAACTCGAGATCGGACCGAATTGACCAAAAAGTCAAAGGCCCGAGCCCGAGAAAAACTCGACTTGAAAAAGCCCGAGCCCGATAAAATCCGAACCCGAAAAAGCCCGAACCCGAAAAAACCCGAACCCGAAAAAATTCGAGCCCGAAAAAGCCCGAACCCGATACGACCCGAAACCGACCCGATCCGAAACCCGAAAAAGCCCGAATTTATAACTCGAGAAAGCCCGAATTATAATTATATAATTATTATATTAAAAAATAATTAAATAAATAAATAATAATACACTTTTTCTAATTAAAATTTATAAAATTTTAAAACAATCATTATTTATTTATTATATAATTATATCAATAATTTATTATTAACAAAATAAATATTAAATATTTACATTCAATTATTAAATAAAATTATTTTAAAACACAATATAATGTTCAATATCAAATAATTTTCAATATTATGCTTATTATATTTGTAATAATAAATAATAAATATATTATTAAATATAACATTTGATTTTATTATAAAAATAATTATTATACTATTTATTATATTTATTTCATATTAAAATTTTAATTGTAATACAATAATAAATCAAATATATATATATATATATAAATCATTATATAATTGTAACATTTATTTAAATTTGATATTTCATATAAAACATTGAATACATTATTAACAAAATTAGAATTTAAATTCTGACTCCTATAACTCATAAATAGAAAAATAGTAATTTATTTTTTAAATTGTGATTATACTAAAAATAAGAATTGAAAATTAAAAAAGGGGATCATACCCTTTTAAAGATTGTAATAACTTTTTCACTGTAAAAAAAGATTCAGACTCAACTATGACATGTTTGCATCCAAATTCTCATGTCATTAACAAGTCAATGATTGTTATGTTCTAAATTAGTCCAAATATAGTAAAAAACCAAACCAGCAAAGAAAACATCAAACACTTAAAGTTATGACATGTAACATTACAAGAACAACAAAATAGAAAATATATAATCATTCTCATACACAGCCACCTAGTCATGGAGAAACCAATCCCTAGTCATACATTGCATGATGAACAAAATAGAAAAATACGATCATTCCATTCAACGCTAGTGGCTTGATGAATAATATACTCGAAAATATTGTAAATGCAGGAAGCAACTAAACTCTCTAAGAGCGACATTGTCTTCAAATAAGATTAATGAGGCAATGATCAATCATAATTACTCTTAATAAAAAAATTTAATTTTTTAACAATATAAATAGTAAGAGATAAAATATCAACATACGTTACAAATAGAACTCTTCATCCTCATCCATAAACCAACTAGTTCAATTTAATCCAACTTTCCTTCCAAATCTCATTGTTTCATCTTCTTCATCTAATAAAATATATAAAAATAATCATATAAGAATTTAAATAATAAAAAATTAATAAAATAATAATGACACTAAAATCTTACCACCTTTATCTATATCAAATCCATACAGTCAATTACGAGTGGTAATCAAAATTTCTGCATTATGTGTTATGAGACAATTTCTCCATTTGTTAATAACTCTACCACTCATATTAAATGCTGATTCAGATGCAACTGTGGTAATTGGAATACTCAATATATCCTTAGCCATAAGTGAAAGTATAGGGTGTCGAAATTGATTTTTCTTCCAATAATCAAGAACATCAATTTGAATCTTATAATCTTCTCTTGATTCATTCAAATATACATTTAACTCTAATCTATATAAAAGATATCTAGAATTGAAATTTCTAAATCCCTACAATAACAAAATAAGTTCATATATGAAATTATAATAACAAATGTAAATTAAAACTCAAAAAAGAATTACTTAATATAAAAAAATAATAATTTAATAAGTTACTAAAGCAATTTATATTAAACTTTTGAAAAAAAAATTTATATAAATATGTTATCAAATTAACAATAAATATTTATATGTTTCAAATTTTATTTCTAGCTAGGAAATTTAAGTTTTTGCAATGTCTTGTCTTTTGTATAAATTTTATTACTAAATTATATAATTTTTTTTCTCATTAATTCATATTTCATCATTTTAATTATATTTTGTCTTATAATCATTATAATTAAATTATATCAGCTTTTTGGTTTATCTATTTTATTTAAACTTCGATATTATATTTAATAATTTTTTCAAACTTAAACTAATTGCATCTATCAATTGAGAATTTAGCTACAATTATAGAACTTTAATTAGGTATAATTTAAACGAATTGATAACAATTAATTAGTTATAATTTAGTTAAGCATATATGATTTTTTCTTGTGCATTATGCAACGTGGTGATCAAGACAAACATGCATCATTACTTGATTGTGCAAAAATAATTATTTTAAGTTAATTTTTTTATTTAAATTATGTAACTAATTTATTAAAAATTAATAATTTGTTATACTTATATATGATAACTAATTAGTAAATATTTATTTTAATAATTATTTTGATAATAAATAATTAATTTTTTAACCATGTTACTATGTAATATGGTAATTCTGTTTGAAAATTATTAAATTAATTATATATATACATTAACGTGCAATATTTATTTTATTCCATTTTATACAATAATTTAATAATTTATCATGAAATCATATCATTTCTTTTCTTATTCTTTGAAAGCCTATCAACAATTTCAATTATTCTATAGATAGATTATATTTATAGTTCAGTCAAATTTTTTATGCTCTTCAATTTTTCTTGGCTAAGGCCAAAGAAATAAGCAAAACATTCATTTAGAAAAGAAGTGAAGAAGATAACATCTAGAAGTTGGAAGAAATCTGTAAAACTAAAAACAAACTAATAGAGGAAATAAAAAAAATATTATGAAACTTTTATTAATCTAATTTTAGTGACTTCTGTTTAAAATTTAAAAATTTATTATTTTAATCATAATTAATAATTATCTACTTTAATTTCATAATTATTTATATTATACTTTTTTTTAAACTCACAAAGTTTTTTTGTATAAATATATTTTTTTAGTGTATTATATCAACTACAAAATATCAATCATATGGTAGTGTAAAATTGTATATGATATAATTATATTAAATATTAAAAAAATATTTTTTAATTTAATATTCTAAATTTTTAATGAGACATTTGATTAATTAATGTAAACGATTATATTTAATACAATAATATTAATTATGATTTATGTACAAATAAAAAACAAATTAAAAATAAAATAGAGCTAATTAATTGATCATTTATTCATATTAAGTATTTTTTTGGTAAATGATAATATTAATTGGTACTTTTCTTCCTATAATATCTATATGTAATATTTTCTTTTGCATTTAATGAATATAATTATATCTACTATTTTATAATAAATATTGTAAGAAATTAAAAAAGAGTAAATTATTTTTGTCAAATAATAAATATTAAAATATAGAAATTTGTTTTTATATAAATATTTATTCAAATATAAAATCATATAAAAATTAAATTAATTATCGTATTCAAATTTTTTTTTAAAAAAATTATAACTAATAAAATTTCAAAATATTTCAAGCCGGCCCGCTAAACCCGCCCGACTAGAACCGGGACCGAACCCGAAAAAGCTCGAACCCGAAAAAATCCGAAACCGAAAAGCCCGAACCCAAAAAAACCCGAACCCGAAAAAGCCCGAACCCGAAAATAACCGAACCCGAAAAAACCCGAACCCGAAAAAATTCGAGCCCGAAAAGAATCCGAACCGAGCCCGCCCGAGCCCGCCCGTTTGCCACCTCTACCTACCATGCGGTATGTATTTTTATATTGTAAAATTATATTTATAAAATAAAAAATAAAAAATATAAACAAGTTTATCATAATATTTTTTATAATTTTATTATATTTATATGTAATATTTACCAAATTTTAATTCGTTTTATTTTTATAATGTCTTATTATTTTCGTCAACACCATTTCTTTGGATTTGGGACAACTTCTGACTTTTCATCAACCCTAAATGAAAGAATTATAACATTTTCTTTTGGTATGAGAGATACGCATAATACCAGGAGAAAACTTCATCTCAAGCAACAAAAACCCATCTTTAAGTCTCATTGTAGAAATTCTTTAGTTCGTTCTCATGGATGGATGGATGGTCGTCAGTTCAATGAAAACAAATGGCATATTGAGCTCTTCATTTAACTCTCAAGCTAAGCTTTTGCGTAGCTCTTCCTATAAGACTAGACATACTGCAATCTTGAATTCGATAAACTTGACAAAGGGGGATGCTGGGAACTATTAATTCCATCAGAAAAGCATCTAAAAAGCTTCACTAGTAGCCATGGAAATGGGAAATACACTAAGCATGCATGCACGCACGCACTATTCTTTCTTTTATAAGAAAAAGGTAAGGACTGATTCCCAATGAAATTTCATCTCAAAGACCGTTCAGTACCATGGAATAAAACTTGAAATCATTTACCATTAGAAAAAGAAGTCTTTTCATGCTACCATTATCCGAGACTCAGAAGTCATATAGTAAAATTGCTAAAATTTTTTTTTAATTACAAAGTATCTCCATATCACATTAATATGAAATTAATTATCATTTGAGTTATATTAATTGATACGAAATTTTTTATTATGAATCATTTTTATTTTAAAATTTAATAAAATTTTATATCATTAAATCAACTCTTTGAATTTTAGTCCAACTTACCACCGCAGTAGTCCATTTCTACAGCAATCTTGAAAGTTCTATTAGACCTGGGAGTATTATATAATGGGATGGTGTTTATTTTACTCACAGGATCCAAGAACAAGTGTTTGCAAAGAGATGATAATATAACTTGCTTCCTTTTGAGATCACTGTTTCCATTGGTTCCCATAATCCCATTCTGATTTTGTTTTCCCTCTCCTTGTTTGTTTCCGAGTTCAAGACTTTTGTGTTGTATCTAAGTATCTTAAAAGTGAAATGTTAGATTAATCCAAGCTTTTTAAAATTTAACAGGGTCCTTGTGGTTTGCTGAGCTTTGTGATTCCGCTGAAACCTGCCAGGAAAAAGTAATTGGGTATTAGCCTGCTTCCATGATAGGCTAGGCCCGACCTTATGCTCTCTTTCAACCCAAAAACCTGAATGCGCTTTCCAAACCGAGCCGTACATGTCACTGAAAATTTTCGTAAAGATGTCGGGCTGCGGAAACAATTAGCCCATGTATATATATATATATATATATATATTAATCCTCGTACGGCAAAGTTTTCGTCCGTATCAGTAGAAAAGAAGTGTAGTTATTTTTGTGGCTGGAATTTGTGTTCATAACTTGAACACCTAATTTCTAAGTCCCAAATCAAAATTCTCCCTCCCATGTGTGTGATATGGGTATTATTATTATTATTATTATTATTATTATTATTATTATTATTATTATTATTTTAAAGAAATTTTACAAAAGGTTTGGTCCGAAATTTCCCGACTATGGAAACAACATGTAATACAAAAAGCTAGAAGACAAAACAAGCATGGAAGATATGTCGTTTTACTGTCTGGCTTTATTTTTCCCTGGGGATAACTAAATTAAAAAAATAAAATAAATTGAAAGGCATCTTGGTTTATAATACTCGAAGAAAGAAAGAAAGAAAGAAAAAACCCTAAGCACGGTGTGATTGCTTTGGCTGCACCCATGACAGTAACAGGTGCATGAAGAAACAATTCCATGGATTGAAATGAGTAGCACTGAAGCAGCAGAAGAGGAAGGCTGCTTCGAATTCCTGTACTTTGCATAAATTCCAAGCTTTGTCAACCACATATCTGGAAGTTAAAGTTAAAGCTTTATAGAGTATAATATACTATATGCTTCAAGACAAGAGAAGAGGCAGAAGAGAAATGGGCAAAGTCGCCTCCATCCTCCCTCACTGCTGCAATGTCAATGCTCACGGGAGAGCTCCATTATCTATGCCTTTGAAGCATTGAACCAAGCTGATCTTTCACTTTCTCAATTATCATTCAAAACCCTTTATTCTACTTGCATTGCCTTTATTATATGTTGACTACTTTTCTTATTTTGATCATAGCGATGCTTATACCTGCCGTAAATTTGTGTACTTTAGACTTGATTAGGGATTATTGGCGAAAAACTAACACAACCCAAAAACTCTCGTCGCACTTCTAAATCCAATTTCAATAATCTAAAAAAAAATAAAAAATTAAAGGATGCATTTTTTGCTCTTTGAAATGCCAAAAGGCGATGAATTCTATGTCAAAACGACACTTAAAAAGAAAATTTTAACTAAATCAATGTGAGAAAATGTATTCTCATTTATCATTGTCCAATATTTATGTTCGGTTTGATCGAATTTTGTTTTTTTTTTTTTTTGTTATTTGTTTCTTATAATAAGTTCTATAAGAATGAATTCTAGTGTGACAAACAGTTCTAATTATAGTGTTTCCTTGTGAGGATGAATTGATTGAATTCACTTTTGACAAATGGGTGGCAACTTAATTTACCCACACAAAAACAGAGGAGAAGTTTCCTAAATCATGGCGGTACTGAAATAACCTATGGGTTAAAACTGAGCTATGGAGGTTCATTTAATGAATGGCAAAGCAAGTGTTTATGGAATTGGTTGGGGAGTGAGGATTGAGGAGAGAGTGGGGACCCTTGTTTCTGTTTTCTGTTGAATGGAATTTAAGAAAGCTTGAAGGCCAAAGTTGAGTCCCTCTCAAACAGCCCTGTTGCTGCAGGCTGCACTGCAGCTCTCACCTTCTCCTTCATTGCACTACCCACCAGTGCTTACCTACCTTACTTTCTTTTGTTGCATTTTCGCTCTTTTTTTCTCTTTTCCTAACATCAACCCTTCATTTTTGTTTTTCCATATAATTTGCCGCCCTTTACTCTTCCTTCAATTCATGACCTCAAAATGTCATCACCCGCGAATTCATTTACATTTAAAAGATGATATTAGTTTTCGATAAGATTAAAAGTGATAAAAAGATCATGAAAGATATAATTTTTTTAATAAAATAATAAAAAAATTTAAAATTAAAGATAAAAACATGATTTTTCTTTTCATTTTATTGTTTTGTTTTGGGTGCCGTGGCTCATCGGCATGTGCTAGTAAGCCAAACATACTTTGATTTAGTAGTTATTACTTTTCTTTAAAAATATTATATCCAAAATCTGATTTTTCATTCCCCTAAACAAAAAATCATTTACATCATCTAACCTCAAATGATAAAAATTTTCAGTTGGCTTGGATGTAATAAATTATTCACGGTGGAGATAACATTATTTAATACGATAAAAAAATTTGTAAATTTTATTTGAATTTAATATATTTACTATTTAAATTCTATTTCTATTCACATCAATATATTATACAAAAAATATTATAATTACTTAAGTCCATTAAATATTTGTTTCTTAAGTTAAAATTTGACTTTAAAATAGATTTGAATATATATTATTAAAAATTAAAGTTAAAAATTATATTAAAACAATGAATGAATTAATTTAGTTTATTATTATAATTTATAAAATTTTAAAAATATATAACATTGAAAAATTATTATTTATAATCAAATTTAAAATAATAAATTTCTTAAAATCATTATCTGTAGTGAATTTTACCCAAATTTGTGATGATTGATATTTTATCATCGGAATTTGATTATAAAATATTTTAATTTTACTTAACTGAATTAGATAGATAATACATTATATCCAGTTGGATGTTGGTAGTTAAATACCGGAAAAACAAGACCAGTCAGTCAGTTTGCGTCTCGATGGCTTAGGGCAACTTTGGTTTGATTAATTAAAAACTTAAGTGGCATATCCGTAATACTTTCTAAAATGTTGGATCAATTCCAGAACTACAATTCCCTGTTACAAAGCCTATCTCCCCGACATGTTCGAACCATTACATGTACAACCTCAAAAGCATCACTGACAACGACTACGTGTCTGCCACGTAGGATTTCCATTAACCTCTTATGTTTCTCCACGTTTCCTTCTCTCCGCACATTAAATTGCCCCAACCCACCATCGGGCCCCACCTCCTCTCTTTCCCGTTGTTTGCTTAAAAGAAAACTAGAAAAATAAGAACTTTCTTCTTAATTACAGCCACAGCCATTTCTCGTCTGTTCTTTCTCTCTCTTGTAAAACAGAACAAAGCCAAAACCTTTCTCACTTTTTCTTTCTCTTCTGTTTGCCCGGCGATTCTCACCGAAATCCCACCGGCGGTGTACCTCTTTGAAATGGGCTTTCCTTGAAATGTTGAAATTTGAAGGAAAGCAGACTCTGCTTTTTAGTTAGTAGTTTTTAGATTTAGCCTTCAAAAACTCCATTCTCTTGTTTTTAAACTTCAAAACTCGTAGCTTCTTGAAGTGTATTTCTTGTTTGTCTTCTATCTTTCTTCTCTGAGTGCTTCTTTTCCCACTACTTTACTTTTCCAAAAGAATTTCTTTGTTTTAAGCTACATTTTTTGCTTCTCCAAGTTTCCTTCTTTCAAACTCTCAAACTTTTGTTCTGTGAGGCTAAATAAAAATGGGGATTTTCCGTTTTTGAAATGCTGAAGAGGAAGAAGAAGATGAAGATGAAGATGAAGATGAAAAGACTTCTAACTTTACTACTATTTTGGCTGGTTCTTTTAGTTGTTGCTTCTTTTCCGGTGAGATCTTTAAGCCCATCTTTAAACGATGACGTCTTGGGGCTAATAGTTTTCAAAGCAGACATACAAGATCCAAGCCAAAGGCTTTCCTCTTGGAATGAAGATGATGACACTCCTTGTAACTGGATTGGCGTCAGTTGTAATCCAAGGTTGAACCGGGTTACTGAGCTCAACCTTGACGGGTTCTCTCTTTCAGGTCGGATCGGCCGTGGCCTTTTGCAGCTGAAGTTCTTAAGGAAGCTTTCTTTAGCGAATAACAATCTCAGCGGAAGTATAAGCCCCAACATGGCAAAGCTGGAAAGCCTGAGAATCATTGACTTGAGTCAGAATTCTCTTTCAGGTTTTATTCCTGATGACTTTTTCAAACAATGTGGGTCTTTGAGGTCCATTTCTTTAGCTAATAACCGATTTTCGGGTAAGATTCCTGGGAGTTTAGGCTCTTGTGTTACTCTTGCTGCCATTAACTTGTCCTGGAATCAGTTTTCAGGGTCTTTGCCTGGTGGGATTTGGGGTTTGAGTGGTTTAAGGTCATTGGATTTGTCTGGTAACTTGTTGGAAGGAGAGATTCCAAAAGGGGTAGAGGCTTTGAATAATTTGAGATCCATTAATTTGAGTAAGAATAGGTTCTCTGGGCAGGTTCCTGATGGGATTGGGAGTTGTTTGTTGTTGAGATCGATTGATCTTAGCATGAATTTACTTTCTGGGACAGTTCCGCAGACAATGCGGAAGCTTAGCTTGTGTAGTTATCTGAACTTGAGTCTGAATTCGTTTGTTGGTCAGGTTCCTGAATGGATAGGAGAAATGAAAAGTCTCGAGACTTTGGATTTCTCTGTGAATAATTTCTCTGGTCAGCTTCCTGATTCTATTGGAAACCTTAAGTTTTTGAAGTTGTTAAATTTCTCTGCTAATGGTTTAACTGGAAGCTTGCCTGCCTCTATGGAAAACAATGTGAATATATTGGCATTGGATTTTAGCCAAAATTTGATGACTGGTGAGCTTCCTGGATGCATTTTCAAATCGGGTTTGAAACAAGTCTCACTTTCGGAGAATAAGCTTGATGCAAATGTGAATAATCCCATTTCAACTTCACTAGGAACCTCCCTTCAAAAGATTCAAGTCTTGGATTTATCACACAATTCGTTTTCTGGGGAAATAACATCCAATATTGGGCTTTTAAGCAGCTTGCAGTTCTTGAATCTGTCAAGGAACTCTCTCATTGGACCTGTTCCAGGAACTGTTGGAGAATTGAAGGCTTTGGATGTTCTGGATTTGAGTCAAAATCAGCTTAATGGAAGCATTCCTATAGAAATTGGAGGAGCTTACTCCTTGACGGATCTAAGGCTCAATGCAAATTTCCTAGAAGGAAAAATTCCTACTTCAATTAGGAACTGCACGTCGCTAACCTCTTTGTAAGTTTCTCCTTGTCTTGAATTTGATTTGTGCTTTTTAGATTCTCTTTTAATTTAAGTGGCTGTCTGCTTTGATCCACTTGTAATTAGCTCAATTTGTGCTTTGTCTAATGTTCAGTGCGTGCTATTATACTCAAATAGTTCCTTGATATCTTGATAAATAATCATCCAATTTACCTTCAAGGCTAAGATGAGCTTTTGGTGGGTGAGCTTTGATCTGTTTGCTCAAAGGTTGTTTGGATTATGTTTCTTTAACATAATTACTTTAAATTTGAACCTCCATTGTTCTTTGGATTTCTGTTGCATTGGTATTTTGTTGATGTTTGATGTGAAAAACATGTTGAAAGCTTTTGCCACTATGATATCTTAGTGTGCCGATACATTTTCTAAATGACGCATAGAATTTTATAACTGCATGTTATCTGCTGGGTCTTCTTTCCTTTTGGACTGCTTATGTTTGTGATTTTAGAGTTTGACACTACTTAAGAACTTAATAAGTTTGTATTCCTTGACATCAGGGATTCAGAAATATATTTTCGTCTAAATCTAGAAACAGGAGAATGTCAAAATTCTTGTCATTGTATGCTTTAATGTTCAATATCTAGCTGTCAATTCTATTTCAAATTTTATACTGCTGAAAGAAGGTTGTTCATCATTCTAGCTTTCATTTTCATTTTCATTTTCATTTTCATTTGTTGCCTAATTGTGTAGGATTATATCGCAAAACAACCTGAGTGGCCCAATACCTGCTGAAATTGGAAAGCTGAGCAACCTAGAAAATGTGGACTTGTCTTTCAACAGCCTTACAGGAACCTTACCCAAGCAGTTGGCCAATCTTCCCCATCTCTTATCCTTCAACATTTCCCACAACAATTTACAAGGAGAACTGCCTGCAGGTGGATTCTTTAACACCATATCACCTACTGCTGTCTCTTACAACCCATCACTTTGTGGCTCTGCAGTTAACAGATCTTGCCCTGCAGTTCTCCCTAAACCCATTGTCCTAAACCCTAACTCTTCTTCTGATTCCATTTCTGGTGATTTACCTACTAATGCGAGTCATAAAAGGATAAATCTCACTATCTCTGCCCTCATTGCTATTGGGGCAGCGGCTGTCATTGTCATTGGAGTCATTTCCATCACTGTCCTTAATCTACGCGTCAGGTCATCCGCATCCAGATCTGCTGCAGCCCTCACTTTATCTGCTGTGGATGACTTTAGCCATTCCCCTACTACAGATGCCAATTCAGGCAAACTTGTCATGTTTTCTGGTGAGCCTGACTTTAGCACGGGTGCACATGCTTTGCTCAGCAAGGATTGTGAGCTTGGGCGTGGTGGGTTTGGAGCAGTATACCGAACGGTTTTGCGAGATGGGCGCTCAGTGGCAATCAAGAAGCTCACTGTCTCAAGTCTTGTCAAGTCACAAGAAGAATTTGAAAGGGAAGTTAAGAAACTAGGGAAAATAAGGCACCCTAATCTTGTGGCACTTGAGGGCTATTACTGGACTCCATCGCTGCAACTTCTCATTTCTGAATTTGTGTCTGGTGGAAGTCTGTACAAGCATCTCCATGAAGGATCAGCTGGAAATTATCTTTCTTGGAATGACAGGTTCAGTATCATTCTAGGGACAGCCAAAAGCTTGGCTCACTTGCACCAGTCAAACATTATTCACTACAATATAAAGTCGAGCAATGTCCTCATTGATGGCTCAGGTGAACCTAAAGTAGGAGATTTTGGCTTAGCAAGGTTGTTGCCTATGCTAGACCGCTATGTATTAAGCAGCAAAATTCAGAGTGCACTTGGCTACATGGCACCTGAGTTTGCCTGCCGAACAGTGAAAATAACTGAGAAATGTGATGTGTATGGATTTGGTGTTTTGGTTTTGGAAGTGGTTACTGGTAAGAGGCCTGTTGAGTATATGGAAGATGATGTCGTGGTGCTTTGTGATGTGGTCCGAGGAGCGCTGGAAGAAGGCAGGGTGGAAGAATGTGTTGATGGAAGGCTGCAAGGAAAATTCCCAGCTGAGGAGGCAATTCCAGTTATGAAACTAGGTTTAATCTGCACATCACAAGTACCATCAAATCGGCCAGATATGGGAGGGGTAGTCAATTTATTGGAACTGATCAGATGCCCCTCCGAAGTCCAAGAAGATTTGGGATGAGTTTAACTAATACTTTAAGAAATTGAATGATTTATAAGGGGTTATCCGGCGAAGAAGAATCCGGTTTGTTCATTTGATCAAAGAGAAGATATATTTATTTGTTGGAATCTTTTTTATTCCGTTTTGTTGTATTGTTCTTCACTTGTTGATTTTCACGTTTACCTTTGTGATTCCTTCTCTATGTTATAGTTAGGTTGCCGGATTCCTTTTCACCGGGTTCCATTTTGGGACCCCTTTGGATATTGTTACCCAGTTACTAATCTTAAGTCTTTTGCAAATTTTTATTTTGTTTCATTGCCATTGGTTTCTTCCGTATAATCAACTGATATTAGCAGTAGGTTCTGATATAATTAGCCAGCAGCCAAATTTTGAGGGGTAACATAACTCTGTTCCATTGAACAATACAAGGCATAATCCTTGTTCATTTTCTTGTCTATGGCTAATTATCCTGAGATAATGGTGTGACCGATGTCTGTAAAAAACCTTCTAGTCAAGGGCAAAGCTGAGTTTTTCGTGACTTGATAAAAAATGGTTGTTCCACATACCAAAGTCATGTGTTTTCAATTATAGCAGAGGGTGAAGACATTAAAATACAAAATTTTACAAGTCAAAAGTGACTCGAGACGAAAGACTATCAAAGATTCTTAGCTTAGCACCCACTCTGAGGCAAATTAGTCTTTAGTGCTGCAATAGAATAATACAAAGCAGATAGCAAACACTGGGAAAAGTGCAAATGTAGGATTAAAGAAGTAATAAATAGTAACGTCTTTAAAACATATTAAAACATTGATGTTGAATGTATGGAAACGGAATATCACAGCTTGATTCTGTCAGAATAGCAACTCTCCTTTTATATTTTGCCAACTATGTCTATACATACATATTTGTTAGTAGAAAGGAATAACACAAAACTCTTCTTAGCTGTTTTCTTCATTTCCATCATCTCATATGGATTGCTCTTCGTACTTATTCATTGCTATAAGAGGTATTTTAATAATGGTGATGTTACCCTTGTTATGGTTAACTTGTCTTTCTATGTTTCACCAGACTAGTTTAGTTGGAAAGTGGATGGTTGACAGAGGGACAATATTTAAAGCATGTTTGTAGTTTACCCATGGTTTGTTGTTCTGAGGAAAAAAAACATTTTACCTTGGGGAAGAAAAACAGCTCTCTTCTTGGAGTTGGAAGGGTTAGTAGTCAAAGAATATAAATGTCCATAACCATGTGCACGGATTACAAAGCAATGAGTTGTGTCCCCATGCCTAGGGCAGCCTGCCAAAAGTTCTAAGATTATAAAATGCTGTTGGGCCCAAGAGAACCTAAGAGGTTGGAATCGTCATAATCAACTAGCAAATGGGACTCTTTTCTTGATATAATCTCATTTTTCTTTAAAAGACTTTGGAAAAAAAAAAAGACTTCGTTTTTGTAGTACTTGAAAGTGCTTGATCATAGTATTTGATTCCGATGTCTTTGTATATTAATAATCTCCATATCAACTCACCAGGGCCCAGCTGATCATTGATTGATCCAACCTACTGGGCAAGGAAACATGGAGTTTTTGAAGCAAATAGTTGTAAAAGCTATGTCCTGGTATACTCCATGGAAGAATATGTAGTGTATAAATGTGTATGTGTGTGCGCACGTGTGTGTGTGTATATATATATATATATATATATATATATAAAAGGAGAGAGAGAGAGAGAGAGAGAGAGAGAGAGAGAGAGAGAGAAGCATAATTGAGGAGAAAGTGCTGGAAGAAATCTGCACTGGGGGGTTTGTTTATTAGGATATGAATATCCTTACAATTCCTTAGCTTTATTGAGGGGCAAAATGATAGCACCCAACTTTTGGCAAGCACATGGCAGTGGAGATTTTCAAGTTTATGATGTTAGGTTGGTGCATGGAGGGATAATGCACCCCTCCCAACAGATACCCACTCAATGCAGTCTCATGCAGATTATTATTATGTTCGATGCAGTCTTGCCCTTGAATTTTTTACTACTTTCCAGGAGAAAATATTGGAGCTTGGTCAGAGTTGGACCTAAGGCCTAAAGCAAGTTCAATGATTCAGCAGAGATTAATTACATTCTCACAAACCAAGGTTATGGGCAAAGTTTCTTGCTCTCTTTCCTTGCGAACTTTCTATCATGGTTGAATCCTTCAGATGTGATAAAGATTTAAGCCAATTAAACTTGTTATGAACAGACAGCACATCTTCAAGTTTGCAACTGTGGAATCTGGTTTGCTTGTTGAGTAACAAGTAAAAACAATCTGCTTGACAGTAATCATTGTAGGACAAAGACTATTTGTTCCACAAATCTTGGCTTTTTACACTTTTTCCAGAATCAATTCAAGACAGTAAAAGTAAAACAGCCAATTGAAAAAAGAATTAAATACTGCTGTCGCGCTGATGAATATTGCCGCAGCTATAGAAGACAACTCTGTCGCAATTCTGAGGGCAAATACTGTCGCCACTCTGGGGATAAACTCTGCCGCAACTCTGAGGGCAAACACTGCCGCAGGTCTGAGGATAAACTCTGCCACAACTCTGAGGACGAATACTGCCGCAGGTCTGGGGATGAACTCTGCCGCAACTCTGGTGGAAAACACTGCCGCAGCTACAAAGGACAACTCTGCCACAACTCTGAGGGTGAACACTGCCGCAGGTCTGAGACGGATGAACTCTGCCCCAGAGTATAGGAGGCAGACTTTTGTCGCAGAATTGAACGACCTGACTTCGAAGTTCGCGGATCTGGGGAGCGACAGAGACAGAGTACTGGACAGAATAGTCATGACTCCCAAGAATATTTAGAAGATCCAAGGTCGAATTACGAAATGGGGGGTGCAGGAAGAAGGGACACAGTGCAGGCTCCTAGAGGGAGGGAAACTGTGAACGATGAGGAGATCCCTAGCCGGGGAGCAAACCGTGAGCGAAATCCCCGCAACAGAGGAAGAATGGATTCTTCCTACTCAAACTCTTCTAGTGCCGAAGAAAGGGAAGCACACTCGACTCGAGGCTCGGAAAGCGTTGAGAAAATTATTGAAAGGATTCTGGAGAGGAAGAGGTTAGTGTCTCCTGAAGAAAACCAGAGAAGAAAAGTCCCGTTCAGTACAGCGATAATGAGAAAATAGCTGCCCCCAAAGTTTAAGATGCCACAGATAACAACATATGCCGAGAAAACTGACCCTTTTGACCATGTTGAAAATTACGAGTCGTTAATGCTACTACATGGATGGGAAGATGAGGTTATGTGTAGGGCATTCTCTCTGACCTTAATTGGTCATGCACTGAAGTGGTTCAACAATCTACCGGAAGAGTCTATCTTGTCTTTCAATCAGCTGATGAGTGAATTTCTGAAGGCCTTTGCTATAAATAGCCAGAAAAGGAAGGAGGCCACTTATCTGCTCACCCTAAGACAAGGGAACAAAGAATCACAAAAAAGTTATGTCGATCGATTTCGTGATGCTACTCTTGAGATACGTGATCTACAAGTTGGGGTAGCGGTAACAGCCATGCTACAGGGGACCACATCTGAAAGGCTCTAAGAATCATTATCTTTGGATCAGCCAACGACCATCTCGGACTTATTCTCTAGAGCAAACAAATATATTGCTCAAGAGGAAGTGATGAAAATGATACCAACTCGGGATATAAAAGAAGGAAGGAAACGGGAAAGAGAGCCCGATTATAAAAATGCAGGAAGATCAGACAAAACCCCAAAATTGAAGTATGATAATTACACACAATTTATTGAACCACGTGCTTCAATTTTAGCAGCAATAGAAAGAACTGGGATGCTTCAATTCCCCATGAGAGGTGAAGGAAACTTAGGACAAGATCATAGGTCCTACTGTAGTTTTCATTCTGCCTTTGGTCATACAACCGAGAGATGTCGGGAACTGATGAACCAACTTGAAAAGTTGGCTAGAAAAGGAAAGCTAGACCGTTATGTATGGGGGAATGAAAGGATTCGATACCCCGTTCGTGGCAGAGGAGATAATAGACCGCGTGATAGACGCGACAACGATAGAGAAAATATGAGGAGAAACGAAGAAGGAGGAAATGAGGCAAGAAGGGGAGAGCGTAGGAACCGACAGATAGACAATGAACCAACAGGAGCCGCCATTCATCTCATATCTGGTGGAGAATACATAACTGGTAGCTCATCTGCTTCACGGAAGGCTTATGCTAGACAAGCGTACCAGGTCCATTCTATGATGAAAATAGCTGAAGACGAAGAAACGATTACTTTCACACCGGCAGATCAGGGAGATGTTATTATTCCACATGATGATCCTATGGTCATATCAGCAGTTGTGGCTAAACACCCGATAGGCAGAATTCTGGTAGATAACGGAAGCTCAACAAACCTTATCTACTGGGATTGTTTCAAACAAATGAATTTGAGTGAAGACAGACTAAAACCCGTAACTACTCCCTTGTTTGGCTTCACAAGAGAGAAAGTAAAGGTGGTAGGGTCAATTGAACTACCTGTTACTTTGGGTGAAGATCCTAAGAGTGTTATAAGACAGGTCTTGTTCATGGTGGTCAAATCAACGTCTTCAGCTTACAATGTTATTCTCGAACGGCCATTATTGAGTGATATGAGAGCTGTACTCTCCCCATGTTACTTATTGATGAAGTTTCCGACTCCCGGAGGTGTGGGGCAAGTTCGAGGAGATCAAAGAAAAGCAAGAATATGTAATATCGCATCAACAACAGGCAAAGAAGTTAAAAAAAAACAGAAGAAACCCTTACCATCATTAGGGTGCCTAAGCCATCACCAATGCCTGGAAGGAAGATGAAAAGTTCGTAAAACAAGGGGATAACGAAAGACGTGGAATGCTAGCCACTCAATACCATATTGGCAATAGAATTTTAATTTCTCGATGTTATTTTTCGCTTTTTATTTATGTTATTGAACCATGTTCAGGGACTTAATTTTGATATATTTCATATTGATATTTCTCATTGAGAATTTTAATTATTGACAGATGACTAAAAATAAAAAGGCTTGAAGCGAAAAGTGCGCGATGTAAGCCAAGAAGAAAAAAGTGCGAGAGCTTGAAGCGAAAAATGCGCGATGTAAGCTAAGCACCCAAAACAAAGGCTTGAAGCGAAAAGTGCGCGATGTAAGCCACAAAGAATTGTTCAAAGGCTTGAAGCGAAAAGTGCGCGATGTAAGCCACAAAGAATTGTTCAAGAGCTTGAAGCGAAAAATGCGCGATGTAAGCTAAGCACCCAAAACAAAGGCTTGAAGTGAAAAGTGCGCGATGTAAGCCACAAAGAATTGTTCAAGAGCTTGAAGCGAAAAATGCGCGATGTAAGCTAAGCACCCAAAATAAAGGCTTGAAGCGAAAAGTGCGCGATGTAAGCCACAAAAAATTGTTCAAGAGCTTGAAGCGAAAAATGCGCGATGTAAGCTAAGCACCTAAAACAAAGGCTTGAAGCGAAAAGTGCGCGATGTAAGCCACAAAGAATTGTTCAAGAGCTTGAAGCGAAAAATGAGCGATGTAAGCTAAGCACCTAAAACAAAGGCTTGAAGCGAAAAGTGCGCGATGTAAGTCAAGAAGAAAAAAGGGCGAGAGCTTGAAGCGAAAAGTGCGCGATGTAAGCTAAGCACCCAAAACAAAGGCTTGAAGTGAAAAGTGCGCGATATAAGCCAAGAAGAAAAAAAGTGCGAGAGCTTGAAGCGAAAAATGCGCGATGTAAGCTAAGCACCCAAAACAAAGGCTTGAAGTGAAAAGTGCGCGATGTAAGCCAGAAAGAATTGTTCGAGAGCCTGAAGCGAAAAATGCGCGAGATAAGCTACGCACTCAAGCAAAGGCTTAAGAATTTGGCATGAGGGTTCGACTCGAAAATCTAACTTCAAAGTTTGACATAACGATTTAACGAGAAACTATGAAGAGAATATATATACTCTTCCTCAAGGTTACACCTAACGAAAGAGTGGGGAGCAATTGTTATGTATAAAATAATAATTAATAATAAAAAATAAAAAAGGTGCCACGTGGCGCGTGCAAAGCGAGCTACGTGGCATGAGAGAGTTGCGGGAGAGTCTCCCACATGTGGGCGGGAGACTACTCTCCCGCACAATGGCGGGAGAGTCTCCCGCCAACTGTTTTAGGCGCGCCACGTGGCGCTTGAAGAACGTGCCACGTGGCGCGCATGGGAGCATTGGCGGGAGACTACCCTCCCGCCAAAGAGACTTATGTCTCATTTATTTTGATGCCACGTGGCGCAAGGAGAGTGCGCCACGTGGCGATAATGAAAAAAATCACATATTGAAGTTTTTAGACATTTTGACCATTGAATATTTTTTATTTTTGATAGAGGTAATTTACTCCAGTCCAGTCACGAACCTGGGCTCCAGAATATAAAATGCCCAAAATAATAAAATTTTGAGACCCATATAAATATGAGTCCTGAACTAATCAAAAAGCGACTCAGAAATATCTATAAATATCCCAGGTATGGTCAGTAAATCTCTAATCTCTTTTGGACTTATTAAAACTCTGCTAAAACAGTCTTTTGACTTAAGTATCGAAGTGCGCGTACAGGGACAGATCCCTGCGCCTCTCTAATTTTCACTATTTTTGCAGAACTTTCAAGACACGTGAAGAAAATCGCATCAAAATCATTTTATTGTTGTTTGGAGCAACAACAATAAATATTCACCGAATAAATTTCAGAAAAGGGCAGCTTTAACAGTCTTAAGGACCAAATTTGTTTTAATTAGTCCAATTCTTATCCTTGATCATATTCACCTAGAAGCAAGTCCAACTAGGAAACTTACTCGTTAAGTTGAAAATGATTCACGGCTGCCCCATTTCAAGTTCCTGAAATGGGCCAAAATCCATCATATATTCTTCCTTCTTTCCCAGCTTCCTGCAGGCCCTGGTACTAGCTATTAACAATCCCGTTAGAAAGATAACAAGCCTGTTGAAACAAAGACTCAAACCAAAGGCCTATGGCTCATGTTCCAAGTTAGGTACAGCATTTTCAGAAATTTTCTTTGCATTGTAGATTTTTGTTGCAACTTCAACCTTTTCCAGCCAAATATGAAGTTTCCCATGCATAAAAACAGTGAGAAGAAAAACAATAGAGGCCCTGGAAATTAAAACTTTTTAAATTTATGAATTTACTCTATTTCTTGGTATATTTGAAATAATTATATGATTTCAAATTAAAAAAATTATATGATTTTGTGAAATTTAATTTCGTATTCTTATTTAGACCAATAATCACAATATATGATTTTAAGTGCCACGTCAAAAACCAAAAAGGCTAAAAAAAAAAAAAAAGGGAAATTTCTTCTCCATTTTCCAATTCATTAGGGTTTTAGCCTTCAAGGTTTTTTCGGCCTCAAGGAGATATATAAAACACAACAGTTCTAGACAAGACTATCAGGTAAGCATTTCTACCTCAATTCAACCCTAATATTTTCCCCTACTAATTTCAATGCTTCATCGTTTAAATCGTAAATTTTGCCCTAGAAATCTCTACTTCACCCTCAAACTAAACGTTAACGCTAGCACTAGCTCTTTAAGAAGTCTGAATTCCAGCAGAAATGCATTCAATAAGTGCTGCAATAGCTTTAATGTCTTCAACTCTTCAATGGGTATCAATCAAATTCCCCCCTTTCTCTCTGTTTCTAAAACCCCCAATGTTATTAGAAACCCTAGTTTTGTCAGAAGTTACTGTTCTGGTGAGTGGACTGAGGATATAGAGTACTTAGATGAATCGGGGAGTGTTATATACTCTGGTAAAGGTATTCGGTCCGTGGAGCCGGGGCTTGATGATCATGTTATGGTGGGTGGGTTGAAGAAGCCGTTTTTGAATGCCTCAGCAGTTTCTAAGATTGTTGAGGTTGTTAAGAGGTGGAAATGGGGACCAGAATTAGAGACCCAATTGGATAAACTACAGTTTATGCCTAATATGACTCATATAACTCAAGCCATGAAGGTTGTCAAAGATAGTGATGCATCATTGAGTTTGTTTAGATGGGCTAAGAGACAATCTTGGTACGTTCCAAGTGATGAGTGTTATGACGTATTGTTTGATGGGTTAAATCAGAGTAGAGACTTTGATGCAATTCAGTCATTGTTTGAGGAGGTGGTTCAAGAGTCTAGTGATAATGGGGTGTCTTTATTTAGTGCACATAATCGGGTGATTCAGTATTTGGCTAAAGCTGAGAAATTGGAGGTGTCATTTTGTTGTTTCAAGAAGGCTCAAGATTATGGTTGCAAAATTGATCCGCAAACGTACAATGATCTTATGATGCTATTTTTGAATAAAAGTTTGCCTTACAAGGCATTTGAGATATACGAGAGCATGCAAGTGGCAGGATGTTTGTTGGATGGATCCACCTATGAGTTGATGATACCTAGCTTGGCAAAATCAGGTCGTCTTGATGCAGCTCTTAAGCTCTTTCAAGAGATGAAAGAAAGGAAGTTTCACCCAAGCTTTAGTATCTTTGCGTCGCTTGTTGATTCCATGGGGAAAGCTGGGAGACTGGACACATCAATGAAAATCTACATGGAAATGCAGGCCTCTGGGCTTCGGCCGTCTGCTACCATGTTTGTTTCTTTGATTGAGTCATATGCAAAGGCTGGCAAGCTAGATAATGCTCTTCGGCTTTGGGACGAGATGAAGAAGGCTGGTTTTAGGCCGAATTTTGGCTTATACACCATGATCATTGAGTCTCATGCCAAATCAGGAAAGCTTGATATTGCAACATCTATTTTTGAAGACATGGAGAGAGCTGGATTTCTACCCACGCCATCTACCTACTCATGTCTCTTGGAAATGCATGCAGGCTCTGGACAGTTAGATTCTGCAATGAAGCTTTATAACTCAATGATAAATACGGGATTGAGACCTGGATTGAGCACGTATACTGCTCTTTTAACACTCTTGGCTAATAAGAAACTGGTGGATGTCGCAGCAAAAATATTACTTGAAATGAAGGCCATGGGGTTTTCTGTTGATGTGAGTGCTAGTGATGTTCTCATGGTTTATGTTAAAGATGGTTCCATTGAGCTTGCCTTGAAGTGGCTAAGGTTCATGGGTTCATCAGGGATTAGAACAAATAATTTCATTATTCGGCAGTTGTTTGAGTCATGTATGAAGAATGGTTTATATGAGTCAGCAAAGCCTCTCCTTGAAACCTATGTGAACTCTGCTGCAAAGGTTGATCTAGTTCTTTACACATCAATTCTTGCCTACCTGGTACGATGCCAGGAAGAGCACAATGAGAGACATTTGATGGCAATTCTTGGTGCTACAAAACACAAAGCTCATGCTTTTATGTGTGGACTCTTTACTGGCCCAGAACAGAGAAAACAACCAGTTTTATCATTTGTGAGGGAATTTTTTCAAGGTATTGATTATGAGTTGGAAGAGGGGGCAGCAAGGTACTTTGTCAATGTTCTCCTCAACTACCTTGTTCTCATGGGGCAGATAAACAGAGCTCGCTGTGTTTGGAAAGTTGCCTACGAGAATAAGCTTTTTCCCAAGGCAATAGTTTTTGATCAGCATATTGCTTGGTCTCTTGATGTTAGAAACTTGTCAGTGGGAGCTGCTCTTATAGCTGTCGTGCACACCCTCCACAGATTTAGGAAGCGAATGTTGTATTATGGAGTTATCCCTAGGCGCATCAAATTGGTTACAGGACCCACTCTGAAGATTGTGGTTGCACAGATGTTGAGTTCTGTAGAATCCCCATTTGAAGTCAGTAAGGTTGTTCTAAGGGCCCCTGGAGACTCTGTGATGGAGTGGTTTAAGAAACCAATTGTCCAGCAGTTCCTTTTGAATGAGATTCCATCAAGAGCTGAAATCCTCATGCACAAGCTGAATATACTTTTTCCCAGTTCTGCACCTGAAATTAGATCCTTGTCCCCACCTAAACCACTCATTGCAGGGAAGGCAATCTAGCCATGTCGCCGGACGTGCATAGAGGCAATCAGAATGTGAAACATAATTGTAACTTATTGTTTTTCTTTTATCCTCAATTTTTTTAAGTTTATTAAGTTTGATATGTTGTGTAAAGAGGATAGGATGTTTATTGTCTCTGGTCTTCACTTGATATCCTCAGTAATACAAGAAGTTTTCTTTCAACAACAATTCATGCTCATGAACTTCCTATCAGAAGCTACATCCTCAGATGTGATGAGATTGTGAAACTGGTTAGCAACATGCACCTTGAACTTTGCGTCTATGGGGTATGGGAGCTCGTTTGCTATTAAACAGCAATAATGATTGTTTGGAAAGCAACTCTTGGTTGCAGCAAGACTTGGTTTAAAGGCCAAAACCGTTTTCATTAATCTCATGCTCAACTTCTACAATAAACAACAAAGTATTACTCAAGGAACACCTGAATTTCTCAGGGTTAATATCTAGTTCTTGTTCTACAAAACCTTTTTTCTTTTGAGGGACAATGGAAAGAAACCATAATCTCAGAACTCTCAGTCTAATCAACCCAAGTATTTTGACGACCATCTGTCCTGTGAGGCCTGGAAGGAAGGCCATTATCTGATCCATTTGCCATTTGACGTCCAATAGCTGCCTTTGACTTTAACTCATCCCAATCTTGTTCCCAACTTTCACCTCTTTCCACATTGTTAGCTGAAGGTGAATCAGGTTGCCCCGTTTCCAGCTCCTGATATCGGATTCCATCCCCCTGCTGTCCCCTTTTTCCACGCTTGCAGCAGGCCCAAGTGCCACCAATGAATATCAGACCTGTTAGAAACAATATGTAGGCTCCATTGATGGAGGTTATACGTGTGGCAAAAGGGATATAATCGAAGATGCCGCCACCACCTGATGCTGCTGATCCTATCCGAATCACACACTCCAAATCTCCAGCATCTAATTGTATGGATGAATTCCCACCGGGATTTGCAGGGACATAAACCTAAAACAAAACAGCAGCAGAATGACTATTTGGGGAGATCCGAACCAATGTTCAAAATATTGTTTACTTTGATTTGAAAATCTTATGATTCTGTTATATAAAAAAACATTTCACAAGTATGAGTTCAATAATATCTGAATTTGTAATCAAAGTGGTAAGATGATATTTTTTTTAAAACAAAACCGCAAGACTTTCGATGTGCGGTTTTGCATTGATATCATTGAAACAAGGGCTAAAACCAAAATCAATGACACAATGTTATAATCTTGCTTTTGAATCTAAATCATTCATTTGAACCGTTTTTATTTGGTGTCCTGGTAATTGAATCTCCTGGATGATGTGCTTAGCATGTGAGATGGTACCATTCACTCTCAGGAGTCTCTCACCATCATTCTTGACAAGCCCTAATAATTACTTTGAAGCTGCATACAAGAACAGAGAAATTACCTTAGCTTTTCGGCTATGAATATTACACAAACAGAAAAAAATCAATTCTCCAAAAATGTTTCCCATTTCATCATCAAAGCAAAGCAGAGATATTTCTCAACAAATTCAGGATTGAATTGATGATTTCAAATGTACAAGACCCGATTTTTAACTTACCAGTTGAAGCAGGATCAATGCACGCCATTCAGCTCCCGTTACGGCATCTCTCTATCAGAAGCCTACACCCCTCGTTACTAGGACCAGGCGCCGGTGACGGTGACGATGACGGGGAAGACTAACGGCAGCCAAAAATTATTATTTTTTTAATCTCGAAATCAATAAAAAAGAAATTAAAGGAAGTAAAAATAATTTTAAAAAATATCGTCAGAGATCCAAAATCCAGTGTTCGAGTATGTGATTCATGAACGAGTGTAAGAAAAGAAATGAAGAACAAAGAGATTGAAAAACTAGTTTTCTTTGAATCCATTTCTTCTTCTTCTTCTTCTTCTTCTTTGACGAAGACGACGATCATTTCTAGCTCTAAATCTATGGCCTTGATTTTAATGAACATAAAAAGAATAATATTAAGTCCCCAATTACAAGAACAAGAACTTCCATTTTGTTCCTTTTTTTTGGGTCAATCCAAAGCTGTTGTTTTTCTTCGAACTCTCCAATGGCGTTTCCCGCTAACTTTTGTCTTCTTATCAGCAAGATTCATTTTTTGCCGACGTGGCAGAATCTTTGAAATGTTCTTATTAGATCTTGAGATTTATAAACGACATCGTTTTTGTATGGAATCTTAGAAGGCTGGACCCGCTGTTTCTATCCCAGCTAGCGTACCGACCAAGCTATCACCTACAATTTCTTAGATACTTTTCCTGAGGTTAACCAATGACATTATGACACCTGTCAACTGTAGAATTAAAGTTTAGGATGAAATGACGTCGTTTGATTCTGATACGGATTCAGTTCTTTCTTCTCCTTCGCCCGAAATGTGAACCGTGGGAGAAAAATCTAAAACCCTACTGCTCCGCTCATCAGCAAATCCCTAAATTTGATTCCTCAGATTCCCGATTTTACCCTTTAAAAGATGCTTAATTACCCCTAATTACCCATGTCTTCCGAGGAAATCTCCCTCCAAAACGGGCTCAACGTCTTCCAAGACGATCCAATGCGGGCGTTTAATTGCGGACCCGCCACTACAGCCCGACCCTGCCCCAAAACCCGAGAACTCACAGGTTTCATCGACGACAAGGTGTTCCCCTTCCCTCCCTCGCAACCCTCTGGATTTCGCTCCTCCAACATCTACGCTTCCACCGCCGCCGCAGACTGCCGAGACCCTCTCAATCATCACCGTCAGAATTGGGGGAGTAATACCGGAGGTGGCTCCACAAACAGTGGTGACGATTCGGATGGAGACGATGTGGACGACGAAGAAGACGAGGATGATGATGCAGATGACGACGATGGAGGAGATGGTGATGAAAATAATAATAATAGCCACAATAATAATATAAATATAAATAATAAAAATAATAGTGGAAATGAGACTGTAAATAATGCAGGAAGTGGAAATCCCGAAAAAATGGGAAACGGAAAAGCAAAGCACTCCTTTGGTTAGTTTTCCGTTATTTCTGTAATTATGGTTTTTTTTTTCTTTGTTTTTATCTTTTAGAAAGTCTGTTGATTTTTACATAGGAAAAAGAAGTTTTATTGATTTTTATTTTTATAATTATTGTTGGAAAGTGGGAGGGAGCTGCAGGGAACTCGTCTTGAAAGAAGGAGGGAGTTGTCTGGGGCAAGAGGTGAGGGGGAGTAATAATTATCCGAATGCAGTGACGATTGCCGATCCAGATGGGGATATTTATTACACGCAGTATTTGCAAGGTGGAGAAGGGTCTGGTGGTAGTGGTGGTGGTAATGGGCAGAAGGATATTGCAGTGGAGAATGGTGGTGGTGGATGTGGGTTTAGTGGGAGGAAAGACGTTTCATTTTCGAGTGAGTCAGGTGATTCCTTGCGGGTCATTTTATCCGACCCTGTCACGTAAGTAAATTTAATTTAAATGTTGAATGAATAATTAGTACTTTTGTTTGATTTTTAGTGTTTGATGTTGAATTTTGGTGATATTTTGGGGTAGGGAGTGATGTTTAATTGGTTAATGATAATTTGGTTTTATGTGTTAATAAATAATGTTAAGTGCTAGTTCTTGTAGTTGTGAATTTTACAAGTTGTTTGACAAGTGAGCTTCAGCTGAGATTATGAGGTGCAGGAAAGTTGGTATTAGTAGTATTATAAGTTGCTGCTGGAAGTTTTATGCTATGCTGCCAGGCTAGGGAACAAGTAGGACTATGGAGAAATATGATTCCTTTTATCTGAGATCATTTAAAAGAATATTTACTGCTGAAAGATTTTGTCTCATCTCTAGCTGGTCCATTGATATATGGTCATTACCTATCACTCTATTTTTTTTTCTGGTGCTAACTATGTTTAGTCCTTACTTATCAAGGAATACTTATAGAAAGAAGGAAAAAAGAAATGTCAGACTGATGTTTCTACCTTTTTTTTTTTCTGCTTTGCTTTTGAAAAAATAAAAAATAAAAAAATTCAGGGGAGCTCTCATGGATGATGCGATGATATTACCTTGCGGACATTCCTTTGGTGCTGGTGGAATACAGCATGTTCTTAGAATGGTGAGTTCTTGATGAAACCTATTACTTATATTCCTTCATTGTACGATTCTTAGTGCTTGATGAAGATTGTGGCTTGCTTTGAAGAATGATGTTTGATTGGCCAATGGATGGTTTGAATCACTACAAATGACGAGTTTAACTCCAATATAGGTTATTTATATATGTGTTCTATGTTGTACAGAGGCACATAGCTTTAGCTATATAATTGTATCGATTAAGTTCTCCGTATGCTGTGAACTGGTGTCTTTTCACAAGCAAATTAGTTGTACCTCCCCGTAAGTGTATTGTCACTATCGTGAAGTTGGTACATTTGTTACTAATATAATTGAGAAATGACTTTTGGTTCAGCACATGGTTGAAGTCTTGTATCCCAATGCGTTTTAGATCATGGGCTTTGTTCTAATCTACACTATTTTCAATCTTTTTGTTCTTTATTTGCTAGTTGAGTTCCATCATTTTAGCTGGAACACCCATGTTGGTCCATAATTTGTTAGTGTGCCATCTCAGTCTCTGGCAATCAACTCAAAGCAATTTAGCCTAAAATATCAGGCTTGGCATATTGATATTATTTGAGATTGATTACTTCATTACAGTGATTATATACGTTGTGATACACTGCTTTTTTACCATTTTAGAACAAATAACATGAGGAGCCTGTGCATAAGTGTACCATTTTGCGAAGCTTGTGCTCATTGTAATATTTTGTTATCAGGATGATTGTTTTCTTTTGAATTAAATGAACATTTAATCTTTTCACCGGTATAATAACAGTACCCCTATAAGTGTACTGTAACATGGACAAGATGGGTGTTTATGGTGCTGTTATGTGAGCAATGCTATTTTGATCAACTGTGTGTATGTATGGTGTCTTTTTTCTGCCTGCAGTTGTACCTAACCATTTGTGTTGGGTGAATTGCCAGCCACAGTTTGAATCTTTTCAGCTTAACTTTTATTTTTGAGTTGAACTTCATTTAGCTGAGAATGTGTAAGAATCAGCAATTGGAACTTCTGTCATTGCAATCTATGGCAGTGGATGCTTTATAATCCTTTGGCCTGAAGAATATCAAGATTGACTTTATATTCTGATTTTGTGGTTGACTCGGGGTATTTGAATCTGTCTCCTCCTTTATATAGACTATTCTTAATGAAATCTTATATATCGGATTTCACAAACTATTATGAGATGCCTTTGCAAATTTTTTCATTGAACTACTATTGAATGAGGTTTTTTTTTTTTTTTAATGTGCAGCGTTTATCTTGTTTTTCCTCATTATTTAACTAGCTCTTGCATTGAAGCTGCATATTAATTGTGATTTTATAATGAATTATCAGAAAGTTTGCTACACTTGTTCGCAGTCTGTTTCTGAGGAGTTGGTAGCTCCAAATCTTTGTAAGTAATATTCTTATGTATCAAAGTAAAATCTTTATCCCCTTTAATTTTGAATCTTGGTTATAGTTTTGTGAATTTTCATTGTAGATTGCTCATATTTCCATGCAATAATATGCATAGGTGATAATCTATTGGTGTGGGCACCCCATCTTTGCTTGTCTTACACCATCTTTGGATGACCATGCTTAATCCTGTCTCACATGTATTACATTAAAAGATTTTTCAAAAAAACCTAGGATTCCTGGATGTTCTGTGATTGTCTATGTAGTTATGAATGGTATTCAATATGATTGGGAGGAAGGAGCAAACGCATGGTGAAATTATGAAGTTATAGTTGGTAGGGCTATTAAACATTTTAATAGTGCAGAAAGCATTTAAGGCCTGTTCTATGTATACATTTTTTTCTATTCTATGGACATTTATTTGTTTTCTTTTTGTTGATGTTCATAAGCAGCTCTCCAAGCTGCAGTGCAGGCCTTTCGTCGGGAAGAAGAGTTACAGTTCTACCGCTCACCTAAAAGGAGAAGAGAGAGATTTGATCAGGTTTCTCTTTTTTCATACCTTTTTTTGTTGTTAATAGCTTTCTAAAGAACCATCTTTCAAGATTCTCTTTGCATTCTGTTAGTTTACTGCTTCATGCAATTTAAGTATCTTGCTTTATACTTGGCAATTGCCGTCGCTGCTGTAACTTCTGTTTTATCATCCCTAACTCTTTCTTTTATTTGTTTGTACATGTAGGATAAGAGTGGCTATGGTGAGTCAAATATCATGGATCTTCCAAGGGGTAGAGGTGTCCAATTTCCATTTGCTGTGACAGACCGGGTTATCATAAAGGTATATCTAGTGAGATCCCTTTTTTTCTCTTTTTATAATGCCCGTTTTATATGGTCAAATTTGGTGACTGGATATATTGGTACAGGGGAACAAGAGGACACCGCAGCGCTTTGTTGGACGTGAAGCTGTTGTAACTACGCAATGCTTGAATGGATGGTTAGTCACTACCTTCTTTCCTCTTCCTTTGAGAATGGATTGCTAGCCATGTTACATTTGTGTCAATTACTTCTGAAAGTCGTGCATTTTCCTTTCTCTTGATGTAGTCTCTTACTTTTTCTTAATGATCAAGTCAGTCTATGTAGATACTAGTGAATCAATTTGCATATGATTATATATCGATTGTCAAAATCGAGTTTATGTGACATTGGCCCGAATTTCTGGAACAGTATCAGGTGGTAGCATGCTTTTGATGGGAAGTATCCTGGTTTTTTTTTTTTTTGGACTTGAGATTATATTGTGCACCTGGGTTTGTTCATGGTAAGATAGAGTCTAGATGACATGGTTCTTATTGCAGCAAATCACGTTAGCGATGTTTTCTTATGTTTGTGTAGTCTGTCATATTATCTTGTTATGGGAAAAGTAAGACGTGGTTCTTATTGCTTATTACAACTTTCATTTGCAGGTATGTTGTCAAGACATTGGACAATGCAGAGAGTGTTAAATTGCAGTATCGCTCGCTTGCCAAAGTTCCAGATGATCCATCCTCGAAGCCAACGTCAAGCAAGATCGGACCAAACTGGCTGTAGACCTGCAATACATAGAATTGCCGGCAAGCAATACACTGTTTCCGGTGTGCCACGGTTCAACATATAATCTAACTTGAAATATTTCTGTACCATTATTAGAGTGTTTCTTGAAACCGAGATTGTGGTACAAGAACAAGCCTTGTAAATTATAGAAAGCCTGCCTTGTCTCACATTGTAGCTTGAGGAACCCTAAAGATTACATGCAATGCAAGAGTTGAACATACGTTATCATTTTTGTTCCATAGCAGATCTCTTAATTTGAACGCAAAGTAATTGTGACATGAGATATTATTTGTGTGTGAATTTAAATTATTTCAACTCTTCATCTTATAAAAATAAATATATTTAGTTAACAAACTTCATTTGTTAATATCTATCTTATCTGACCAATGACTCCAAATAAATATATATATTTATATCCCGTGAATGTGGGAAAATGCCAAAATGAAATTCTTTTCATTTTAAATCAAACAAATTAAATGAAAAGGAAATAAAATATATATATATATTTATTTCAACTTACTGTTGAAATAAAATTCTCAAGAAAAAAAATCTTTTAGGATAACCTTAAGATTTCAAAGTTTTACCATTAATATAATTTACAAAACGTTAAAATTGAATAAAGTGCATCTCATGTTATATTTTCGAAAATTTAGTAGAAGGAATTTTCCTTTATTTTTTTTTTAATTGTTTTAAAGATGCATCTTACATTGATTTGGTATATTTAAAAAAATTAATTTTTTTGAGTGCTGACCTCAAGACATAAGCCTTGAATTTGATTTACAAAACAACACTTGTTTGTCAACGAATCTAATCCTTAAATTATACTTTTTTTTAATTATGATCATTACTGATTTATCACTGATAATAATAAAAATGAATATTTCCTGCTATAAAGGAAGCTCTTTTTTGAAGGTTGATTACAATTTCTTAGTGTTCTGATATTTGAATAATAAATGTTAATTAAAAGAAATTTTGTAGAATAACGTAGCATACTAACTTGCAAAAACAGACTATTCAATATTAAGTTAAAAACAAAAATTAGCCAAGGGTGAATTTGATAGCTTTTAGTTTAATTATACTAATTAATAAGAAAAAATGGAAAATTAAAAATATTTGTGGCAACAGATTTTTTTACAATCAATAGTAAAATTAGTATATTTTCTTTTATTTTTTTAAATTAATAAATAATGTTGGGCGCTAAATTGTTTTTATATAACAAAATTTTCCCATAAAAATAATTATTTAGTAAATTATCAATAAAATTAGTAAATATTACAATATTAAAATGATAATACGAATTCCTTAAAAATATTAAAAAAATAATTAAAAAATAAATAAAATATATGTTATCATCTTAAGTCCATTAATAACATCATAAAATTTTATTATTTTTGTCATTTTTTATGCAGCTAGTTTTCTTTCATTACTACCAATTTCGTTATAGCCTTACAATTCTAATTAATTGTTCACCATGTATTTTCACAAATTTTACGTCAAAATTTTTTTAATTATTTCAAAAAATAAATTGACTGTGCTGAAACGATTCAGTAGACAAATTTGTGAGACCACCATTAAATTAAAAAATATGTAATAATTTGTGGCCGGAAAGAAAAAGTTGTTTTTCATAGGAAACATGAAAAAGATTTTAAAAACATTCCAAACATGGGTCGACATTGGGTACATGGCACGTCCGACACATCCACGTGATAGAGTTTCATTTTGTCACAACAATTGCATTTTCATTAGATCTGGCGATTTTTATTTACACCACATATAAATTAAAATATAATAAAAATTTATAAAATATAAATACGATACAAATTATAAAATATATTTGAAACGTAAATATAAATACGACACATATTTTATATATATAATACGTGACACAATATGATTGACACGTTATAATTATTTGTGTTATACGACACGACACGAATAGACACGATTAGAAATAAAATATAATTAAAAATAAAAAAATTATAATATTTATTGACTTACAGTAATAATTTAATTTATATACATTCAAATATTATTAACAAATATAACATAATAATAATTTTCAATTTATATCATCTATAATATTTATTTAAAATTACAAAATATACCAACAAAACATAAAGAGTTAACATTAAGTAATAAAATATAAATAGTTAACAAACATTCAAACATTAAATTCGTAGATACAAACTCAATACAATGCAAGAACAACAATTTAAAAAAACATGTTTATCGTATCGTGTACGTATTAACCGTATATTCATGTGACACGATTTAAAAAAAACGTATTTTCGTGTTTTATACGTGTTTAACCGTGTCAGATACGGCTAAACACGAAAATTATCATGTCAAAATTTGTGTCGACACGACTAAACATGAATTTTTTAAACACGTATACAATTTTTTCGTATCGTATTCGTGTCGTGTCGTATCTACATTTACCGAATCTAATTTTCATCGTTGAAATTTGTCCACTAATTTTGTGGGATTCTTATTTTTCAGATTTAATGCATTTATCATTTTCAAAGAGATTTCGTAACTTTACTTCAAAATAAAAATAAATTATTAACATTTTAATACATGAAATTAAAAAATATGAAGGAATGATATTTAAAATTTATGACCCTCGAACAATATTTATCCACTTTTAAGATTTAATGGGTAGATTATAGCCTAAAATAAATCTATACTTCATAAAAGTTTAAAAGTAAAAAAAGTTATTTTATTTTTAAAATAAGAATATAAATAATCTATTAATGAAAATTTACAAATTCATTAACCATAAATTTTCATTTTTGGCTGTACTTGGTTATCAATTCATGAATTTCATTTTTTATTTTTTATGATCAAATTCATGGAATTTAGGATCCGTTTCATAATTTACCACTGATGGCAGTGCAATTCGTGGCCATCGGACAATATATATATATTTCACCATTAATTTTAATTTTTTAATTATTTTATTAAAAAAATATATTTTTAGTACTTTTAAACTTAATTTTATTATCCATTTAAATTAATTTTGTAAATATTGTCTTTTTCTTAAAAAAAATGTGTGAATTTTTGTTTCTAAACTTTTTAGATTGGGTTTCTCGTGCTTGCTCATAACCATAAATTTTCAAAGTCATCCATCCTTGAACGTCTGGTCTTACCAACCGCAATATTATTGCCTTTTTCTTTAAAAAAAAAAAAAAAAAAAAAGGGGGATTTTTGTTTTTAGATTTTTAAATTTTGTGTTTCACATGCTTGTTTTTAGCCACATGTTTTTTCAATGACTCATACCAACCTTTGACCCAAAAAAAAAAAAAGACTTATTTCAATACTTATGAGAAAATTTTATAACTTTTAGATTTTAACTTCAATTTCTATTTAAAGTCTTCATCTAATTTTATATTTACTATTTTGTATTTAACATTTCTTAAATATTTTTTTGATTATAATTGTAATTATTTCGTAAATTAAAGGTGAATTTGATAAAAACAAATGAATATAGAGTAAAGCATAAGTAAACTAAAAAAAAAAATATTAGGATAGAAGAAAGAATGTTTGTTGAGAATTTAAAAGATGATCTATATTTATTAAAAAAAAAAAACTCAATTTACAATAATATAAATAACTGAATTAAAATGAAAGTCGTACCCTCATATTCTAATTTTATGGAGTGATATTCATCTACTAACTAATAAACATAAAATGAACTAGTGAATATTAACTCATAAAATCTAAAAATCATTCTTTTATTTTATATACATAATGAAAAACTTATTCAATAACTATTTGCATCAATTTTTAACAAATTTTTAAAATAAAAAATAAATTAGATTATGTTTTCTCAACATTTGATCTTACAAAGATAAAAATAGTCAAAATAGATGAACACCATTCAATTTCTTTCTTATAAAAATTTTTGCCAATTTAAATGAATCAATTTCTTTTAATAATTTTTTTCTTGTTAAGTCTACACCAGATTTCAGTTTATATAATTTAATTATATTATAAAACATAAATTTCATTTATCTCAGAAATCTCATACCAATCAAACCGGCAAATTAAAAAAAAAAAAAAGCAATATCAAAATATTATATATATTAATAATTTAATTTTTATTATTTTATTCCTATTTTTTTATAACCATTTAAATGAGTAGCATAAAAATCGAAGAAATTCAGGTCAAATTTTTCAGTGTACCATGTATTGGACCGCAGTGCATTTATTATTCTTTTTTTTTTTTTTGATAGCTAAATTTTTGTCTTGTTTTTTTTGAGATAAAAAGTAACGAATTTGATCGAAATACGCCATTTGCATTAATATAATATTTCATGAAGCATTTCGACTCTTTTACTTAAAATCTATTAAACTGAAAATACAATTACAAAATTCAATAAAACTAAAATACGATAAAAATTTAATATTTTTTGAGTTACATAAAATTAATAAGTAAAAGATTTACTTCTTTATATTGAGATCAATGTATACCGTTAATTCATTGTTATATTTATGAATCTATTAAAGTTTCACTTTCTGTTTTTTTAGAATTTATAAATAACCTGCTAATAAAAAATGTGAAGATTCAAATCTGAGTATTTTACACTCAAAAAATAAATTTTAATTATTTATGTCAACTCTGTCAATAATATTTTAAATTTAATAGTATCGGCACTATTGCTTAATTTTAAGCTAGCTCCTATGGTTCGAAATTAAATTAAAAAAAAAAAAAACCAAAATAACAACAAACCAAACCTTAACATCTAGGGTAGTGGTGCTTACCATCTCTGAAAATTTTACATGAGAATTCTAAAGAAGTGCTAGCTCACACCTCTCTATATATAGGGCTGCCTATCATCCATTTTGAGTACACAAACATTCTAACAAGTAGAAAGACAGACACATAGAAAGTTCTGTTGAATTGTTAGAAAATGAATAACTCCACGACTAATATCTCCTTTCCATTCCATCACCCGTCTTATTGGGGCAGCTCTGATCATGATTTTGCCATCTCTACCGTATTTGTTTTATTTCAATCGACACTTGTCTTGTTAGTTTTCCTCTTTGCAGCACCACTTGTTCATTTCAAATTGAAGGGCAGTGCCAGAAGAGAGAAGCCAAGCCAAGCACCTCTCCCACCAGGGCCAACTCCCTGGCCACTCATTGGAAACCTTCCAGAAATATGCAAAAACAAGCCTGTCTTCAGGTGGATTCTTGCCCTCATGAAACAAATGGATACTGACATTGCTTGTATCCGCCTGGGTAACATTCATGTCATTCCAGTCACTTCACCTGAAATTGCTCGAGAATTCTTGAAAAAACATGATTCACTTTTTGCATCGAGGCCTGTTACAATGGCAAGTGAGTATGCCACCCGTGGGTTCTTGTCAACAGCGTTGGTGCCATGGGGAGATCAATGGAAGAAAATGAGAAAAGTGATGGCTTCTAACATACTTTCTCCAGCAAAACTTAGCTGGTTACTCCATAAAAGAACTCAAGAAGCTGATAATCTTGTCAGGTTCATTTACAACCAATGCATCAGCACGGAAACTGATCATATTTCCAATGCCTCGGTTATAAACCTGAGACTTGTAATCAGGCAATACACTGGAAATGTCACCAGGAAGATGATGTTCAACAAAAGATACTTCGGAAAAGGCAGAGAAGATGGAGGGCCTGGACCTGAAGAAGAAAAGCACGTCGACACTCTCTTTACAGTTCTCAAACACCTTTACTCTTTCATTCTATCAGACTATATTCCTTGGCTTAGACCATTAGATTTGGAGGGTCATGAGAAGATTGTAAGCGAGGCAATGAGAATTATTAATGGCTACCATGATCCCATAATTGATGAGAGAGTACAAGAGTGGAGAGAAGGGAAGAAGAAGGAGCCTGAGGACCTGCTTGACGCCTTCATTTTAGCAAAGGATTCAAATGGGAAGCCAGAACTTTCAGTCGAAGAGATCAAAGCCCAATGCACAGTGAGATTCTTAGTTACACTTCTAAACATAACTCAACTCATAACCGTCATGATATCCAGAGCTTTTAAACTAATTTTGAAATGAGTTATATAAAGCAATAAATGAATTCACACTAATTATTGCTTACGTGTTTCTATAGTTTAATATATAGTAAAATTAACTAAATGAATCAACTCCTATACTAAAATGATGGATAAAATTTTTGGGTTAACAAAATTAATTAGTTTGGTGATCCTTATTTTATCTATATATGCAGGAATTAATGCTTGCAACAGTAGATAATCCTGCTAATGCAGCAGAATGGGCGATGGCTGAGATGATCAACAAGCCTGAAATTCTCCGAAAGGCCTGCCAGGAAATAGACAGCGTTGTTGGAAAGGAGAGATTGGTTGAAGAGGCTGACCTTCCAAAACTCAACTACGTAAAGGCTTGTGCAAGGGAAGCTTTTCGGATTCACCCCATTGCACCCTTCAACGTACCCCATGTCTCAAACGCCGACGCCATCGTTGCTGGCTACTTCATCCCCAAAGGTAGCCATGTCCTGCTTAGTCGAGTAGGCCTTGGCCGGAACCCCAAGGTCTGGGATGAGCCGTTGGAGTTCAAACCCGAGCGCCATTTGCAGGATGGCTCAGATAAAGTTGATCTGACAGAGACAGAACTGAGGTTCATCTCGTTTAGTACAGGGAGGCGCGGGTGCATGGGCGTGGCTCTTGGGTCTGAAATGACTACAATGCTGTTTGCAAGGTTGATTCAAGGTTTCACATGGAACGTTCCGCCTAATGAAGCGAAAATTGACCTCTCTGAAACGGAAGATGACCTCTTCTTGGCAAAACCATTGCATGCACTTGCTAAACCTCGCTTGCCTGCTGCAGTCTATACTCAGCTTGACACGTGAATTTCGAAAAGCTTTAATGTTACAATAATTTACTAAATAAATTGTAACTAATTAAGTTCTATAATCGCAATTTCCATTAATAGTCCAGCCATGCAAGCTGGGTTTTTGCAACTACTATAAAAAAAAATTGTTGTAGATGTAATAAGATTCTGCAACCATGTTATCAGTGTTGCAACTTATGATAGTTAAAAGTCAATTTGATGATCACAATTATATTAAGAAATAATACTTACGAGTACATTGTTTTGATTTTGCGCAAAATTTAAAAATGTCTACGTTGAATTTTCATTTTTATTAGTTATAAAGTTTAATCTTTCTACACTAATTTTAATTAGTTTAATACTAATACACTTTTATTAAATAAGAATTTAAGGATAATTAATAATAATATTTAACTTTTTGTGGTTAATTGGGAAGAAGATGTAAACATTAAGTGATGACATAATATTATATTTAAGACTAAAAATTCTTACATCTTGTCATTGATGTCTTAAATCTTATATCTTTATTAAGAAAAAATTTGACTAAAAAAATAAAATTTTAACATCTTTATTGATTATTCTTAAATTGACTCTTAATAAAGATGTGAAATTTACGTCTTTAAAATTAAGATAAAAGTATAAAAATTAAATTAGACCTAATGATCGTTATACATAATTTAAAATTTGAAAGAAAGTTATTTGAAAATATATGACAAAATGAAAGTTGAAATAATAAATTTTTTTTAGATAAAAATAAGTTAATGAAAAAAATTTATACTGACAAATTAATATGATTTTATATATTAATTCATGTAGCCTATTTATGACAAATTAATATGATTTTATATATTAATTCATGTAACCTATTTTAATATTACGATAAAAGCTTCGATAATGATAATGATAAATTTAAATACATAATTTATATTCATGTCGTATAAAATTATGTTTATAACTTGTAAAATATAAAAATTTTGACTCAAAGTCGTTGATAAATTAAATATAATTTTTTAAAAATATTTTAATAAATTCATATATAATTTTTATCGAATTTTAATTAACTTCAATTTAATATTATATCATTATAACATAATGGGGCATGGCCAAGAATTGCAGCATGGGAATCGCGTTAAGTTCACTGGGCTACCGTCGTACGTAAGTGGGTAGGTAATAGGAATCGAGTAGTTTAGATAGTTACAGATTAGGAGAGCCGACAACGTAGGTGTCGTGTCGGCCACAGTTTTTCCATAGTTGCTGGTAGGACCAAGGCGGAAGCGTTGAAACCTGGGTACTGATGACACAACCCTTCGGCCCTGATCTTGAGGCCTTCGGTCTCTGATGCATGAATCCTGATGAATGAAAACAAAAAACTATCAATCTCGACCTAAAACCAAGCATGGAAAACCTTTTTCTGAGCCACATTAATAAGGCCCACCTCTGCCATATTTTAGAATACGCAGCACAATCTTAAATATCCTTGAATGTGACACGAAACAATATAAATAAAAAACAGAACAAAAATTTAATAAGAAACTATATATACATATGACACATTTTTTTAATAAAAATTATGTTTTAACATATCAATATAAATTTTAACATAATATTTTCATGTTTAACATAAAATAAACATGAATTATATCATGAATTACCAAGTCTATTTTAGAGTCTAAGATGATCTATATCGTATATTAAAAAAACCACACCAGCGCATTAATTTTTCATTTTTGTTTCAGATTCAGAAAAAAAGTATATAAAGAACCTCACAGTGCAACAATTGCAGTTTTCTTACATCAAATTCTGCCCTTATCCTAACAAAAGAATTGAAAATAGTAAAATACAAAGAGAACAAAATAAATGGCTTCACTTCTAGTGGTTAGAAATTCACAACACACCAAGGCCTGATCAATCCAGCAAAACCTGATGACCAGTTTGCATAATGCACATTGATGTTTCTAGGATAGGAGTAAGAAAATTTTCAATTTAAATTGGGAGGCACAGTTGATCAGATTAAGGAACAAGGTACATTCTCCTTTGACAACAAGAAATCGCATGTGGAATAAATGGAAGCTGCAGCTGCCCTGACAGCCAATTCCCTGTCAAAGCTATCCCCCATCCCTGATCTGCACAAGAACATGACTGAATTGTAAAATGATTCATGAATATCTGCTTTACAGCCAGAGCTCATTGTGATGGGACCAAAGAAATAAAAGTTCCTATCAACCAGTCAACGTGAAATGCAGGAACAAGCAGATGGAAGCGATTAGATGTTGATATCAGCTAAAATGTTGAGCTATATTATTCTAGATACTAGCACATATATAAGGTCTTTTTGAGGGGTTGCAATTGACAGGATTCAAGTACAGGGTGGGGGATTGAACGTCGAATCAAAACTTCCCAACCAGTAATGCATGGATATCGGGCCTCCAAGCCAAATGTCTGTAGCAGCATGAATGAAAGTTCAGCCTGCATCTAAACTTACATCATATAATGCAACGTACATCCTAAACAACATAGTAATGATGCCTGAGAGCAATAGTCAAAATCAGGAATGAAATTACAGAACTGTTTTAAATTCTTAACAGTAGCACAGAACAAAATACTTTTGCTGTCGGATAGGAATGACGACAAAATCCTTAACAGTAGCACAAAACATAAGTTCACATATTAGTTTATGTAACCTATCCCAATATTGGGATATAGGTTTTGTATATGCTGGATGATGACAAAGAAATTATCAGTCATGAGAAGTACAGATTGATATAAAAAATAAGGCACATCTAACCATCATAATACCAAAATAAGATTAAAACTACACTGAAACCTGATATTATTTTCTGATGCTCCTTGTTGTGGTAAACTGTAAAGTGCATTATAATGCATATGTTGCAAGCCCTGATCACAATGCTGTTGCATCCCTTTGATTTGGTTCAACCAGGTTTCCTGGAATATAAGTGGGAAAGTATGAATACCTGGAAATACCCTTCTTTCTAAACAAAAAGATTCTACTTCAGAGGAAATATATTGAAAAGAAAAAGAACTTGAAGTTGAAGAGGTAAGATTCAATTAACTAGCATACCAACTCAATGCCCTATTTTCAACAACTGAGGTGCTTGACCTCACTAAAGGGTAGGCCATATTATCCACCTTTCCTATTGGCAAGGGATTATTGATAAAATAATACTTTGGTGTAAATTGGACGGCCTAAGTCCCTAGACTTCCAAACTAACACTAGAGACAGTTTTCTTCATGTAAAGCTCGAGCACCATTCTTTAAATAATAGTAAACATGACAAGTTTTCTGCAGCTTACTAGTTGTTTCTCTTCTTCAGAAAGAGCTTTATCCATCTGACCAAACAGTGCACTCCATCTTGCTCTATGCCTCTCAGCAGTAGCATGAAGGGAAAATCCATCAGCAGAATCTCTTATGATAGTAGGATTGCTCTCCTGGTTAGAGGAGAGTTCCTTTGATATTAGAAAAGGTAGTTCTGTTGTAATTACGTCTCGCACTTTCTTCTTGCTACGTCGCAATGCTGGAAATTCAGAGCATAATACAACAAAAAGAGTACATAAGTACATATCCCACTCTAAAGTTTAAAAGTCTAATAACAATTTGAGTACCTGAAAGACGTCCCTTAATATCTTGCTGAAGAAGTTCCAACCATTGAGATGCAACAGTGGCAGCTGAAAAACAATGTCTTGTTTTTATGAGTTTGGGCAATCTTTTCTTCATTATAGTCACCAGAAAAACATGAATCATCTTAAGCAACTGAAAATAATGGATTCCAGATGGTTTTATTGGACAGACAACAGCAAACATTGGGCACCCCAATCTTGCTCAATTAACATTTTGTTCATCAACAAAGATGATTGTGTTAAAGAATAAGCTCTCTCGGGCCATCACTCAACTACCATCTTTTCAACATCTATTAGTCATCACCAGTTATTCTCAAATTTTTCAAGGATATTCTGAAATAAAGAATTAGATAACAAATACAAATTCTGACCTTTTACAGAAAGAGAAGAGGCACTGGTAAAGTTTGCTGATTCCTCGTTAGACAAAGAGCTAGCATTCTCAGATGCCTTCGTTGATGATGACAACTTCAATGCTAGTGCATCATCCTTGCTGACTGGGTCTACCCTACTTGAACCACCATCTCCACATCTTTCCTCTGAAACTGAGGACAATGGCTTGTGCGTTGGCACTAGATAACCTCTTGCTTTCTTGCTCAGAGATGTAGCATTTGGAGGCCCATCTTCATGGTAACAACAGCGTCGATGGAATCCTGAATCTTCCATATTTCCATGATCCTTCTTACTATCATCATCTTTAGTTCCACTCGTGACATTACTTGCCCGTTTGCTTTCTGAATGCAAATTTTCTAGTTTTTCAGACTTCACTAAGGCCTCTATTATGGAATGGACCTGCTTTCTATTTCTAACATGATTTATAATCCCAGGGTTTAGTCCATTGAGCAGTCCACTTGGAGCAGCGATTTTTGTGAACCTGTCAACCTGTTCTTTCTTTGCAAGCTCCATCTTCTTCTTGAGCACATCATTCTTACTTTTCCTCCCACGTTGCTTGGGCACAGGTATTCCACCATGAGAAGATGAGAGTAAACCATTTTGCATAGATATACCTCCATAAGAAGATGAAAGTAAACCATTTTGCATATATACACTTCCATATGAAAGAAAACCATTTTGCTTCATCTCTTTCCAAATTCTTAGTGAGTCTTTCTCCTCCACTGGACCAATAGAACTTCCACACTCGGAGACATCCTTTGGCTTCAAATTTTTGACATGTTTTTGATGATGAATTGATTCATGGTTTATCAAGCTAGAACCATCTTCTGCATTCAGATCCCAGCCAATGCCTTTCGAGGTTACACAATTACTCTCTTGTGAACACAGTTTGTCAAAGTTTTCTTCACATTTTGGATTGTTATCAGAGGATTCATTGATGCAAATTTCGGTGTTAAGATCAAGGGGCAGAGAGACAGGATGGACCACTGCCGGTAACTTTTCCCCTTTAGTTCTTTCAACTTGAGAACCATCAAAATTGAATGTTACTGGTAGCTCAGTAACATGAGATACCCCCTCCCAACTAAACTGCAATTGCTGACTAGATTCTTTTCTTTTCAAAGATTTGGAACTGTGAGCATTGATTTCTGTTGCAGAAATGAAAGAAAAAAAAAGTTTTTCAAAAATGTAAGTTACATTACAATTACAAAATGCTTCCATTATAGAATGTCATTATAAGTTTGATTCTTTGTTCCAAGTTTGAGCAGAGAGGGGGAGAAAGAGGCATAAAGAAGGCTACCAAAACAATTAAAAAGAGTAATTTACCAATAATTCAAATGAACACCACCAACAAAAAAAGTAAAGCATAAGAATTTACCCTCAGAGCGGATGACAGAATCAATATCTCTCATTTTGATTCGCTTAGATGAAATTTCATGTCTTTCCTCCAAATCATCAATGCCCCTCTTCAGTCCCACCAACTAGAAAAAAAAAAATTCAAAACCAAGAAATGAACAAGAAACTTTAAACAAAAAAAAAAATGAAGAAAAACTAAAAAGCCAACCTTGGAATCAGATCCAGACATCAATTCCAAGCCTTTAGAAACCATGGCGGAATCAGCTTGATCTTCCATTTCTTCGAAGAAACCCAAGTTTGAAATTTCAAAACTTTGTAAGAACCAAGTTCATGGGGCAGAGAAAGAAGGAAGGAAAGCTCCAAACTTTGGAAGAAATAGAGGTTTTGCAGAAAAGGGTATTTGAGAATCTGCAAAAATGAATGGAAAGTTTACGGTGAAGAGAGATTGGTGTGTTACTCAGATAGATCTGCTGCGTATTGGGGTTGGTTTTTGAATGTTAAGTTGAGAAGGAAAGTTGGGGTTTTGGATTTGAATTTGCAGAAGACGTAAAGGGAGAAGGAGAGCGCGCTTTGTAGAATTAAGAAACGAAATTGTGTGAGGATTTTATGTATCTGTTTGATTTAGTTTGGTTTGGTTTTGTTTGTTCAAATTCAAATACGAGGTTTGATGGAGGGACTTTTGCCTTAACCCCGCGTTTGTATGCCCAATGGCCCACTCTCTCAAGTCTCACCCCTTCCGCCCCTTCTTTGCTTGCCTCTCATAATTTATTTTTAAGCCTTATTTTTTATACATTTTAGATGAAATTTTTAAAATTTATAAGTAATGTTAAAATATTACCATATTTTATATTTTACCTGAATATATTAATTTTTACATGTATACATAAATATGACAATCTTTGAAATTTATTGGTGAATTTTTTTTAAAAAACATTTTATATATATAGTTTTATATTACAATAAAAAATAATATTTTTTTAATTTAGATTCGAATCTAAACAATCTTAACTTTAACTCTTGATTATCAAAATAATAATAATAATAATAATAATAATAATAATAATAGTGTCTTATCAATTTCATCACCTTTTTTATATTTGAATTTGAGATTTCTAAAGTAAGAATCAAATAGTCAATGAAACCTTAGGTTAGTGATAAGAGGGAGAGTTTAGTTTGTTATAGTTATTATATTTAATAATTTATTTAGTTGATAGTTATGATTGTTAGTTACTTGTTCATGGAGATTGTAACTTTGAATGAAATGTACTATTCAAAAAAAAAAGAATCAAATATTTTTAATTAGGATATTTCTTTATGGATAATTAAATTTGACAATTCACATACCATATACTATTTAGTAACATAAACATTATTTATTTTAATTTTATGAAGTTTAAAAAATGCATTTAAGATTCTTAAATTAAAAATATATTTCAATGTAACAAAGTTTGATAATTCATGTACTGTAAATTATATGCTATAATACAAATATATTTTTTTCATAAAAAAGTATAGAAGGGAAGGGAATATCAAATGTTAAACTTAAAAAGGGTAACAATCGGTAAATTAAATCTTAATGTTATTTAGATATTCATTTGACATCCACATACCATACTTTAGACTTAATCTTTATTTAAAAGGGATAATAGCAGACAAACCAAAGCTTCCGTAAATGCAAAATTCTTTGATATCCATAGCAATTCGAGGCATTGTTACCATTAAAAGCTACGAGAAGATAGGGAGAAAACTTGCAGGTTAACGCTGTTGCATTCTTAAGAACATGTCATTGCGATTAGGAGAAGACATCTAATTATTACGTCAGGGAGATCTTTGCTTTTCCACCCAGCGTGATGAACAACAAAGATAAAAAGAGTATAAGAAGCAGGGCATTAAGGTTAGCAGTGAGCACATTTACAACTCATGAATCAAAGACCATAACCAGCATTGAAGCACTGTTTGACTAGACTGTCTGAGAAGTGATGCTATTACATTTTTGAATTCAAGCAATCCTTCAGGTTCAGGCTTTGCTTGATTAAGTTTTCACACCCATTATTGCACTGATTTCAACTTACAAGCATTTGGAACCAGGAATTTCAGCACTTTCAACTGTCCTGAGGAAAGGCAATTACGAACAAAACCCCCTTACAGAAGATGCTACTGAAAAACAACTGACATGGTCATTTATATCAAAGCATGAAGCCTGTAAGGTTATTTCCCTGCTGAGCAGGATGTCTAGAGTAAGCAGACAAGTTAAAAGATTACGGCATGATTTTACGTGTTCTGCAAATTGAAGTGCAGCACACATCCTTCAAACAGAAAGATTTATGTCATGAATATGTTAGTTGTGTGCACAGATTTCTCCACTACAAGCAGCCGAGATCGTATAATTAATTATGCATCAATCACTGATCCAAATGTTCAAGCATCAAATATTCTGAAATATTATCAAAATCAATGTATCAAATATGATCTAATTTTAGATTTTTCTTATAACTTTCTCTTGACAAACAAACCAAAATTGCTGCGCAATAAAATCAGAAAAAACTTGTATGTAAAGTATTCACAATTCTGATGAATCAAAAAAGTATTAACAATTCTGAATTTTTAATTCCTATAAGAATTTTGTACATCAATTTCCCACAAATTTAAAAGCATTGCCAATTCCCATCAATACCAAATCTTATTAACAAGAAAGGAATGAAGAAGAAAAGAAATCAACTTTCCTTTTCTTCAATTCCCCTGCAACAGCCAAAAATTCTTCAGCTGTGAGAAAGCAGTTTCTCCGAAACTCTGAACCTTCGCCAAACAAAAATGGGTGCACCTGAACCCAACTCCTGAGCCCACTTTAGTCGTCTTCAACAAATAACAAGCTGGTGGTCTGCAGCCTTCTTCACCTTTGCCCTGAACCACAATCCCCCATGCTCTGGAAGCCTCCTCATTCAGCTCTTTTTCACTCTTTGTTATTCTTCCTTCTTCTTCTTCTTCTTCTATTTGTTCAACAAAAATCACCCCATCAGGCATTGGAGTCTCTCCCTTCTCCCACTTTTGCTTCACCATCACCCAGTTGTCTTCCTCCGCCTTTTCGGTCCTTATTTCAGTCGTGTCATTGCCAGAGTACACGTGGACCAAGAGGGGAGATTCCGGCAACTTCTTGACGATCTCTACCACCGAATCTCTCATCCACTCGTCTATTTTATCGTACAACAATGCGTTCTGTTTCTTCTGTTCTTGTTTTCGCAATGGTTGAAGACTAACCTTAGACGACGACGACGTCGACAAAGAAGCCAAGATCTTGGACGTTCTTGGTTTCCACGATTGTGGATTTGAGACCACGAAACAACACGAACGGGAATTTGGGTTATGAAAGTTGAAAAGACTGGAAGAATCCTGGCGTTGCAGACCAACGTTTCCGCCACAACCAACACTTCCAACCACCGCCATTATTGTTCTTCTGTTACCCTCCAAGGAAACCAAAGAGAAAGTTTTGAAGGAGAAGAACAACTGGATTAATAACCGTTTGATTCTCCTCTTGGTTTCTTGGAATGCTCAGGATTGGATGATGATTTCTGCGCATATATATATATATATATATATATATATATATATATATATATATATATATACGTGCAAGGGTCTGGTCTGGTCATCGACAGCGTCAGCTTACTCTAGTTCGTTTGGATTAACGATGGTGAAGTTGCTTTCCCAAGCTTTACACGTCACTTCCGCAGTATTCCAACTCAAGCTGTTATTCTCTACCCCCATACCTTCCAGAAAATTCGTGCAACCTATGAATTTGGGATAAGATTTTTTTTTTTAACCATTTTATAGTTTTAATTCTGTTTCTACCAGTTATAATTATTTATATAAATAATTATTATTTTACACGTGGCCCTCTAGCTTGATTTTCTTGTGGTTCGTTGTAGGAGAGTACAACATAGGCCAAATGTAGAGGATAGTATAACGTGCAAGAGAAGTATGTCTTTTGTGTGATTCAAAGGTTCTCCACCAGGAGTGGTGGAAGAATCAGGGCCACTCAGATCTGACCGGACGGTGGAGAGTGGAGAATGAGACAGTTCGTCATCGGGTGGGAAAAGGCACGTGGCTCCACGCCTACATTGCATGCAGAGTTTAGGCGGGCACACGCTCTGCCCTCTCCACAACCGTTTTCTTCAACGTCCGCCACGTGACTTCCATGTCACCAGTACCAACAATGCATATGCTGATAGAGAGAGAAATGTGTTTCAATTAAAGTTAAGAAATATTTTACCTAGCATAAATGAAACGAATTAAAATTTAATAAAATTTATATTTAAATATAAAAAAATTATATTTAAAATAAAAAGGTTATAATTGAAAAATATATATAATAAAATTTTTTCTTACCAAATATGAATTATTAAGATTATTTTCTTATCAATGAATAACAATTTCTTGAATATCGAGAATTTCTTCTTCTAGTTAAGGCCGTCCATTTTCATGTCTCAGGACAAGGAGGCTAGAAATAATGTTATCATCAGTATGATCCACCGTTCCTTCTTATTGCTTTTTCCTGATCATTATCAGATTTGAAAGTAGTTTACAGACCCTGCGCCGTGCCTGCATTGCTCTGTGAAATACAGTCCCTGGAAAATTCATGGAATTGCCCATACTCCTTTGACAACAGTGAGTGAAAAATCTTTCAAGGGTTCGTCTTTCTCCTTGCCGTCAGGTAATCCAAAAAATATACTGCATGTTACATTGAATGTTATCTTCTTCATCAGCGGCACAATTTTTATTGTACCATTGCCATAAAGTTCCTGTTTATGCGCAAGAGGAATAATTGTCCAATTATGATACGATATATATATCTACTGAACTGATAAGGAAGGAGACCGTAGGAAGTCCTTTGTTCAAGGGGAAAGAGGCTCATTAATGGTTGACGAGCTAGCGTTCGAGAAAGATGAGTCAAAGCCAAGGCTTCGTCGTAGTTGATTCTCACAGGCTGCACCAACTTTGATTATTTTGGACATAGGATTAAAAGGGGTAGGTAAAATGAACGGTGGTTAACATCCCATTCAATCTCGTGGTTACCTGAATGCCAAAGCCTCACAGGAAAACAAACTCGCTAAACTTTACACATAGCCAAATGAAAGGCATAGGGCCTAAGGGCCATTGCTAGTTAGGTAGTGATTACCCATCTTTCACCCAAAATATCAACGACAGTTCAAGATTATATATTAAAACCCACAATCTTTCCCTCTTATCTTTGATATTTTTTACAAATATATATATATATATATATATATATATATATATATTTTTTACTAGTAGTTGTAAAATGGCAGAGTATGATGTTATTCACAATCGAAAAGGTGGTGGAAAAGTGCAGGGTGTAAACTTATAGAATAAAAATAAATGTCATTATATTCATTTTTTGTTCTTTTATTTTTTAAAATTATTTATATTCATATTCTTGTTTATTAAAATTATTTATAAATATAAATGAATATGTTCATGAACAATTGTTTATGAATATCAAATAAATATGTTCAGAAACACGTATTTATGAACATTTAATGAAAATATTCATGAACATTGCAAAATTTTTTTGTATAAATAAATTGTATTCATCTTAATAAATGATGTCAAATTAAAAAAAAAATTACATAAATATCTAACTTTAATAATTACATATTAAAATAAATTATGAGTAAATAATTTATTTAAAAATTTATTATTATTTAACATTAAACGAATATTAAATGATTCATTAAATAAATAATTTTTAAACAAATCATAAACGAATTTATTCACGAAATGAAAGAACAAATTATATATTTATTTATAATAATTTATTAACAATAATAAATAAAATAAAAATAGATAATATTCGGAAAAAAAAAGTTTTGTTTTGTTTACACCCTAAAAAAAGTTCTAATAATTGCAAGCCAAACGGGTGAAAATGAGATGAATCACAAGCTCTCAAACTTATTTTACCTACCAGCAAGCATCCTTTGCCCTTACAGGACTTGCAGAAGGACAGGTTGCTAGGCTGTTAGCTATACCACGTTAAATGCTAATGTTGAGTGAGGACAGCAACAAATTTATAACATTGATGCTTTGATATAAAGGCAGCAGCACTCTTCAGATTTCCCATTTCACATAGAAACTGAACCAGTTCTTCTCCTCATTGCTTTCTCGACTTCTCTTGCCTCTCTCAATCCCCTGGCAAAGATAACTAGTAAGTGGGTCTTCTTTCACTTTACTGATGCTTTGGTTTTAACCGTCTATTCTTCTTTCATTCATTCATTCTTAATGATACTTTGTGGTCTCTATTTTTTTTTTCTGCATTTCCAGTGGGTACTGAATTGGTAATGGTTGATGAAATCCCTTTTCCTCCACAAATTACAACTGCCAAGCCACTGTCCCTTCTGGGTCATGGTATGCCTTTTTTCTTTTCATGCCATGCTATGGTTCTTCATACTTGGTTTTTATCATATCATTAACATGTACTATTATTTTTGTTGTTAATACTGTTGAGTAAAACATTTTGTAATTTGACGCATGCTAAAGATGCTGCTCCTAATCATCTTTTGGTTTACTAATGAGTAATGACCTTCTGGGGCTGCCACAGGAATTACTGACATTGAGATTCACTTTCTCCAAATCAAGTTCACAGCAATTGGAGTATACCTTGATCCTGAAGTTGTAGCACACTTGCAACAATGGAAGGGTAAGCCTGGAAACGTGCTAGCAGAAGACGATGACTTCTTTGAGGCTCTTATTAATGGTACATAAACCAATTCCCAACATCAATTCAGGGTTGTAAAAACTTTCATTCCAATCTGTTTAAAGAACTATTGTAATTTTGGTCCCTTGATTATGTACTGCCTGCAGCTCCGGTGGAGAAGTTTCTGAGAGTTGTGGTGATTAAGGAGATCAAAGGTTCCCAATATGGCGTGCAGCTAGAGAGTGCTGTGAGGGACAGATTGGCAGCTGATGACAAATACGAAGAGGAAGAGGAGGAAGCCTTGGAGAAAGTTGTCGAATTCTTCCAGTCTAAATATTTCAAGAAGAATTCAATCATCACATACCATTTTCCAGCAAATTCATGCACTGCTGAGGTATATTTTGAGGCATATGAGTAACACTCAGTCCTTAAAAAATCTGTCATTTCTGTTCTAACAAAATTTATTTGCGTATATATGCATGTGCGTGTAGATTGCATTTACTACCGAGGGAAAGGAGGAAGCGAAAATCAAAGTGGAGAATGCAAATGTGGTTGAGATGATCAAGAAATGGTACTTGGGAGGAACAAGGGGAGTGTCTGCTACTACCATAACCTCCTTAGCTAATGCTCTCTCTGCCGAGTTATGCAAATGAATCTATGTAGTCTAATTATGAGTCCACAGGCTTCCCTAGAAAGGTTGTCTAAGGATGAGCCTGTTTTGTTGTGCTTCTGTACCAATAAATTGTGCTATGCAAATTGGTTAGAGTTTTGCCGATTTGGAACTCAATTTCCTGGAGTCCCAAGATTGAATGAAACAATCAAAAGAAGATTGTAAGAGAATGATTTCATCCTTTTCACTGATATGTTTGATTGCCTATAAAAGGAATCTTATGCTCTTAATCTGTTTCAATAAAGATCCACAACTTCTATCTATGACTCCTTGATACTTGTTAAGAAATTCATGAAGTTGCCTATATGGAAAACCAGCAAGTAAAGCAAGAACTTCTTCAGGAATTCCATGAACATGCCTCCCAACTCCCAAAAGAACAATAAACAGTAAGAGGTAAATCCTTACCTGTACATAACATTTACATTGATTAGATCACAAAGAACTATCAGAACGTTGATTTTCCAAGCATAAGATCACGAAATTATGGTCAGCTATATGACATTTCTTCTGCAAATTCACCCGTACAAGTTTTGCTTAGGCTTAAGTTGAACGATATATATGGCTTTCCTTGGGAGATTCTCTTTAGTAATTTTATCCAAAAATCTGACATATCCTTCTATTGCAATCTCCACCATAAATTTGCATGAAACACAGTTTGCAGCCAACTGTTTTAAATGGAGGCTTTTCACCTGATTGCAGGATTAAAACCACTAATCAAGTGGCAATAACCATTCAATTTTCAAAAGATTCCAATTGGCCATTTGGATTTCCTTGGCTTGCTTGCTCTCTAACTCCAACTGGGTGCTTCCATGACAAACGTTTGTACTACAGTGGTACTTTTGTCCTTTGCTTGTACAAGTCATAATTGCAAATTGCTGGTGATAATGTATTAGTGGGCATAAATTATGTACAAGAAATGCCAAGCCAAGCTTCAACAAGTGACCAAGACAAATTCTTTGCAGCAATCCTTGGAATCAAGGAAAAATCTTAAAAGATAGACATGGATGAACAAGGTAAAGAGAAAGGAAGGGTGGTCCACTTATGAATGATGCTCTTGAAAACTGTCATTATCACTCTACAGGGTATCCTCAATATTAAGCTAATGTTTTTAAAGTGTGGTGCATCAATGAATTTTCTTATGCGGGGCTAGAATGTTGGCCCACAGGCCATAGCGGAGTGAAAAATAAGATAAGTTTCGAAGAATTAAGATTCCATTCTGTAAGCACAAACTGTTGATTCCTTGTGTGCCATATGCCTGTATACTGAAGTGAACAGCTGCATTACACTTTTCTTCTGTGATTTTAAGTGCTTGAAAAATGATACTCTACTATGCAGTTCCTATTTCTTTTCTATAAACAACCAAGAAAAGGAAGGAAAACCATTTCATCAGAAGCTGGAATATGTATGTTTTAATGACTTCCTTTATTTGACAAAGGACCATGATTTTTCAGTCGTCCATTTGGCGATTGTCCAGTTGGTGACCTGCAAAATCGTTCTATTTACCAATGGTATATATATATACTCTATCTGGAGATTAGGTAAAAAGTGCTAAACTGGATAAAGTGTAAGAAAATCAGATTCGAGGAATTAAAAAAAAACTAACTAAAAGATATTTCCCTTTATTCTCTTACAAAGTTTTGTTTAACTTCGTCACTGAGAAAGAGAACTGTCAATCAAGGAATTACAGATGAAGCCTGTAATATCTAGAAATGGTGAATGAATATGACAGTGAAACTACTGCTAATTGCTAAGCTATAATTATATTGCATCAGCATGACTGCACTTCAAATGTCATGCGGCTTCAGGCTAAGAACCATTGTAGACAGCAATGGCTTGCTTGCAAAGTGCATAGATGCTTTGCAAATGAATATAACTAAAGGAATCTAAACCCCAGAGCTGGTTTTCTTCTGTAAGGTCTCTCCATCAGAGTTTGTCGTCGGCATAAGAATCCTTCTTTCTATACAAAGGTTGAAACAATCTACTATATTTCCTAAAAGACTCATCACAATCACAAACACTTGGGAATGAATTGGTATACATTTTGCCAGTCATCATGGGAAAAGCAATAAGACTCTGGTACTCAGCATGCACAGAAATAGCAAAGCCTCAGAAAGCTTCAAACTATTAGTCTCAATGCATATACATAAACGAAATTAACATAAAAAATTGTCCAATAACATTAGAAAAGCTACTCTATGCCCCCATTTCTTATCTGGTGAAGAACTATTTTAAAACCAGGATCAACCAACCTCATCTGCAGCTACTGGAACATCAACTTGTGCTCCTGATGAATTCCCATGTTGCTGGATTCCAGCCTCCATCTCTGGTGCAGCATCAGAACTTGTTGCCGGCTCTAGCAATGATTGCCTGCAAGTTGGACAGGATGAGTGTGAAAGCAGCCATGTATCTATGCACCTCACATGAAAACCATGGTTACATTTTGGCAACACCCTGACTTTTTCACCATCCATAAATTCACCTAGGCAAATTGGACACTCTGTAGCCTTCATATTTGTCCCTGAACTATATATGGCCACAGGAATCTTGCGCAATGCGCTCTTCTTCAGGCCTGTTGCTGCTAGACGTGCTGCGGTCTCATCTGGGGTCTCAAAAGCAAACCTTCTGCTACAACGCAAAGCACAACGCACTATAGAGTTTAGTCCAAGAGCACATATCAGTGCACAAAGCAAAGCTGCAAGGATGATCACCATGTTGGTGTCAAAATTGGCTTCATTGGTTAAAGAACTGCGAGTTCTGTTTCCATTTGTTGGCGGTGCGCTTGATTGTGCATCAAGGAGAAGGCGGTGGGGGCGGTGATGAAAAGTCACCATTACTACTTTAGCTACTATCACCAATTCGCAAGCACCAAAAGCTAGCCTATACAAGAACTGAAAATTCTGCTACCCTTTTTGAACTGTGGATGTTTTCTTTAAGCCTCTTTGATGAAATCAGGCATGGAGGCTTCTAACTTCTTTTCTCCATGTTCTTTCTTCAGTGAATCGAACCACAAAGGTTACAGGAAGAAGAGAATTCATCTCTTTCATTTGCTGAACAAAACAAATCCTTTCTTTGTTTGCTTCAACTTCCTTGAGACTTGGTTTGCTATGCAAAGATGGTGGTTGAGGATGTTAAAGGCTGAAGCTTCAGTTGCTGCTGATATATACAGAAGGTCAGGGCTTATGCTTTCTTTGTTTTGGTTCTTGTTGATCAGCTTTCAACTAAAGAGAGATATGGACCTTTGTGTTATGGTTCTCACAGGATTCCAACTAGAAAAAAACAACGACAAAAGGCATCTTCTTGGGTGATTAAAGAAAAAGAGAGGACTTTGATAGTACATCAAAGAAAAATTTATGGCTTCCAAAACCCCCCAGAGTCCATAAACCAGTTAAATTCTTTCTCCATCAGATCTTCTTCAGCACTACCTTACATGGAAATGCAGAAAGGATTGAAGATCTAATAAGGGATTATGAGAACAATAATTGGGTCTTACCAGGATCTACTGATTACTGTAACTTCTAGTGAGGATCAGATTATGTATAAATGGCCCTGGTAAGAGATTGGGAAGGGTTTACCCAAGTGCTGATAGTGTTGCATTAGCGCATCCAGCTAAGGTTGGAATGTTACCTATAAAGCATTTGGGTCAAAATTCCATGGTCTTTTGTTGTTAAGAATTCCAAAAAATTGCAGGTAAAAATTTAATAAATTAATGAATCTCAGTAATGAATTGATGATTTATTTTAAAATTAAAAATGAAATAATCTTTGTAAAAACAAAGGGTTGATAATTAAGTCTTTTGCTAGCTTATTCTTAAATTTCTCTTAATTGCACTAAATCAATGTGAGAAAATGTATTTTAAAAATCATTTAAAGAAAAGATAAAATTCCTAAAAAATCTAAAATATCTGATTGGGTTAGGTGTCTTGCCATTGCATTATTATTGAGAGATCAAATGACAAGCACAAGGGTTGGACTTGGAACACAGTGGCTATGGAATTTATGATTATGGCACCTGATCCCACATAAAATGCAATTAGTTTATGGGAAAAAAATGCTTATTCTTTAGCACCAAATCCTTAATTCTCCACTATTGCTGTAATTAAAAAGTGAAGCAATTGGATTGGATTATTCATTTCATGCCAATTCTCACTATTGCATCCCTCTATTGCAGAGATAATGGCGGTGCTCATCTTTCTACCATATAATGATAGCTCATAAAATGCAATTCAAGGCATAATCGGTTAATTGATTATAAATATGATGATTTTAATAATATAAAAATAATATGTTTTGTTTGAAATGTAAATAAGCTACTAAGAAATATATACAAGCAAGCATCAAATCTCACATCAATTGCTAGCCAGACTTGTTGGTTCAATCATGAATGTAGAATCACTTATCATTGGTGGCTGTCGAAACCAACAATAATAATTCCTACTCAAAATAAATTTAAACTGTAGTATAAATGAGTAGGGTCATTTCCCAAGAGATTGGTTAGATTTATTTTTCTGCAAAAGATTTAAAAAGAAAATATAATTGGGGGATTTGTGAAAATGAAAATTAAATTAAAATATAGGTAGAGAAATTGCTATATAAAAATTGAGAGAAAATCAATATAATGAAAACATCTAACCAAAGGAATAATCTTAGAATGGGTTCAGGGAATTGATCATTGATGCAAAAATAAATTCTTTTAATCTTTACCAAATTGGTTATGGTTATTGGTACGACCTAACAACCTATCCCTCCTTACTTCTTCGATAATCAGGATACGATCTCTAATTATTTCTCTTGTCAGTTAAACAACCTTAGATACGATCTTAAGATTTAATTTACCAACAGCATTGAAAACTAGAGAGACTACCAATTCTAACCAACAAACACACATGTAGGTTCATTTAAGCTAGATTATATATCTTCTTAACAGAGAATCGAAATCCTGTCTGAAATCAATTATGTTATTTACCACTTATATTAGAATGCCTAAACAATTACGGATTCAGGTTTCTAATTGGTGATATATTATCCTGACAATTGAACAAAGGACCCTTTTTGCACAATCAATCAAAACAATAATTTAAACAAGAACAGAAGACATATAAATAATAAAGATATAAAAGAACAAGATAAAAACTAATTAGATCTCACAATTCTTAAAGAACCCAAACTTTAATTATCCTTTGGCTAGACTAAAGATTTAGCAAGCCATAAATTCAAAGAAAAACACAAAAGAAAATAAAAATATATGAAGATTCAAGAATTCAGAATTCAGCATTCCCAACCTCTTCCACTCTTAGCCTATAAATACTAAATATCCTAACCCCAGAATCTGTTTTCAAAGGAAAGTTCTCTGATTGAGTTTGATTACAATTAAACTTCTTTCCTTTTTCCACCACTTGCCAAAGACAGATTTTGTATATATCTTCCTTAATAATTAAAATCTTCCACTTGCCATCTTTAGATTGATTCAGTCAACTTCAGCTACAAGTGATAGATCTCGACTTGAATTTCAAGATTTCTTCAGATTTTATGACTTGAGCAGAATTTGCAGCTTTTAGTCCATTTTGTCCATTTCTTCATTCACAATACAAAATAGAAAATATAAGTCAAATCCAAAAATTAAGCATATAAAAGAATTTAAATCATGGGAAAATATAACAATTAATATGTATAATATCTAACTTATCAAATTCCCCCACACCTAAACCTTGCTTGTCCTCAAGCATACACTAGTCTAAATTTATAATCTCTTCTCATCATTCCTTCATATTCTTCCTATGCTCATCCAAAACACATTCATTTTAATAATTAAAACACAAGTTTTTAAAGTGAATTCTCATAACACACATGAATAGCACTTTAATAACTCAATTAAATTCGTAAAGTGCATAGGATCAAACACCCTCGCAATTGGATTTCACTCATCACACTCTAAGTGTTTAGGGTATATATATCAATAAACTCTCAAGTCACTGCATAGAAGATTTCTTACCATAGGCTTGCAAATTCATCATATCTCTTCCACCAATAAATGAATTAAGATGCAAAAATCTAAGGGTCTAAAAGGGTTGTAATGGGGCTTAGGTAAGGTATGATAAAAGGATTTTTAGGTTAAAGAAATTGAAAGAATCATACAAAGCTTTTCACATAAAATTCAAATCAATGATTTCAACAGACTGCTTTAATCACATAATTTTCAGAACGAACTTCCAAGCAATAAAAATTACACTTCTCTTTCTCTTTTTTTTTTTTTTTTCATTTCATCATTTTTTTTTCAACTTTTTTTTTTCGATTTTCTTTTTTTTTTTTCAAAAGAGAAGAACTCAATGAAAGCAATAGCTTGAAATACTAAATTTTCAACATATGCAATCCTTCCAAAAATATTTTGAAGTTTCATGTGCATAGGTCTATATGATTCATCAATTCAATGTTCAAAAAGAGGGAAAATCAACAAAAGGGTTTATTATGGCTTGTAATGTGGTTTAATTCAAAGAAAAATGTCAGGCTCAAAGTGGTTTCTCTAGAGGTTAATAATAATAAGGGTAGGCTAAAAAATGGTTTAATGACAAGAAAAAGGGTTTAACCTAAATGCCCTTATTTGATTAATTGCATCATATTCATCAAAGGAGTTAATTAAGACATGTATGACAGAGCAAGTTCTAGAATAGTCAACTATGCATGACAATCACACAAACAAAGAAATGGAGCATGATGTAATGAATGCTCATAGGCTCAAATCTCACCAAAAAGGGTTATATGTGCTAGATCCTATACTCTTTTTCATTTAATGAATTAAACGTAACTACTCAGTGTTGTAATGAGAATTCAAAATTGTTTAGCACATATGTGAATCACACATTTTTTTTTTTTGGAATAAGCATTGGAAAAATCTAGAACTCAAAGAAATCACAAATAATAACTAATGTATCTTTTGGAACAAATTTTTTATGGATTTGGAAAAATTTTCATGAAAATTAATCAAGAATAAAAGGAAAAGAAAGCAAAATAGCAGAGTCACAATTAAATATCCTCCCCCACACCTAGACTGTACATTGTCCCCAATGTATTCAGAATAATTGCTCAGACACTATAAAAGAATTAAGAGAAATTAAGAAACTTCCCTGAAAAAGATTGAGCAGCTCGAAGTACGTTGAGTTTCACTAATTTACCAAGCCGAACACACTTATGAGAGGAAGAAGCTCCTTAAATTCCACTACAAGCAATAGATAAATTCGGCACACCTTGCGAATGTCAAGCACAAACAAAAATAAATGACTGCATCATATCAGATAATGGTAATAAAAATGGAATAGTTGATACCACAAATTATTATTATTATTTTTTTCATTTGTTTTTTTTTTGTTTTTTTTTTTTATTTTTTTTTTTTTTTTTTTTTTTTTTTCTGATTGGTGCCGAATTGAAAATGCTGGGAACTCCAGAATTGTGGCCGAAAGAGAGCTTGGGTATGGAATTGCTGCATTCGGTCAGTGCTGATCTCGGCTCCGGTGAAGAGGAGGCTGCGGGAGCGGGGTACTGTTGGAGATGGACTCGATGAAGCTCGGGAATGGGGGGATGACTGTCGCGGGCTTGAGCTGTCGGTAATGGGTACTGGAGAAGGCTGAAGCTCGGTCACCGGAGCTGTGGGTCTCGGGTTGGCGTGGCTCTCTGTTCCGAAAATGGGACTGCTGTGATTGGCTCTCTGCGTGAAGCTCGAAGGGGTCGGGGATCACTGGTTGGACCGTGGGGGAGCTGGGTCTGCTTCCAGAGCTTGAAGTTTGGGAGCTGCTAAGACAGGCGAGATGGATCGTTGCTGACGGTGTGTGTCGCTAGTCTCGGGGTGCTGTCGGTGGGGATGGTGCAGTGGTGAATGAGGCAATCGGTGGATTCGGTTGGGTGAGACAAAAGCTTGGCTGCTGTTGGGATGGAGGATGCAGGTGCTGATTGTGATTGGAGAAGACGGCTTGGTGAAGATGATGGTGGTGCCGAGAAGGGGGGGGATTCTGCAGGCAAAGAAAAAAAAAATAAAAAAAAAATAAAAATATTAATAATAATACCGAATATATATATATATATATATATATATATATATATATATATTTTAAGAGGAGATGACAGAAGAAGTGTATTGATAGGGCGTGGGCACGCCCTATCAAAGGTATGCTCCTGTTTGTTTTGTTTTTTTTTTTTTTTTTTTTTTTTTTTTAAGAACTCAAAACAAAATTAATCTTACGACTAATAAAACTAATAATAATAATAAAAAAGTTACGAATAAAAAAATAAATAAAATAAAGAGAAATTTTGGGTTGCCTCCCAAAAAGCGCTTTTCTTTAATGTCTTTGGCTAGACATAGTTGTGCTCAATTATATGTTGGACATTCCAACTCAATTCGTTCAACTTCATGCATTTGTAAACCTTCGTAAAAAGGCTTTAAGCGATGACCCTTGACCTTAGAGATCTGACCTGTATCCAAACTTTGAATTTCAATTTTACCACGAGGAAACACGTTAGTGATAATATAAGGACCTAACCATCTAGAACGAAATTTACTAGAAAATATTTTTAATTTGGAATGAGATAGTATAACTTTCTGACCAATATAAAATTTTTTCTTGGAAATTATATGATCATGAAAGGCATTTATCTCTTCCTTGTAAATCACAGAACTTTCATGGGCATGATTAATATTAAACTTAATGATTTCATCATCAAATTCCATTGTGAGTGTACCATCATGCACATCAATTTTAGTCCTAGATGTTTTCAAGAAAGGTCTTCCTAACAAAATTAACGATCTAGATGAGTCATCATCCTCCATATCAAGCACATAAAAATCAGCAGGAAAGATTAATCCATTTACTTGCACCAGAACATCCTCTAAGACACCCTCAGGATAAACATTAGATCTATCAGCAAGTTGAATAATCACACCAGTCTCTTTTAATGGTCCAACATTCAAAGATTTAAAAATAGACAGAGGCATGACATTGATTGAAGCTCCTAGATCTAGCATTGCTCTTTCAATTTTAAGATTACCTACTTTACAAGGGATAGTAAACATACCTGGATCCTTGCATTTAGGAGGTAATTTTTTCTGAATGACAGCTGAAACATTTTCACCCATGCTTACAAATTCATTACCTTTTAATTTCCTTTTGTTGATGCACAATTCCTTGAGAAATTTGGCATATCGAGGTACCTGTTTAATTACATCAAGTAAAGGAATATTTACCTCAATCTTGCGAAAGATGTCAAAAATTTCTTTTTCCTCCTCCTCCTTTTTAGATTTGGATGATCTAAAAGGAAAAGGTGGAATTCGTGCCAAAACTTTTTGTTGCGTGCCATTAGGTTCCTTAGGGTGATCCAACTGTGGCTGGGATACAGTAACTTCCTTTTCAGCTTTTTCTTCTGGAATGCGCTTTCGGGTTGTCTTGCTAGACTCCCCTACCTCGGTTCCACTCCTCAAGGTCATTGCACTAACATTATGTTTAGGGTTGATAATTGTTTGTGAGGGCAATTTTCCTTGAGATTCCAGTCTGCTCACAGAAGTGGCTAGCTGACTCATTTGATCTTCCAGCTTCTTGATGCTTGTTCTTGTTTCCTGTTGAAATTGTTGTGTGTTAATTGCAAGTGATTTAACAATTTCTTCAAGAGACGTACCTGAACTTGAGGATGGCTGATGATGTTGTTGTTGTGGAGCAGGCTGACTATATTGAGAATTCTGAAAATGAGGCCTTGCTCCATAGCTAAAATTGGGATGATTTCTCCACCCTGGGTTATAAGTGTTCGAATATGGATCGTGATTCCTTTGTGGTGGACCTGAAAATTCTCCAACTGTATTTGCGTGCTCATGAGGTTCATCTTGAAGTGTGGGGCACATGTCGGTTGGGTGTCCAGTAGCAGCACAAATTCCACAGGCTTTAACTTGTTGTACGTTTCCCATTCCTATAGCCAATTGTTGAACAACAGACGTTAGACTAGCTATTTGATTTTCAAGAGAATGTGTATTTACCTCATTTACTCTTCTGTGAGGTATGTCTTGTCTGAATCCAAACTGTTGGGAGTTAGCAGCCATGGTGGAAATCAAATCTCTAGCTTCTCTAGGAGTCTTATTCACTATCGCACCTCCACTGGCTGCGTCCATCATCCTTCTTTCCATGGGTAATAATCCTTCATAAAAATATTGAATTAAGAGTTGTTCGGAAATCCCATGTTGAGGACAACTTGCACAAAGTTGTTTAAATCTCTCCCAGTATTCGTGAAGAGTCTCAATATCTTTCTGCCTGATTCCACATATCTCTCTTCTAATGCTAGCAGCTCTTGAAGCAGGGAAAAATTTGTCAAGGAACAATCTCACCATTTCAGTCCACGTGGTTATAGAACCAGGAGTTAAATAGAACAACCAATCTTTTGCTCTATCAGCTAGTGAGAACGGGAAAGCTCGCATTTTGATTTGTTCTTCAGTAACTCCTTGTGGTTTCAGGCTTGAACATACCACATGAAATTCTTTTAAGTGCTTGTGAGGATCTTCATTCTCAAGTCCATGGAACTTGGGAAGCAAATGGATCAAACCCGATCTTAACTCAAAATCTGCTTGCAAAGTCGGGTAATGAATGCAGAGGGGTTGTTGATTTACAGGTGGTGCAGCCAACTGTCTTAAAGTTTGCTCTTCTTCAGCCATTACTTCAATCTCAGAATCACTAGATGAATTGGTCAAATCAAGTGATAAATTCAGTTCAGGGGAAGAAGTGGTACCTTCTTGTGCCGTTTGAATTTTAGTTTCCTTCCTATTCCTCTTAGCTGTCTTTTCAATCTCAGGGTCGTACGGGATTAATTCACCTGCACGAAAAGAACGGGGCATCAAAATAAATCTAATTAAAAACCAATCCCCGGCAACGGCGCCAAAAATTGGTGGCTGTCGAAACCAACAATAATAATTCCTACTCAAAATAAATTTAAACTGTAGTATAAATGAGTAGGGTCATTTCCCAAGAGATTGGTTAGATTTATTTTTCTGCAAAAGATTTAAAAAGAAAATATAATTGGGGGATTTGTGAAAATGAAAATTAAATTAAAATATAGGTAGAGAAATTGCTATATAAAAATTGAGAGAAAATCAATATAATGAAAACATCTAACCAAAGGAATAATCTTAGAATGGGTTCAGGGAATTGATCATTGATGCAAAAATAAATTCTTTTAATCTTTACCAAATTGGTTATGGTTATTGGTACGACCTAACAACCTATCCCTCCTTACTTCTTCGATAATCAGGATACGATCTCTAATTATTTCTCTTGTCAGTTAAACAACCTTAGATACGATCTTAAGATTTAATTTACCAACAGCATTGAAAACTAGAGAGACTACCAATTCTAACCAACAAACACACATGTAGGTTCATTTAAGCTAGATTATATATCTTCTTAACAGAGAATCGAAATCCTGTCTGAAATCAATTATGTTATTTACCACTTATATTAGAATGCCTAAACAATTACGGATTCAGGTTTCTAATTGGTGATATATTATCCTGACAATTGAACAAAGGACCCTTTTTGCACAATCAATCAAAACAATAATTTAAACAAGAACAGAAGACATATAAATAATAAAGATATAAAAGAACAAGATAAAAACTAATTAGATCTCACAATTCTTAAAGAACCCAAACTTTAATTATCCTTTGGCTAGACTAAAGATTTAGCAAGCCATAAATTCAAAGAAAAACACAAAAGAAAATAAAAATATATGAAGATTCAAGAATTCAGAATTCAGCATTCCCAACCTCTTCCACTCTTAGCCTATAAATACTAAATATCCTAACCCCAGAATCTGTTTTCAAAGGAAAGTTCTCTGATTGAGTTTGATTACAATTAAACTTCTTTCCTTTTTCCACCACTTGCCAAAGACAGATTTTGTATATATCTTCCTTAATAATTAAAATCTTCCACTTGCCATCTTTAGATTGATTCAGTCAACTTCAGCTACAAGTGATAGATCTCGACTTGAATTTCAAGATTTCTTCAGATTTTATGACTTGAGCAGAATTTGCAGCTTTTAGTCCATTTTGTCCATTTCTTCATTCACAATACAAAATAGAAAATATAAGTCAAATTCAAAAATTAAGCATATAAAAGAATTTAAATCATGGGAAAATATGACAATTAATATGTATAATATCTAACTTATCAATCATACTGTAAAATTACACCATCTTTAACTCTGTTAAGGTCAATCAGCTATCGAAAATCTCCCCAAAAATCAGCCAAACTAATCTTGTTTGTCTCAAAGATGCCAAAAGTGGAGAAGCTGGTTGAAGAAAGTGAATTGGGTTTTTGCCTTTTTCTTCCCTTTGTTTCTATCCAAATGTCTCTCTTTCTTTGCTGAGATGCATGTGAAAGTGAAACTACAATGGGAAAGATAAGACTAGGGCACATGGAGTTCATGTGGCGAAAGGCATTAATTATCTCCACGGCCACCTAGGAAGAGCTCAAAGTGTCCACATATGTGTGGTCTAGTTCTCCGTCTTTGTCTTAGCCCTGACCCCTGCTGCTGGACTGGACCCTCAATTTCTCACACCAAAACACTTGTCTCTCTGTATTTGACCCACACCCACTGCTCCATTTCATGTTCCATTAAAGCCCCTCATCCACGTTTTCATACCTCTCAAGTCTCAACAACTCTCTCGCCTTGGCCAACCTCACATTTTCACAATGACATCAACAGCTTTATTAGGTAAAGACAGTTAGCAGCTGAAGTCATCAATTCTATACATGTATATATGAATATGCCTACATCTAACAGTGTAGACACGTTTCATGCCTACATCTCAATTGGTTATCCACAATTTGTTGTAATCTACTTGATAGCGACTGCTGTATAAAATAAATAAACACAGGATATTTATCAAATGTGTCAATGCTATTTCATAGTGTTAAAAATCTTGATACTCTTAATTTTTTTTCATTGTATCTAATATGTAAAAAAAAAAAACCAAAAATGATATTAATTAAAATTTTATGTACTATAAGTATTTAACATAAAATAAATATGAAATAGATCCATAAATTGTGAAATTTAAATTTATAAAATGTAACTTATAACATGTATTTTTAAAAAAAATAAAATATGTATCTGCCAAACTAAGATTACCTAAATTCAAATATTTCTTCTAACATATATGGTTGTAGAATTTAATTAAGCTATCATCATATTATAAGATAAAATAAAATAAAATGAAAAGTTTCTTTTTTCTTAAGTGAAGTGAAACACGACATCGTTTTTATGGAACCTTGTTTAATTCTTTTCTTTTCTTTTCCTCCATTTTTTTTTCTAGGAAAGAAGCGAGGAAGAAAGCTAAAAGGGAATAGATTTTCAACAGTCAGCTCTCACTCTCTCTTTCTCTCACATTTGTCTTCTCAATCTGAGATCTGAATCTAAAAACAAACACCAAAATGCAGGATCCGCCGAGTCTAAACCCGAAACCGGATCCACCAATTCCCTCCAATGCATCATCCACCACCCAAACGAGGCCGTCTTTCCCCAACCCAACCCCATTTCGGGGCTCTCACCATAGGCGAGCCCAATCCGAAGTCCAATTTCGGATCCCGGACGACTTGGATCTCGTCTCCGACCCGTTTGAAGGGTTGGGATCCGAAGATGACTTGTTTTGCAGTTACATGGATATTGAGAAGCTTGGGGGTTCGTCGAAGGGGGCGGACGAAGGAGGGGGAGCTGCTGGGTCTTCGAGTGGTGGGTCGGGTCAGAACCCGAAAGGAGAGGAAATGAGTGGCGGGTCAGGGATAGGGGAGAAGAATAATGGCGGGAAAGGAAGGCATCGGTATAGCAATTCAGTTGATGGTTGCTCGATAATGGAGTCGATTGAAGCTAAGAAAGCTATGGCTCCTGATAAGCTTGCTGAATTGTGGACCGTTGACCCAAAGAGAGCCAAAAGGTTTGGGAATTACTTTTTTTCTTCCCCAACTTGTTTGGGTGTTTATAACGTTGTAGAAGAAGTTGGAAGTTTGTAACTTTTACTGTAAAGTTTGTGGCTTTTTTTTTTTTCGGTAGATTGTTAGCGGAAATTATTAGAAGAAAGTAAAATCTTTTTGTTTAAAGAAATTGTATTTTAGTTTATGTAGTTTTTTTTCTTTGTTTCTTTTTGGTTGGTTTTATCTTTTATTTTCTTTTCATGGGCGTTATGATTGATCTGTCGAAGTGTTCTTTTTCTAAGTCTTAATGTAAAGTTGACTCTTTTTTTTTTTTTGGGTGCGTACATGAATGGGGATGTTTTCTTGGGGCAGTTTAGGAACTGAAGTGTGAATTTAAGAAGTTGGAACTTGGAAATATCTTCTCTTAGTGAAGGTTGGAATTTGAAAGAAATTGAGAGTTAGTAGCATTTCTGAAAAGTATGCTTTTTTAGGTAACTAATTGATGTCAATTATATGGGTTTTTCCTTATTCTAGGATCTTTTTCACGGAGCATGCATGCTTCTTAGCTAATGCTCTAGTTTCACGGACATTATGGTTGTATTTTGACGTTGTATTTTGACAATCTTTCTTTGAGAATGTAGTTGTAGTACCTCAGTTGACTCTCACCCCTTGATGGATGGGGTTTTCGTTATTTTAGGAAGTTCGGTTTCAGAGACCTTAATGCATTTTTATGAATCAAATTCATGTGAACTACAAGGTGTCTTCTATTTATATATGCTTTTTTATGTGTTACGTTTCTGTTTCGGCTTTTTTTCTTTTTTCCTTTATGAGCAATAGAAACAACTTTCTGAATTTTCATGACTTGTTTTGTACTATGATTAGGAGACAGCACAAATGCTTGATGAAATATTGTGGTCATAAGTATGAATGACATAATTTTGTATTACTAGATCGGATCAGAATTTGTGTTGCATGGTCTCTATCTAAAATTGCTAATTATATTTATTGCTTGTTTAGGGGAATTTCAGCATGTGTATGGGCTTTTTCACCATCTAACGTTGTAAAGGTTTGGGCATGAGTGGGACATATTTCGTGTTGTTATCATTGAACGTTGCTTTCTAATAAAATTCAGCTTCGATTAATCTGATAGGCCTATTCTTGATTGTAAACTAATTGATCTTGTCAATCTTTCTCCTTACAAATGATTGTTTTTTTCCCCCCTAATAGTTTTATCCCTTTCTCTTTAAAATTTTATAATCTGTTTTTTAATATGCCTTTTTTCATCGTGGCACACCCTGCCCTTTTAAAAGTGTTGGTCTGTAAGTCCAGTTTTTTCACCATATTTCATGCAGTACTAGGATACTATCATCATTAGCATTACTGAAAATACTGAATATAGCTTTACCATCAACAAAATGACCTATGGACAGTTAATGATTTCCTTTAAATCATATTTGGAATATTTGTACGTTTCACACATTTTAAGCTGTTTGTTTCATTTAAGGTTGATTTTTGGGCTAATGAGCTGTTCTTTCCAAACTTTGGAACTTGTAATAATGGGTTGGGAAGGTCATCTGTGTGCGGATTTTCTACACTTGGCATGTTATAACCTTTATCTGTGCATTTGAGAGCCTCTAAACTCTAATCTTGTTAGTTATAAACTACTGATGAGGTATATCTTGCCTTAAATGCATAAGCATTTGGTGAGGTGGCTGAGCTAGAGCACTTCTCATTCTCCGCTCGATGCCCCTCAACCCTTAGTTGGAATATAAATTTTCCCGCATAGACTTGACAATATCATATTATGTGGTGAGATTTGTGTTTACATTCAGCTTTCCGCTAAGAAAGTACATAATTTGTAGGATCATTGCAAATCGGCAGTCAGCTGCTCGTTCTAAAGAGAGGAAGGCCCGATATATATCTGAACTGGAGAGAAAAGTCCAAACACTTCAAACAGAAGCAACTACTCTTTCTGCACAACTAACCCTATTCCAGGTTTTGGTCAAGCACTTTCCTGTCTCATTCCATAATTTTGGAGCATGTTTGTTGTGAATATTTGCATTCCTTCTTATGAGAATATTGGATCTACAAATTAAACAATCAATATTTGGCGATTCTACTTCCTAATAAATCAAAAGTATTTTGCAAATTAAACAATCAATATTTGGCGATTCTTCTTTTATTGTGGATTTGGTTGCACATGCTTATAACTCTCTGTTAGAGGCATCTTATTTAATGAAATTGCCATTAGTTTTGGATATGTTCCATCTTAGAGTTGATTTTACCCCTCTTTAGTTATTAATACCTGAATGTTAATAGTCTTAATTCTTGTGTTCTATTCTAGAGAGATACAACAGGCTTGACCACTGAGAACACTGAGCTTAAGCTTCGGCTACAAGCTATGGAACAACAGGCTCAGCTACGAGATGGTATGTTCTGTCCAGACTATTTTAGTTATCCAATCTCTCCAAGATGGTATGCTTTCAAAAGTATATACTCACCACTTGGCATGTCCATGGACTTGTTCATTTGCACACAAGTTGAGCAGCCTTTTTACCATATCTACTGAATGATAAGAAACAAACAAACTGGCATCAGACTAGTCAATACATGGGGTGGCCATTTTAAATAGTGTTCTAGGCATTAATTTTAGAGCTCAAGCTTTGGGTAGCATTACTGATTGTCCATTTGCATGGAGATATCTAGTCATATTTGTATCATGTCCCTGGTATTTCGCTCATAAAAACTACTGCTGAGAGTTCTTAACCGGATATAGTTTTTCTCATTGTTCATTTCTGACTACAGCTCTGAATGAAGCACTGAAGAAGGAAGTAGAAAGGCTCAAGATCGCTACCGGAGAAATAACGACACCCACAGATACCTTTAATTTGGGAATGCACCATATACCATACACCCAATCTTCCTTCTTTCCTCCCCAGCCACAGCATATGCAAGTCGACACCCAGAATATACAAATGCCACCATTTCATCCCTTCCAATCTAACATATTGACACCTAATCAGTCTGTGGTAGCTGCCTCCAACTCACGTGCCTTTGCCGATATGATCCAACAGGATCCTCTTGGCCGATTGCAGGGGCTTGATATAAGTAGCAGGGGTTCCCACTTGGTGAAATCCGAAGGACCCTCAATTTCTGCTAGTGAAAGCAGTGGAATATAAAGATACAAATTTTGCTGATCTACATACACCTTGCCCCGCCCTATTTGTTGGATTGTTCATAGACTGACCTTATTGACATTGAAAGGTACTGTTTGCATGAATTCAATTCTTTTAATGCCATTGGGATCTTAGTTTTTCTGTAGCTTTGCTAGGTCTTCAGATATCCAAGATTCTTTTCTTGTGGAATTCAAATTCATTTTTTTGGAGCAATGATGCGGGAATTGAAGTTTGATCAATCTCAAACGCCCTGCTAAGTATCGTTTAAAGCTGTAATGCTTTTGTTTCAGTTTGTGACTCGCCCTCTTTCTTGAATGGGTGTGCGCAACTGTAAATGCATCTGGCTATCTGACTGTACTGTTTTTTGACTTCATGGTTCAGTTGAAGCTAAGAGGATAATAGAGGCTTCAATTGCAGTTGCTTGTCATTTAATCATGTGATATGATTACTTATGAATGACTTGTGAATCCATCCATGTGGTGGCCTAAACTCTGTTTAGAAAGATCTTGATTTACAACTTTGGTCGTTCCCTTGTCAGAATAATTTTAATTGTTTCCCAAATTCAGTATGTAATGATTCTTTATTTGTTATTATTATATATATTTTTTATTTCATACTTAGTGTCTCACTTTTCTTTGTAGTTTACCTATTACTATCATTTATTATTCTTATTAACTAATATTATTTATTATATGCTATATGTATTCCATGTCATTAGTGAATTAATCATTGGAATTAAAAGTAGATGAAAGGAAGCTTACCTATTTTTAGTGATCAAAGATTCGCAGAATCCGACCACTGGTGAAAGTCCTTTGAATGTTGAGGTTCCCACTGCCAGTGTTACCTCGTCGGCAGCCAACATTTCTTTACCAATACTGCCTTTTTATCTGCCCTTTTATTCTCGTGTTTCTCTCCGAGATGAATGCTGCACTCCCTTTATAAATGTTTCCCTCTGTCCTTTTTGGCTGCTGTAACTTTTCTTTCAAAATTGCTCTTCTAATTCTCTCTCTCTCTCTCTCTCTCTCTCTTTTTTCCCATGTGTAATTGTTGTGTGATTCTCTTTTAATTGCTGAATATTTATAGCAAAATTTTGAAGCATGTGATGAGATTCAAAATTGGTTTGACCTGATTTTCATCCTTTTTGGTTTATTCTCCTTTTTTTTTTTTTTTTTTTTAATTTCAGATTTATTAACAAAATTTTAATTTTAATTAATTCTCAAGATTAAATCACTTGAAGTCCAATATCTTCAGGATTTTTATACTTGTCATCTCAACTCATGAAGTACAAATAGTACCATTTTATTTTAATGCTTGGCTTTTGCATAATCCAAACTTTCCTGGATACACACAAGACAAAACCATTATTTTCAGTTTCAGTTTTGCTTCTGATGTCAACAAAATAAAGTAGTAGAAGCTGTTGCCGAGCTTTTTTTTTTTCAACTTCGTTTCCTCTCATTTCACCCGCAAAGATTGCAAAAGAACTCAACATTCATTACCATACCAGTTTCCACTAATGCTTACCGGGAGCAGTTAGGATTCGGAGTTGTAATAGAATACCAAATGTTGACTTTACACATTCCTGGAAGCCGCTGAACAAGATTAAAATCCAGACTACGACCCGTTAAGCACTAGCAAACGCGTCGTCGATCTGTAGTTGTCTCTTAGCTTCGGAATTCGAAAGCCGAATACCTGCACAACGATGTCCCAACGAGCTCCTGTTGCCATGTATGTCACACAGGGAATGGGGACGTTACTCACCTCAGTGCAAGTTTAAGCACGAACTACTATGAGCCTCAGTCATCAGGCATGACTATAAGCACAAATGTGCACGTAAGCATGCTGGTCAGAGAGCTTTTTTAATCATGGTAAAAACCATTGCCTCTCTTGCATGCTATAGGAAGGTACGAATTAAACCAAAAATGTCGAAGTCTTCCTGGGATGGGCTCGATCTCCATAGAAACGTGGCAATTACTATGCTTAAAAAGTTGGATTTGAATTGTCCTTCGAGAATGGTGTTATGTATACATATGTGTGCGCGCGCTAAAAGTGTTAATTGTTAGTATTAGCATTTGTCAGTTTGATAGTAACAATACGATACTGAGAAGTAGACCCTACAACACCATGTTAAACTAGCCATAACAATAATAAAAAATCCCCTTGAGCCTGAGGCTAAATGCTGGCTAAGTGTCTGCTCAATGATAAGCACATTATACTTGTCACAATGTCATTCGAACGAATCAAATATATGAACATAATCTGTTACACTTGTCGTCTCTCATGCATTCATTGGAATGATTCTAATGAACAATATTCCATTGAGCTATATAATCAAGTCAGTTTCTTCACTTTGGTAAACCCCTTTGTGCCTTATTCCTTCATCTGATCTTCTCCCTTTCTCGCATTCTTTGGTTTTTGTATCTAACTTGATCAAAGTCATTGGTTCGTTACATGCCTGCCCTTCATCAGCTTCTTAGCAACACATGATTTTTAATAGTATGTTTTCATGCAGGGAAGGGGCAGCAGGCTGATGTGGTAACCCCATTTGCTAGGTACGCTAGCTCTTTTCCAATTTGTTGATGTGTATTTGATTCATTGATATTTGATATATTAGTTGTGTACATCATATCAACACTGTACTCTTAATAATTGTCAACTGAGCAATTTGGTTGTACTCTCTCTATACAGCCTCTTAATTAGGTGTGCTAAAGTAAACTCTTTATATATCTTGCAGCAGACCATTAGTGGATTGAGCTTGTGAAAACTAGTTACGATTTTTCAATCAGGTTTACAGAAGAAATTCTTTCTTCCTTCTTTGTTTGTGTATGTATGTGAATATGAAGGATTGTTCATAGTGCTGGGGCCAAGTCTGAATAGTTGGCCCTTTTTCAGTCCTTGCCGTGACAAAACTCCTGCTGTTGCGGATTAAACTCTACTCTCTAATGGGTTCCCGACTTCCTGCTAAGTTTTGGAAATTTACTGTTGCTTTATGAGGGGGAGCTGCCTAAGATGAAGCGGTTTACACTAGTCTTGTCTGCTATTCCTTCACTGTCAGGAAACCGTTCGTATTTCTTTAGTGAGTAGGTCATCAAAGACCAGAGATTGAAATGTGTAATTAATTGTAACCTTTCCTATCAAATGGGTTGGAACATGATTGCATACAATCATATTAAGCTTGTCTAGGAGTGTTGTTGATTATCTATGGACTAGGATATTCGGTTAAAGACGAAAATTACAACACTGTTTGATACTTTGGTTTAAACAGAACATTAGTTGTTTGAAGAGATTCAATCAGTTATTACACTTAGAATTTGAGTTTTCCAGAGAATGTTGCAAACATCACCTTTGATCTAGTTGGAGTATTGCTGGCAGTGTCTTCAATCTGTGCTTGCTGTTGGTTGATGCTGTTTGCTGCTTCTAGGGACAAACTTGCAGCTGTGCGTATGTTATCGACTTCTCTTTGGGTAAAATCATCTGAAAAGTAAATATGAGCAACACTTACTCAAAATTTTGGACTGTCTTTCCATTGCATTGCCATATTTTCATGCGAGGAGTCATAATCGTATTCAACAACTCCAAAGCAATGTGGCGTCAGGACTCCTAAGTGATTACTTGCAGCCAGTCTAATGTTACTTGTGGTAGCTTATAAAATGTTTATTCTTGTGCAACATGAATGCTGGTGTCAATAGAAGGTTATCAGCAAGTTGTGGTTTTCCTTTTACGTACACAAGGTTGATTATCAATCAATATCTGTTAGAAAGGTGTTCTTTTTCACCATTTGGAACATATCCTTTCAGTAGTATACAAAATCAGGGCTTAGGACACCAAACTTAACTACCTTGCCACCTTATAAGGGTCACAGCAGCCCTACAACCTGAGCTTCCAATTAAATGCACATGGTTGGGTGTTGAACCTTTTAGTTACAACTGATCTATGTTTGAACTTGGAAGCCCCCAAGTGGGTCTGTTTGTGGCTGAAATGTGTGACCATATCTTTGAAGACGACCGGAGAGTGACTATTCTCTTGACAGTGAGTTAATGGTGCCATTGCTATTGTAGATTGCAGGGAGATGTTAGTCTCCTTTGCAAGTGGGGCTAAGAGACATCCCTTGTGAAGGGCACCCTCATTGGCGCCTAACCCACAACATTTGGATAAAATCCACATGACCTTGTGGATCTCATTCAATCCTTGATTGCTGTTGTCCCCAGGACAATGTTTGGGGAGCTTTATAGTCACAAATCTTAATCCTAATGATATAACAACAGAAGACAGAATAAATATACAAAATCCTATACCATTTGATTTTTTCTGAACATTGAGAAAACTAGTTGGAAAAAGGAACATCTAGATATGCATTAAATGAAGAAATCTTCATTGTTCTAATTAAAATCTACCCTCTCTCTCTCTGGCCTCTACTTTTCATTCTTCCTCTTCCACTTGTTTCTGTATGCAAAGGAAACAGTAAATTATAATGTTTGCTGCCCCATGGAGGATCTAACTACAGACCCTCAGTTTACAAAACTACTGCGCTTGGATCCGAAGGCCTCATAATTTTATCCAACAAAAGACTCCTCATAAGTATGAATTCAAATCTCTACGTAGATAATGAGATTGGAGTGTTAGACTCTACCACCCAGCTATAGATTTGGCAGCCACAATTACAAATTTAATGATCTATTTTTCACTAATAATTTAACAACTCAAAGATGAGCATCACCAGTGGGATAATTGGTTATTTATTTTACTGTTTATGAGCATCTTGCCAAAGATGCTCTTGAAAAGTTAAAAAGAACCTCATATCACAATTCCAATATTCCATACTTCTACTTGGAAATAGACAAAGTTTTACGATATGGTGAATAGAAATTGTTGCAAAAAGTATGATTCTCAATCTTCCTTTTTTCCTACTGATGTGAAATCTGCAAACAAAAAGAGCAAATCAAAGCGTTTTTATACATATTAATCTGCATCATATGGTCAATATCTCATATTATGAATATTTTTCTTGCTTTTGATGTTTTTATTTATCTTATATCAGTATCAGATTACAATTGAAAACCACTCAAATTCATATGAAAACGATGCATGAATACAAGGGACCGTCAAGCCCGGGCTTTGCATGTGCTGCCTAACATGGTAGGGACCCTTAATCAGTGATCAAATCTTTCCGTCAGAAAACTTCCAAGCTTTTTTCTTCTTGTTTATCACATGAAACCATGAAATAACCACCGTGAAAAACTACAAAACCTCAATGTTTAAAAAATGAATCACCACGTACACTAATGATTTGAACGATAGTTTAATGATGATGAAAATAATCTAGCTTCTTCTCTTTCGAATACATGCGTGTGCATCTGATACTGTATGCAGACCTTGCCAATCACTCATATTTGGCAAAGTGACATTAATAATGCAGTATTAGTATTATAAATTATAATTACCGACAAATGATTCTTTAAGTCACCATCCATAACTGTGGTTGGTATGAGAAAAAAACTATTATGATTCCTGGTCATGTACCAGCTACCAGATATTGTTGTTTAGAGAAAAGCATTTAAGCTTAAACAAGACATAAGAAAAATGAGTTCACCTAACAATCTGCACATTGCACTAGAAAATGTGAGGTTTTAAGCTCAGATACTCATTGATTTCAGGTCGGCAAGCTTTCCCTATTAAACAGCAAATTGCTTTAACAGAAATGCTGGTATCTATAACAAAATGGAAAAGTTAACAGGAAACCTGATGAGATTTTTATCTTTTGGAATTCCAAGCCTTGGAAGAACGTGAGAAACACAATCACAAGTCCTGACCAGACATATGTGATATGTCGTTGTTTATTGATTTCTCATTTAGGCTATCTGAATTGAATGTCTTGAAAGATAATGCAGCTGTCTAAGGTTCACCATAAACAGCATTTTTACAATGTGTGTGAAACTGAAAGGGTTCAAAATGACTGAGATTAAAGTTTAACAACAAAATCATTACAATGTTTCCTTGACTATGATTTTGTTACTTTTTTTTTTGGAGGGGTTGGATATTCCTCTACAGCCTACCAAATTAGACCTGGACAAAGTCCCAAAGTCCACAATGAAGGGCAATAGAATATTTCTCAAGGGAGTGGCGAGATTTCAGGGAATTTAAAGATAAAAATCCATAAAACTACAACTAAGGAAGCAATGTTAGAAGAAAACACGAGAGCAGTTAATAGGACTAAGAGAATTAAGATAAAAACAGAAGAAGAGAAGGGTTGATAAATACATGTGCAGGTGGGGGCCATGAGAACTAGCGGTTGGTAGTCTAACTGGAACATTTGCATGTGCAGGCTTTGATCCTTGTAAATGACTTGAAAATCTGAAAATTTGTTTTCGTGGTCTTGGCTTTCTCTCATCAACGTGAGAATTGTTTCCTTGTCTCTACCTTCAATTCAAGTCCACATCGCACCGCCGACCCCCCCCCCCCAGACTTTCTCCTTTATTTCCTATATAAACTCCTTCTCCCATCCCTATGTCACAAGCATCAAGTACTAAACACACCAGCCTTTTAATTATTCTCTCTTTTTCCTTCTCCTTCACCTCTCACTTCAACTAATATTCTCAATGGCAATGGCAGCACTCTCTGCAACTTCTCTTCTGCTCTTTGTCTTCAGTTTTTGCCTGCGAGGTGCCTATGGTGACTATGGGGGAGGATGGCAAGGTGGCCATGCTACATTCTATGGTGGTGGTGATGCATCTGGTACAATGGGTAAGTTTAAGTGAACTTTGTCATTTTATAAAAAGGGAAACAAACTTTCAAAAGTGTGGGATAATGAATGAGAAGTTAAAGCAAAGTTATAATAACTTGCTGTTTCAAGTCCTTTTGTGTACTTACAAAATTGCACTTTGTAACTTTAAATGGTTAATAACTTTTAACTTTGTACTTTCTTTTGGTTTCTTATACCCCCTGGCATTGCTGGTATTTCAGGAGGTGCTTGTGGATATGGCAACTTGTATAGCCAAGGCTATGGGACTAACACTGCAGCTCTTAGCACTGCCTTGTTCAACAATGGCTTGAGCTGCGGTTCTTGCTATGAAATGAGGTGTGACAATGACCCCAAATGGTGCCTGCCTGGATCCATTACAGTCACTGCAACCAACTTCTGCCCCCCTAACTTTGCTTTGTCCAATGACAATGGTGGCTGGTGCAATCCTCCTCTCCAGCACTTTGACTTGGCTGAGCCTGCCTTCTTGCAAATTGCTCAATACCGTGCTGGAATTGTCCCCATTTCATTCAGAAGGTAATATTTAACAGTTAACACCTTTTACGATCAAAACTTATATTGTGCACTAAAATAATGATCGAGCAAGCTCATCTCAGTAACAAAATTTATGTTGGTCTAAACAGAGTCCCCTGTATGAAGAAAGGAGGAATCAGGTTTACAATCAATGGTCACTCTTACTTCAACTTGGTCCTGATCACAAACGTTGGTGGTGCTGGAGATGTCCATACAGTGTCAATCAAGGGTTCTAAAACAGGATGGCAATCAATGTCAAGGAACTGGGGTCAAAACTGGCAGAGCAACTCCATCCTCAACGGCCAAAGTCTGTCTTTCCAGGTCACCACCAGCGATGGCAGGACTGTGACCAGCTACAACGTGGCGCCAGCAAATTGGCAGTTTGGACAAACATTCGAGGGTGGTCAATTCTAGAGTTTCAGGGCAAGGGTCCTGCAATGAAAGTTTGTGTATGTAATAGCCATTGTTTATGGCTGTCTATTGCTGAGGTGGTTTATTCGCACCCGCTAGGCCTCTATATATTTTTACTTACTTGATCATCAAGATTGTGAGCTATAGTCTAAAGTAAACAGAGGATATTCCATTTGTTTGGCTTTTGTTTAATTCATAGCCATGTATGAATATCAAATTAAAGATTTCTTCACTTAATTCCAAAGTTTTCTTTTATAGTCTTTTATATTAATTTGCTTATGCATCCCAGAAAGTTTTAATTGGTCCAATGAAACTTCAACAAACTGCCTAAGCAAAGAAAGCCTGCAAATATAGTTTTAACTACTCAAAATTGCAGCAACTTCATTGCTTCACACACACTTGCAGATACTAAATTTACACTTGCTTGAGCTAATTAGTATGAACTCTGGTCTAGAGTAACCAAATGAGAAATCCCCTGTGGCTGGTTTTGGGAGAGGACTACAGAATGGTTGCTTAACCTTTGACTTTAGTAATAACAAGCCAAACATCTAACCCAACACATGTTATGACTGTTACTTCGGTGACATTGGGGCTCAGATTATGACTTTAGTGTTTCAGAAATTTCGGTTATTACACTTTTTCTTTTCTGGTTCAACTACAAGAGAGAAACACAACTTACCAGTATCAGTAACTTTTCTCATGCTGTCTTGTCTGACACCAAAAGTAAATTCGCCGACCGATTCAGTTGATCAAAACTAAAGAGGTGAACTCTTCTATTGTTTGTCAACAACAATAACATTTGAGCCGACAAGAGTTTACTTTCCTAGTAATCGGAGTGTTTCAACTTTCAAACATTAACTGAAGAAGAAAAGCCATTGTCGATGATTGCTCCGGACGAGTATGCTTCCCCTTCACTTCCATATGAAGAACAGTCTTCAATGTCACTGCCCCTTTCCTTCAACTCTTGAATCTTCTCCACAGCCTCTTTCGATTCCCCCCTCCTCTCTACATTCCATTCACAGAAGCACATCCCAATCTTCAACAACTTCAACATCTCACCTTCCTCTTCATGTCCTTGTTCAAAACCTCTCCAGTCCATTCTTCTCTCACAACTGAGTTCACCCATGTTGCCAAATCCGCATTGCCACCCTTACCAATAGATAGTTGCCTCGGAACTTACCAAGTTAGCAGTTCAAGAATCAGTATTTCAAGACAAGAAGGGCGAAGAAGCTGGATTCATCTTACTCAAGCTGATTATTGGCAAGATTAACCATAACCAGATCCTTCAGTTGAAAATCCGGTATTTGTCCTTCAAAACGATTCCCTTCATGAGTCAACTGCGACAAACTGTGCAATGCAGCGATTGATTTTGATGAACCTTCCGCAAAGAGTTCATGTCTGCAAAACCATATCCTCACGTTTCACCTGAGAAAAGATTGTATGACAAATCCAAGGCTTTCGAGGAAGTAAGTTTGTTTACGTCAGGCAATGCACCATCAAAGCCATTGTTCATAAAGCTTAAGGCATGCAGAAGCGGCAGTCCTGTTAGTGTGTCGATATCAATTACACCCATTAGACTCATATTCTCCAGCATCAATCCGAAAACGGAAAGCCTCTGCCATCGCTGCACCTGCAACGCAAACCTGTCCAATTCGGAAGGTCGCCAGTGCATGAACTTGGACCCGAGTCATTCCGATCTGCCAGTACAAAGTCGTAATTGGATAAAGAGTCCTTAAACCTGAGAAGGATTTCGGCCTGAATTTCACCCCATGATGATCCAGCAAATTAAGAACATGAACATGAATAGCAACAGAAACCAATAGCTTAAACACTTGTCGAAGGAAAGAGAAATTTAAACATGCTCTTTGTAGAAGGAAATACAAATACTTATCGTTTGTGCTTAAACACTTATTGCATGATTCTCTATACGTGTACCCAAACAAAAATATTACTAGACAACTATTTCTTTGTGATTGAAATGAGAATGTTAATTAACTTCCCCTTGTTAGGATCACGCAGATGCTCTGCGACACGAGTTGCAAACTTTGTGAATAAGCTGTCAATTATGGCGTCTCCAAAATGAAATGAAAGCATTTGTTCTAAAGCAGCTCTCCCATTATTTGAACACCTTTGCCCACTTTCCTGGTGCTTACTGACCGAGGCACTGTCCTTGCATTCAACAGGATCCCAATCCACTTCAAATACTTTTAATTTCCCAACACCGAATGATCCCTCCCTTTCAATTATCTCACATACTTCTCCTTTGTAAGGTGCATATAATGGAAGGTTGAAAGAATCGACATCTGCCTCTTTTACAACTCCCTGCAATAAGCAAATACACAAATCAACGAATCAGCCTATGCTAGATAAATCCAACATATAATTCGAACCACAGATCCACACATATAATCAAACTCTTTTTGATTATTACAAAAAAAATATTTAATAAATAAATTATATTCAAATTTATACTTTACAATATATTTCAACTCTATCAAAAAGTTGTTAGATATAACCAATCTTAGATACTGAGAACCCAAACGCAACGCCTAAACATTGCCGGGCCATGAGTCAAACAAACAGCCCAAGCGCTGCCCAGGCATGGTCGCATACTTGCAAAGTGTTAGACCCTAACTACTTGATCAGGCGTCCAGATCGTAAAGGTTCGACTGGGGGCGCTGTGACGAGTGCGGAGCGCGGGAAAGCTTTGCACGGGGCGCAACGGGACGCGCACCGAAACAGGCAAGACAGGCACTTGACTTGGGCGGATTGCCAAGCATGAAACGAAAACGCTAACGGACGATGATCGTAGTTTGCGGGTGGCAAGCTAGGCGAATCCTTAAAAATTGGGATAAGGATAAGGATAAATGCGGGTCATAAGCCGGGATAAGCGGAGAAGTCTTGGCAGACCGAATCACTGGAGATTATCACAGATATAAACTCTGAAAAGCATTGAGGTGGCGATCATCCGGAGAGTCCTTAGTTTAGTAGGAATTAATCCTATAGAGTTTCTGTTGTAATCAAACTCAATTGCCTACGTGAGGGGGATGTCCTCACTTGCCTATATAAACCCCAGGGGAGGGAGTAGAATATTCAATCATCATTCATTGAGAGAATCATTCAGGGAGAAAAAGAGTGATAGCTAAGAGCGGTTTTCTTGGCTAAGTTTGTAATCTTTTTATTGCGGATTAATAGAAAGACTCTTTTCCCTAAAGCTGGAGTATTCTTTGCTTTATTGGTATACTTTGTCGAGTTGTTTTCTTACTCGAGTGCTATATCGCTGCGTATTGACCCGGATTTGGGTTAGTGTGAAGATTGGCTGTACTAAGTTGCGGGAAACTTAGGCCATCACTGGGAAAAGTTCTATAGGAGAGAACGACCCCGTGACAATTTGGTATCAGAGCTGAGTTTTGGATCATGGCACACGAGTTGGCTGACAGAGTTGCTGTACTTGAAGCAATGGTGGGCGTACCGCAAGAGGAGGCGGGTACAATGGCTGAGCAAATTCAGGCCATGGCAGGCAGTGTCCAGGAGTTGACACAGCTGGCATTCGACATGCAGAAGGAGCATGTTAATCGCTACACCAACGTCATGCAACATGTTCGCGATCTATCGGATAAATTTGAGGTGCAATTGAATTCCCTGAAGGCTGACGTTTTACTGATGAAACGCGCAATGACTGCTACAGACCATGGGGAGGCGTCTAGTAGTAGTAGGGGAGGTGATAGTAGCGATCTTCAGAAGAAGATCAAGGTGCCTGAACCTAAGGAGTTCGCAGGAGTTCGCAATGCGAAGGAGCTTGAGAATTTTCTTTGGGATATGGAGCAGTACTTCAAAGCTGCCCGAATACCGGAGCAGGATCAGGTTACAATCACTAGCATGTACCTCTCGGGTGATGCTAAGCTATGGTGGCGAAGCAGACTGGCAGATGACGATAGTGCTGGTCGTCCGAGGATTGAAACATGGGACGCACTGAAGACGGAGTTACGAGATCAATTCCTTCCCTTGAACGCGGCATGGATCGCGAGAGAGGCACTCAAGAAATTGAAGCACACGGGTTCTGTGCGAGATTATATCAAGGAGTTTAGCTCTTTGATGTTGGACGTCAAGAATATGTCAGAGGAGGATAAGTTGTTTAACTTTTTCTCAGGACTTCAGCCATGGGCTCAGGCTGAGTTACGTAGGCAGAACGTGAAGGATCTGCCACAGGCAATTGCGGCTGCAGACAGTTTGGCGGATTACAAACTGGGTTCTTCTTTGAACATTGGGGAAAGGAAGAAGAACCATCCTGATGGAAATAGGGGGAAAGGCAAGAAGGACTGGAAGAAGCACCAGAGAAACAAGGAGAAGGCTGAGTCTTCCAAGCCGAGGGGATCGGATCCACCCCAAAGCAAAGGAGATTGGAGTTGTTTCTTGTGTAATGGGAATCACAAGGCCCGAGATTGCCCTAGACGGACCAAGTTGGCTGCCCTCATGAGTAAGGAGTATCCGGATGACGAATGTCCAAGAGTTACCCCGATGCAGTTGCTCAACGCTATTCGGACCGAGCAACAAGCTCCTAGTACTTCAAAGCTGCCCGAATACCGGAGCAGGATCAGGTTACAATCACTAGCATGTACCTCTCGGGTGATGCTAAGCTATGGTGGCGAAGCAGACTGGCAGATGACGATAGTGCTGGTCGTCCGAGGATTGAAACATGGGACGCACTGAAAAAGGAGTTACGAGATCAATTCCTTCCCTTGAACGCGGCATGGGTCGCGAGAGAGGCACTCAAGAAATTGAAGCACACGGGTTCTGTGCGAGATTATGTCAAGGAGTTTAGCTCTTTGATGTTGGACGTCAAGAATATGTCAGAGGAGGATAAGTTGTTTAACTTTTTCTCAGGACTTCAGCCATGGGCTCAGGCTGAGTTACGTAGGCAGAACGTGAAGGATCTGCCACAGGCAATTGCGGTTGCAGACAGTTTGGCGGATTACAAACTGGGTTCTTCTTTGAACATTGGGGAAAGGAAGAAGAACCATCCTGATGGAAATAGGGGGAAAGGCAAGAAGGACTGGAAGAAGCACCAGAGAAACAAGGAGAAGGCTGAGTCTTCCAAGCCGAGGGGACCGGATCCACCCCAAAGCAAAGGAGATTGGAGTTGTTTCTTGTGTAATGGGAATCACAAGGCCCGAGATTGCCCTAGACGGACCAAGTTGGCTGCCCTCATGAGTAAGGAGGATCCGGATGACGAATGTCCAAGAGTTGCCCCGATGCAGTTGCTCAACGCTATTCAGACCGAGCAACAAGCTCCTCATAAGGGACTAATGTATGTCAAAGCTGAGGTGAATGGGAGATCGATTCGAGCGATGCTTGATACAGGAGCAACCAACAACTTCGTTTCATTGAACGCAGTTGAGCATCTTGGCCTGAAAGTCACAAGGAGTAACAATCAGGTGAAAGCAGTAAATTCTAAAGCCCAAGGTATCCAAGGAACGGCTACCGCATCGGTGAAGATAGGGACTTGGCAACAGGATTGTAAGTTCTTGGCTTTACCTATAGATGATTTTGATGTGATCATGGGCATTGAATTCTTTGTGCAAGCAAAGGCATTTGCTATTCCACATTTGGGTGGATTGATGATATCTGACGAGACGTGTCCAAACTTTGTCCCTGCGGAGAGAGGACAAGGTACTGGGAAGCCGTTGCTGCAGTCGGCTTCACAAGTAAATACTGGGTTGAAGAAGGGGGAGACAACCATACTTGCTGCCCTGGTTGAGGTGAAACCAGACACGGTTGTCGAGGTACCAGATGAAGTAGCAGCGGTGCTGAACGATTACAAAGATGTAATGCCCCTAGAATTACCCAAGGCGCTACCACCTAAGCGCGCCATTGATCATAAGATCGAGTTGGAACCAGGAACTAGACCACCTGCACGAGCACCCTACAGGATGAGTCCTTTGGAGCTAGCCGAGTTAAGGAAACAACTTGGTGAGTTGTTGGATGCGGGATATATCCAACCATCGAAGGCACCATATGGAGCCCCAGTTTTATTCCGGAGGAAGCAGGATGGCACACTGAGGATGTGTGTGGATTACCGAGCCCTGAACAAGGTAACGATCAAGAATAAGTATCCAGTTCCAAATGTCGCTGATCTGTTCGACCGGTTGTCGAAGGCGGCATATTTTACCAAGTTAGACTTGAGATCAGGATATTGGCAAGTACGGATTGCCGAAGGAGATGAAGCTAAGACAGCTTGTGTGACGAGGTATGGCTCTTTTGAATTTTTAGTTATGCCTTTTGGTTTAACTAATGCACCTGCGACATTTTGCAACTTGATGAATGATGTCCTTTATAAGTATCTGGATCACTTTGTGGTGGTATACCTAGACGATATTGTGGTGTATAGCCAGACGCTTGCAGAACATGTGGAGCACCTCAGGGTGGTGTTTGAGACCTTGAGAAAGCACTCTCTCTATGTGAAAAAGGAGAAGTGTGAGTTTTGCCAGCAAGAGATTATGTTCCTAGGTCACAAAGTTAGCAGTGGGAGAATACGGATGGATGAGAGAAAGATCCAAGCCATTGTTGAATGGCAAGCCCCTGCAAAGGTCCCGGAGTTGCGGTCTTTCTTAGGACTAGCCAACTATTACAGACGGTTCATCAAGGGATATAGCAAGATGGTAAGTCCTTTAACTGATCTTTTGAAAAAGGACAAGAAGTGGGTGTGGTCTGATGAATGTGAGCGGGCTTTTCGAGAGATCAAGGAGGCAGTGACATCCGAGCCAGTGTTGAGACTGCCAGATTTTAAGCTACCATTTGAAGTTCACACGGATGCCTCAGACCGAGCCATTGGAGGGGTGTTGGTCCAAGAAGGACACCCCATTGCTTATGAAAGTCGCAAGCTGAAGGATGCGGAAATGCGATATTCAGCTCATGAGAAGGAGATGACGGCGGTTGTGCATTGTTTGGAGGTGTGGAAGCATTATCTGTTGGGAACGAAATTTGTGGTGGTGACAGACAATGTGGCTAACACTTATTTCAAGACACAGAAGAAGCTGAGCCCAAAGCAGGCACGGTGGCAAGAATTCCTTGCAGAGTTCGATTTCACCTGGGTACATAGACCAGGAAGGGAGAACCAGGTGGCGGACGCGCTGAGTCGTAAGATAGTCCAGTCTTATGTTGCTTCATTATCCGCTATTGAGACTAACCTGATTGACAGGATAAGGCAGCAGGCATCAGTAGATAAGACTTATGAACAGCTCAGGGAGAACGTAAAGTTGGGCAAAGTTCGTAGGTATTGGCTTGAGGGGGATTTGCTGTATGCCAAAGGCAATCGACTCTATGTTCCATCTGACGGGGGACTAAGGAAAGAGTTGCTGAAAGAAACCCACGACCCTCAGTGGACAGGACATCCTGGAGTGGAGAGGATGTTGGCATTGTTGTCAAGGACATATTATTGGCCGAAGATGGAGGAAGACATCGAACTATATGTCCATACATGCCACATATGCCAGATTGATAAAACCGAACGGAAGAAGCAAACGGATTTGCTTCAACCACTGCCTATCCCTGAGAGGATATGGGAATCAGTTTCTATAGATTTCATTACGAGATTTTCGGAGATAAACAAGATGAAATCTATAATGGTGGTGGTAGATCGTTTTTCTAAGTATGCTGTGTTCATAGCAGCCCCACAAGCTGCAGAGTTGTTTTTGAATCATGTGGTGAAGATCTTTGGATTGCCCAAGGATATAGTGAGCGATCGGGATACTCGGTTTACTGGGAGATTCTGGACGTACTTGTTCAAGTTGATAGGTTCAGAATTAAAATTTTCAACGGCTAATCATCAGCAGACAGATGGCCAGACGGAGCGGATTAATGCATTGTTGGAAGAGTATTTGAGGCACTATGTGACCGCAAGCCAAAAGAATTGGGTGAGTCTGCTCGATTCTGCACAGTTTTGCTATAATATGCATAGATCATCTTCCACAGGTATGAGTCCAGCGGAGTTAGTATTTGGACATCAACCTACTACACCTTTGGAGATAGCAAAAACTAAGTCCCAAGGGGAATGCCCAGCGGCATACAGATTTGTGCGAGACCGTCAGGAGTTGATGGAACAGGCTAGGGAGAGCTTGGAGAAGGCACAAAGGAGGATGGTGAAATATGCGGATCAGCATAGGCGGGCACTGGAATTTGAGGTGGGTGACAAGGTGTTGCTCAAACTAACGCCTCAGATATGGAGACAAGTCACAGACAAGCGGTATCACAAAGGTCTAGTGCAAAGATACGATGGCCCTTTTGAAGTTATAAAGCGGGTAGGCGTGGTGGCTTATCAGCTGAAACTGCCAGAAAGGATGAAGTTGCATCCTACTTTTCACATGAGCTTTTTGAAGCCTTACCACGAAGATGTTGATCCGAGGAGACAACAGGTAAGGAAAGCTCCACCTACTGTGAGAAGCCATTTCGAGAAGAAGGTGACAAAGATATTTGACCGCAAGGTTGAGGGAACTAGTAGGAAGAATCGGAGAACCTACTACTTGGTGCAGTGGGAAGGTGGAGATGAGGCAGACGCTACTTGGGAGAAAGACACTTCTTTGTGGCAATTCGAGGATGAGATCAAGGCGTATTTGGAGCTCATTCCGATGAGGGCATCGGCTTCCTCCGACGGGGGGAGGGTTGTTAGACCCTAACTACTTGATCAGGCGCCCAGATCGCAAAGGTTCGACTGGGGGCGCTGTGACGAGTGCGGAGCACGGGAAAACTTTGCACGGGGCGCAACGGGACTCGCACCGAAACAGGCAAGACAGGCACTTGGCTTGGGCGGATTGCCAAGCATGAAACAAAAACGCTAACGGACGATGATCGTAGTTTGCGGGTGGCAAGCTAGGCGAATCCTTAAAAATCGGGATAAGGATAAGGATAAATGCGGGTCATAAGTCGGGATAAGCGGAGAAGTCTTGGCAGACCGAATCACTGGAGATTGTCACAGATATAAACTCTGAAAAGCATTGAGGTGGCGATCATCCGGAGAGTCCTTAGTTGAGTAGGAATTAATCCTATAGAGTTTCTGTTGTAATCAAACTCAATTGCCTACGTGAGGGGGATGTCCTCACTTGCCTATATAAACCCCAGGGGAGGGAGTAGAATATTCAATCATCATTCATTGAGAGAATCATTCAGGGAGAAAAAGAGTGATAGTTAAGAGCGGTCTTCTTGGCTAAGTTTGTAATCTTTTTATTGCGGATTAATAGAAAGACTCTTTTCCCTAAAGCTTGAGTGTTCTTTGCTTTATTGGTATACTTTGTCGAGTCGTTTTCTTACTCGAGTGTTATATCGCTGCGTATTGACCCGGATTTGGGTTAGTGTGAAGATTGGCTGTACTAAGTTGCGGAAAACTTAGGCAATCACTGGGAAAAGTTCTATAGGAGAGAACGACCCCGTGACACAAAGCCAGTAGTGACATGACATCCGACAAAGCTACACCAGACTGACAGCCACCTGAGCCAAGTTGGTTCCTGACAACCACACGAGCCATTTGACTGACAAATGGAGTCCCGTGAAAAAGGACAAGAACGTTGATAACAAGTCACCACGCAATCAGTTAACATATAAAGGCAAAAACCCAAGACAGAAGGATCATATGAATAATTCTTCTATTAGGGGCACAACCCTCCCATTCTCTCTTCTTGTGTATCTCTCTTTCTCCTCTTCTCCCTTTCAAATCTCTTACTAACTTGAACGTTGGAGTAAACGTTAAAGTCACAATCCCAATGCCTTTCTTAACTATTCTTGTTTTGTAGGATAGTCGCAGCGGCCTAAGGCGACTAGGACCTCAAACACCTTGATCTCTCTATTGTTGAAGATCTCTCAACAAAGATTTTAAGAGTTCTTTGTTTTAATAAGCTTATGCCTCATGTTTTTCATTCTTCTAGTAATAAAATATACAAAGAATTTGGATTAATGAGTTGTATTAGCATCGTCAAAATGAATTGATTTAGTTTAGTTCGATCCAATTTTAAAATGTTAGATTTAAATCTATTAAGAACCGAATTTAAATTAATTGAGTTTAAATTTTTTTTCAATAAATGAATTATAAGAGTAAAGTTCAATCTCTTATTAGATGAGCCAAATCGAACAAGTTCAATGAACTTTGATCCATTCTGATGGTGCTAATATTGCATGAATGGGTGAAAGAAAAATAAAATTACCTCTGCAAACAGGTCAAGAAGAGATTTTGCTAGCAATTCAATCCAACAATCTTCACTCCAGGAATTTGGATTGTTTCTACACAGAAAGCTAAGAACCATTCGTCCTCCAGGTATTAATTCTTGCGAGCGTGAGCTTAGAAACAATGAGAAATCCTTTTGAAATTGATCTGCATAGGCTTTAAATACATTGGGAGGACTTGATTTTGCTATGCATATGTTTCCCTTGTTAGCATTCTTAAGTTCCGGTGGAACCTAAACCATTTGCCCATATTCAAACACACCAAACGGGTTACTATGCTTTAATAAGACGAACTCAAAACAATTGAAAACCTGTAAAAGTTACTAACCTTTGAAAGCCAATGAAGACTGTTAGAAGAATGTATAAAGTGAAGGCTTCGGCTTGGAAAGAGTCTGCCATAGAAAGAACCTGGCACTCCCACTATGAAACAAGGATGATCCGCCTGCATGTCTCCCTTCTCCTTCATAAGCTTTTCACAGAAACTTGGGACTGACCGAAAAACGGCATTGAAATCATTTCCTGGGAGATCGTTCAGAAACACTCGAACTTCAGGCAACTTTACTTGTGCTTGTTGGCAAACCCCACGGATGGAATCAATGACTTGAGATATAATCAGGAAGGTGTTGGGACCTGAAGAGCAACCCAAGTCTGCCATCTCAAACTTGCCTGTTGGGAGAATATTTTTGCTGAACATCTCTTTGATTGCGTCGTTTAAGGTAGGCATCACCTTTGAGATTATTGTTTTCTTAGATATTAACAAAGAAAATCTAGTCAGTAGTCAAGTTAATTTAAATACTCGAGAATTGAGATAATTTAAACAAATTAATGATAGTAAATGCATGCATGTTAAGGTAGAGACTTGGAGCAGAGAATTGCTGGCATAGCTAATTTCTTTATCTCCTGGATTCATGCAACGAACGCTATTTGATGTAAACATGTTTTCCATTTTCTGGAGTCTGCTCAAGATGAATCTCAGTCCGAGAGTCTTACTACCATATATCTCAGAAACACAGATTTTTACCCAAATTAAACGAAACAAACTTGTTTATGAAAGAAAAATATGCAGGAGGATTCATGGATGGGGACATGGATGGAGTAGTGAACTAGTGGGAGCAGCTAGCTTTGTCGCCCATTATTATTTTATTTTATTTTTTCCTCTTTAATTACCTTAGTTTTTACCATATTATTCATTTTATTGCCTGTTATTAGTATGTCGAGAAATTTAAACACTATCCAATTTAACCGTAAATCCCAATTCATAGAATATCATGTGTCATTTATCATTTTTTTAATGATTATTTCACAATTATAATATATTTGGTCTTCTTCTTCTTTTTTTTTTTTTTTTAATTTATTGTAATAAAAAAGGTTATTTTCAATATGCTTTCCTCGCTTTTTCAGGAACTTTTGATAGATTGGGTTGGGTTAGGTTAGGTGGGCCAAAAATAGGGAGATTGATTTAATTAATTTTGAATTGGATTGGTTAGACCGTAGGTGTGCCGAAAATAAAATAAAATAAAATAAAATAAAATAAAAAGGTTGATTTAACTAATTATGATAATTTTATGATATGATATGAATTATTAATATGATTAGAAACGAAAGATGTAAATTAAAAAATTAAATTTTTGATAAAAATTATAAAAATACTTTCTTATTTGAAGTGTAAAACGATGGTTTTATATTTTATATTATTTAATGAAAAAATATCAGATACCACTATGAATTTTCAATCAATATCAATCTTACACGTAGAAAACCAAATTTCCATCACCATATACCTGTTTTAGATTTTTAACCTCAGACAAATTATCTTCCTAATACTAATACTTGAATACAAATGATAAGCAGTTCCGTCGTCTCAAGAGGAACCAGGTTCTTAGCATTTCGAGTTTTCCCCACATTAACAATTGCTTCAACTTGTTCCAGTACTACGATTGTCAGTGTTTCCTCGTGTCCGAAACCCAATTCCTACAAATTCTTCACCATAAATCATACTACTTTCCAGAACATCTTCAAACACTCTCTAACTTCGTCATCAGCTTCTGGGGTTATTGGGTTTTCAAAAATGGCATCAGCAACTGGGGCAGAAGATGGTCATTTCAAGCTGTCTGAAACTAGTAAGCTTATAATCAAGAAAGGTGACATTACTCAGTGGTTTGTCGATGGCTCCTCCGATGCTATTGTCAGTGTTTCTCTTCCCTTTTTCTTTTTTTTTTTCTTTTATGTTTATTTCTTTTTGTATAAGCATAATATTTTCTGGGTTTTTTTTTTCTTCGTATGGTATTTGTTGATGATTTACTTCTTGATTTTATATCCTATTTGAACCATATTTCTTTATGGAATTGGGGAGCCAAAATTTCTATTCAAGTAGGACAATTAATGTTCTAGGGAAATGGAATCAATGTTGAATTTGACCTTTCAAAATGGAGGGATTTCCTGCAGTCCTAAACATTTTCTTGTTCAATCTGTGCCAACGATTATTTTTCCTTCAAGGGTTTGTTGTGGACATACTTCGATTTTGAATAATAGAATTGAGCACAATGATACTGGTGATGATAATCTTTTGCAGGTCAATCCAGCAAATCAGAGAATGCTTGGAGGTGGTGGCGCAGATGGAGGTATTCTTGCTCATGAAATTTTCTTTTCATCATTTTGAACTTTATTAATGTGACAAAAGAATGAACTGGTATTGACCATTGATGCATTTTACTAGCCATACACAGGGCTGCTGGTCCTGAACTTCGAGAAGCATGCTATAAGGTCCCAGAAGTTCAACCTGATGTTCGCTGTCCCATTGGAGAAGCAAGGATTACCCCGTAAGTCCTTCCAAATTACATTCTTTATACTGGTATTTCATTCAAATGTTGCACGTAATTAGCACCTGACTGTTCAAATTATGCAGAGGATTTAAACTGCCTGCATCTCATGTCATTCACACTGTTGGACCGATTTATGATTCTGACAAGGACCCTCAAGCTTCCCTGAGTAATGCATACATGTAAGCTATGGTGCTCCTTACCACACAACTTGTGTTAGTAGTATTGTACACGTGGCATGCCACGTGACAGCCAACTAAGTTATCCACGTCAGCTTCCACAGATATTCAAATGGCAATTAATGTTATTCAACAGATCTAAACTTGATTGCATGATTTTGAAAGGTTGAAGGTTTATTTGCAGTAAAATAAAAGTTTATAAACTGATATTCATGCAATAAAACGTTGAAGGCTTATATCCATTTTGTACAAAAGGTTGATGGTACATTTGGTTATTAAGCCTTCTGATGATGACCCCAAGGCCTCCTTGACAAGTGCATACAAGTAGGCTATGTGATATGTTTCTCCACATCATCCATATAATCATGTTCTAATCTGTTCATCATTCTAAATAATAAGAACTCTTCTCTTCCCAAAATTGGTTGCAGGAACTGCTTGAAGGTGGCTAAAGAGAACAATATCAAATACATTGCTTTTACTGCCATATCTTGTGGTGTATATGGGTAACAAAAATCTTAGTCTATACTGATTTCCTTGCAAGCAATATTCTTGTTAGAAGTAAACGAGCACTTGATTCTTTGATATGGCTGAATTGATTCTCTTTTTTTCTTTCCATGATGATAAGTTTATCAAAGAATGCTATTTTGGTATTGGTGATGTGGATAACTTGTGTATCTTTCTGGCCTCCAAAAAGAGCATGAACTTATAGCAGAAATATTTTAATCTATTACTCACATGTTCATGTATGGGATTATGATCTTCTCTTCTGCAAAATTCTAGTTTCGTCTCAATAATGAAACCTTACCATGGCTATGGATTTTGAATTTTTATTGTTTGTTGAAAAAGTCTGAGCAGCTGGTATATGATTGTTTTTTCTTTTTTTTTTTTTCCTTTCTGAAAAATTTCCAGATATCCTTTTGAAGAAGCTGCTACAGTCGCTATATCCACTGTCAAAGAATTTGCAGGTGACATCAAAGAGGTAATGTTTGTTGTTGTTCGGCTTCATAATCTTGCAGTCCGAGATTGTTGATTGATTCTCCATGTCACTTGTTCAAATCTCATTTTACGCTATTTTATTTTTTTTCTTTTGTTTTAGGGTATGATTAGCTCAAATAAACATGTTAGGCTGATTTTAAACTTTGAAGGCTTTTTCATGATCTGTAATTGTCAAGATGATATATGAACTACTGATTGGCTAACTATCTTAGTTCAAAGATCAATATTAACATAACCCTACCCAACAATCTTCCCTTCTTACTGTCTAATGTTGTCGTGTGGTGCAAATACCAGGACAACTCTTTTTGGTTCTTGGTTCAAATATTACTATCTGCTTAATGCTTTGTTATGTTGTAGTTCATGCCAGATTCTTCTTAGTTGTTTATTTAGATCCACTGTTACCCGATTTTAAGGGATTGGATAAATTCAATGTATGCATCACTGCTTTGTTGGTAATGTCTCATTAGAAATTTGTCGGCGTTGACTTTAATTTCAGTAATTTGCAGGTGCACTTTGTACTGTTCTCGGATGAAGTCTATAGTGTTTGGTTGAACAAAGCAAAGGAACTGCTCCAGGCTTAGTGCATGGTACCAGCTAGAACTAAGTTTGCCTTTCCTTGATCCTTGGGGTGCATAGCTTTAGATGTATGTGTGTGTATATGCCTCCATTGACTTGGAGGCATGCATGCAACTATGAGAGAATCGCTTTTGATTGGTTTGTGGGGGTCCTTCTGGACCGGAACTTTAGATGAACTGAAGGCATCTACGCTGCTCTGCAGACGGAAAAAATGTTGATTCTGGTTTTACCGGTTTTATGGTATTAATGGTTGTTATAAATGCATGGAGCTTCACTAAGCAACCAGAGGAGACTTGAGGAGGCAAAGTGGCAAAACCACAAGGATTCGCAATCATTATGACAATTATGGTACATCCAAAACCATCTAAGGAAACTGAAAGATATAAAACAAGCAACCAAAGCTTATGACCTTCCAAATTTATTAGTAAAAATAGATCCCAAAATAAACCAATATGCCATGCTCTTCTGAGGGAATACATCAAGTTGCTGTTTCAATACCTCAGCATTTAATGATACATCAGCTCAACTCCCCCACATTAACCAAGTTCACATGGCCAAGAAATGTAGGAGCTCCACACAGACCACAATGGCTCTTCAAAAATCAATAACACAAAATAAGTCTTGCAAAAACTTGGAATAGCAGAACTGTAGAAATGCCCCTGGACCTTCTTTTTCTTTCCCGTCTAATGTCGTAGAAGCATTTAGCAGACAGTTGCAACCCGTTAGAAGTTGAAGCATGCAGATAATATAACACATTACAGAAATCTGCTTTCTTTAAACATCAGTGAGTTGGTATTAATCTCTGAAACTCCAAGAGTACAGGATGTTCAGCTATAACCTCTTTGTAAACAGTGTTACTTAGAGGCCTTTATCTTTGGATAAACTCCGAGGAATTCTGTTAGTCACACTCTCATCTACTATCTTATAGTGGTGGGAAAATTTTCGGTGGATCACTCCAAAGCATTTGTCCACATGCTTTTCATATTTACCGTAGAAGGCAGGAACAATAAGGGATAAGATGGTTCCTGCAATCAGCAATGACAAATACATTATACGGAAATGAGTACATCACTTAAGATTCCTTACACATATGATATGAGAAAGTTCATTGACAAAATGCCTCCCATTTCGCAATTGATTAGCAAAAACAAGCCCAGATATGCAAAAGATCCCCTGAGGTCAAGCAAGCTAGAAAGTTTGTGAGAGGAGCTCGATATCAACTTTTTGAATTTTTAACAACTCGAAATAAACCAAAAGAGGTTGTGATTAAACAACAAAGCTAAACTTAGTTGCATTTAATGTTATTTCAGTCAAACCAAAATATATGGTAATTATATCCATGAATCAAAAGGAATATTAAAGTGCACTCAGTTGACAGATGAACTTACCAATATAGGCAAGTGTGAAGAATGAGCAATAGCTACCAATGGCAGACAAGAGCCATAGACAAATCACAACCTGCCAAATGAACTAAAAGTTAGAGAACTTTATCAAGCATCAACCTTCCCCATCCCCTTCCCAGTAAATAAATAAATAATGACAGAACTAAAAAGTTTGAAAATTTCAGTGAGATTGCGAAAATTGGGTAAAAACCAGGAAATCATACAAACATCATGAAGTTTCATATGGTATGGAGAAAATAGAAACCTAACACAAACTAATGATGCAAAATCTGGGATATGAACAGGATTGGCTAGAATGAACAGAAGAATGCTTGCTGGAGGAGCATTTTGTGAAGCAGCACAGATCACTTGGTTGCAATACAACTGATCTAAAGATCTAAACTGACCTTGAAAAAAAGTCGAAAATCTTTGCCAAGAGTTATATCATGAGCCATAAGAAGCACATTATTGATTTTGACACGAAATGATGCTGCAGCATCATTAACCATTTCCTCAGACAATACAAGTTCTGGTAATGTTTGTAGTTGTCTGCATAAATAATAAATAGAATCATTGTCAAAAACAACTTCAGTACTAAAAAGAAATCAACATGCATAGAGGCAATCTTAGTCATACCTGTTTCTATAAGCAGCATAGTTGGCATGGACAAACAGCAATACAATTATTATCAGCAACACATCTGAACAAACGGATAAGAATGGTAATCCAGACCGCTCAAATATGAGCCAAGCAACAGTAGCAACAACAATGACACCAAAGGAAACACGCCATTGCTTCCACAAGAGTATATCAGCCGCTAGGAGCATGAGAAGCACAATTAGTTAATTTATCACACAAAACAAATAAACTAGTATTATAAGGCTGACAAACTAATGAACCAGAGGGACAAGGTAATCTTACAGCAATGATATACCACACAAACTTTCACCTAAAAGAACAGAAAAAATATTCAGATCTGAAAGAAAAGAACATCAACATCTCTCTTTCCAGAAGCAGAAAACTCAAAACCTGTACCTCAGATTGTGAGTGTTGCTTATAATTTGCATGACATTTCATTCCAAATTCCACAGGGGCACTAACCAAATTCTTTTGCCAAAATATTTAGTTTTCAACAAATATCAAAGTACCCCAAGAATCACCTATTTGGTAAAGAAATTAAGTTGATTTCGCTGAAAACAAGAACAAACAAGAGAGAAAAGAAATGGAAAAGAAAATAAAAGATGGGTCTTTTTTGTCTCAATTTTTTACCTTTACCACCACCCAAAAACTGGTGAACTGAACCTTGACGACCAAACAAACGGTAACCATCGGGGGAATTTCTTGAAGAAGTGGAAGGTATTGTCTGATTTCTTGTCTCTTCCCCATCAGTGTTACTAGAATTCTCCATTAATTGCAATCAAAGCACTTTTTTCCTGTTTTTAACTTGTACCCAGAAATGAAAAACTCACAAATTTCGAATCTTGCACCAAGTTTTCTCTCTTCGGAGCGAAATTGCAGGGTCCCAGATCTGTGACAGAATTGAAGAACAAAGGGGAAGAAAAAAAAACCGTTCTTTCAATTTATTTTGTTCGGGAAGAAAGTTTGTTTTTGTGTTCTCTATATATATAGATGGGACGACAGGGTGACGTCACCAAATATTCGTCAAAATATTTTTTTCAGTATTTGTTTTCTATTTTTATTTGAATTCTTTTTATGGTGAAAAGGCCAAAAGGGAAACAATTTATTTGAATTTTTTATTATAATATATGAAAATTGTCGTAATTGTTTTTCCTTTATTAGGATGATCTTAAATTTCGTAAAACTTTTTATAGAATATGTTTTGAAAATGCAAGAGTTGCTGTTTGAAAATTGAGAACCATTTATCTCAAATGACATATTAATCATTGCGAAGACTGATTTTTTTTTTTCGTGGGAGCTTCAAAGACTGATTTCTTGTTTTCTTTTGCATTCTTGTTTGTCGCTGTGTTAGGAATTACAACAGTTTTTCTTTTTGTCTTTGCTTTTTCATCCAAGGACCAAAATGCTGCTATTCTTCTTAGTTACTATTAGCTTCCCCCATCCTCAATTCTCAGTCTCAGTTGAAATGTATGGTATTTCACCAAGTTTTCCGAGTTTCGAGGAGGAAATCTTTGAAAGAACTACTAATTACTGAAGAGATTATCTGTTCATCAATATTGCAATTTTTATGTTTGATGTAACCACTTGTGCTTCTTAATGATATGTCCAGGTTTTGGGTTTTGTTGGACTTAATTTCCTATGATTAAAGGTTTGTTTTTCTTTTCATATCAACCTGAACTGATGCATCCGGCTTTGGACAGACAATTCCATAGATATCGGCTTTGGACAAACCCATATTATTCTGGCATTCTGTGTGGTAGGAATCCTTCACTGTTTCAGGGGGCCATGTGTTTCAGGTCTTCTTTGGGAATACGTATCTTGTTGTCTGTTGTCTCTTGCGAGCCATCTGATGAGCTACATGATACTTTGAGCCGGGTAACTGCTTTAGAGATTGTAATTGCAATGGCCCTGAATTCTTATATCACATTTCATCATATTCATAATGAAGGCTTAGCATCATGTCCAACAGGTAATGCTGCATTGCATGTTTCTCTATCACCATTTGCAACTTTTCAGAAGAACTTACATAAGGTTGCTCTTTTCTGAATTGTTATCAGAAAATGAAGGTGAACCCCCGGCCTCAACTGAGAGTTCAAACTCGATGTGCAGCACTGTGAAACACAGATTGCCTGCATGAAGGCTTCCCAAACTCTATTGAACAGGAAGCTGAAGATGAGCAGATGGAATATTACTAGAGGCAAGGAAGCAGTTGTTGACATTAAGACTCTTGGCATCTTGTCTCTCCGAGTTATGCAGGTGCAACCTTCTCTATTGTTTGATGGGTTAGTTTCACATTGCACAATTAGGTTTGTCAAGCTTAATGAAAACTTATATATGTTTCTGTTTATAGCAGAGAAGTTTAATATTAGACTCATTTACTTTTTCCAATCATTGCCATAACATGAAGGCTGCTCTAAACAAAACAATGTTTAATTCTAAGAAAAGGAATCAAAATCGATAAACCCAGTAAAAAAGTACATGAAGATCTTTTACTAGTATAAATAACTAGGACTGGATCATCTCATGTTACAAAGGGTTGTGGCTGTGAACTATATAAAACTAGACTCAACTTAGAAGATTGGCTTCTAAATCATTTTTGTGGTCTTCTGTGGATTGAGTCAGCTCCTTAGCCCTCTTAGCTTGGTGCTTCCAATCAGTGAAAACTAGAGTGCAAATCATCATACACATACATGTAGCTTGTGCTGCAGCAAGCCCAAGCCACAACCCAAGAAAACCCATCTTTAATTCGAAAGCTACATAAGCGGCAACAGACAAACCAACAAGGTAGAAAGAACAGAAATTTATACAAGCACCCGCATTAGGCCTAGCAGAACCTATCAGGATTCCACATGCTGCTGTCTGAGGACAGTTCCCAAGCTCACAAAGGCCTAATATAGGTAGGACAACTGATGTTAATGCAACAACCTGAGGCTCGTATGTATACAACTTTCCCCACACATCCTTTACTGCAATTGTGAAAGTGAAAGATAGTAGTCCACATACCATTGCTATAATAAGTCCTATAATGGTTGTCTGGCGAGCCTGTGCAGGTGCTTCAGCTCCTAACTCTTGCCCCACACGCATCGATAAACTTAAGCTTAGAGAATGAGGAAAAACATATAAAAGTCCTGTTGCTTGCATGAGAATTCCCATTGCAGCCACACTTGTCTCTGGATTATTAATTAAGCCACAAAGCAGCACCATAATCTCATACCACCACCACTCTAAACATACAGAAAATACACTTGGGATCATGAGTGACACCAGTGAGTACCAATCTCGATAGCATTTTGTTAATTCTTTACTGTCCCAAGGTTTTATTGCGTTTTCTGTAAAGAAGAGATATACTAGCAAAGCTAAATTTAAGTTTAATGTGTTGCAAGCAGAGGCCAGGGCTACTCCTCTAACCCCCAAATCCAAATATATTGCAAGGAAGTACGTGATTGGAAGGTGGAGGATCATGGCCCAAGTTGCACAAAGAGTGAAGGGTAGGTTTAGATTTTGGGCTCTTAAGAAAATTCTTAAAGGATTGAGGAGAGCTTGGGCAAGCAATTCAGGGATAGAGTATGTGAGAAATACCTTTGCCACTGATGTCATGGTCTTATCCTGACCAATTGACAGAAGGATGGGCTCCATGTTCAGCCATAATAAGATGATTGGTATGGCTCCAAGCAATAGGAGGCAGAGGGCCTGTTTAAAAGTTTGTGTAAGAACTGTCCATTTTTTGGCTCCAAAAGCTTGGGAACAAATGGGTTCCATCCCCGTCGCCATACCCTTCATTACAGAGTAGCCTGTGATGTTTGCAAATCCCATTGCTAGTGAGCCTCCAGCTAATTCAATGTTCCCAAGATGTCCCAAAAAGAACATGGATATTAAGGACTTGGAGTAGAAAATCAGGCCAGAAATTACTAAGGGGAATGTGCTTTTCCCCAATGATGTCAGCTCCTCCATCACCTGTGAAATGTACTTGAGATATTAGGCAACTTAAAATCATATACCACTAGCAAGAATGTACTTTATAAACGAAGCTGGAATATATAATGGCTTGCTTGACATAGTGGAAACTAGATTTACCATAAATTATGAAGAAGAAAAGAAACAGCCTTTCAAGCAAATTGAGCGTAGTTTTCGTTGTCTTTTCAGAACTAGGAAAAATTTTGTTCAAGGCTCTTGCTTTGGTTCAGGATATATTCTTATAGACTTTGTCCCTGAACAACAGTGAACACTGTGTACAAGGATGACTAACAGTATGCTTAGATGACTTGTTCTCTATCTTGAAGCAGCCATAACTTGCAAGTATCATTCAAATGAATATCTGGACAAATTTGCTTATAACTACTACGTTAAAAGGGCAGTATCCTCTTTGCAGCCAAAGTGTAGTTCTGAAACCTTCTAAAAAGCAATTTCCGTCATAAATGAAATACCATTTCCCTCTTTGCAAGTTTTGGAAGGTTTTGAGAGAATACCGAAGCATTCGCTGTGTTTTAATGGAGTATCTAGATTAGGAAGAGTATTGAAGGCTGAAAATATGCACCACCTTTATTTGTCAAATGAGTAACGAAAACGCAGTCACAACTATTATTTGCATTCTCTTAAATTTCTTTCCTAATTTAATGTATACTCTTCTTTAATGCTTTTATAGTATTCAGTCGTATCACTACCATCTGTTAGTTAAAGTTAAAACTCTAGCCTCTAATGGAAAATGGCCTGCCAAGGAGTAAAAAAATCTCAACAAGTTTCATTTTAGCTTCAAAACTGAAATAGGCATTTCAGTTCTTCGGTTACTGGATTACACTGTAGATTGTGGAAACTCAGGCACAACATCATTTTGACATATAATTGAGAAGATTAATTTTGTAATAAGCACAAAATCAAATGCTTATATATGTCGACAAGCTTGTACTAATTTTTATATTGACATTCTTTGCATCATAGCTTTTTCTTTTTCTCTTTTGGTGCTAAACAAGGTGAACAACAGATCAACAACATAGAAGAAATGCATATTGGTGACTAATCAAACTTACAGGGAAGCAGGGCACTCATCATTTACCAGACTCTACATATTCTCTAACATTTCTATTGTCTTGAAACTATTTAACTCCTATTGCGTAGGAAAAAAAAAAAGCAACATAAATATCATCCTGAGGAGAGAATAGCTGGTTTATAGGAGCAACAAGTCATGTCTCGTATGTGTTCAGTGTTAATACTTTGCAGTGTTTCTTTTACTCGTATCTGTTCTGTGTTAATAGAGTACTTTCACTATCTAGAAAACAACTTCTACAAGTAGTACATTGGTGTATGAAATCCCCATATTATCTTAAGATGGCCATAGAACAGCTAGGAATTTATGGAATATTAAATATCTATGGAAAGTTTCAGGTTCTTAGAAGGGAATGACAAGAAAGTAGTAGACCAACATCTGGCGCAAAAGAAAGGAGAGCAAGAATGTCACCTTAATTTTCTGCAACCACCCCAGAAACTCATTAAGGAACCTCCTTCCTCCTGCTCTACCACTATTGTTATAATCATTTTTATTCTCAGTGTTGGAAAGATCACTTGGCGAAGCTGCTTGGCATTTGCTTGAGGAGCACATGATTAAGATCTTTGCAGTCAAATGAGATAACAATTCTCTGGCTAAACAAGACTTGAACTTTGAAGGTAAGCAAGTCATGCATTTATAGTGAAACATGCATGTTAGACATAGATTCAATTGAGGAGAGACCTTAATCTTTTCGAAGAGAAGTTTTGTCGTTTTCAAGATTGCACATAGTTTAGTCAGGTTTTTTATTCTTTGGAACTTGTAAGTATTGGAAGAAAAAGAGAGAATTCATTGCATTGAGAACAAAAACAGAACAAGACAACATAAACTACAAAATATCCACTGCCCTAGACAATTTGTCCTCTTGGGTAGTACAAAATAAAACACAAAGCCATATTGAAAACAAAGAAGATAACATACTTAAGAATAGCAGTTAGACTTGAAGCTCGGCATTTTGCTGCAAAATAAGCCAAAGATTGCCTTGGAGGGTCTTTGGATTTGAGCTAAGCATTTAGCCAGCATATGATTGGGTACCAAATTGATATATTCCTTTAATCTTATCTTCATTTAGAATTCAGCCTCTAGGCATTCATAATGTTTACAAAGTAAGTACAAACTGTCACAACAAGAAAGCAACCGAACAAAATACATCTATACTATCAACTACTGTCCCATTGGGAGAAAAAATAAAAAACTGTCAATTTCTTTACTATACTTCTATCTTTTTACAAATGTTCTTAGAGTATTTTAACTTGAATCTATGACCTCTCTTAAACTGCATCCTCCTATCACCTTAATAATATGCATGTATGAATGTATGTATGTATGTATGTGTACGCATGTGCATGCAAACATGCATTCTGCATTTTCACCGCGTGGAAATATATATATATATATATATTTACTGCTTTTAATTATTGTTGAAAACAAGGAGCTTTAGGTATTCATAAGTCTGAATTTTAGCTGACAATTTCTTTTTACCACAATGGCTACCATGTTTGATGTTCACTTAGAGTGATTTGCAAAGCTATTCGAACGCAGAGATTCTATGAAAGGCCATTCTGCAGCATTTCCTGGGTTTTTTCAATGGTATAATACGTCGATCTGTGAAATGCTTGTAACTGTTATGCAGAATGAGTAGGCCCTCAAAGGTGTCAAGTATCTGATTCCTACCAAGATCTCAGCGAGAGTTCTGATTCTCCGAGGTGGTTTAGAGTAATTGCACGAGCTCTACAAAGTATGATTTTGTGTAGCCTGCAGGGTGGGTTATCATGTCATTATAGTGGGAGGACTGAAAAATCTTTGTTCAGACATTCAGCAATCAGCAATGAATGAGAAATGTATGGAATCAAATCTGTCAATTGAGCAATAGCTGAGGCATTCACAATGATTTTAGGCCGAGTAACCTGAGTGGAAATGGTTAAAGAAATTGGTCAGTTTTGTATAAGACCAAGCCCAACTGGAGCAGTAACTCTTTTCCTGGGCCTCTTATGGTTTATCCTTTTCATTTCATGCCTGCATTGTATTGAACCTTGAATGTGTAATGACAACTTCACCTAAACCTTATTATTTTAATTATAATTCACCCGGAGTAGTTTGCACAAAACAAAACCCATAGTGCCACGTGTCCTCCCCTTTGATGTGACCCAAGACCCTCAGTTCTGTGGGCTGTGATCGCACCCTGAATTCAACTTCCAGGGTCCTCTCCTCAATCTCTCAATCAAATTATAAGCCCCAACTCAAACCACTAATCCACCGGTCTGTCACTCTAGCCCCTTTCTATATGTACACCTCACTCTTATATACCTTCACTTCTTGTCTCCTCTGAATTGGACTTACTAAGAAAGCAATCCGATCATTTCCAAATGGCTCTGCGTTCATTAGTCACCGGAAAAACCCTAACCCAGGGCCTCAATTCGATTAAGCCGACTCAGTCTCGTGCACTGCAGACCTTCTCGCTCCCTGATCTTCCTTACGACTATGGCGCACTTGAGCCGGCCATCAGTGGAGAGATCATGCAGCTCCATCACCAGAAGCATCATCAAACTTACATCACTAACTATAACAAGGCCTTGGAGCAGCTCCATGAGGCTATCCAGAAAGGTGATACTTCCGCCGTAGTTAAGCTGCAAAGCGCCATCAAGTTCAACGGCGGAGGTAAAATTTCTTTCCTTATAAAGATTGAAATTTGGGACTTCTCTTCTGACTTTGAAATTACTGAGTAAGCCTCTTTGTTTCAAATTTACTTGCTTTTTGCTTCTGGGTATGAAAGTAATATGATTTTTGACTGATTAAATATTAAAAATGTAATTTTTAAAATGCTATGTTACTCTTTTATATGTGTTTGTAAAAGTTATGACACAGAAGTTCACTTGGAGTGTATGTCTATCAAATTGAACTTTGTTTTCATTCACTTCGTGTGCCATTGTTATGATTTTATAAAAAATTATTGATATTAGACACTAGCATATCTCAGTTGTTCTTGGTGAAAAATTCCATGCAACTGGGAAAGTTATCTGTATCCCCAATCATCGTTCTCTTTCTTTTTCGATTCTTTGTTTGATATTGCATTAAATACCCTTTATGTTGAATGATCGTCAGGTCATATCAACCACTCAATTTTTTGGAAGAATCTTGCCCCTATTCGTGTAAGCTTTTATTTCTGAATCGATTTTACTGTCTATTGTATTAATATGTAATCAAGCTCGAATCCATTCCATTTTAACTATGCCATTTACATGACAGGAAGGAGGAGGTGAGCATCCAAAAGATTCTTTGGGTTGGGCTATCGACACAAACTTTGGTTCCTTGGAATCATTGATTCAGAAGATGAATGCTGAGGGTGCTGCTTTGCAGGGCTCTGGTTGGGTGGTAAGTAATTTGGTTTGCTAAGGTTTCACTTTTTGTTTTGCATCTTTGGGTATCTAGTCGTGAATGGTTTGCATTTGTCATTGCTTATTTTTACTTCTCCTGATCGCTTCCTTTCTGTCTTGACAGTGGCTTGGAGTGGACAAGGAGTGGAAGAAACTTGTGGTCGAAACAACTGCAAATCAGGTATGCTTGGAATATTTAGCTTAAAGTTGGCCAAGAACAAATATTGGGGCTTCTTGGTTCGTTCGCTTGAATGTAAATCTACTTATTTCTATTGCCTGCTTATTTTGCTCTGCTGGAAGACTTGTCATTATAAGTGAGAATACTAGACATGAGATTTCCTCTAGAATATATAAGCATGCAACAGGAATGTTGGCCACTGCTTTATAGGTCTATGATGTTAGTTTATACTCGCTGTAGAGTTGCTGAAATTATAAAACCTTAGAAGTCTAGAAAATTCTGGCAAGTGTAATATAGTTATGAAATCTTTGCTGCAGGATCCACTCGTGACCAAAGGGCCAAATCTAGTCCCTTTGCTTGGCATAGATGTATGGGAGCATGCGTATTATTTACAGGTAAATTTCAAACTTTAAGTTGCCCGTTGTAGTAGGAGCTCTAATGTGAATTAAAGATCAGTGATGAGTAGTTCAATCTATGTGTAATGCTGACCAAGTCAATGCCAAAAGTAGCATTTTAATGTTAAAGATCCTCTACTTTGGTTTTCAGAACTTTCCTTGTTATTTTTGTTTTCTCTTAGAGAAAAAAAAAAAGGATAACAGTTGTTCTAATAAGAAAACAACTCACTCTCTATGCTTCAGTTGTGGTTATGCTAATACTTGATCAGCTTAAATGACTCGCCTTTGTAGTTATCTGGTTTCAAACTCAGAATGCATCCTAGGTGGGGAAATGCAGTATAGTTTCTTTACACACACACACTCCCACGAACCCCTAGTCTCCAGCCTACCTCTATTAACTTTCATTTTTACATCCGTTTAAATTAGTGTTTGCACGAGGAAGGGATTAAAAGAATAGAAACTGTATCTTATTTTATTCACCTGCTTAAAAAGCAGCATTATTTGCAAATCTTTTTGACTGTCTTTGAGATCTGAAGTACCTTTTTAGCATCTGACTTATCTTTTTATGCTGCAGTACAAGAATGTTAGACCAGATTATCTGAAGAACATATGGAAAGTCATCAACTGGAAATTTGCGAGTGAAGTGTACGAGAAAGAATGTCCTTGAGCTTGGAGCCCCTAACTTATAGAATTAAGAGGCATCTGATTTGCTGCTGCCTTTCGGTTTTGGCAAACGAAATAATATGATGCATGTTCTGTTGAGTCTGAAAGCCAATAATGTTGAGCTTTATGCTTAAAGTCTGTTGTAGCTCCCTTGTGAACTATACTTGACTACTGTTCTTGGGGTTTTGCTTGACATGAATACCATTTCCATTGCTGTTATCTTTTTGCATGTGTTGGGCCTGATTAATGTTTATGATGGCGCATATAACATTTGTTTTCTTGGTTGAGAGTTAATTGAAATTTGGTGCGAATGATTTATATGAATAGAAAATGTGTAAAACTGGATTAGTTTTACACATATATGTAAGTGCTAAGTGGATTCTTTTTTTCTATGTATATATATTTATAAATATATACGAACACACCATAATATTTATTAAAACCAATTAAGGTCCTAGAACCACTGCATAACATAGGTACCTCACCAAAGAGAAGTTTACAGATTCCTCGGGGGAAGAAATAATAATAATAATAAGCTCATTTTCCTCACTAAATTACTATATTTCTGCATCAGAACCACTACATTAACTGTGCTTACTCGAGCACAGTTGAAGTCTTTCTCGATAGCTTTGGCCCTAAGCTGACTCCTTCATTGCGTTGTTCAGATCGCCGTGAAGCAGCACTTGTTCAACCCAACGGTGATGCTTTTGCAAGTCCACAACAGCGTAGACGTCATTGTCTTAGGTAATCTTGAGTTGAGCAGCATGTTTCAGGTCGTTTCCCATGATTGTCATATCAGTCCGAATGTTATCCAGGAGGTCAGCTCTATACATTCCTACTGTCTTCCAAATAAAACTTCACTTGTCTATCCAATCCCCAGTTCTTGGAGAAGGTTGGAGTAAGACGCAACAGAAGTCATGTTGAGGGAAGGGAAGGATGGAGGAGGTAGCAGATGAAAGAAGCTAATTATTTATAGCAGAATGAGTTGCAGTTTTTGGAATGCAGCTGTGCTAATATCATTTTCTTTCTAGTTACTTGTCTACGCGAAAAACTTGTGAGAATACATATTCTAACAGAACTTCATTTTCGATTCTGCAATGAACGATGAACCAAGGCAGCAGTGCTTCATTTAATGTTTTCATAATAGCTATTAAATTTTTTTTTTTTTATAAAATTTTAAGATTTGAAGAAAAAACAAAGTAACATTAACGGAGATTGGAGCAATGAAGATGAAAGTTTATTTGATGAGTTAGTGTAACGTAAAAAGAAAGGTGCAATATAAACAACAAAAATTGTAGTGTTCACAAAAACTCCTAATTTAAATCCAACCCTTTTATATATTAAAACATACCTAAGTCCCGTACCTATAATAAATTAATAATTAAAAAATTTTGGTTCAATTAAAAACAAAAATAGTCCAAAGGTGTAAATTGTAATTGCAATTCTAGGGCTTCGACCGACGCACTCGCCCAACTATAAAAGCAACATTTTTTTCCTGAAACCTTATTTATCACAAACCAAAACCCTAGTTGTTAGCCGGCAGAAGCAGAGTTTCCAGAACTACTTCATCCCAAACTATGGTCAGATCTTGATTGAATCTCTATTGTTGCATCTGGGTCTTTTTCTAAACTCAATCTTTTTAACAAATTTGATAACTTTGACTGGATTTTTTTTTTTTTTTGTAGACTTTCAAGCGTAGGAATGGTGGTCGCAACAAGCATGGCCGTGGTCATGTCAAGTTCATCCGCTGCTCCAACTGTGGAAAATGCTGCCCCAAGGTACTTTATATCTGTTTTTCTCATCTGGGTCTTTGGGTTTCTCTCTGTTTTAATTACTATTGACGGATTTTTTTTTTCCATTTGTTTTTTTTTCTTTGTTTGGAATATAACAGGATAAGTCAATCAAGAGGTTTCTTGTGAGGAACATTGTCGAGCAAGCTGCTGTCAGGGATGTCCAGGAAGCCTGCGTCTATGACAGTAATTTTCATCTCATATCTGCATTATAGACGAACTTCCTTTCTCATTCTTTTGCATATATTTGGATGTATTGTTTGATGATTGATTTGTTAATGATATGTAGCCTACACTCTGCCTAAGCTGTATGTGAAGATGCAATACTGCGTCTCCTGTGCAATCCACTCCCACGTTGTGAGAGTCCGATCCCGCACTGACAGGAGGAAGCGTGACCCACCCCAGCGCTTCATCAGACGCAGGGTATATCTTTTAAAAACACATAATTTTATGTTTTCACTCTCAGAGATCTATGATGTGAATAAAAATGTGGTTCTTCTTGCCTTACTTGGATTGTTTATCATTGTCTTGTATCATTTTATTATGATAAAAGATTTCTAAATATCTCGCTAAAGGCATGTTTTTGTTATCATGTAGTGTAGGGTTGAATGGAATTTAAGCTACCGAACTCCTTTGTAGAATGATAGAAGGTTCTATTTTTACTATGTTATATATAGTAAATAATAGAAGCGTAATTTGGCAATTCTTCAGGGACTGCTCGTCTGCCCCTTAAGCAAAAGCTTTCAATGCTTTAGGGATGAGCTAGTCCCTAATACCCAATAGCCATCTGGATCACTTTGTCAGTTGCCTTTTTTGGTGGCTTATTGATTATTATGGGATGGAAAATGCCTTGAATCACGTATAACTGATATATGGAAGTCATACATAAGACTTGTAGGGTTTTTGCAACATTAGAATGGCTTGGGGATGACCATCATTAGAATAATTCTCTCTACTATTATGTTGTATAGATTCCATTCTTTAGGGACTTATGTCTGCCCCTTCTGCAGCATTTTTAAGTGCTTTAGGGATGAAAAAGTCCCTCATACTTAATTTCCATCTAAATCACTTTGTCAGTGGCCTTCTTTGATGGCTTATTGATCATTATGGGATGGAAAATGCCTTAGAACTAATTTAAGAGATAAGTGGAGGTCATCCAAAAGGATGGAAGAACTAGCTACACCTGGAACTTAGACTCCTAGCTCTCTGATTGTGATTAATGGAAATCATTATAGTGTTGCTTTGCATTTTTTAGGGACTGCACATCTGCCCCTTTAGCTGACAGCTTAAGTGCTTTAGGGATGAACTGGTCCCTCATATATAATATCCATCTAAATCACTTTGTCAGTTGCTCATTTTGGTGGCATGCTGATCATTGTAGGATGGAAAATGGCTTCCTTTAGATGATACATGGTAGGTATCCTTAGGTGTAGGGGATTTTAGTGACGGGAAACTAATTTGGTTCATACTTTGTTTGCAGAAGTTTTTTTTTTTTTCCTTTAAAAAAAGGAATAATGTTTTACAAATTTACTTGCAAACTAGACAATTTATTGTTGATTGTCTCAGTGTCTGAGTGTGGGAATATATGTGCAATTGCTTTTTTTCTTTCACGTTGTAGCAATGACATCATGAATCAATGAGAAATAGGTGTTATTGTTCTATTAGCTTCAGGATTCTGAGACGATTTCATCTGTGATACTCATTGCTGGTTTGTGTTTATGGTCTTGTTTTCATATTTCTTAAACAAAATTTACTCACATTCAGAAGCTTTGTTAATCTTTTATGTGATCTTCATTTGTTCAGGATGATATGTCAAAGCCTGGTCAGCCTGGTCAAGCTCCTCGTCCAGGTGTTGCCAATCCTGCTCGCGCTTAAAGCCTATGAAGTTTAAGATGAACTTTATTTTTATTTTGCTTTAAAATGGCTGCTTGAATTTCGAGAACTTGGAGTTTTCTTAGGAATTTTGATTGTTAAAGTGTAATCTCATTGACAATTTCTGTTAGCATGGAAGCTATGTTCTTGAGAATGCTAGTTGGAACCTCATAATTTCTATATAGTTGCTTCTTGGTATCCAAAATAACGCTGCTCGTGCTTGAGGCTCTTGAAGCTGCAAGTACTAGGTGGAATCTCAATTTCTATTTAGTTGCTTATTATTTTCTCCTACAAAGTGTGGGTGGATCATAGTTTCTCGTGTTAAAAACATTTTGACATGATATAGGTGTATTTAAATATGGGAAGAATAGAATTTTAAGAGCGATTAGCTTGATCTTGTTACATGAGTTAATGTAGTTTGTTTTTGGGGGTTACATTAGTTCATGATAGCATGTTATGCTGAAAGTATCAAAGAGGACTTAAATGGCAAAGCATTGTGTATTCTAATTTTCTAATATTCACAACTTTAGTATCGGAATATGTAATGTTGATAAAGTAATTGAAACGGCGTCAGGCTGCATTGGAATGCAATCAAATTATTTAGAGCATTTAACTTATGTTGAGCTGGTTAGATGATGTGAATAATGTTTTAGACAAACTTATTCAAGTTAGCTAGAATTCCATAATTTAGATTCGATTGATCCCACTGAGCTCAAACTTGATTGCATCCGTCTCTCTTCTATTATGTACTTAATTCCCATCTCTAACAAAGCAAGAGTGGCAACTCAAGGCCCACGGACAACCTTGAACAACTCAAGCCATCCATTGAGAATGTCTTGTCCTAGGATTCCAAGGTTCAAGGTCCCAGTGCAATGCGCTTTTCTTCTTCAAATGAGCATCCGTGAGGACTGTAACCGCACTTCTCAGCTGCTTGCAATTGAGCTAGGTGCAGTTCAGTTCCAGAGCTGTTACAGACTTACGGTTGATGCCTTGAAAACTAGAAATCTTCAGCGCCCATCTAATTTCTGGGCAATTCTGATGCATCCTGCCATGGAACAGTCTGTTTTGATTGCAGTCGAGGCAATGTGAGATCTACTTGCGGCGTATCCCTCCTGCAACAGAAAACCTACCTGACTGCTGGTTTTGAAAAAGGTGAAACATTCGAATAATCCTAGAATCATTCAGTATTATCCTACCCCATAGGAGGAAGAAGACGAAGAAGGAAAAAAAAAACATTAGAGACAGCTCAATCAGCCAATTTAACAGCTTGGGAATATTGAATCAAGTGAACCAAATGGATATCAGGGATGCATTCTGCTAAACACTCTTGCTAATCATTCTAAACACAACCTATATTTATTCTGATTTTTGTTTTATTGCTAAAAACCCTCCCTGTCGTAAAGCAAGTATCATTCTAGATCTCGTGCTATCTCAGGTCTATATGAGGCAAAGCACATTCTCTGTAATTTTAGTTTAAATGCTTGTAATACAGAACACAGGTAGCAGTAGAAGACCTTGCGAAGGGAGTCCATGATAACCCTTATTGAAGGGGTATTTGTTTGTGCACGACTTGCCACCTGACAAATTTAAATGAAAAATCATTAACTAATAATCAGAGCAAATTCAAGTGCAAAAGCATATGCTTTGGGGGGGAAATGCAAGGGACCTCATCCAATTTGATGTATCCAAATGGTAATCTAGGGTCACTTTCTTCCAACATCCGTTTCAGAAGCTTTTCTAAATCAGTTCCTGTACCATTGCCCACCCATCCCCACTCCTCAGCCAAATTTAACATTTCCATGATATAACCCGCACTATGAAGAGGTCCTGTCCACATAGGGCCTGACACAAGAAGTGATGCAGCATCCTGGAAAAATTGACAACAAATTTAGCATACGCCTCCAGTTGCACAAGGCAGAAACAATGTTTAAGCGGGCATATAAATCAAGGATTATTTAGCCATTTCTCACAATAAGGGTTACTTCAAGATTAGGAATGAAGAACTGAGAGAAAAGTAAAAGGAAAGCACAAAACCACAAAATATATACACACGCATGATGTAAGAATGCAGTGAAATGAGATTATACTTTTGTGTTACTGCAAGGACATCTGATTTGACCAAGTTCACCCCATGAAACTGCTTGAGAATTTCCACAGCATTTACAGTAGCAGATGAAACCATAATCCCTATCATTAATATGAAAACTGCTGATAAGTACTAAAAGAAGACTAAAAAGATAAAGCTTTTAACACAATTGTAATCATATATCACTTGTTGTCAGGTAGCTTCCCCCGATTCATCCGGAGCAAGACTCTAAAAACAGGTCCATGGTAAGAGTAGTAGGAAAAAAGTGGAGTAACACGGTAGCCCAGCACTGAAGCCTCCCTCAGAGCACCACCTATAAGGATTCGCAAACCAAGCTCATTTGCATATGGCATCGGACGAACATATGCTCCATATGCTGCTAATGAACTATACACACACAGAAACAGCTATAATTATCCCAGCAGAGACCAATAAAACAGAAAGTATTCAGTGACACGGGTATGTATGATGCCTAAACCCTTATTCATGTGGGAGCACATAAGGGTTTGAAATAATATTATACATACTAGTGATGTGGAACAACATTCCAACTTAATGAACATATTAGAATCCATAATTCGTTAATCAAAAAGGAATATTGACGATAACCTACAACACTGTTTAAAATGCTGTTAATTTAAGATCTAAAGCATTGCAAATTTAACGAGGATAGAGCAAGAAATCAAAAAATTTTAAAATAACACAATAACATGTGTTCATAGGCAACTCTGAACAAAAAACTTATAAAGAAATATGCTAGGACACCAATACTTGAAAATTCCATTCAAGTGTGTATTTGCAAAAAAAAGAAGTAGCAAATCACAAAAATGACAACCAAATGCTAAGGAAGTGAGCTACTAAAACCAGTTAAGGCATAAACGAGAGACAGAAAAAGCCAAATCGCCATGACAGACCAAAACTTCATTATAAGTTAATTATAAATAAACTCCTTCAAAAGTAACAACCAAATGTAGCAGGGAAAAAATGGAAGGAAACTCACTGAAAAGGACGGTGACCCCCAGAGGAATAACCATCAGTGGAAGTAACATAAATCAACCCATCAAGCTTCAAACTACTAAAAGCAGCCCTTAAAAAGAAAGAAGAATCGCTCCCAAAAGAATCTATGTCAATATAATCAAAATAATCCCTTTGCAAATAACAGTCTGTTAAAACTCGATTCGCTTCACTATGCGTGATTACCCATCTCTTTGTTTCCCCTTGAAACCTCTCAACTTGTGCTAAATTCTCCAAAATAACCCTCCTGTGGCTCTCGTTTGCGTCATTGGCTAAGACGAAATCGGCTTTCGACTCCATGAGGTAGCGAAGTGATCGGATTCCACAGCCGCACATTGCATCGAGGACTCTTAATTGGCCTTTGGATTGCTTGTAGAGAGCTGCTGAGAGGACCCCTAGGTCTCGGCCTGTGGCGCTTTCGTGGCGGAAAAAGGTGTCGCCGGTGTCAAAAAGGATACCCCTTTCAGTTATTTGATTGGATTTGCAGTGAATCCGGGACTTAAAGTTTGAGAATTGGTGTGATATTGAGGATTTTTTAGGGTTTATAAAGGTTTTGTGGATGAAGGGAGAAGGGGATAGGGTTTTAGGATTGAGTGTTAACATGGCGGGAAATGTTGGGCTTCAATGATTTTTTGCAGGGTTTGACTATTTACTTATATGTGGCACTTGTGTAAGCGTATTTTAGCAGATCCCCTTGTGATGGTGCCACGTCATCATGTGTGGATCCCACCGATAATCTAGGGGAATGTTATCCAGTTAAGATTTTTTATGGGTATTCTTTTCCACTATTGGGTGTTAAGGCATGTGGTTCTTTCATTTCTGGTTTTTGGAAGTGTTAGGGTTCTGTTTGTTTGATTGTTGAAGCAATTTTGTCTTTGAGACAGGATGTTGTACTTTTGCTTGCCTGAGTCCAGTTCTGTAAGAGGAGAAATTGGATTTAAGCGAATCACAAGAAAGCAAAGCAGAAGAAAGAAAGAAAGTAGCAACTTGGGAACTTGTTTGAGGTAAAGATTCTGATCTTAAACCAATTTGGAAACTTATCGGCTACGTAGACTGGGCTGTAAATTGCTTTCAGATTCGTAACTTGATGTTCGGTGTGAGTAGTATAAGTTTGAAGTTGCACTCTGGTTTGGCTATGAATATACTGTTCAAGTGAAGGAAAAAAAAAAAAGAATCAGTCCATTGTTTTGATTTCCATATGCTTTTCCTCTGGCTTTCTTTATATTTGTTTGTTTCCAATGTAAAACTAAGACAGATTGCCAATTTAATTAGCTTCCCCAAATCCTTATTGGTAGCATGGTCAAGATAATACTAACTCCAGAACTCCAGTTTCCTTTCACCATATAGTCATGATTGGTTGTGTTTTCCTACATTTGTTCTGGTGTAAGATTTAAGATTCCATGGTTAGCACATGGAATTGGTATTAGGATAGATTTAGTGCATTGTTCATGTGTGAGCCTCCTGGGCTCTTGGGTTGATTAGACAACGTAGAGGTCAAGATAACAGAAAATGAGTTGTTGAATTTCATTGCCAGCAGAAAAAGTAGGATTTTGGGATGGTTGTTAATTAGGTTTAAGCGAGGTCTTTGGCGGCTCCAAGTGTGGGGAAAATATACAGTTTTGATGTTTTCATAGTGTGAGAATGAGGATATCGAAACTTAGCAGACTAAGTAGATAACATGGGTCTCCACTAGCAGAAGTTTATAGAACGAAACTTGATTATTGTTGAATTATAGCATACAAAGAAAAAGAGGGAATAAAAAAATAACATTCTGCTATTACTAGGAGTATTTTGTAAACAGAAAATCTTCTATTCAAACCCAATACTTATTACACACACAGAGATTGAGGTGGATGACCTATGTAGGAGGGGCAACACATGATCGTATTTGACACTTCTGTATAGCCTTTGCCTGTACATCAGTGTTTTGGTTTATCAAGATATTCACTCCACTTGAACACTTGGACTTTGTTAAGTTCAATTTCTTTCATAAGTTTCCATATCAATTGATTGAAATTGTCATAAATAAGACAAGTTATGCTATTAATTTATTATTAGGCAAAATAATTAGCGCTGTATCTCATGGAAATCAATGCAATTTAATATAAAAGGAAAGATTAGTTGATATTTGGTAATGAAGAGGGTGTTACCTTTGTGGTTACCCATATATTTTGATTTAATTATAATTTCTTAAAAGGTATGCGTCACCATCTTAACCCTGTTTATGGAGTTTAAAAATTTCACTAAGAGTGTATTAAATTATAATGCTAATAAGAATGGGGGCCAAGATGAGAAATAGCCAAGACTGCTTTAACTGTATCATTAATACTGGCTGTGCTTTGTTTCCATATGGAAAGCTGCTGACATACTCATATAAACTTTCAACTCTTTGACCAATGCTCTTTTCTGTCTCATTAATTAAGAAAAATCCATTTTTGTTAAGGGAAGCTCTGCAATTTGGAAGGATACATATAGTGTTTGAAAATTGATTAAGATCCTTCCATTGAATAATAAGTGTCCTTTCAATGGCAAGTTGTATTTACCTTTTCTTCCTTCCCCTATTTTCATCTCTTATTCTTCTTTCCTTTATATACTTATTTCACCTTCTTTAGCTCTTTTCTACTAATCCCTTTTTGGAGCTTCCTTGAATGGGGGAGAAAATTTTTTTTTCCTGGTTTCCATATTTGAGGAGTCTTGCCCCTACTTTCTTTTTTATTTTTATTTTTATTAAGGACCTAATTTTGTTATTATTTCAAAATGCTTATTTCTCGGATTATTAGTTTATACATAAGTAATGGAGATTTTAACCTCCAAAAATAGGGTTAGATGGCTGTCATATGTTCATTTAATAATATTAATTAATTAATTTTCATAAACATACCCTTAATAGGACACATATCAACTGAATAGCCTCTCAGAAGGATTATTCTAGCTGGTTTGGAAAGGTGGTCCATTTCCTATTAACCAAGGTTTGCTTCTTACAGAGCACTCCATTGAGAAATCATGAATGCGCCAAGCTAATGTGAAAGAATATGCCCCTAAGATCGTCAGGCCAGGCAAAGCTTATAGATACTTCTTACTGTGTAATCAGAATATATATATATATATATATATATAAACTCACCAACCCCAATTGTGGATTTAAAACTCGATCTGTGTGTCGGATTATTTTCCTTATTTCTCTCCTATGTCCTCTTTAGACAGTCGGAATATTTTCATATTACCAAAGTAGTCCTAACATTTTCCTTAGAATTGCACTTCAACCACATATTTGAATTATATAAACATCTGTGCTTATCTAAGGTTTTGTGAAGACAAACAGATTTAAGGGCTGCACTAGATGTCAAAGCACCTAATACTTATCATGTTTAAAAAACCTCTGTGGCTGTTTTCTTTTTCATCTTTGTGCCATCTTTGCGCATTCTGCTACTTTCTCCGTACTTCCTCATTCTTCTAATCGTTTAAATGGAAAACATCTCTTTCTACCATCTTTGAGTTCTTAGGCTTTTCTGAATAATCGTATTCTTTTGAATCCTTTAACTATCCATGCTGTCTCCTCCAACTCCATGTATTTTTTTTCCTCTTTTTTTTTTTTTTTTTTGCTTTCTTTAAAATTGCAAGGATTTCTAGATGCTGTTTTTCCTTTTTTGAACTTGTTAATGGTGCATTGAATTGGTGAATGTTCCTAGGTTCATTTTCAGAAGCTGCTATCAGAATGGAAGATTTTCAAGAGAGTCTGTCACCTTCCTCCTCTTTGTCCTTGCCTTCTACTTCCTCCTCTTCACCTATCCCATCTCCTTCCTCTTTATCTGTCTTCTCTTGTTCTTTCTATTCATCTAACCCGCATCCATTGTCAATTGATGCTGAACTATGGGTGATGGCTGAGCAGAGAACCCAGGAGATACTATGTATTATTCAACCTGCTTTGGTTTCCGAGGAAAAGCGGAAAAGTATTATTGGTTACTTTCAGAGGCTAATAAAAGGTTACTATGGCATTGAGGTAAACTTTCCACCCTGGCCCTCAAAAAGTAGAACTTAATTTTTCTAGATATTTTCATCAGGGAAAGTAAACTATCTCTCTCTCTCTCTCTCTCTCTCTCTCTCTCTCTCTCTCTCTCTCTCTCCTCCTTTTGTTGTTTTCCCGATATAAGTAAAATAGTTCTTGCTCATGAAATTGGAACCTCCAGAGAATATTAATCTTCATTATGACATTGGTACTTGGGTGCTACAAGGACTATCTTTTGGTTTGAATGCTTAATATATTTCTTTAAGTTGATAGATGACTAGAAGTATTTATTATCCATGTTTTGTTGCTTGGTATATGATGTATCCCTTATAATACTTAACGTGAATAGAGTTACCTGTGCCTGGAAACCATTTTATGTGTAAATTTTGCGGGGTTCCTTTTATGCAGTGATCACACATGTATACTAGTGAAAAAGGATATCTAAGTAAAGGCACCTCTCTGGGTGGGGTGGAGGCCACTTTTGCTAGACTAAGCTATGCCTTAGTGCATACATAGCTTTTTTTTAACCATACCGACTCTTATTACTAATCTTTGCAGATACTTTATTGCACTTCGTTTAAATAAACTAAAATAATTTTTTTTTTTAAAAAAACCTTCATTTGATAGAATCAAGTAGCAGTTAGTTTCAGTGTCGATATAGGTTTATATTTTCATTTTGTAGTTCTTTTAGCTTCCCATATACCTTTTTCAGGTGTTCCCATTTGGCTCAGTGCCATTAAAAACCTTCCTTCCTGATGGAGATATTGATTTGACTGCTATTATTAGTCATCAAAATTTGGAGGAAAATTTGGCTAGATATATCTGCAATATCTTAGAAGGTGACCAGCAGGAATCTGAGTTCAGTGTGCAGGATGTCCGATATATCCGTGCACAGGTATAGTTCTTTTCTTATTGATCTTTTTCTATCTTTTTTTAAATGATAGTTTGCACTTCATTAAAAGTTATAGTTAACTTGCACTTTTACTTTGCATCTTTTATCGAATTTGCCATTTGTCATTTTGCTTGGCTGTCCCTTGAGGGTTTAGGTGCCATTATGTGCGGAGGCTGAAAAGTGTATAGCTTTGCATTCATCTGCATTATATGTTATCTGTTTTGGGATTTTTACCTTCAAATTAATGTTGAATCTAGTAATGCATCCAAAGAAACCTTTCATCACTGAAATAATCATAGCATATTGAGAATTGCAAGATTTATTTCCTTTCAACTCAAACATCTTCCATATACTTTTCAGCATCACGGCAAGAAACCATTGTCTGGTGCAATATGTATGTCCTGTGCCAACAAGCATGGAAGCTTCAATCAATATATTCTACCCCTGAATAAATGGTAGGACAGTAACCAGGTCATCCTTTGCAACAGGATTGTTTTCATGGATTGACAATCAAACATATCAAACGCTTGTTGAAAAGATACCAGCCCATGCACATGTCTAAAACTTGGTTCTTGAAAATAGTGTTTTCTGCTGTATGTACCCATGGCTTAGAGGCAGAAGCTTGATATCCTTTCATGTGTATGAATCGGATTATGGCAGCTGTTGTCAAGTACATTTAATTTAACTAAAGCTGCTTAACTGTTTTCCTAACTGAAGTTAGTTTTCTTAGGAAGAAAATCTTTTAGGAAAAAAAAAAAGAGAAGAAGAAGAAGAAGTAAGCAAGCTTGGTTGTGTCATACAGCTAATTTGTTTGTTTCTGTATCTTTGCTTTTATGGGACTTAGCATGGAAACTGCATACCAATTATTTTAGTTGTAAACATCTCCATTGGGCAACTATTAGTCATTGACATTGTTATGTATCCACCTAAACCCTAGCAATTGGTAGAGATGTGGGATTTGAATATAAGACCGTGAAAAACTCCGAAATTAATTGATATATGATAGCACCATTTAGCACATCCCTCGTGTAACCCAATACTAACAATTTAGATAGATAGACCTACCATGTGGACAACAAATATGGGAAAAAATAACGAATAACGAAACAAACAGGTAACAAACAACCAGGCTCTTAATCTTTTTAAGTATCCAACCTAAAACTAATAGGTAATATGTGGAGATGTCAAACTGCATATGCATCACAATAACCCCAAACTTGACTGATGTGGGATAATATCACGTAATAGCCATATTCTGGCAGCCACTTGGAGCCACCTTCTATGGTGGTATTATGCTGATAGAAATTTTTACAGGTGCATCCATCTTTGTTTTTGTTTCTTTGCACTGAAATAGTCCATGCACAGTAGTGGTCATACTTATTGCAGCAAATAGAACCCAAAATCGACTGGTGATCGTTGCTGTTATTTTGGGATTTTATTGCAGGTTAAGGTGGTGAAATGCACTGTGAATGATATACCAGTGGACATCTCTTTCAATCAAATGGCGGGTCTGTCTGCCCTATGCTTTCTGGAGAAGGTATCCTCTAATCCTGTCCAAAGTTGAGACATTTAGAAAATATTTTCTAACATGTACCCATCACAAACATCTATACTGAGATAATCAGATAATCCAAATACGTTTAACAAACTAGACACAAAGCAAAACAAAAAAAAAAAAAAGAGTCAAAAATATAGTTCTAAGTCAGTTCACTTTTTTTGGCAATAATACTAACTAAAAGAGTTAGTTGGTCTTCAATGGGTACTTAGCTTTTTATTGTTCTTGTTTTCTATATGACCATTGACCCCCAACTAGTAGAACTGGACTCAGCTTTTTCTTTTCTATTATTTCATTCATTTCTGTATATTTTAACTCTATTTTGGATATATATATATATATATATTCATATATAAATTCATATATATTATATATATATTCATATATAAATTTAATGTTCCTTTAACAATTATATCTGTTTTTTTGTTTTCAGGTTCTCGTATTTTCTTTCGGATTGCTTAGTTCAGCTATTAGGCAAACTTTGCATTTAGTTTTAAATTTCACCTTTCCCCTCACTGTTGCTTGAGTACCCCCCCCCCCTCTCTCTCTCTCTCTCTCTCTCTTTCTCTCTCTGCATGCATTATTTCCTATAGCAATGGTGGGGGTGGCTACTTTGAAGCACATGTGACTTCTTTGAACTGTTTGTTTTCAGATTGACCAACTTGTTGGGAAAGATCATCTCTTCAAACGCAGTGTCATCTTGATCAAGGCCTGGTGCTTTTATGAGAGCCGAATTCTTGGCGCACATCATGGCTTGATTTCTACATATGCATTAGAAACATTGATTTTATATATCATTAATATCTTCCATTCATCATTATGCGGTCCACTAGCAGTGAGTAATTTTCCCTTCAGCATTTCCCTGATCTTCTGCAGAAATATGGATAATTGGACCTTCTATATTCTGTTTACAGGTGCTTTATAAGTTTTTGGACTACTATAGCACATTTGATTGGGCAAATTACTGTGTCAGTATAACTGGTCCAGTTTCAATATCATCACTTCCAGCTGTTGTGGGTGAGTAGTGCATTAGTCTCATTTAATATAAATTAATCGGTTCACTTATTTACTTATGATCCAACATTTCTGTATTCTTTGCAGTTGAGACTCCAGAAAATGATGGGGATGAACTTCTGATTAGTCAGGACTTTTTGAGGCATTGCAAAGAAATGTTTTCCGTTCCATTGCAATCTCCTGAGATTGGGGCCCATGTTTTCCCCATCAAGCATTTCAACATCATGGATCCTTTAAAAGAAAACAACAACCTGGGGAGAAGTGTAAGCAAAGGTATTTTTGACTTCTTTTAAATGGTGCACTGGTTCTTTGATAGTTGTTCCGTATTCTGAACTTAGGCTGTTATTTTTCAAAATTTTCCAATAAGCTTTAGGAAATTGCAAATCTTTTCTTCCCATTTTGTTAAAATTTTCGCTAGGGAGATCATACCACTAGCCAATAGATGGTCTAGTACCAAGAAATGATAGCTAAATATAGGGATTAAAGGTTTCTTGATCTAATATTTTACTGCCATATCTGAACTAAAAGTACAGGTTTAATTCTTGAATTTTATTAAAAGAATTTAAAATATGAATTTATTGTCTCTTAGTTTAAATATTAAGTTCATCAAAATAATAAGCAAATAATCATCAGCCTGCGCCTTCCTCTCCAGGTAATTTCCACCGAATAAGATATGCTCTTTCCTATGGAGCCCAAAGGCTTGGGGAAATCCTCATGCTACCAGGTGAAAATATGGGTATGGAACTTGAAAAGTTCTTTGTTAATACTTTGGATCGGAATGGGAGAGGGCAGAGGCCAGATGTACAAATTCCTGTACATGCCTTTGGCACTGGCAGATCTGAAGTGTCTGATCTGAGCGGAGACTATCAACAATACTATAATGGTCTATTATATAGTCAATGGTTTCATAACTGTGCCTTGCCTGTTATTCCTGTCCGGCCAAGGACTGTGTCATCATCTTCTCAGATGCAAAAGAAGAGTTCATGGGATGCCCTACGCCAGTTTGTTAGGTGCAAACGGAACATTTTTTACCAAAGGGGCACAAATTTATTTATTCCAAGACTGCCATTCTCTCATCCTTGTGCTCTCCACTTGCCAGCTACTACATATGGTATTGACATGATGACAAAGTCAAGAGGAACAGGCACTTACATCCCTGACGTGGTATATGGTTTACTTTCAAATTAATGACCTGAAATGAAACTAAGATGGTTTGACAATTTTTGCTAAAATGATAAATGTTTTCTTCATGCAGACCCACCAGTCATATAGAGAGATGCAATCATGGATAAGTACAAAAAATCCCGAGCCATCTACATCTACTACTGGCCTGTTGCAGACCTCACCAGAAAAAAATGATCCCATAGAAAATTCCCTGCAGACAGACCACAGTGGGAATGGCTGCCGTCTTGATCTTGATCTTGATCTTTGCGAGTTCAATGAAGAAAGGTAAAGCATGGTATATATTCTGTGAAGATTTCTGAGAAAATTTGAGGCACTCTCTTATCTTCATTTTCCCCTTGCTAACTGGGTCCTGCAGGGCTCTTGTAAAACCTTTCCAACTGAAAGATGATAATGACTTCCCTCCTTTATTATCCATGTGAACTTCCAAAGAGGCTGCAACTGCAAGTCAACTGAAGGAACAAAAGACAGAACCAAGCTTATATGCTAACATGGGAATATGAGATTGCCGTGCCCGCAGTACCATAAGTTGTAGATGCAGTTTTGCTCGTCTTTGCCCATCTCCTTCCTGTAAACGAGGGATATAGCGAATGATGATGGACTTTGTTGATATATCACAATATGAGACAGATTTTTATCAACCAGTTAATAGTTGTTTCATTTTTCATCAATATAAATTGTTTGAATAGCAGTTTAGCTGGGTCGCACGATACTGTTTAACATGAACTTTGGTATGTCACTACATATCGTGGACTTGGAGCACAGCTAGGCTGGCACAGAACTCTTCCATGGTAACAACACACAGCACATTTACAACACATAAACATGCAAAATGAACTCATGCATTGGCAAAGGCGCACCTAAACCTTGGGGATCACGCTGCATGCACATGGCTGGTGTTCTTATACATACTGAACTCTCCAGCGTGCGTATGAATATACATTTAACGCAGGTTTAGTGACTTTTTGGGAACCAAATTAGCAATTTGGGTTTGATCACAGTAGTAAATAAGACATTCAAAGACATTTTTTTCACCAGTCAAATAAGTCGGTCTGGACTATCTAAATCGATTGAACTATCTAAGACGGCCTGGACTATCTAAATCGCAGTTGGATATGTAGTATAACAATTCTTAAATCGGAGAAGAAAAAGAAAATAAATTTTCAAAACACGTCATTTCAATAAAGTCCTAGCATTAATAATGTTTAATCATAATTAATCAATAAAAAAATAATAGCATTAATTTGTCAAAGTAAGAAATAGATAGGTTCGAGGAAAAATCATCTGATCCCATATTAAGACGGCAATGACATTTAATAAAAAGAGCTGATTAGTTGAGTTGAATGATTTTGACTTTTCCATTAGACTTAGGTTTACTTGAGAGTTAAAAGAGAGCCTTTAGGTGGAATGGTCATAAGACTTGGCTATTCAAGTAATAAATGGCCTATCTGAGAGCAGCCTCAATGGGTGTGAAGAATGAGGACCATGACCTATTCTCTATTTCTCTAACCCAGTCGGAGGCTCTACATTATCCCATGACCTAGTTATCCAAGTTCAAATTCAATTATATTGTGGTATATGTATAGTATAGTTATCAATTAAGTTCACGATTTGATAATAACATGGGTATATATAATATAGAATCGATCAAGTTCAAGATTTGATAATATTATGAGTATATGAAATGTATAACAAATTTTTTTATGAATAAGGTTATCGACGAATTTTACGGTTCAATGCCGAAGTAATCCATCTGATACTTGTTGAAGACATTTTTCTCTTAATTAAGATGCATGCATGACTTGATTGATGGAAATTGGTAACAATATATCTATTTTTATTGATGATATAGAATCAATAAAATACAAAACTCCTTAATTTCTGAGAGCCTATAATTCTGTAATCATTATATCTATACACCATATTTGTATAGAAACTAACTAAACCTCTCCAAAAACTGGGGAAGAGAAGAAAAAAAAAAAGGTATAATTATGACTGACCAAAATTAGAAAGAAAAAATGAATAATAAATTCATAGGACATGAAAGCTTTGATGTTTGCCGCTTTAGCTGCCTAGTTTTTGACTTCGTTGGTTCCTTTGCTAGGTCCGGACGATGGGACGGTTCCCTTGGGAAGCATGCTGAGGACCATGGGTCCATACTTTCCGGCGAGTCTTGGAGCAGACCTGGGAAATATCCCCACATGGGAGTTCTTGATCGGAACCATATGGTCACATGGCAGAACCTGTGGCTTAGGATCTTGCTCCAATTTGTCGAAAACGATGCCGTTGTTCTTGTTGTTGCTGTTGTCGACGTCGACGGGAAGAGCAAGGTTGAAGGTTGGCTCTGTAGCTGCCTGCAGGCCATTTGAGAGGCCCATGTCATCATTCAGAACCCTAGCTGAAGAGAATGAATACTTGGACGTGAAGATGATGAATAAGAACAATACAACTGCTGTCATATAATCCATCTTCTGGGTTTTTTGGAAGGTAGCCACTAATGGTTCTGAGAGGGAGATTTTAGAGATCAAAAAGCTGAGGGATCAGTCGGTGAAAATGGAGTTTAGATTGATGAGTAATCGGTTTGTGAGGTTCGCATATTTATACATGAAATGGTGATGGTTGAGTTGAGTTGACAAAGTCGGTTGGATTTTCCCAGAGAAATTTACGCGCTGCTTCTACACGCTACATTGACTTAATAATAGTCTTTTAATTTAATTCTTTTACTTAATCTTTTATTAACCTGAGATTTGGTTAGAAAAGATGTTCGACATTATTTTACTACTAAATAAAGAATCGTTTTTTTATAAAAGGAACTAAAACGCATCTTTAATTTGATTTGTCTCCTCAAGTCCAAAGTGATTAGGAATATATTAAAGGTCTAGCTGATTAAATTTTGTTTATTCGATCGGTTGAAAATAAAATAAATAAATATTCGAGAATTTAATTGATCATAATAAACTATTAAATGATAATTTAGGATTAGTTAGTAGACTTTTTTTATATTTAAACCTTAACTTTATTAGTTATTAAAAGAATATATTATATTGGTATAAAATGAATTTACTAATTTGGAGTGAGTTGTTAGAGTTTAATTATTGAAAAAAAAAAAAAGGAAAATGTTATTTGGTTAGTTTTAAAACCATAGGCTTATGAGTTCAAACTTCAACCCAACATAATTAATCGTATTTCCAATTCCTAATTAAAATTAAGAAAATGGTGATAACGTTAAGGCAAGACGCGAATGAAGTATGTGCTGAAAAAAAAAAAATAGAGGCAAGTTCAAGTTCAATGTAATTGACTTGGACCCCTAATTTGGTGGGAGGATGGGTGGGAGTTGGACTTGGACTTGGACTTGGACTTGGAGTTGGAATGCAAGGAAACGCGTTAACTCAAATTGTGTAATGCAACATGCCGTTGCCAGCGTTGGTCCGCAATTGGAGTATTGCCTTATTGGACTGACTTCTCCCCCACGCTGCCGAAACGTTTTCCAGCAGCAGCGGTTGACTCTCACCGACACTACTACCGGGCTTCACCTTGCATATTTTACAGTGGACTGGACCAGTTTGGTCCATGGACTAATGCCTGGGCAAGCAATACCATTTTCTGGTCCAACATGACTTCAAACTCAATATTTGCAGATTTAATGGGAAATAAAATATAAAAATTTTGTTCGATTAAAATTTTTTAATTTTTATAATATTTATTAAATTTTAATCTATCATTTTTTCATGTCTTTTAATTGTTTTGTTTTCATATCGTATTGTATTTAGTATTTATAGGTTTAGAAATAAGTATGAGCACTAAATTATAAATAATTAACAAATGTTTGATACATATCATATAAATTTCACGTGACTCAATCTCGATGAATACAAAATTAGGGTAAGTAAATGAGGAGGAAAATGAAGTGAAAGGAAGATCATTTTCATGCATGGGCCACTAGCACACCAACGCCGACACCAACACCAACGCCAACACCAACGCCAACTCCAACCTTATTAAATATTAGCCATAGACATTGGCATAGCCAAATATGCATGATTGAGGTAGATAGGGACCAAACTAAAACCGCGTAAATGTGTGAGCAAGCTTCTTCATTTCCCCATGCATCAAGGAATTAAGCAACTCGATTTTCAGAAGCCATGCTTGTTTTTTATTATATATCTAACATGAAAAACAACCACCCCTTGCCTCTTGGCTGGGCTGTAGCCCGATAGCAGCATTTATAAATTTTATTTTCTCCAATAACTTCTACTTGATTATTTATTGCTCAACAATTGTTTTTTTTTTTTTTAAATTCTCCGAATAAAGAATATATATTTATATACACATTTCCCAGAAAAATGATTCTGTCAAACTTAATTCATATGCATGATTTATTCAATTCAAAAGACTTAATTTGTTAGGTACATGTCTAATTTTCTACCAAGGAAACTACTCAAGATATCATGTCATTTTTACTTAGCATATATATATATATATATATATGAAACGAAAGAATTGAATATGGAATTTTGGAAATAATAGACGCAATCCACATTATTGCTTACAGAGTTTTCCTACATTTAATTTAATTATATTTATAAATTAAAGCTATTTTCACAAGGATTTAATTGGGATTCGGATAATTAATTAATTTAGATGATGGGGTCATGACGTTAGTCATTCTTCATCTGCCTTTTATTCTTTTGTTAAACTTTTTGTTGTTGCTGGATTCAATTCCTCAATAGGAAGTCCTCACCTACCCCATGTTTTTTCGATATAACAAAAAAAAGTTCCAAAAAAGAAATGAAATGAAATTTGAATTTTAGATTTATTAAAACCATCTCTTAACAAACACAATTATATATATATATATATATAAATCAATTTGAATTTGAGATTCTACGTACCATGGTCACAAAGTCTTAATCAAATTTCATTATTATGTCAGCTTTTGAGTCAAACACCACTATTAGTAGCTCTAATTTGCTGCATTAAAGCTCACAAAACTCCCTAATGACTGGATAATCTTAATTAAAGCATTCCCATTTGCATGATTTCAGTTCAACGTACCCTGATTAATCCATTAAACTAGATTTTATTCTTTTGAAATAAATTCATTAACTAGATTTTTGATTCTGGACACTTTCTTTGATTCTTTCTGTTGGCGTGGAAATCTATATAGTAATAGTACCATGTTATAAAATCAGAGCAAATATAAAAAAGGTTAAAGGAAACAAACAACAAATAAATTCTTCTACCGCGTAACCGAAAGTGCAGAAGATTTGGATTTGCAAATCTATGGCAGGCAAAACCATCTTTAGCCTGTAGGGGAAGAAGAAAATTAAGAAAAGCTAGCAAAAGTCATTGAAGAAAGAAGGGCAGAAAATCTGTATATTCAATTGTGAGGAGACAAAAGCATATGGTATAATGGTAATGGCAAGCCGACCCCAGTCTCCATTAGGCACTAGCCTTTTACTTTCTGATTTATAATTATATTACATGAATATGCATGATACATGCTGCTGCTGCTTTCTCTCATCTTATCCTCTATATATACCTAGCACAGCCACATTTCCGAGTTTTTCCTTTTAATATGGGCATGCAAAGTTATGGAGTTTTTATATTTATTTATTTATTTTACTTTTAATTTCATTGCTACCTACTTTCCTGAAAACTTTTTCCCATATTTAATGTTTTTGGTTATAAATTAAAGTAATAATTTTGATAATGAATTCTCAATAAAGGAGTATTGCCAAATGCCAATCGTTAGTCAAAATCAGAGCAAGTTTTAGCTAGCATCCAATTGCCAATTAGAATGCGGCAAGCATATTCAATTATTCAAGCAAGTGATAAGCGTTTGGTTTATTTCTTTTTATGACAACCTTCCCTGTGCTTTTTTATTAAAAATAATAATAATAATAATAAAGGTGTTTGATCATATCGGTCTGTCCTAATATTATTGTTGCTGTTGTTCACCACAAGGGGCCAGCTATATAATAATAAGCTTGCCAAATCAAATGCTTAGCTTTGATCATTAAATCACTCTCTGTCTCTCTCTCTCTCTTAACTATTAATATATATCAGCTAATTAATAGAAAAGGAGGTCTTGAATCCATTTGAATGCCTTGATACAATACAACTGAATCACTACCATAATAAAGAGACATAAGATAAAGAGACTATGATTGATTTTGTCACGCCACAGCAGTTTCATCCCATGTTGTCCATTGCCATGGCCTTAATTATCAAATTACAATCATCCTTTTCCCAAGAAATATATATGTCAAGTGGTGTTAGGGTTTTTTATGGTTTTTTTTTTCAACTTGGGTTCTTCGCCTCTTATTATTAATTGATTTTAGGTTATTTGATACTTAACATAATATCAAAATCCAAATCTGTTGAGTTCTTTTTGTCTTACATCTCTTTCGAGTTAATCCAAATGGTAGGGTACTTGATCAACAAGTGAGAGGGATGTTAAGTTTTATCGGATTAGATTGAATGGTTACTGCATTATATTTATGAGAAACTTGGGAAGCAATCTGTTGAGCTGTTTTGAAAATACATATGTTTTTATAGGCAGACAATATGAAGACATTGCCTTTTCTCATGCGTACTGCATTTGTCAACAGTGAGCTGAACTTGGTGCAGATCAGCTGATGGATATGCCATGGTCAAAGACAGCAAGTACTCATGATATTAACATCTGTAATCTTCTTCAAATAAATTAAAAACTTTGATTTCTCATTACCAAAGAAAAAAAGAAAAATGATCAATTTACCATACTTTTTCAATTCCATCTGGCCCTACTTTTTATGAATCTAATAATACTATTTTATCTCATTATAATCATGATGCCACCAAGCAAGTGCCCTTATAAATTATTTAGATGGGTGTATCTTAACTTTCTTCAAAACTTGTTCTCCTTAATGCAAAAGTGGTCAGTTAGTGAAATGGCAAAGAGGGAGCTGATAAAGCCCAGTTTTCTGCTACTGCTTCTATTTTCCATTATGTTTCAATGGCAGGTGGCTACCTGCAGCCGGTTTAGCTGGAGTTGTGATCCCACATGCCAGATGGAATTAACAAGGACAAGAAAGCTTTTGGTCAACCTGCAAGATTATGTTCCAAGCGCAGGTGATTATGATTACAATGATTTCTACAGAAGGCAAGGTGATGTTCCAAGCCCAGGAATTGGTCACTGAAGAGATGATATCAGTTAGAGTGCCATCTCTAGTTGGTTGTTGTTGTTTTGTCTTTCAATCTTCTTAAAATGATTTTGTTTTCTTCCCCATATTTTCTCTTTTAATTCATCTATATATATATATATATATATATATATATATATGTTGCTTGTTCATATATGAAATATATACTTCTGGGTTTTTTGGTTTTTATTTTTATTTTTATCATGTCAATCATTATAGCCAAAATAAAATGATACATGTATGTATTAATACCATTGTAGTTGAATGATTTATAGTGAATATAATTATGTAATTTGAGGTAAATGAGTGGAATAATATAAAGATTGCAATGGCAGTGGCTTTATTTGTAGTTCTGATGGAAAGTGAGGTGGTTTTGAAAACAGAATAGCACAATGATTTTGACACTCTGATTAAGTGACAACTCAAGATTCAAGGGCAAGGTTATTAAGTCCTTTTCCCCTGGTTTTGCATGACAGGTTTGGGCAGCCAAGGATTGTTTGTTTCAATGGTCCAATATTTTTTCATTGAGAAGTTAACATCATCATGGTTTGTAATTAATTCTACTCCTATATTGCTTTCATATAAAGGGATGCACATGCTTAGTTGTTACACTTATAAGGTTTGGTTTCTGCAAATAAATCCCCACGTCCGAAGCAATAGCTCAGCAATTTTCCATTACAAGCCACACAAAGATAGAATAGGTGACTATCTAGAAACAAATTTCAACTTGGAAATGGATTCCTGACCTGATTAGCAGTTAGCAGAATAACTTGGTCATCAGGTTCAGTTAGCAAGGTTATTATATCATGGCATCTCTCTCTAGTATCTATTTAGACTATGAGCCATTCTCCAAATCTATATATAGCAATTTACTTTTTGTTTGCTTTATGTACAAAGTTAACGTTATATGAAAATTAGCACAGTTAAATTTAGTTTAATGGTTGTTACTTTATTTTCAGAGATGAAATCCAACTTTACCATCTATGAGTTTACTTTATTTTCTTTGAGACGGTAGGTAAAAGTTAACTCCAACTATGTAACAGTCACTCAACTAATGTAGGCTGGAGAGTAGGGAGATCGCGGCTTGGGAACAGGATTGAGCACAACGATGTGGAAAGCTATTCTCAACTCAAGGGAGTGTGAGATTTGTTGGAAAGAACCATCACATCTCAAATCCCTATGCCTTGATATCTACAACAGAAAATTTTCATCAAACCCCGCAGCTAGGCCTAGTACTATATGATCATTCATGGGGAAGGCAACTTCCCATTAAGAAGTTTGGGCTTGATGCTTTGCGTACTCGAAGTTGGACAATATTTTCAATTTGGGCTTCAAGTTTTGATTTGATCATACCATTTGGACTGTCCGAAACTCTTCAGGATTGGGAAAAAAAGATAAAGGTCGGAGAAGGAATACCAAAATGGAGACCCTGGATATTTATTATATTTGAGCCTTTGTCCCAAGTCCCACACCAACATGTCCACGCTGCTCGATGTTGCCTGTCAAGTCAGGGTCATTGTCATTGCTAGCTCCAATCTTCAGTTGACAGTTAACCTACAACCTACCACAGTTAAGGGATTTTGGCATGTAGCAAAATTGAAATTTCTGATTTGTAATTGATCCAAGGAAAGTTACTGCATAAAACCAAGTTGCATTGCTTGCAGAGGAAGGTTAATTTGTTGGTATACATGCTAGAGCTAAACACATGGGCCACGACAACTATCAATGCCAATTATTGTTTTAGAGAAATCTAGAGAGTAATAATTAGACATAGTTTCTTTTGGAAGCTGGACAGTTAAACTGTGTAGGTTTATTTGGGGATGGTGAAAAGTGATCACTTTTGCAAATTCGAACAGAATTGCATATAAGCATTTTTGCCATATTTTTCTCCATTAATGATGGCTTTATTTCCCAGTACTAATATTTGGATTGGATGCTTCAACATTATGTTAGAGCAAGATGCCATGCTGACCATATTGTCTTCAGTTTTGCATTTTATCCAATGACTCTTCTGTTTATCTTATTATAGTAACTTATTCCAACTTTTCTCAATTTTTTGGGACTTGGTGTGATGGATTCTCCATAGATTACTAGTTACATTATTAGTTTGAGTTGAAATATTCTTCAAAGAGTCCAGCCATAAATTTCATATTATCAGAAAAAAGGAAAAACTTAAGCCCAATGTTAATGCCTTTATTTGATATGAGAGTGTTTTTATTTCCTTGATTTCAGGAAAGGATTTTCCATTGACAAATTGAAAAATAAGGTAATCTGAAACTGAGTGAAAACCATACTTCACCCACCAATGATCAATTATTTTGAATTGAATTTTGTCATTACTTGGTGTACAATTTGGAATTGGCCACCACCTTTAGCTTTTAACTTTTGTGTTTAGTCTAACCTACCCCGCTACCCCGAGGGCCAAAGCTATCCTACGGGCTGGCAAAGGCAAAGCTTCTCTCACCAGCATTCACTTTCTCAACCCCACTATAAGTGGCGGCTAAGTTGTAGCTTTCCACTTGTAATGTGACTTCAAACCTTTAGAATTAATGTTTGTGGGTATAAATCATACTACAATGCACCAATCCCTACTGTGACAGCAGCGACTTAGACAGCTTTTGGGTGTATGGGGAAAAATAACAATTTGTTAATCACATTATCTAAAGAAATTGTGAATTTATTTCTTTTGCTTGATTTTTCTGCTTAAAAAAGAATCCATATTATAGTTTTCTTAGTGTTTGGAATTGATATCAGTGCGAAGTTTGCTCTAAAACTGAGTCCTGGGTTTTATCTAAAGATGAAAATGAAGCAAGAAAGAAAGAAAGGAAAAAAAAACATTCCTGTCATTCAGTTCAGATGCTTGCTCTCTGTATTCAAGGAGTTACCTTTGAAGAGAACATGACATGGAAAAGACCAATGTCCAAAGGATGTATTATTAAGTGCCAATACTCCCGTTCATGTGAATTTCCATAAACTATTTATATTATATATATATATATATATTTATAGAAAGCATGCTCCTTTTTCACCCAATCAATCCGTTTTCACCCAATCAAATATTCCCATAGCTTCCCCACGTTCTCTAATCTGTTCTCATTTCCTTTTCTTAAGTTTTTTTATATTATGTTTTATCTTATTTTACTGAACAACATTCGCCATTGTCGGTTGTACACAACTTTAACAGCTTCTGGTCTGTTCATTTAACCTTCAAAGCCATCTAAAACAGCCACTTCTTGCTGTCTTCAATCCTAAAACATCACTTCCTTTCATAAAAATCAAATCCCTTCACATGCTTATATCAGCTGCTAAAATGAAAGTTCCAAGCTTTTCTAGACTCTAGAGCTAAATGCAACAAGAGTTACTTTTGGTGGCCATTGATTTGCTGAAGAAAAGAAGATAGCCTCAAGTAAGTTTCTCTATCTACTTATTTATTTGTTCAATAAAGGGCTCAAGTCAAGGGAATGGGTTTTTCAGCAAAGTTTGGATTTTTGTTTTGTTCTGTGTTGGATTAATGGGGTGCTTCTATCTATCATCTATGGGAGGTGCTACAGGTGTTTCCAGAAATGAAGTTTAATACCGAAAAAAATAGGGAGCCAGCATGATGCAATCAAAAGGCTGTTTTACCTAAAATGTTGATATAGACAAAGTGGGTCGTCCCACTTAGGTGTATCAAATCAGAAAAAGGAAAAAAAAAGCAGAAAAAAACTGAGCAGTGATGACTTTGATGTTGTAAGAAAAAGGGTTGGGAAAGGCTAGTGAGTTGGTGCATTGGGCTAGTCTCATGGGGCTGCTGTGAATCACATGGGCTGCCATAGTGCCATCATAGACATACACTCCTCATTTGCAACTTGCTTCACCATTTCTGAACGGTCTAATGGGGAAGGTAATTTGGTCTTGGTTTCTTTCATTTGCTGTTGAGTTAATCCTTAATAGATGATGCCAAACCCCATTAATTTAAAGAAAAATAATAATAACAGCAACTTTACCTCTTTTTAGCTGCCAAAAAAAAAAAGAAAAACAGTTTCTCAGCTTTATCAAGCAAAAGAAAATGAAAGGTTTGTTTAAGTTAGGTAGGAGTTTGAGAAAGAGAAAGTTGTGGTATTGAATCTCGTGGGGTATAGTACTACATTGCAATATTGATAAGCTGATGAAAAACTGGTCCTTCAAATCAGCTTTATTTCTGGGAGCATTTGTTTGGTTGTTGGTGTGATATATAGTCTTGTAAATATAACTGTCGTTGCATCACGTGATTCTGCTTTTGTCGTTGCCATCAATCAAGATTCTCTTATTTTGTTCTCTTTCTCCTGTAGAGAACACTGATTGGAAACTCTTATGCTATGCATTTGCGTGTATATATATGTATGTTTTGTATGTTACAGTTAAATTGATTTCCCCTGTTTGTTTTTATGTTTTACTTCTTTGTCCTTTATGGGTTAATACTGCCATAGGATTCAAAGCTTTGTATTTTGATTGAAAACTAAGAAACACTGAAGTATCAGTTTCTTCCACTTTTCAAAAAAAAGGAAAGTGGAAATATATTTTTTATATAAAAGAGATGCAAAGGAAATAAATGAGGGCCCTTCTGCATTTAAGGATTCTGTCTGTATGATTCTACTGTAGGTGAGCTTCAATCCCTTTTAAGGTTCCATATATTTTCCAGGAATGGGAATCAGGCGTGCGACGTGGCTCCATGTCTTTTTGTGAGATTTCAAAGATGTGCATAGTTTTCTAAGAGTTTGGTGGGGGATTTTACAGAGGTATGGAAGCCATGTGGGTGAATGTGACATGCTTTTTATCTCCTCTATTTGCGGGTGTGTAAAGTAGGATATGCGTGGATGTCCTTGGAAATTTCATCTTCAATTTCCATGTTTTTTTTTCCTTTCAAATTCATCCACTTTAAGTTTGGCATATTGTTTCAGTGCTAATCTGCAGCTAGTTGTGTTCACTTGCAAGAGATTCAGGCTGAAGGTTTGAGGCATAATTGTCATGGATCTTGCGTACGGGAAGTCCTTAGATACTTCAAAGGTTTGTGTGTTCAACTTTCAACTCAATTGCAGGGATTTATATTTTCAAAATGCATATAGCCATTAAGCATTCCAAGTTATCAGTCTTTTTTTTTTCCCTGAATAGATAGACTAGATATGTTTGAAGGAGTTATACAGTTAGCAATTGAGTTACAAGGTATGGATTCAGTAACTTAGCTGACTTGGAGGAGAGTTGCTTATTCTGGAAATTTGTTGCAGAAGGATTCTTGGAAAACCGCATTGCTTTTAGCATACCAAAGCCTTGGTGTAGTTTATGGGGACCTGAGTACTTCCCCTCTTTATGTCTACAAGAGCACATTTGCTGAAGACATTCGACATTCAGAGACAAATGAAGAGATTTTTGGTGTTCTATCCTTTGTCTTCTGGACTCTTACTTTAGTCCCCTTATTCAAGTATGTGTTTGTGGTTCTTCGAGCTGATGACAATGGAGAGGGTAAGAATTTTAACAGTTGTGTTGTCCATGTCATTTAGCCATTAAATCGAAACCTTTTATTCATGATTTTGATTTTTGCAGGAGGTACTTTTGCATTGTATTCTCTGATATGCCGACATGCAAAAGTTAGTCTTCTGCCCAACAGACAGGTTGCTGATGAAGCACTCTCTACTTATAAACTTGAGCGCCCTCCAGAGAAAAAGAGCAGCTCAAGAGTAAAAATGTACCTTGAGATGCATAAGGTCTTGCACACTGCTTTATTAATCTTGGTTCTCCTTGGTACTTGTATGGTAATTGGAGATGGAGTTCTCACTCCAGCAATATCTGGTAAACCTCTTAGCGGTCAGTTGCTTAAATTTGCAACTGATTTTTCTCGGCCGCCGACTAATTAATATATTATTGTACACGTAGTTTTCTCTGCTGTGTCTGGCCTTGAGTTATCCATGTCCAAGGAACATCACCAGTGTAAGCTCCTGGGCTTGGTATTTTAGATCTGGTTCTCACATTTAAATCTTACCGAACTTTAATGTTATCTTGTTCTCATAGTTAATTCCAGTCTTTGCTAATTTGCTGCCCCGTCATCTGAAATTCATGCCTAATTTGCAGATGCGGTTATTCCAATAACTTGCTTCATCTTAGTGTGCCTTTTTGCACTTCAACACTATGGTACACATCGAGTTGGATTTTTCTTTGCTCCAATTGTGTTAATGTGGCTACTATGTATCAGTGCACTTGGCTTATATAATATAATCCACTGGAACCCTCATGTCTATCAAGCTCTTTCTCCATATTACATGTTCAAGTTCTTGAAGAAAACAAGGAAAGGTGGATGGATGTCTTTGGGAGGCATATTGCTCTGCATAACTGGTGAGTTTGGAACATACATACACATGGTAAATTTTTCATGTTGCATTTTGTCTTTCGCCCACTTCACCGTTGATAGGTTCAACGTAATCTCCTTACTCAAAATAATCTTTGCCTGGAGCATAAGTTGATTTTTGCACGTGTTTAAGATTGGTTCACAGTCATGATAAGATCTTTATTGGACAATTTTAGATTGAGTATTTCAGCAAAGTGGAGCAACATAGAGTTAACCTGCTACTGAATATTCATATCCTTAATGTAATCTGGCTAGATTGTAACTTTCAAAAGTTTTACTCACGTAATACTCAAGGCAGGATACAGTTTCCTATCATTTTGATCTGAACATTTTGCATGATCTAATTCGCAAGGCCCATAATACCAGCCACAATTACTTGGGATAACAAGAATTCTGTACAGTATTCATTTATTTTTTAGTCTTCAAGCAAAGTCATCGATTGAAAGTCTTTTGTTGAAACTCTATATATGTATATATATATATATATATATATATTATGGATAACTAATACCATAACCTTAAATTTGGTTGATGGTGACAACTAACAACCAACAAATGCCAATACCATGCTTGATTATCCATACAGGCTCGGAGGCAATGTTTGCAGATCTTGGTCACTTCTCTTATGCTGCAATTCAGGTAACTCTAATATTAATCCTCTTCTAAGTTTTGATTAATAGTAATGTCTTACCTATTCATGTTAGTTCAAAGGTGGCTCTAAACTGAACTTTAACCTTTGTCTTGCCCCAGACTGCTTTTACCTTTCTGGTTTATCCAGCCCTTATATTGGCATATATGGGCCAAGCTGCTTACTTGTCTCAACATCATCATACAAGTTACAAGATCAGTTTCTATGTCTCAGTTCCAGGTATACCTCATCTTCTGTTTCCAAAACCTAGAAAAAATGGTAGGAAGCTGACTGATGAAATAGGACATGTAAGTTTGAAGTCTAAGCATCTGAACCTCCAAACTCCCCATTTTCCCAAAGAGCTAAGAAAAAGTTTAAAAGATAAAACAGTGGTTGGATAGTATAAAACCAGTTACTGTGTCATTTCTACCCAGCTTAAAAGGGATTGAAAATATCATTCGGTTGCTTACATATCTGAATTCTTGCTTGTAGACAAATAGAGTTGATTGCTTAGTGATTTTGTAAACAGAAAGTGTGAGATGGCCTGTGCTAATAATTGCAATTCTCGCTTCTGTTGTGGGAAGCCAAGCAATCATTAGTGGAACATTCTCGATCATCAATCAAAGCCAATCACTTGGTTGTTTTCCTAGAGTCAAGGTTATTCACACGTCTGACAAGATACATGGCCAGATTTATATCCCTGAAATCAATTGGGTGCTCATGATCCTCTGCATTGCTGTGACAATTGGATTTAGAGACACAAAACACATGGGAAATGCATCAGGTAAGGTTAAACTTCATCTGTCCCACATAATGATTTCGTAACATATAATTAAAACCATTTCCTTCATAACATGAAGTACATGAAGATTATTCAATTGTCTTATACCTTTTAATCAAACTTCAGCTGAAATTGGTTTGAGGAAGATCTTTTTTGTATTAGAAGAAACAGAGAAGTTTGATGCATTACAATTTTATTCATTTTTGTTTCAGGATTGGCAGTGATGACTGTGATGTTGGTGACGACGTGCCTTACTTCCCTTGTTATTATCCTCTGTTGGCACAAACCACCTATTGTGGCTCTTTCCTTTCTTCTTTTCTTTGGTTCTATAGAGTTGCTTTACTTTTCAGCTTCACTCACCAAGTTCACAGAAGGTGCTTGGCTCCCTATTCTCTTGGCCCTTTTCCTCATGACAATCATGTTTGTATGGCATTATGCCACCATCAAGAAATATGAATTTGATCTCCACAATAAGGTTTCACTAGAATGGCTATTAGCATTAGGTCCAAGCTTAGGAATAGATCGAGTACCGGGTATTGGCTTAGTTTTTACTGATCTCACCTCAGGAATCCCTGCTAACTTTTCTCGCTTTGTCACTAACCTTCCTGCCTTCCACCGTGTCCTCGTCTTTGTATGTGTGAAATCAGTACCTGTCCCTTTTGTGCCCCCGGCTGAACGTTATCTTGTTGGCCGTGTGGGTCCTGCCGCACATCGGTCTTATAGGTGCATTGTTCGTTATGGATACCGAGATGTACACCAGGATGTTGATTCTTTTGAATCGGAGCTAGTTGCAAGATTGGCTGATTTCATCCGCTATGATTGGCATCGGAGCCAGCATGCAAATCCAAATCCTTGTACTGAGGAGGATGCTTCCCACTCTAATGAATCAACAAGTGAATGTAGACTAGCTGTGATTGGGACAGTGGCATTTTCTGGCACACCAGCTTATGAGATTGAGGAAAGTTTGCAACCAGCAAGTGTTTCCGTTGGATTCTCAACAGTAGAGAGTGTAACAGATGTCATCGAGATGGAGCCTGTTGGTGCTGTTGAAAGAAGAGTTAGATTTGCCATTGATGATGACTCTGAATCTGATGTGCGGACTGGTATGGAGGTGCAGTTGCGGGAAGAGCTAGAAGATCTTTTGGCAGCCCAAGAAGCAGGGACAGCATTCATACTAGGCCACTCACATGTTCGAGCAAAGCAAGGATCTTCTGTTTTTAAGAGATTAGCCATTAATTTTGGCTACAACTTCTTGAGAAGGAATTGCCGGGGGCCAGATGTGGCACTTAAGGTGCCACCGGTATCTTTGTTAGAGGTTGGCATGGTTTATGTGGTGTAATATAAGCCTCCTATATAAGTAGTTTTTGTAGCTTGTAGAATTTATCTAAGAGAGATTCACCTGCTTTAATACGTCTGATGCAATCGAGAAATGACGACATTAGTATTATGGAAGTGTAGAAGTCTTGCATCATTCTCCAATTGCCTGTCAGAGTCTTAAACATTCAACATGTGATGTCTGATCAATCTATATATTTAGTTAAAATCTTCTATGGATGCACATTTACCAGGTGATACTTATTTGGTGTCTTTCCATTGATGGATATTAGCACAATCCTTCATAAAATTTTGTTCATCGCATTGAATAATTTCTCATGGCTGAAGCAGAATTATTGAATCAGATTTCATCAGTTTCCAAATGGCACCAGAAGAGAACAAAAAACCAGGGGTTTTCATTTCCTGCTGGCCATAAAACTAGTATGAAGATATTTCTTTTTGTTATGTTATATATGTTTGAGTTTGACCCAAATCCAAAAACCAAGCAGTCCTCTCAATTTTGGTAGTTTGGCAAAGGGCCACGTATTCTTTCTCTAGCCACCGAATTCCCTTGGTCGCAGTCATGCTACTATATCTCTATATATAACTAGGGAGGCGATCTTCCCAGCCTTGTGGTTGTGGAGGAGACTCAGGAGTGAGCATTGCTAGCTGGTTGTGCAACCATGGGACTGAGGACTCTTCCATTGTCACCTTCACAAACCAGTATCCCTCCACATGTAGGACTTCCGCAACATTTTTGCAGCCATAGATTCAGTACTAGGTGCTCTACTTTCAGAGTTTCAGCTAAACAACAGAATGGTGAGAAAGAAGAGCCCAAAAAGAGCAAGCAATCTTTGCTTAGCAGCGTAACCGAGGCTCTCGATTTCTCTCAAGTTAGGTCTGTAAAGGATGCTGAGCTCTTGGAGGATGCTAGAGAAGCCACCAGGTCTGGTGGGAGGATGTCAAGGGAACAGGTAAAGACACTTTCTTTCTGGTTATGACTTTTGCAAGTGTTTAGTATTCAGTGTAACTGCATGGGTTTTGTTGTTTGATGCAGTATGGAGCTCTGAGAAGGAAAATTGGAGGAACATACAAGGATTTCTTCAAATCCTATGTTGATGGTATGCTAAGTAAACTTTGAGAATTCAATTTTCTAGTATATACTAAACTTGATAATTCTAGCTATAAAGGTAGTACGGATTAAAATTTGAAAAAAAAAATTATATTTTATGTGTTGATATAAATGTTAATATGAAATTTTCATGTTTTAACGATACAACACAAATAAGAAATATATATATATATACATACTAATTGTGAATTGAATTTTTGTTTATATATACATGACATGGGTGATGATGGGCAGTGGATGGAGAATATGTGGAAGAAGGATGGGTGGACAAAACATGCAAGGTGTGCAAGAAAGATACAAGGGGTGAAGCAAGACAAATAGACAAGTTTGGCAGATATGTTCATGTAGCATGCTTGGACAAGTCCAGCTCCGCAGGAAACTTCTTCACTAGATTATTCCCAAGATGATTTTATAGAATAGTATAGATTACAGTTTGTAATAAAATTTTGCTTTTTTTATTCATATATAAGCTTGATGGTTTTGCAATGTCATCTTTTAATTTTAAGCTTGGAGGTTTTTTTTTTTTATTTTATTATTTTCAATATGTATTCCTTATTAAGGAAAAAACAATCGAACTTCGGAGTGCTTCAACATTTTGTAAATTATAACCTTTCAGATTTTATTTGTCGGTAGCATTTCAAATTTCTAAAATGAAATTATAAAATGCTTTGGAATTTGAATGATAGAATCAAAAGTCTATCCCCCCGGAATTGTATTGTAGTATTTGATTTCAGTTTAGATTTGGGCCTCAATTAAGTAAAGCAAAGCAAGCAGATCGAATTTCCATCGGTGAATCGTGATCCAATAAATTGGGCCTTAAAGCCCAATATCATTTCTTCATTTCTTCTACAATATTTGGGCCCCATTTTCCTTAGGGCTACAGAGTGGCGGGAATATTTGGCGGGAAAAGCGACCCCCCTTCTCACTTATAGCGCGGGAAGTGAGCGTGGCAAGTGAGGGAGAACCAACAAATCAGTCAATCAATCAGAGAGAGAGAGAGAGAGAGAGAGAGATGGGCGGTCCACCGTACGATTGCATGGCAAACCCACTGGGAGCCGTCCGATTGACATTCGAGATGGCCATAGGCTCAGGGTCAGAGACCCAGACCCATCCCTCCGCCTTCGACGGCAAGGACTGGGGTGCCCTTGACCTCTTCCGCCACTTCCTCTTCCAGGAATCGAGACTCTCCCAGGTTCCTATTCTTAATCCTAAGACCATGAGATGGATTCAGCCCAACAGTCTTGTCCGTTTCCGGGGTATGATCCAGGACATGTTGGGAAATGAATTCTACGTTGGTGCTTTCAAGGTAGTAAGTTTCTTACTCTTTTTCAAAGTTTTTATCTCTATAGTTTTGTCCTTTATTTTTTAAGAATGTGCAATTAATGGCTTTTTATGTTGCTAAATAAAGGATGGGAATTCATGGCGGACCAACAAGTTCGTGGATGTTTCTCAATATCCAATGGGATCCTCTCCTGACATGTGTGTTTGGGAACGCCGTTTGCTCTACTGTGTTCCCGTCAGTTCTCTTCTCATATCCTCCTTATTAAGGTTTTTGTAGTTAATATAGTTCTTAATGTTGAGCGGTTGATAGGATATTCATGGTTTAAATTCTTTTTCTTTTTATTTTCATGTTAAATGCGAACATTCTGTGAAATCGGAACATGGTTTTACTCCATTGTCTTTATTGTTCATAGTTGTGACCATATTATTTTCATTAGGTTCCAGGACAGAGTTCATGGACTGAACCTTCTTGTGAAATGGATCCTAATCGAGACATGGATTGGTCATCTCAAAGCAGGGAGAAGCGGCGTAGGATGGAAGATGAAGATGCGGACCCCATGGATTTGGTTGGTCTTGCTACCTTACTATTTATCTGTTTATTTCATTGTTCACTATTCCCAACTGCATGGAAGCATATCATACATTCATAAAAATAGGTGTAATCTCAGTTCTATGTGTACTATGATCTTGCCTTGTTTTCTTTGGGCCTTGTTTAATACGCTTAGAACCCCTCAAGAACAATGCCAGTTCTTTGGTTCCTGGAGTATTGCGTTTTAATGAATTTGTACTTTACCTAACCTAATTTAGATGCTATATCAAATTACAGGTTCCTGATGATGAGATTAAAGGCTCTCCAATTACCAAGAAGATGGTAAGAAGCTCTAAGTGAAAAAGTTAAGTTTTATTGTTGTTTAGAGCCAAGAAATATCTTAGTTTCTTGGATTGATGACTGTACTGATATTATTTGGTTTAGCTGATCATTGAAGATTAAAGATAGCTGCATTCAACTGTATGTTGTGTTGCCATTATTGCCATGAATATGCCTTGATATCATATTCTTTGTACACTATTAGTTGCCATGAATGACCCCATGAAATTGGCATACTATTTTTACTAAAGCCAATTTTTTAAGAGATTCAGGACCATTGGAACTCCTTCCCAAACCGTAGCAAATATTCCTTTAACTTGACGTATATTTTTGACTTTGAAGCACTTTGTATTTTACTGTCTTATCAAATTAGTTGGCAGGGATTGCCTAAATATTCAAATATTCAAATTTCTTTGAGCAGAATTTAGTTATGGAAAGAATTTAAAAAAATGAATTTTGGGTGTTGGGTCTATTTTGTGGTTGAAATTGGTTTGGTTGACAATATTTTGCCACGTCAGCAAAATATTAATTGGATTTCGATTAAGCCAAATCTATGAGTTCAATTGCCACATCAATTAAAATTAAAAATTGGAGGCTAAGGTACATATTGCCTGAGGTTATAAGGTGGAGTTTAGGACAATTAAGGTAGAGTCTAGGAATTGTCCATAGAATTGGGTTCATGTTCCTCTTAATGTTCACTTTACATGCTACTTCAGAAGGGAGATTATACTAATCAGAATTTTTTTTTTTTTTGGCTAGAGAGAAGAAGGATTTCCTTCCTCTTCACCTGAGTCTAGGGATTCTAAGACTGCAAGCTCTTCTTCCAGCGTGAATACATTTCAATATGTTGACAAAGATAACCTTCCTTGCCTAGTAAAGGTAGAGATTTCTTGTGTTTGTTCCAGTATAGATCCAGATGTACTGAAATGACCTATAGTTGAATCAAAATCAATTTTCCTGTTTTAACCAATGTTAATTATTTTCTATATTGATAATGCAGATATATGATTCACCAGAGTCAGAGTTGAAGCTGAATGATGTTTTTGAGTTTATTGGGGTCCTTACTTTTGATTCAGAGCCTGCAGTTGAGAAGGATGACAATGATGAGTTATCAAATAGCTTCTATGATGATGCACCGGTCCATTTGCCCCCTAATAAGGTATTATCTGCTTCTAGCTGCGAAACATTTGTGGCGTTGTTATCTGCACAGATTGTTTTAGGCCCACTAATTCTTTAATGGCAGGTCATTTCAAAATATTTTTGTAATATATTTAGGAATATGTAGTTTCTAAGACTAATTTATTGAATAAATGATCACCTTATGATACTCCACATTCTCAACAACCTGTATGTGTTTTATCACTTTTAAATTATAAGTTTTTTGTAGCTTGACATACAGTACTCGTGCAGAAGTTCATGATGTACATTATAAGCTTTGACAGCTGCTGTCTGAATGGCATGCTGTAACTAAATGGTTTGATTTCTTCTTGTCTTGGCTGGTTCAAGACGTGTTAAGTAATTTTTCCCACTCTTTCCTGTAGCAGGTCCCGTGCTTGCACTGCCTTATATATAGGAAGCTTGCAATCCATGACTTTCTGCAAGGCTCCCCAAAACTGGAGGTAAATTACAAGACAATTTAAATTGCTGCATTAATCTTCTACCTCACATTGACAAGTTTGCAGTTCAATTCTCTATTGGCTTCTCTTGTGCTTCCTCATCTTACCTTTCTCACTTTTAATTTCATTCTTCTAGCCAAAGCCACATTTGGTGAAAGAGATAAGGGAAGCTCTGTTCAGGCATCTTGCAGCTGTTCTTGGTAATGATGAGGTAGCTGCTCAATTCATGTTGTTGCATCTTCTGTCCAAGGTAATGGTTTTTTTAGAATCTTAGATTATGATCCTTGGATCATGAGGTGATTTTTAATAGTTTGAGCTTAAGTTATGATCAGTAGACTTTGCCGGTGAGTCAAATTTTGTGATTTTATGGATTTTGGAGTTTTTATTTTAATTGATATATTAGACTTTAGCTTTGAAATCTTGATGAGGACTAAGTTTAGGAATTGATTTGTGGTACGAGTTCTTATAAAAAAATTACCTTAAGCTCAAGCTTATTATAGAAAATGATTTTATGTTTGGAGGTTCTATACAATTGAGGTTAGGTTTTTGATTTTTAGTGAAACGTTTTACTTCTGCATTTAGATCTTTAATGAATCTTTGATCATGATCATTACTGTACCTACTTGAAGTCAAAGTATGAAATATTAAAGTTGTCATGGGATGATGTGTGTAAACGAGGTGATGTGGAATTTTTGCTAAGTTGGATTCTAAGTTTAAGAGTTATTTTAAAGAATAATGTCTATCTTTTAGGGTGTTATGGAATTTAAGTTTGATTTTCAATCTATAGTTACTTTGGAGATTTGAGATTGATATTTAGGGAAATTGTATTTTGTTGAGATTTTAAGTATGAAATATTGGACTTAGCTAGAACTGATGATTGAAATTTTGAGTTACTGATTAGTATAAGGTTTTGTGGACTTTTGCTTATGGATTTTGTTGTAAATTTGTAGTTATAGTCAGTTGAATTTAAGATGTAAATGGAGATATTCAAAGAAGTTAAGTGTGGTTTTGATGTTTGGAGTTGTACTTAAAATGAAACATTTCTTTGGCTTTTATAATTATACTTTTGATATGGGTAATATTCTTGGGGTTATATGGATTGAAATTTCGATAAAAGGATTTTATTGTAGTCCTTTAAAATTTGACTTCAATTGAAGCTAATAGTAATATACTTGAAGGAAAATGTGAGATGTCATGATGTTTATAAGATTTAGGAATGGTAGAATTGTTATATGATGTTTGGTCTTTGAAATTTGGGAAGCAATGATGTTTGAATATGGAGTTGTATTGTGCACTTGAAGTATTACGTCTAAATTTGTGTCGTGTAAAATTTGTGGATATAATCAATTGTACTAGTTTGAAAATTTGTCACAATTTTACATTGGTTAAGCTGAGCAAAAATTTTGTAGTAGTTAATGAAAAAAATTGGAATCAGTTTGTGAAATGAGGCAACAAAAACTTTGACATTTTTAATAAGACTTAAGGTTATACATGGTTATATTTATGTGAAACAATTAAAAACTCAATTGTAAGAGATGCTATAAACAAGTGATTTTATTTGTGCAAGAAATACTATGAAAGTCAATTTAGTGTTTTTGAGGTTATATTTGAATGAAATAACAGAGTGCACAGTGAAAGTATGAATTTGAATAAGTTGCAAATTTTGGATTATTTTTCAATATCAAGTAATGATATTTTTAAATGGAGACTGATTTATGTGTTAGCAGTGAAGAGAAAGTCTGATTACTTTGAAAGTGTAATAGTATAAGTTAAAGAAAATTTTATGCGACTTATGGACATATAGGAGTTGGAATGCAATGATATTTTGAAAATTTTCTTTGGCTATTTCTTGGGTAATAATTTTGAGAGAAATGTTTTGGATTAAGGTTATGTGGTTGAATTTAAGTATTTAGAAATTCAAGATGATACAACATATCCTATTTATATGGTTGATTGGAAAGAACAAGTTTTAAGATATAGAATAATTTCTTTTAGAAAAGTTCAACGGAACAATCATGTGACAAGATAAGTAAGTTAGAAAATGGAAGATATGAAGGTAAATCAAGTTTCGACAAAACCTTTTATAAATTGGTTAGAATTTAATACCCTGAAATTATATATATATATATATATATATATATATATATATATATATATATATATATATATATATATATATATAGGGACTTTATTTATGGAATGTTGGACTTAGATAAAAATGATAATTGAAATTTTGAGGTACTCATTAATATTAGGTTTTGTGGACTTTTCTTATGGATTTTGTTGTAAATCTGCAGTTGTAACTGTTGTTGTCAATTGAATTGAGATGTAAATGGAGATATTCAAAGAAGTTAAGAGTGGTTTTGGATTTTTGGAATAGTACTTAAAATGATACATTTTGTTGGCTTTTATAATTATACTTTTGATATGGATTATACTCTTGGAGTTATATTGATTGAAATTTCAATAAAAGGATTTTCCTGCTGTTCATAAAAATTTAACTTTGACTTGAAGCTAATATACTTGAAGGAAAATTCGAGATATTTGAAATTTGGGAAGTAATGATATTTGAATATGGAGTTGCATTGTGTACTCAGTTTTACGTCTGAATTTGTATAGTGTAAAATTTGTGGAAATAATCAATTGATGATGTTGAGACTTAAGTTTGAGTTTTGATTTATAGTGATTTTGGAGATTTGAGATAGAAATTTAGTGAATCCTAATTTGATTATGTCTTAAATTGTATTTTGTTAAGATTTAAAGTATGAAATGTTAGAGTTAGCTAGAAATGATATTTGAAATTAAGGTACTCATTAATATTAGGTTTTGTGGACTTTTGCTTATGGATTTTGTTGTAAATTTGCAGTTGTAGCCAATTAAATTTAAGATGTAAATGAAGATATTGAAAGAAGTTGGTGTGGCTCTGATTTTTGGAGTAGTACTTAGAGTGATGGATTTCGTTGGCTTTTATAGTTATACTTTTGATATGGATTATACTCTTGGAGTTATATTGATTGAAATTCTAATGAAGGGATTTTCTTGTAGTACATAAAAAGTTGGCTTTGACTTGAAGCTAATAATAATATACTTGAAGGAAAATTTGAGATATCAAGATGTTTATAAGATTTTGAAATAGTGCAATTGTTATATGATATTTGGTCTTTGAAATTTGGGAAGCAATGATATTTCAATATTGTACTTAAAGATTTACGTCTGAATTTCTGTAGTGTAAAATTTGTGGATATAATCAATTGGTGATGTTGAGGTGTTATGGAATTTAAGTTTGATTTTTGATCTATAGTGATTTTGGAGATATGAGATAGATATTAAGTGAACTTTAATTTGATCAAATTTAAGTTTGATTTTCAATATTTATTGATTTTGGAGATATGAGATAGATATTTAGTGAACCTTTAATTTGATCATGTCTTAAATTGTATTTTGTTGAGATTAAAAGTATGAAATGTTGGAGTTAGGCATGATCATTGAAATTTTGAGGTTCTCATTACTATTAGGTATTATGGACTTTTGCTTATGGTTTTGTTGTAAATTTACTGTTATAGTCAATTGAATTTAAGATGTAAAAGAAGATATTCAAAGAAGTTGGTGTGATTTTGACTTTTGGAGTAGCGGTGATGCATTTTGTTGGCTTTTAAAGTTATACTTTTGGCATGGATTATTCTCTTGGAGTTATATTGATTGAAATTTTGATTCAAGGGATTTACTTGTAGTACATAAAAAGTTGACTTTGACTTGAAGTTAATAATAATATATACTTTAAGGAAAATTTGAGACATCACAATGTTTATAAGATTTAGGAACAATAGAATTGTTATATGATATTTGGTCTTTGAAATTTGGGCAATGATATTTGAATATGGAGTTATATTGTGTGCTCATAGTTTTACATCTGAATTTTTTTAGTTTAAAATTTGTGGATATAATCAATTGTACTAGTTGAAAATTTGTCACAATTTACAATGGTAAAGTTGAGCCAAAATTTTCTAGTAGTTAATGAGAGAAACTGGAGTAAGTGCGCGAAATCTTTGAGGCAAATAAAACTTTGACAATGTGAATAAGATTTAGGGTTATATGTGGTTATATATATGTGAAATAATTAGAAACTCAATTGTAAGAGATGTTATAAACTAGTGATTTTGTTTGTACAAGAAATACTATGAATGTTAATTTGGTGTTTTTGAGGTTATATTTGAGTGAAATATTAGAGTGCATTGCAAAAGTATTAATTGGGTTAAGTTGCGAATTTTGGATTATTATTCAATATGAACTAAAGAATTATTATTATTTTTTTAAAAAATTGGAGATTTGATTTATGGTTTAGTATTGAAGAGAAAGTCTAATTACTTTGACAAAGTGTAATGTTATCAGTTTTAAAGAAAATTTTATGCAACTTATAGACGTATTATAAGCTAAAAGATTATTAAGAGAATGATTGATCTTTGGAGGTCTTATGGGTTTGAGAAATGACGTTCGATTTTATAACAACATTCCAAAGCTAATTGATGCGTGTGGAGTGAACCATTAATTTGGATTAAGGTTGGATTAAGCTTGGAATATAGGAGTTGGATTAGCTACTTCTTGGGTATTGAGAGAAATTTTTTGGATTAAGGCTGTGGTTGAATTTAGGTATTTAGAAATTCAAGATGATATAAAACATCTTATTTGCATGGTTGATGGATAAGAACAAGTTTTGAGATAGAGAATAATTTCTTTCTAAAAAGTTCAATGGAACACTTGTGCGGCAAGATAAGTAAGAAAATGGAAGGTATGAGAGTAAATCAAGTTTCGAGGATGAAACTTTTAATAAGTTGGGTAAAATGTGATAACCCGATAATTATACAAGGACTTTATTAAAAAGCCTCACAAATTGAAGGATCATTATTATAATTAAAATGACTATCAAGGGTTATTCTAATAAAAAAAACTTGCAAGTTTAGATTTTAATAATCTATTTTTAGTTTTGATATTTAAACCTTGTTATATAACAAAAGAAAGTGAATTTTGAGTTTTCTATAAAAAGATATTTAATTTTTGTTAATAATTATATGTTGTCTAGCAGCAAACGAAGGCGTGAATTACTAAAATTATTGCTATTAACATACAAGGAGTTACAAGATGAGCCATAAATGGTTAGGAAGCTTATTGAGTTTAGTTTTTAATGCATTAAACAAAACTTAATTTTGAGTTTTGTAGCCGGAGATATAGTCATTTTAGTGAAACATGCGCAGGTTACCGGAATTAATATTTAGGCTAACTTGTGTTAGTTTTGGTATTTCTGAGAGTAAATAACGACTAAAATAGTTGGTTAATTTTGAATATTCAAATCATCTTGAATAGACCTTTGACTGTTTTGGAAGAAAGTTAGATTGACGGATCAGAAGGTATGTAGAATCTCATACATTGTGAATGTTTTGAACCTATATGTGTGAGTATGTTTGTCCAAATGAATAAATGTTATTTTTTTACTTTTGGATATAAAAATATGGTCAAGTATCTGATTATTTTGTGCTCTGTTATATAATTGATGGATTATGATTTAGGAATGGAATGAGAAATGTTTAATGTTTTAAAGAATGATTTCATGAAAGATATTAGAATGGAAACAAGAAAAAAGATGGAAAAAGAAACTTGTATTGTATTACAGAATCGAATCTATCAGTTTTGTGTACATTATAAGGCTATATATGCATGAACTGGTTTACCAACTTTGTAACAGAACTTAACTGACTTGGTAACTATACTAACTACTTTTACAACTATACTAACTTCGCATCAGAATTCATCATTCTAATACTCCCCCTCAAGATGGAGTGTGAATGTTGTGAACACTAATCTTGTTGAGCAAGTGTAGAAACTGAGTTGGAAAGAGTGGTTTAGTGAGCATATCAGTTAGCTCTGATGTTTAGTGGAAACAAACAAGTCTTCAAGACACCAGCTTGAACCTTCTTGCGAACCAAGTGAAAGTCGAGTTTAATATGCTTAGTCCTCTCATGGAAACATAGGATTGGCAACCATGTGAAGAGCAGCTTGGTTGTTACAAAATAAAACAGTTGGTTTGTTATTAGAGATCTGTAAGTCTTTGAAAAGATGAAGTAACCAAATGAGCTCACAAGTGGCATTGGCCATGGATCAATACTGAGCCTAAGTAGAGGACCTAGAGACGATATGTTGGTTTTTGGATTTCCAAGAAACTAGAGATTCTCCAATAAAAATGCAAAAATCTGTAATAGACCTCTTGGTATTTGGGCAGGCATCCCAATCAGAGTCGGCAAAACCTCTTAATTCAAGAGCAACAGTCCTTGACCAACAGTGGCTTTGGTGTATTGAAGAACACGATAGGCACGAGGCTTGGATAAAAATTGACTTAGATAATTGACTGAGAATGACGGATTAGGTAGAGCGATGGTTAGGTATAGTAACTTGCCTACGAGTCTGTGAAAAACAGTTGGAACCTGAAGCAAGTCACCTTGATCTCTGGAAAGTTTAACATTGGGATCCATTGGTGTTCTTGGTTTGCAGCCTAAAAAACCAACATCTGAAAGCAACTGTAATGCATACTGTTGATGGGAAAGAGAGATGCCTTTTCTGGATCAAGCCACTTTCAAGCCTAAAAATAACCTTTAATTCACCAAGGCCTTTAAACTTGAAGCATGTATTAAGATAATGCTTCAACTGAGTTACTCTTGCAGGATTATTACTGGTAATAACTATATCATCCACGTACATAAGCAATGCCAGGAAAGAATGACTAGTAATCTTGGTTAACAAAGGATTGTCAGCATCAGACTATTGAAAACCAGATTGAAGCAATGCAGCAGAAAATTTGGAGAACCATTGGTGGGAAACTTGTTTCAATCCATACAATGGATTGTGGAGTTTGCATACAGAATTGGATGGCAGATGGTCCCCCTGTCTAACATATCCTGGAGGTAAGGACATATAGACATCTTCAGTTAAGTCGACACGCAGGAAAGCATTGTTTACATCTAATTGAGTCAAGCTCCAGCCATGCATAGCAGTCAATACAAGTAATACCTTGATAGTAACAAGCTTAGCTATTGGCCCTTTGTTGTGTATGGTCTTTAGTTACTAGGCGAGCTTTGTACCTTTCCAAACTGCTATCAGCTTGAAATTTGAGCTTGTATACCCAACTACAGCGAACGGGTTTCTTCCTAGGAGGCAAGGAAGTGATAGTCGAAGTTAGACTTGACAATGTGTCTATGTCATGACACGACACGAATTTATGATATACGAACACGACAATTATAAAACGTGTCTGAAACGTAAACACGAACACGATATGTATTTTATGTGTCATGTAACACGGCACATTATAATTATTCGTGTCACACGACAAGACACGATAAATACGAAAAAAATATAAATGACATGATTAAACACGACATGAATAGACATGATATGGTTAAAAATAAAATATAATTAAAAATGAAAAATATCATAATATCTATTGATTTACAGTAATTTAATTTAAATTATTATTATTATTATACAACTTATTTAAAAAAAGTATTTTATTATTAATTTTCAACCTTGGTAAATGTTTAGAAAAAAACTTTTTTAGTAAAGTTCAACAGTTTTCACAAGTATATATTATTTTTGTATCTTACAAGTGTATCGTGTATTCGTGTGATACGATTTTTTTCAACGTGTTTTTTATGTCGTGTATGTATTAACCGTGTATTTGTGTAACATGATTTAAAAAAATGTGTTTTCGTGTTTTATATGTGTTTAGTCATGTCTGATATGATTAAACATAAAAATTACCGTGTCAATTTGTGTCGACACAATTAAACATGAAACACGAATTTTTCAAATACGAACATGGTTTTTTCGTATTGTGTTCGTGTCGTGTCACTCATGTCATGTCTACATTTGTCGAGTTTAATCCAAGTACTTTAGCAGCTTGGGGTAATCTTGAAGATAAGAGGGTGGATGTCTAGATCTAATATTAGTATTAGTATTATTAAACTTGAGAGAAACAGAAGGAGCTGAAGAATTTATTGAATCAGATTGTAAATTTTTGGACAAACAAGAGTTGGAATGAAATGGTAAGTATTGATCAGAAAAGAACGATAGAAATTCAGTAGATGGTGAAGAGAGTTTAAAGAAATATATGTTCATGAAAAGTAACACCTCAAGATATATAAACTGTGTTGGAAGCTAAGTCAAATGGTTTATATAATTTGTAACCAGCTGGATAGCCTAGAAAAACAGTAGATGATGCCTGCGGAGAAAATTTTGTTCTGTTTGTATTTAATGTGGAACCAAAACATATTTAATGTGGAACCAAAACATAAGTAGCCAAAGACTTTGAGGTGAGAATATGATGGTTTCTTATGCCATAACAATTCAAATGGACATTTGTTATTCAAGTTTGGTGTTGGAATTCGATATATAAGAAACACAGATGTCATGATGCAGTCAGACGAATAAGCTAACAGAATGTGAGATTGAAAAAACAGAGCTCAAGCAACATTAAGATGTTGATTTTTTTTTTCCACAACAGAGTTTTGTTGTGGTGTGTCCACAGGAGTGAAAGGGAAAAATGCCTTTGCTTTTGAAAAAATCATGAAAAAAGAATTTTGGTGCATTATTAGACCTGACTGATTTGATAGAAGTTCCAAACAGATTTTGTATTAAAGTGTAAGAGTCTAGAAATACAGTAACTACAGCTTTGGCTTTAAGAAAATAAGTCCAGGAGTATCTAGTACAATCATTTACTATGGTGAGTAAGTACCTGTATCCTTCACCAGATAAATGAGAAAAAGGCCCCTAGATATCTATGTGGACTAATTGAATGGAGATTTTGAAAGGAATTAGATAAAACAAAGGGCAAAAGTTTTTGTTTGGCTAATGGGCAGACTAAACAAGGTAAGGATGTGGTGGATCTAGAGGAATATATTAAGATCATTGTGTAAGGTTTGAATTCTAACAAAAGAAATGTCTCCCAATCTAAAATGCGAAGTTCTTTATCAATCATAGTAGCAGTATGACACAATGAGGCAATACAATCATTTGAAGAAAAAGAACAACTTGAGCTGAGTATATACAAATTTCCAACTTTTTAACTCCCAATCCCAATCATCTTGCCTTGTGTAGGGTCCTGAATGAAACAAAATTGAGAAGAAAAATTAACAGTATAGTGATATTTTTGTAGTTAGGCATTTATGGAAATTAAATTGAAATGAAAATCAAGAACATAAAGGACATGTTATAAAAGTAAATTGTCCAACACTTGTATAGTGCCAATTAGAGTTGTGGTAATAGAGTGACCATTTGGTTAGGTGACTCAAGATTTCTGAACAGGAGTTATTGATGTAAACAAAAATCCAAAGAACAAACTGATATGGTGAGTAGCACCTGTGTCTAAGATCCAGGTAGAAGTAGAGAAAGAAGAATTTAGTCTATATTGAAACTTTTGGAGATTTATTGTTTAGTTGTATTAGAGTTACGGAATTTACTTTTAGAGATATTATTATTTATGAATTTTATCATGATTAAGAGAGTTGGGGTTTTACTTCAAGGTAAATTGGCTGTGTTACGTACAGGCTTTCATGACAAGATAGTTTCCCCATAATTATCATTTTATTTATTGTATATTGTGTTGGGTGGCAGTCTCTTGTATTCTTCACTTATTCCCTCTCAAATTCTTTTTTTGAGCTCTTTCCTGTAAAATTAAGGTTCCATTTGATTCAAGAAAAATGACTAATGATTTTTGAAAAATTAAAGATTTTTCGTTATTTGAATGAGTCAATGAAAAATATTTTTTATTGTTTAGATGGTTTTTGGAAAATCTCTTTTCTTTTTTTTTTTTTTCAAATGATATTAGCTTACTAATAAAATATTAAAAATTAGTTATTATTATTATTAAACAGTTAAAAGAAAACCATTTATTAACTTATATTAATATTTTTAAAAATTTGAAGTAATATTAATATTTTAATATATATAATATAAAGAATATATTTATATTTATTTTGAAATATTAAAAAATATTTACAATATTAAAATAATTGTATTTTATACTAAAATTATTTATTATTAAAATCATAGCAAAAGTATTATTTATATTTATTATTAAAATGTTAATATAAAATTTATAAAAAAATAAAAAACATTATATCTTAAATTAAAATATTAATTAATATATTATTTGTTAAATTATTTTTTATTATTTATTATTAAAATAATAATATAATATTGTTTATTATTGAAATATTAGAAATATTTAACATTAATAATATACAAAATAAAATATTTAAACTTAAAATATTCTAAGATTTTTAATTTTAATGTTTAAATTTTTAAAATTTGTAATCCAATTAAATAAAAAGTTTATAGAATAATATTGCGTAGGGTTAGATTAAATTGAAGTTTAAAAAATTATATTCAAGGTATAACTTGAATAGGATTATACTGATGAGCTTGATAAATAATTTTATACGTAGACAGTTATTTTTCAGAAAATATCTTCTCTTTTAAAAAGTGTAAGACAATTTTTAAGAAAATGTTCTGACTTTCAATTGATTAGGAAATCATTTTATGTTGACCAATTAATTTTTTGCCAAATAAACACTTGAAAATGCAGAAATTTTTTTTCGGAAATCATTTTCGGTGAACCAAACAAAGTTTAAAAATCTTCTATGTTTCCTTGAGAACTTTTTCTTTCAATTTCTATCTTAGCATGTGAGAAAATAACAAGATCGATTGGACAGGTTCATGCTCGTGTTGATGATGTTGCCGTGGGGAAGCTTTCACTAAACCTAATAGGTTTAAGCAAAGAAAGTATGTCTGTGTTTGGCACACGGCTTAGCCAAGCTGTCAAAAACCTTCTACCATTCACACATTGCATACCTCTCACCCTGGAATATCTGAACACTGCCACACTTGCCCCAAAAAAGGATTATCAAGCAAATAGGTATCCTTGTTCATATTCCTGTAACTAGGGAAAGTTACTGCCTGCAATCAATGTGAAAGCAACTATCAACCATCAATTTCTCAGTACTTACTGATATCTTCGCATTGTTAATGTTGCAGATTGGTTCCTGGAGTTCTGCAGCTACCTGAGGGCTCACACTTAGTGGTTGATGAAACACAACTAGAATCAGGAAGCCTCAGCTCTATTGGAATTGAGAATATAAAGTTGCTGAAAAATCTAATGGAGTTTCAAAGAGTAAGCTGTCACTGGGTTTGCTGAAACATGCATGCATGTTTGTGCATATACCTACAAGGAAGATGTTTTCGGACATTTAACGTGCATATTGGAAAATTATGCTTGGTTTATCTATTGCAAGTAGTTGAAATATTGCAAAATTTTCCCCGAAAGTTACAATTATAGTAGGGTAAATCTGCTTTTAACCTCGGTTGAAGTTGACTTGTACTTAAAATGTACTTGTTTCAGGTGGAATATGACTTCCAGTACTATAAAATGGAAATGGCGGCAGATATCCAGTTACTTATTTTCTCTGAGGGGAAATCTAACATTATTCCTGCTGATGTGGTAGTACCTTTTCAGCCTTCTTCTCTTGAATCCTCCAAAATACCAGTAGGAGAAGCACTTGAAGCATGGAGATGGTACTTGGCTACTGTCAGATCATTACCACATTCCATTGGGTCAGAAATGCAAAAGGTATGAATTAGATTGACTTGGTCTCTTCTAACATGTTATTCTCCCATTTGCGATTGTTGGCTGTACACTTTGCACCACTGTGACATTATCAAAAGTTTGTCCTGATTTATGAGCTATATCAAATCTTAAATTACTTTCGCCCATAGCTGTTCTCTCAATACCCGCTTTTGCTGTGTCTTGTACTAGTTTTAAGAGAGTTTATGTTATGATTATTATTTCACGGACTGGTGGTATTAATGAATATTTCAAGTCCCGTTAAAATGATGTATTCGATGTATTAGGTTAGACAAGGTGTTGTGAGTTGCTAATTTATTATCATTCAGTGATTTGATCATTAGTATCATAATTTAATATCTTAATGAAATGATTTGTTTGTTTTGAGCATTTGATCCTTGTCGATAGTTTTAGATCAATTAAATTCAGTTTGTGAGGAGGGATATTTCTAACATTGCAAACATATTCTTCTTGCTCAAGAATTTTTTTTTTTTTTTTTTTGCTTTCAAAGGGAGGTCTGGAGGTATTTATAATTCCGTTTCTCATGGATTTTTATTCACAGGTGGTAGAAGATGACTTGGTTGCAGCAAGACAAGCAGATCGGAGCTTGGGCAGTCGAGATTTTAGTCGGTTAGAATCAGAGTTCTGATGATGCAATATTAAACAAAGTTCTGATGTTGCATTAAACGTAAATAAAATTTTTATGATTTGCAGGTGGTTGACAATGGCCCGCCTGGTATCCTCAAGTTTTGGAGAGACGAGTCTGTCAATGGAACATTGGCAAATGGTAAAGGAATTGGAGAGGCTGAGGAAGGAGAGACTCAAATAACCCTAGTCACCGGGTCTGAAATACTGTTTTAGCTTTGAGAGTTGGTATTGTTGGCATTGGTTTATCTTTTATTGGGCTTCGCGGTGTAAACATTTATAACAATTGTTATGAATTACATACAACCGCAGAATATTGTTTGTTTTTAGTGCATTGAACTTTACGGTTTATCTTGTTTTTTCAAAAAGCACTTTGTAATTAAAAGGTTGTTTAAACATTTAAATGTAAAAATAAAATTTTAGGATTTATGGTTCCTTTCAGCTGTTTAAACCGATTAGAAATCTAACATGGGATAATAACAAAAATGGAACACATTGGATGCTTAGCTGTTTGCCTTTTGGCCCTGGCGTTATAGTAGCATAACAGGCAAGCCGCTATCAAAGAGAATTGTTAAACAAAACTAACAGTAAATTAAAGTTAATAGAAACTGATATAGCCATATAACTTTCCATTATTCTTTCAGAGGAATGCAACTAAGATTCGTTTACATGCTCTACACGATACAAGATCAAAACTGCATACCAGTCTTCCATTCTATTCTAAGAACGGTGAAAACAAGCACAAAATATTTTAGTGAAAAAAGAATGATATTACAAATCCAATGATATACCAGAGAGAGGTTGCAGATACAACTTGGCGACAGAGATTCATGAAATTTTGATGCGAGACCAGTCACCAGAAGAGGAACTTTCTTCTCTTTCCCCTTCGTTTCTGTTCTTTTGCTTGTAGCTTACATCCCAGATGAGGATGTTCGATTTATCCTCTGTGCACCCAATTTGGGAGCAGCAGGTTTAGCTCCTCTGCCTCTTCCTGCTGATAAAGGCTTCGCCTTCGTTGTAGGAGGGGGAGCCGCAATAGCTGCCCAAGGATCATCATCAACTGCTCCAGCTGTTTTAACATTCAATGGTTTCGAAGCAGATTTTGGAGGAGCAGCAGCTATAGAACCCCACAAGTCATCATCTTCATTTTTCGTAACCTTAATAGTACTTTTCGGTCGCAAATTTGTAGCTGTTAGAGCAAATAAACGAAAAAAGAATCACCCAACACATCTTCTAGACGACCCAAAAATCTCATTAAACAAGTATCTAGAAAAACATAAGAGCCAATAATACAAGAGAAAGGATGACCCATAAAACTCTTCTAGCCAGTTTACACTATATGTATGAACCAAAAAAAAAGGCTACCATTCTAAATAACGACAGATAAGTGCAATCCAGACCATTTATATGGTTATTTACATCATCATTGAACTAATTTTAACATATTTATCACGAATTATCCATGCATATATAAAAAGTAAATTCTTGCCATGCTTTTTTCTGGTCATGGACCATACAAATTAAGACTAGAAACTTAACTCCTAAATTCCACAATTGAATGGACAATATTACCTTGTGGCTTAGGCTGTGAAACTGGTTGTGACACAGGCCGCTTCTGAGCTGCCTGAATATTTGCCAGGGCTGGAGATGGCTTTGGCTCTTCTAGGGGTTCAATATCATCCCATCCATCTTTGTCACTGTCCTGCTCCTCATGAATGCCATTTTCGATTTCTCCCCAGCCGTCAGTTGAAGTTGGGGATGCAGGCATGGGTTGCTCAGAAAAGTCTGTACTGGAACTTACACGGTGGACTGGTGCAGTACTTGGAGTTTCTATTAGTCCTAAGATTGTCGCAGAACCAATATTAGAGATGAAACTATTGAATGAACATAACCACATTTAATCAAACAAAGGTAAAGGCCAAAAGTGAGGCTTAGTATTAACTACATTTCCAAAAAAAGTACCAATTCTTATAAGTTGTGTAATTGCAAGAAATACCTGAGCTGGCTGTAGAAGTTGTGGTAGTTGCAGGTATGACAGAATTGGCAGCGGCAAGTGAAGCTTGATCAGAAGGTTTACCTTTAAGAGTCAAGGAGCTCATGGCCCATCTGTAAAGTCAAAAACTTTGCAGTCAATACCTGAAACTATACCCTCCGCAAAGAGAACCAACATAACCCATCAAATGGCTACAAAATATTTTTAGACCTGCCTTTATAAATCATTTAACTAATTAAGCTAGCCTAAAAGGTTTAATGTTTTTATGGTCACTGTTTCCATGTGATCCCTCTTGTGGTAGGAGGATAGCAATCAATAAATCTCTCCTACTGTAAAAATTCTCAACTTACCCCAGTAAACTAGCATTTCCAGGCATTGATGAAATCCCTAAACTTGCAGCAGCAGTATCTCCAGCATTACTCTATAAAGAACCACAGAGAAAAAGCATCACCTTAACAAAATACTGTGCCATAGAGTAAAAATTCTTAAAACATCCCGTTAATAGTCAGTTTTCAAATTACCTGTGTGTAAAGATATTATAGTTCAATCAATACAAATAATGATACTAATACCCTAATGTTAGATAAGCCTTTACTATTAGCTGAATCAAAACATCCACACTAAAACATAAGATAAAGAATAATATAAAGATGAAAAACAAACAATTCCTACTTTAAATCCGTCAAATACAATATTATCAACCAAACATGACCATACACTGGTTGCCTGCAAATGGTCGAAACATGAAGATCATAAAATTATAGTTTAACAATTCTAGGATGTGTCAACCTCATTTATTTATCGCAGCAGCAGATATTAAGGAGATTTAGCCAGATCCAAATCTTACTGCTTAAAATCTACCAACCAAGAGCTGAAACAGTTTCATTAAGGATAGGAAATTTATACTGAATTCATTAGAATGTTGATCGAGAAAAGAAGCAAAAGTTAAAGATAAATGTATGATGTAGGAGTATCATTTAATTCCAACTACAGTCAATTCAGATTTGCCTAAATTCAATGAAGAGAAATGGGAGGAAAGCATCTTAAAGCTCACCTTCTCATTATATTGCTTCACTATCTGTAAAAATTGATCAACTGCTTGAAATGCCTTTGACCTTACATCACTGTTTAAAAAACAAGAGAGCACGTTCTTCATGTACATTGAAGGATAGTAACAAAAAAGCAACAATATATACACAGTTCAACAAGGACATAACCTGTCAGGATCAATAGTAAGTACAACAATATTTGGAAGAATCCGAGTTGCAATCTCAGTAATATCATAATAAGAACTGGTGGCAGATAAAGCCATAACTCCTGCCATAACATAATTTCATATTAGTTTACTGAAACCTAGAAAACAAGAACAACATAATTTCATATTAGGTTACTGAAACCTAGAAAACAAGAACGAAATTGCTTTGAAAATGAAGGAGCATTTTCAAAATTTTTTAAAAAAAATGTGAAACTAGCTATAGACACGTATACCTGCTCCTCGGGCAGGAGAGAAAGTATCGCGCAATGCACGGACTGTAAATGCATTAATCAAAACTCTCTTCCGTGTCTGCAATTTTAGGTCAAGCAAGAGATAAAATTTTTCAACAGGAAGTCGTTTATTAAAACTTTAACAAGAAACACACGAGTTGACACTAAAAGAAAGAGGATCATATCACAAAATACTAACAACTCAGATGCGAATATACAGTAACTCAAAATACTCAAGAAGAAATGGCAGGATTCTACTAACCCCTTCATTTAGGTAGCTTGCAATGTTTCCAAGTAATATGGTGGTATTTGTTCTAATAGCAGGTTCTTCATCAACCTGCAAAGCAATGCCATAATGTATGTAGAGAACATAATGATTTTAATACAGGTAAGAATACAAGTCAAATGAGAACCTTAATAGTAACAATTTAAAAAAAAAAAAAAAACACCTAACCAGAAAAAGACATAAATGATAGAAAACTATATTGAGAAATGTGACGAATACCTGTAACTTGGAAAGATACTTCAATAAAGAGCCTGACATAGTACGTTGTGAAAGCTGCAATAAAGGTAAAACAAAGCAACACTTAGAAAAGACTTACAATCACATTGAGTTTTTTTGTTTTTTTTCTTTTTCATAAATTTTTTTCTCTCCCATTGTGCTAGAAATGCTTTCAACATTAATAAAGCTGTTGAACTTTTCACGCAGTAAGACCTTCAACATTGTTGTGCTACTTTGTTCACATCCAAAAATTGAGAATGACACAGGCACATTAGGAAAATAAGAGATCCACGTAACATGGCTGCTACCAGCTACAACATAATCATACCTTAGGAGCCAATACAAGCATGGACTTAAGAGTCAGTTCCCGGAGAAATGCAGACGTGTCAGCAAATCCAGTAGCAATGTGGGGGTAGACCTATTTATAAAAATCCAAATCAAAAGTAATATTTGCTATATTATCAGGAGTTTGAGTGAAGTAACTAGAATCTGCTTGAATGAGGGAGAAACACAAAAATCACTTCGTTGTGGATTACTTACTTGCTCATCAACAACTTGAGCTGATAAATATTCTCCATATTGATCAATATGCTGGAGGAGAGCAACACGAATGGCTCGGTCGTTTGAAGCAAAAAGTTTCACAAGTGTGGGCAGTACCTACAAGGAGAAGCAAAGATATTATCCAGACAGCCAAAGTAATACACCAGAAGCGAACGTGTTTAAACACGAAGTAAATTTTTATATCAAATAAAACATAAGATCATATGTAATAAATTAAAAAGAAACGAAAAAGAGTATGACCTTCACAGTAAAATCCTCCGCTGAAAGCCAAGAACCCATTTTCAACAGTGCAGTCAAAGCAGGGGCAACAGCAGAACCAAATTCAAGGGCAGATGCCAACAAAGGAAGTAGCTGCGAAGCAAATTCTTATAATCGTAAATTAGCAGTTCGAAATATGGATGATTGGTCTTTGTTAACATATCATTCTAGAGTCTCAAAACTTGTACCTTCTTCAACACAATTTGGCGAGGAAGCTGCTCCGCTAAATTAGGAAGCTTGCGAAAGAACGTATCCTTCTCAACACTGTCTTTCAAACTAAGAATTTCCATAAAATGTATTGTGTCCACCAACTTGTTTTGGAAATATTCTGACAATAAAAGAATTTTAGAATGTTGTATTAGCAGAAGGCCAAAACATGACAGAGAAAAGGAATATTAGAACCAAATATAATAGTGATGGAAACACATGAAAAGCAATCATATACACAGAAAAAATATGAGGTGGCATTGAGTTCACAAAGCAAACTTCAGAAGAACTAAACCGAAGCACCAATTGAAACAGATATCTCCAGACCGAACCTTCCGATAATAATAAAAAAATAAAAATATTACAATCATGAGGAACTGCAAGGTCTCTGTTTCTAAGCAGAAAGTATCCAACATAACTTTACTGTCAAGAAAGTGTGCCATCTCTTCATCATCTTAGATCATCACCCAAGACAGACATACTCAAATCCTTCAATCTTACTTTGTCTACCTTTTTTTTTTTTTTTTTGGGGGGGGGGGGGGGGGGGGGGTGTAGATGGATGAATTCAGGACATTTATTCCATCTTCTCTATCAACTGGTTATCCTCTTTTATCTCCCAATGCTTCCCAAATAATAGTAAGAACCAAGACTAAAAGGCCATATGTACATAAAAATTTTCAACAATTCTCAAAAAGTAGAATTAAGCCTCGAATTAAAAGTACCATAGTGTAGAAAGAATGGAATAAAGACACCATACCCACAAAAACAGTTCAGACTAGTTCAGTGAGAATAATAAAGGAACCTACATCCCACTTGAAAGAAGAGCATAACAACCAAGAAATAACGTAATCACTCTTGCAAACATAAAGAACAGTCCATGTCCCTCCAAAGAGGTCTATAATTAGGAGTAGTTGGTCCAGGAACGGAAGATAAATCTCCTTCTTATAAAGTCGACTGCCTTACTAGACCTATGAGACTGTTGGCAAAACTACAACAGACTCATAGCAAAGGGCACTCACCACTGTTTTCTATAAGTTTTGATGTATTCAACCTGCGAGAAGGCATGGAGCTCAAGAGCCGCTGATAATCTGGAAGCAGAGACTGTGAGACAAGAAAGTAAGCAGATGAAATGTAAATAAACCTTGCAAGGGATCAAAATGAAAGCACCCTCAAGCACTATGCATACTCAGGTATGCAAACACTAGTAATAGCCATTAATTTGAAGTATGCTACATACATTCTGGACATAACCAGTAGTAGAATGTAATCCTCATAACAACAGTACAAACCTTTGGTACAGAAGCCGTGTTCCGCAGCTCCTCAGTTTTTCCCAACTTCATGCCAGAGAAAATCTCATAAATAAGACATCCTATCCAATTAAATAAATATGTTCAGATGTATAGAGAATCATATAGAAAAAGACACAAAAAGAAATCAGATAAATAACTGGAAAAGGACCAAATCACAGATAGGTAATGATAATTATATTTCTTTTGAATCTTTGATTGGTTTATTTAAGACAGAGATACATGTCTAAATTAATACACGTTTTCAGTGTCGTTATAATGAACAGTTCACATAAAAGACAGCTGAAAAGATTTTTAAAATTTTGGAACAAATAAAATTATAAACAGAAGCAAATTAATGCCCAATAGCAGCATAGCTAAATGAACATCTGAAGCTACACGCTCAGTAAAATGTGGTGTCTAACAAACATCAATAACAGCCAATATCTACTGAAACATAAAATTCACAAGAAAACCCAAGCCAGGAAAAATCCTCTTGTCCAAATGGAACATTATAATGTAAATACACTCAAGATATCTATGTGATAAGAACTGGATGCTCAAAAAATTAGCGCAAATTTAGTGCTAACTCATTGACCCAACTGGTTTATTACAAGAATACATCAAAAGGAACAATACAAACTTACCCAAACCCCAAGAATCAATAGCCCATGGTGGAGATTTTCTGATTGTGGCCCAGTCAGACTTTGCTAGCTCCATTGGCTTGTATTGTGATCCAACAAGCCAGTCATATTGCTGAGGGAAACAAACTCAGAATTAAATTCAAGTATGCCCAGGCAGTTTAAAAAAAATGAAAAGTTGACCATGAGAATCTTGGGAAGATGTCAGCAAACGAGAGAGAGAGAGAGACTGGCAATAAAAAATTTCATAGCATACCATGGAAAAGTGAAAATTTATAACATAACAAGCAAATAATAAATTTTGTATCACAATTGAATGAAAATTTTCATCTATGAAAACTTAATGCTGCAAAAAATTAGATATGCTGCGTTTATCCTCAATTTAATACCTAAAAATAATTCCAATGCCAAAATCTAATGACTAAGATAACTAAGTAGGCAGGACAAAACAACTTCACCTCATATGGCCTATCAGTTACTTCTATGGGTTGTGTCTCCCATGATCTATAATCTATTCAGAAAAACTTGGCTCTTCTTTGAGGAGATATTTAGAATTCGTACCAGTAAAATACCTACTTCAATTTGAAGATTATAATAATATAGATTTCATATTGAGATCCAAAAATAACTGAAACACTTTGCTCACATCCAAAAACACGCATTACCAGCATTGGTCCTGTAGCAGTTCCATTGGTCCCGTCATACTCAGATAGAACATCAAAAGCATGTAGCTTCCAGTCCAAGGTCTGTGTTACAACAACACTTGCCAAACAAACATTGCCATGAACCTGTACCATCCAAAGCTAGTCAAAAAAGTTATCTTGAGAGAGACAAGGTGGAAAAAAAATCCAGCCATGTCAGCAGCTCCTACAAATAAACTTCCGATCAATGACCCACACATGCAACAGAAAAGCCTCAAACCAAGTGCAAGCAGCTTGAATGGAAAAAAATAATATTCAAAATGCGCATTCACAGAGGACCAAACAGAAAGGCTTCCATATTTTTCTCATGCATGCAAGGCACTAAGCATAGTTTCCATAAATGCAATATATTTCAACATGATACCCGTAAACATCTTTGAATCGGTGTATGCAATGAGTGTACAACATTTACAGTGAATAGAAATTCCAATGAAAAAAATAAAAATAATAGTAATAGTAAGATGATAACTGGTTTGATTAATATTAGGAAAAAAAGACAAGCACGGAATTCGATCCTTTTATGCTACATCCATAGCACATGCAGTCTATTATTTCCCAGAGATATGAGCAGCTAATTGCTCTCACTTGATCATGATCAATTCAAGTGCAGGAAAAATTTTAATTACCTAGCAAACAGGTGTCTGTGTGTACGAAAGCATGGGTGACAATTCATTAATGTCTTAATGCAGAGCCCATTATACATATTGCTCAATCTCTAGAAAATATCTGTTAATATATAGTAATTGAATTTTTTTCCAGCAATCAGGTCAGATAGAGGCTAGATTTACAGTCATAAAATTGATGTCATTTTGAATATTTAATAACCAAGGGTTTTTCAAATTTTGGTTGCTAAAGATCTAAAATTGCAACGCTAGTTTATGATACTTACAAGTTTGCAGTCATTATTTAAAAAGCTCACAGCTTTAGCTATTTGGTGCAGGCCCCAGGCATAATACTCATCCCTAAAAACAAAGGAAGATCAGAAACTAAAATTTTTAAGGTTTAAACAACAAACAATGTTCTCAATCTTCAATGTATGATCGCATCAAAGGGGGAAAAATAAATTTCAAGAAGCGCATAATTTAGTTCCAATCAGAAACTTAAATGTAAAATATGCATTCTGCGGATAAGTATAGTTAAGTGGATATACCTTTGTGTACCTTCTAAACCTAGTTCCTTGATCTTCTCTGACAATGGCATAACAGGCTCTGTGACAATATAGATGGTAACTTTTGTACTAGAACCATCAATAGCTTCAACCTCAGTACTATGAAGAAATGATAAGATATTCGGGTGCCTTACCTGTAAAATGAGCAGAAAACTTAAATCAAATTCCAGTATCCAGCAACTATCCTAAAACAAGTGAGACTCAGGTTTGGCTGTTGCTTTTACTACCGGTGTTTTGCTTCTAAAATGAAAGAGCAAAAAGCAAACGGGTGTGTTTTATGTAGAAAGCCAAAGAATTTTGAAGAAATAACAACTAAAAGTCTAATCTTGTTAGTTAGATTACGAAAATACACGAATTGATTTTTATACGAAACAAAGTATTAGTAAAAATTCTAGGCATTGTATTATTGTAGCAAAATGCCAGCAGCAAAAGCTAAAACCAAGCAGAACCAGGAGAAAACAATCGGAATGCCGGCAGGAAGGCAACAAGTTAAAGCACTTACAGTTCGAAGACGCTTGACACCGTTTCGACCAGCAGCTAAATGGCCATCCTGTGGATTACTTCCGGAAAGAGAAAATATAGACACCGGAGATCCATCATCCTAAAAACATTATAAAAAATATATATATATATTTGAATTGAAGGAAATACGAAAAGGTGATTCCAGTACAAGATCCAATAATTCAGATGTGATTAAGGTTGAATTGATTTGGAACGGAGCAGAAAATGGAGAAGCGGAAGAAGAAGAGTGAAGATACCTTGGAGGTGCCGCGAAAGTGAGACCAAGAGCCCCAAGCGGAAGGGTAAGGATCCCCGATGTTGTAAGGTAGATCCTTGAGCCCTGTTCCAGATCCGCCAACCACTCCCTTCAAGAATTTGAACATCTTTTTCTTCGATTCTCTCTTCTTCTTAGGATGATGAGGATGATCAAGAGAGAGAGGAAGGAGGCTCCAATTCGATCTGCCGATGTGTGTCAGAGAGAACAGTTCTGATTGAAGGGGTAATTTTGAAAAATTATCATCATCATCATCATCATCATTATTATTATTATCTTTTTTTTCGCTAATATAATATTAAGGAATTAACACATTGTTTTGATTCTGTGCTTTGCGGTTTCACCATGCTCTCTGCTACTCCTCCTTTGGGCTTAGAATTTTGGACTTGCTGGATCTATTTCCGAATGGGCCGAATTAAGGCCTGCTTTAATATGATTTTATGAAGATCCATCATCCATTTTTTTCCCTTTTCTTTTTTCGTTAACAATTTAAGTGCAGTCGGTTTTAGTTATAATTTGCAACATGGTGTAAAAGCCGAAAGTATGTTGCGAGTAATGTCTGTTATCAATTTAAGCTGAACTTGTTATGCGGTGAATTTTCCTTTTTTATTTTCTTCTATATTTGATAAGAATTTGTTAAAATTGTTGTATCTCATATTTATTAAATAACATTAAATTTCATATTCAAGTATATCCTCGGCCTATAATGAATCAGTGTAATTTAGTTGGGTTGCCTATAAATCTCTCATGGAATTTTGCAGAGTGAACCAATTGAATTGCTCATTTCAAGAACATAATGACTGACCAATGTGGACTGCGTCAGCTTAGCATTGTGTCTTTGTTTGTTTAGATTTTTTTTTAATTAAATAAAAAAAAAAATCACCCATCTAAGAGGAACAAGTAAAAAAGCTTCAGAACAAAGTAATTAAGAATGCATGCATCTGACAATACCCAACACTCAAGCATAATGAAAGTTCAAATTCACATTTCCAAAAACTTCTTCAGAACACTCGTGGCTTCGCAACAATAGTTGAATGCTTCAGAATATGCAAGCTGAACTGTCCTCCTTTCTCAGAAGTATCAATCTTAGACTGTCCTGGAGGAGGCAATAGCTCAAAGTTCTGTACTAAACGTCCCAATGTGATTCCTAAGATTGGCAGTGCAAGGATAATCCCTGGACAGCTCCTCCTTCCAACACCAAATGGAAGATACCTGAAGTCATTGCCATTTGCTTCAACCTTTGATTCCTCCTCAAAAAACCTTTCCGGCCTGAACTCTTCTGGGTTCTTCCAATGGGCAGGGTTGTTGGCTAACCACCATGCATTCACAAGGATCTTGCTCTCTGCTGGAATGTCATAGCCACCAAGCCTGGCATCATGGAGGTTCATGTGTGGGACTAATAGCGGGATGGCCATCCGGAGCCGGAGAGTCTCCTTGATTACTGCCTGGAGATATGGAAGTTTATGGGTGTCAGGTTCAGTAACCGGCACACCGGGTCCGAGCACACTCTCAATTTCATCACGGATCTTCTGCTGGACCTCAGGATGGTTCACAAGCTCAGCAATGCCCCATTCAATTGACCATAATGTTGTTTCAATGGCTGTCTCATCACAAAATCACAATGAAATTGCTTGAATTAATAGATTTGGTATTTGACTAACTACTAATATATACTTTTAACAGCATTAGTATCAATTACAAGACTAGTTTGTTCATTCAATTCAACCAATAAACAACGAGTTAGTATGATTCTCCCAGGCATCATATACAGAAAGAACTACCAGTATATGATCTAAATCATAATAAAGGATGGCAACTGGCAACCAAATTTGGTTGGCTGGTGGTTTTCCAGCTTCCAACTACCACCCACTTGATAACAGTTTGTCACATGACCACAATAATGATTCCATTTGCCTTAAAAAAATTCCAAGCTGTACACAAACTTAAAGCAAGATGCACACGGACATAATAAAAACCAATCATTTTCACCCCTCTCAATCATAATCTTCAGTTTTTAAAAGTAGAACTTGCTAATAGTCTGTTAGGATTTAGAACCATTCTTTTCATTAGTTGCTTCAGTTTTGTACTCAACGCCTTGTTAGGTTCGAAATTTGCAGCAAGTACATGATTTTGACCATTACCAATGACTTCAGTTCAGCTGATTAGAAACTAATGTCTTCTTACGGCAACAAAGAAGTCCTGAGGTTGGTAGAGATTGACCCAATTTTCAAACATTAAACTTATCTACTGTCCAAGAAGAAACCAGGATCTCTTACCAGCAACATTGATATTCTCAACGATGTAAAGAACGTTGTCTTCATTGATCTCTCCCTTCTGCTGAGCATCAAGAATGTGATCTATGGCACATTTCAGAGCATTGTTGTCATATCTTGTCGTACTTGAAAGCTTCCTGCAAGATATACCCATATCTATTTTAGTACTAGCACTAGATTCTGTCCCCTGGCAGTTTTATTATTAGTACAAATAATTAATTAAAACCAGAAATTTAATTAATTAACCAGAAAACTTACTTCCTCTCCTCGAGGAAATAGTCCTTGAAGAGCTGCAATCTCATTTCCTTCACTTCCTTGCATAACTTCAAATACCCTCTCAAGAAGGGCCTCAAAATGGGGATAAAATCACCATAGTTGTACTCAAAGCTCTGTGCCAATCTACTCCTCTCTCCATTCAAAGCCTTGAGCTTTACAAACAAAGGATCATCCTCACTCTCAAACCTCCTATCAAACATGATCCTATACATATTGTTGTACATCATAAGCTGCAATCTCCTCCTCAGAACAATCCCATTGGTGGCCGCCTCTGGATTCTTCCTCACATCTTCAACAACTCTGGCTACCTCGTCTTCCCATCCGTGTCTATACTGTTGCACCACCTTGTTGGTGAAAAACGGAACGGTCATGATCCTCCTCATTTTGCGCCAGTGCTCTCCGTACACAGTGAAAACCATGTCCTGCCCTTTGCCTGTAAAGATATCAAACACAACATTTCTTGTTCTTGAACCAAACTCAACTCCCTGGGTGTGCAAAACTTCTTTGGCGAGCTCGGGTGAAGAGACAACCACAAGGTTACGCTGTCCCATGCGGAGCAAGAAGATGTCACCAAACTTCTTGGCTAAGTCACTAAGGTTGCGGTGGTTCAAGTCATCACCAACTTGGAGCCAGTTTCCGAAAAGAGGCACTGGAATGGGGCCAGGAGGGAGTTTGAAGCGCTTGCTGCGAACCTTGGAGATTAAAATTGCTAAGACTATGGTAAAGAAGAGGGAAATGAGAGCTTTTTCTAGGAGGAGGAGGTCCATTTTTGAGGCTGCGGCTTGGAAAGAGTATGCTGGAGCGGTGGAGTTTTATAGAGAGAAAGAGGGAGTTAGGTTGGCAAAAGGGGTGGCGAAGGAGAATGGTAGGGGAGAGAGGGGGTAGGTAGAGGGTAGGTGAAATGAGAAAAAGCACGACATCATATTAAGCAATCATGAAGATAGATAATAATAATAATAATTAAAAAAATAAGGTGGGCCGGGTAATGATGTCAGTTAAATCACAAATTTTCAATATTGATGTGTCAAACAAAAGCATTTTTTAATTTTTTAAAATATTTAAATTTATATATAATTTTTATAAATTTTTCACAAATAATTTGAATAATAAAAATAAAAATAAAAATAAAAATATTTGTGTGATGATGTGAGATTAGATATCTCTGCACTAATTTTAAAAAAGAAATTCTTTGTATTATTATTTTGGTTAATGCTTTTTGATGATAATGATGATTTTTTGAGGTTGGACACCTCTGCACTAAGTTCCTATTTCATGCCCAAAAAAAAATTATTTTAAATGTGCTTGAATTATTTGTTTGTGTTAATGCTTTTAGCTTCAATATCATGTTCGAGACATCAATTATTATAGTATTAAGATGAAGTATTACGGTGGAATATAAATTTGAATATAAACGTAAATATATATAATAAAAAAAAGTGTAATAAAGTTACTAAATTAAAATTTGTATAAATTATATAATTTAAAGTTTTTTGATATTTATAAAATTTATTTTTTAGATTAAAAATATAAAAAAAATAAACTGTAAAACAAAACAAACTAAATTAAATCATGGGTTTAGTGCAATGGACAAGTCTCAACTGAATTGGACCATTATTATTCAAATAATCAATGAGATTGAACCGAAAAACATCCAATATCGTGGTGAAATCCGAACGAGGCTATTATTAAATGTTTGGAAATAGTCAGTAGTGGTATATGGAAATAAGACAGAAACAATGAAATGGTGTTACTACTGTGTGTTTGTTTCTTCTTGGGCCTTTGATAATGCAAGGTTCTGCTAAGCCCGGCCTGGCGAGGAGCTGATGGTGATATAGTATCGTGGGATCCAATTTTTAAAAGCCTGCGTGTTTTCAAGGATATCCGCATTTATTTTGTGAGATATTTTCTGATTTAATTTAAAAATTTTATGATTTTTTTATATAAACATAAGGTGTTTGGACTTTAAAAATGAATTTTATCATCTAAAATTAAGTGTTAAGATTTTAGAGATAATTTTTATTATGTTGCATTTAACTCTTATAAAAATCTAAAATTAGCTTTCACAATATAATATTTAGTTTTCATGTGCTGCATTCGAATTAATGAATTACTTTTGATATGATTTTGTGAAGATCTATACTCAATTTGTGAAATATTATTCATTTTTACTCAAAATTTTTACGGTTTTATCTTTAAAAAAGGTCTCATAAATATAAACTCAAATCTTTCCCATAGCATTGTAGATTCTTACCATGTCTAATTTGGGGCATTACTTCCTTAGTTTAAGTGTAACGATCTGGAGGTCAGCTCAATCCCTTCAACCGGCATTGCAGCCCTGTCTGTGACTCTGTGGTTACTTTGATCAGTAAGTCTAAGCTAAAGCCAGCTAGGATTACCGAGGAAGAACGCTTTATATGTTACCGATCAAGAACGTCTTTAATCAGAGTAGGATTAAGAATGAAGCTCTTGTGATAATTAGACCAATATTCTGGACATAAAATTAATTCATGACATTAATTTTAATAATAGTAAGAAAATAAAAAGTAGAAGACTTTCTTCGAGTATGTATTATCTTTTTTATATAATTATGTGTAATATAAATATAATTAATGGGACCCAAGGAATGTTGACCTGCTCAATTGGTACGTAACATGACTCGTGTTTTCTATGTTCTGTGCATGCGGACTGAATCTGAATGGGTCATGAGCCATGACGTAGGGTAAAGGGTTCAACCCCAAATGACCATGGTTAGTAAAAATCTAAAAAAACTTTATTAGGTAGCTAGCTATCTAAAGGAAAATGAAATTAATATATAACTAATTTGTTGCTTCCTATATAGTTCCATCAAGCTGAATCCAGAAGAAGACATTTTCTTTTCCAAATCAAAGTAATAGTCAAAGCTTCAAAACGCAGAAAATTCTTCAAGGTCCGAAAGCTGTAGTTTCAATGAGGCAAGGTCTAGAGGAAGACGGGCATGCAAAGGGCAAAGGAGACCCAGAATTGGTCTTGTTTTCAAATTTCCTTTCTCTCTTTTTTGTCGTACCGTGTAGAAGGAACGTAAAATACTTTGAAAAATTTTCCTTTCTCTCATATGAACCACGCAGCAGCTCAGAAACACACCAAAAAGGGCTGCATTTAAATCCCATTATTTAGATTTCCTTCAATTATGTTCAAACCAAAGCAAAAACACACCCTCTGCAGAAAACCATGGAAGATACCTTCTCTTTAATTCTTCATGGCTGTATGTTAGCTAAAGACCTTGAATCAAATCTAGGGAATTTGATCAACCAGCCAGAGATCCTTTCCAAGTGTTGTGATGAAATTATAAAGATTTTTGCTACTGCTAAAGAACGTTTAAATCCGCAACACTTACTCCGCGAACCTCAGAATTCATCATCATCCCAGCAGCAGCAGCTTCAGACTGATCCGAGTCTGCAGGACTTGGTCATGTATGGTGGTGGTGTGATTACACAAGCAATGGACATGATTCAGCAGCAGCTTTTAGCTGGAAATGCTCCATTAGAAATCAAAGAGATGGGTGGAAGGAACTTATTGTTGGAGAGTTCTGCTGGATTGAAGGGCAGCGCAGGAGTAGAGATGCAGGCAATGGATGTATCAGATTCTGGTAGAAGTTCTTCATCCTCATCGCAGCGACCGCGAAGAAGGTCAGAAATTAACTTCCCTTGTTTCATTCGTTACTTGAGTAATTAATAAACAACAAAAAAGCAACTCCGTTAGTGCATGCTTTTTCCCAGGGGTTTTTAGAAAGATAAATTGGCAAATTAAAGAACATTTTCCAATCACTTTCTTGACCGCAATTAATTAGATTTAGATTGGTGATTATTTATTTATTTATTGTTATTGGTTGGCAGGAAGGATGATGAAGAGAAACGTAAAATGATAGTAGCGGCTCCTCAGATGGGAAATACTGATCTTCCACCGGACGATAATTACACATGGAGAAAATACGGACAAAAAGAAATTTTGGGTTCAAAGTACCCTAGGTAATTATAACATTATATTACTACCTTAACTTAATTTCTTGATCCACCAGAGATCAATGACCAGATTTATTATTTGAATCAACACTATCTATGCATGCATATATCTTTATAAAATATAGTTAATTACTCTCAGACCTAGAACAGAAACAACTAGTTATCCGTCAATTATGTTAATTATCATACTATAGCTACCATTTTCAAAGCTACCGTATAAAGTTTTAGAATTTGACTCAGTCTGCATACAGTAGTTAAAATTTGACTCCTTCCATCACGTTTCTACATGCACCCTTTTTAAAGTAATTAACATGTCGATAGATTTTATATATATATTAGCTAGCTAGGGTTGACATTTGACACACCTTAAATGTTAAGTCTTGCATGCAGGCAGCTACCTCTTTACTAATGAATGATAATCATGCGTTTGGGTTGATTTTCAGGGCTTACTACAGGTGCACGCACCAGAAGATGTACAGCTGCCCTGCAAAGAAGCAAGTGCAGCGGCTGGACAATGATTATAACACATTTGAAGTGACATACATTGGTCAGCACACCTGCCACATGTCGTCCACCGCACCCTCAATTCGGCCACCTCCACCGCCACCAAGTAGATCAGATCAAATGATGATGATGACGCAGCCCATGGTTACTCAGCCTACACCAACTTCTTCTTCTTCACCAGTTCCTGATATAGGAAGATGGCTCTCAATGGAATTCAGCCTGGCTTCCGGCGGAAGTGGTAGTAGCGGTGCAGCAGGTGGCTCCACCACAGCCAACCGTTATGGAAGGGATGTTGAACAGTATCCGGCGGTGGCTGATATGGCTGATGTAATGTTTAATTCTGGTAGCAGCAGCAGCAATAGCATGGATTTTATTTTTCCTAGTGTGGAAGGTGCAAGGGACAAGAAAAACTGACGAGAGACAAAAGTAGAAAGAAACCAAACGTTATTCATTGCTAGATGAATTAGCAAATTTTCAATGGGCACAACATGGGCTAAGCTGGCTGTTCGTTGATAGATGAATTTTGCCGCTTCGTTCGCATTCAGACAATATACCTCACCTAGTTAGCCTTACCTTAATTAGGTTACACTGATTTAATTTTTTGGTCGATTTGAATTTTTTGTAACTTTTTAGAACTTTGGTGGGCGGCCTTGCCTTGTATAAGAAATATATATATATATATATAATCAAACGTTCATGATCATATATGCTTTTGCTTTTTCTAATGATATATCATTATTATTGATGGTATTTGAATTTTAAATTTATTTTTAAATGACGTATATTAATCATTAAATTAAATTAAATCTTCAGATATTAATTATATTTATTATATGTGATGTTGCCTAATAAAACGACAACGAGATTACAACTTCCACGTATTCAGATTGTGCTAACGACAAAAAGGTGACGTTGATGCGATTTTTTCCACGTGTTCCTCGTATATTCTGCAAAAACAATAAGAATCAGAGGGCGCAGGGATTTGTCCCTACACGCGCACTCCGATGATTAAGTTAGAAAACTGAAGTTTTATATATATGAAGAAGGGAATTGTGTTCTTCAGAATCAAGAGAGTCTTCTTTTTTCCGTCCCCTTTCAAGTACTCACCTGGGGTATTTATAGGTTTCTTCCGGGTCGGTTCGGGCTGAGGCCCAGGCACGTGTCTGGGCCGCGACAGAGTCATTGAGCACTCTGTCGCGTTTCGGGGCTAGACAACTTGCGGGTGAGTCTGGCAGGCGGCAGAGTTCATGTGTGGACCTCTGCTGCTGTCTACGCGGTAGAGTTCTGTCGCAGTACTGGAGTAGAGGTCTGTCGCAGAGCTGGAGTAGAGGTCTGTCGCAGAGCTGGCGGCATAGGTCTGTCACAGGATATGCGCTAGAGGTCTGTAGCAGAGTATGCGGTAGAGGTCTGTAGCAGAGTATGCGGTAGAGGTCTGTAGCGACATACAGTGCCGCACGAGCCTACGCGACAGAGTCTCTATCGCCTCGAGACTCTGTCGCATGTCAAGCTACTCTGCAGCATGGGGCTATGTCGCTGTAACAGCCACGTGGCTTATCTTGTGTTTGACACGTGACGGTCTCTGATTGGTCGATCTTTGTACACGTGGACTTTGATGATAGGACCACCATCAATTGCTCCCCACTCTTTGGTAAGAATTTTTCCTGCGAAAGAGGATCCGGGTCCGGATTTGCTTTTCCCGGGTCGAGGAGGATCATTGCGCGGGTGTGGCGCAACCGCGCGCCTATATATACTGGGTCCCTACTGTCACAATCGCTACTGAGTTCTCTCGCGAAGACCACTCTCCCGCAAATTCTCTCACACACTGTCACTACTCTCCCGCAGCGCTGCCGCAACTCTGCCGCGTTACGTTACAGTGTCGCAAGTCTGCCGCCAGATCTTGAAACTCTGTCGCCCGTTCTTTTGTTGTCTTCCTTTTAGGTAAACTCTGTGTCCATAATTGTTTTTTATTTCTCCCGAACTTCTAAAATGGCTGGCCACGGTGTAGGAAAACAAATAGACCTAGGTATCAAGTCGACTTTGAAGGAAGCCGACGTCCAAGACCTAGTATCTAGGTTTCCTTTGCCCGAGGGATACTCCTATAGACTTCCAACCCCTTAGAAAAGTGACATACGTCGTGTGTCCGACGGGGTAGTTATCTTTAGGGCAGCCTTAGAATTAGGACTCCGCTTCCCGTTGTCCGACTTTGGGGCTTCTTTCCTTAGGACTCATAGGATTGCCCCCGGACAACTGCATCCTCATGCATGGATGCAGTTAATAGGGTTTACCGTGCATTGTCACCTAAAGGGCGTTTCTCCATCTCTTCCCCTTCTCGATGTCTTTTTCAGATTTCGAGGTAGCCCCGGTTTAGTCCCTTACTCACTTCAGCGGGTGTATATGCCGGGATTCGAGAACAGGCTATTCGAAAAACCTGCCAATAAGCTCCACGGTTTTGAATCGGAGTGGCTTGTTGTGGAGATGCCTGGGGGCCTGGATTTCCCTACTCGTTGGGAGACTAGGCGTGAAATCCCCAAGGGCCCCCGGATTGCTACTCTTAGGGAACAGTTGGCCTCAGACATTGATAGGTTATTACTCGATAGACCCGTTAATCTTGACAGCCTTTTATCAAATGAAAATTTGATATTAGCTAGCTGGGGTGTGGGTTCTATTCCTATTGTCGGCCCTTCTGTCCCTTCTTCGGATCCTCCACCTTCAGTTTCTCCCGAATTGAACCCCGAACCTCTTAGGCCACAGGAAGACATAGAGAGTACCAATGTAGAGTCTAGTTCTGGCAGCGAACCCTTAGCTGACCTGACTGGCTGGGAAGGGTTCGGCTCAACTTTCATGGTGCTCCCTGATGACGATACGATAAATATAGAGTCCCTTCAGGAGCATTTTGATTCTCCTGATGGTAACTTTTTATTCTTTTTTACTGCTTGCTGATTCTGATCATATTTTTGACCACTTATTTGTTCTCTTTCTTTTTTACAGATATGAGTCACTTTCGACGATCCCTGGGGCGTCAAATTTCAGAGACCGGTCCGTCTAGCGATCCCACTAGAAAGAGGCCTCGTTTAGCTGATAATGTTCGTAGCGAGGCGCCGGTCCCTCCTCAGTTGCCTCGGGCTCGGACCCCACCCGTTTCTAGGCAAGTGATGCCTCCTCCTCCTCCGGAACAAAGAGATCCTACCCGGGATAGAGGGAGAGTTCCTTCATCGTCACGGGGGGCTTCTAGTTCATCTGGACGGTCTCGTTCCGAAGAGCGCGCTGAATGCAACATAATTTCGTCCCAGCGAAAGAATCGGAGGCGCTTGTATATCGAGGCGTCAATGGCGACTAGGCCAATTCTCCCGAGGGTAGGCCCCATTGATGAGAGGTCCTACCCTGTGGACGGCGATTTTATCATGAGGGGGGTCGAGTTTCGGGTTTACCCGGGAGTTCGCGACAACGATACCTTGGACACTCCCGGGGTAGCTTCCCGACTGAGTTGGGCTACTATTCTCCCGAGGGACGAGACTAGAATATTCAGGAATTATCCGGAGGGAGAAGACTTGGCTGATATGGAAGTGATAAGGGTAAGTTTCATATTCTTTTTCGTTTAACTTCTTTTTGCTGTGCTTTTGAGTTTGACTTTTTGTATTTCTTTGCAGCTGGCTCAGAGGACCGTGGCCAATAACGCTCAACACAGGGCCTATCGGGAGCGAGCTGATAAGGAAATTCGGGAGTTGAAGGACAAGGTCATGGAGTATCGAACACTGTCAACAACTTGTCCAAACTTCTAGACGTGGTACGGAACTTAGAGGAGCAGCTCTCGAAGGCACGGCAGGATTTGGACCAGGCCAAGGGGGATCTTACCGTCGAGGCGGCCCGATCAAGTAAATTTCATGAAGATCTCCAAGAGGCCCACGCCGAACTGGACCGTATGCAATCCAACTACGGGTCTTAGCTTACTCGTAATCAGGAGCTCGAACATTACGTCGCCGAGTTAGAAAGTCGGGCTACTCCTTCACTGACCCGAGTGGAGATTGATGATATCAGGGCGGCAGCCGTGAAGGAGTATCGCCTTTCTAAGGATTGCTTGAGGCGGAAGGAGGATTTTTCAAATCCCTATGTGAAATACGGATTTTACCTCGCTCGATCATGGTTGGAGAAGCATAGGGAAGGCGAAGAATTCCCCGAGCTCCAGTATACGGACGAGGCGATGCTGTTCGAGGCCCCTGACTGGACTAAGTACGAACCTGGGGCTGAACCTGCGGACGAGCTTTTCAAGAGGGCTGCCCAAGATGACCTCGCCAACCTCACCGGTCCTTGGGAGCCCGCGGACCTGGACGATGCTCCTGAGCCTATTGGCGCTCTTCTTCACTTGGACGGCGAGGAGGGTCAGCAGTCCTTAGGGAGCGAGGGTCCGTCTGTAGCTGATCCCCAGCCTCCTCCTGAAGATTAGATAGTTGTTTGTAGTTTTTGTTTTGATTTTTTACTTTTGTCGGATGTACTTGTAAAGATCTACTAAAGATCTACTTGTAATGGTTTTTGAATAAAATGAAATCCAGATTTTTGTTCATGCTTCATATCGCATTACTTTTCTATTTGTCATTTATCCTCCCTTGTCTGTTTATTTATTTTGCTTGTATATATTTGTGTATGCTCCCAAATTCTTGATAGAACGATATATTTTCAGAAAGAATTTTTCGTATAAACATATCGTTTTCTGAGGCCTGATTACTATGACGTGAGTGCGTCTTCAGTTTTTACAGCCTTTATATTTTTATTGCCTGGCCACAGTGACGCATAGCGCCTCAGGCTCTTACGGCTCGTTGGTTGTATGCCTGGCCACAGTGACGCATAGCGCCTCAGGCTCTTATGACTTTTCTGATTGTACGCTTAGCCACAGTGACGCATAGCGCCTCAGGCTCTTACGGCTCGTCTGAGTATACGCCTGGCCACAGTGACGCATAGCGCCTCAGGCTCTTACGGCTCGTCTGAATATACGCCTGGCCACAGTGACGCATAGCGCCTCAGGCTCTTACGGCTCTTCTGAATATACGCCTGGCCACAGTGACGCATAGCGCCTCAGGCTCTTACGGCTCGTCTGAATATACGCCTGGCCACAGTGACGCATAGCGCCTTAGGCTCTTACGGCTCTTCTGAATATACGCCTGACCACAGTGACGCATAGCGCCTCAGGCTCTTACGACTCTTCTGTATCCTGTCACAGAATTTAGATATATAACAGCTGGAAACGTATGACAATAATAGTATCTAAAAAATATGAGATTATAACGTTCAAGAAAGAAAATATAGCGATTAATTCAAATACAGTTTTAAGTGATTTGAATTCCACGTTTTCCCTATTTTCTTCCCTTGTAAAGTCTCCAGGATACAGGTGTTGGGCCCAATCTTATGTTTGATTCTGAATGGACCTTCCCAGTTAGCTCTGAATTTTCCATCTTCCTTCAAGGTATTCGTGATTTGCGACTTTCTGAGCACTAGATCTCCCTCAGACATTGATCTGTCTCTCACCCGACTATTATAGTAGTTGGCCACCCTTTGATGATAGGATGCCAATCGAATAGCCGCGGCTTCTTTATGTTCATAAAGTAGATCTAGGCTTTCCCTCAGCGCTTATGAATTCTCTTTCTCTACTAAGGGCACCATCCTGGGTGACAGTGCTCCAATTTCCACGGGGATCAACGCTTCAGTGCCATACACGAGGCTGAACGACGTTTCTCCGGTAGACACCCGACTAGTGGTACGATATGCCCACAAAACACTAGGCAATTCGTCCACCCATGCACCTTTAGCTTTGTCTAGCTTGGTCTTCAGCCCATGAAGAATAGTCCGATTACTGACTTCGGCCTGTCCGTTGGCTTGAGGATATGACACCGAAGAGATCCTTAGTTGAATGTCGAGGCGTTTACAGAATTCGCGGAAGGCATTACAATCAAATTGCTTTCCATGGTCGACATTTAAGATGCGTGGGATTCCGAATCGACAGATAATGTCTTTCCATACCATCGCCTCGACTTTCTTCTCTGTGATTGTAGCTAAAGGCTCTGCTTCAATCCACTTTGTGAAGTAGTCGGTGGCGATTAATAGAATTTTCGTTGACCCGTGGCTAACGGAAAAGGCCCTAGAATATCCAACTCCCATTGTGCAAAAGGAATTGGTTGTATCGTACCTTGAGAAGGGGTCACTGGGGCTGTTGTGATAGGCGCAAACCTTTGGCATTTGTCACACCTACGGGTTTGGTCCGTTGCATCTTTCTTTACCGTCGGTCAGTAGAATCCTGATCGCAGTATCTTGGCAGCAAGGGCTCTAGCTCCTAAGTGTTCACCGCAAATCCCTTCGTGCACTTCAGCTAGGGCGTAATTTGCTTGCTCCGGTCCTAGACACTTTAACAAGGGTGACGAATATCCCCTTTTGTACAATTCCCCGTTGATTAGTGTGAACTTCGTCGCTCGTATTTTTAAACGACGAGCCTCGTCCTTATCTTGGGGGAGTGTAGCCTCAGTGAGATACTGCTTGAATGGGGATCTCCAGTCATCTCCCGTTTCAATGTCACACACTTTGACCTCTTCGATACTAGGCCGTTCGAGCCTCTCCACCTTGACTATTCTTCCTCTTGTTTCATTGGAAGAGGCTAATTTGGACAATGAATCAGCATGTGTGTTTTCGGACCGGTTAATTTGTATCAGCTGAAAGCTTTTAAAAGCCTGTGCCAAAGATTGGACTTTCTTCAGATAAGGGGCCAACATCGGTTCTCGAACCTCATATTGTCCATTGAACTGGTTTACCACCAATTGAGAGTCATTACGTGCTACCAAGTGGTGAACCTGCAGTTTGTCGGCCAACCTCATCCCAGCTATTAAGGCCTCGTACTCCGCTATGTTGTTTGAGCTGGGGAACCCAAATCGTAAGGAGTATTCCAGGGATTTCCCTTCTGGCGATATCAATACTACACCCGCCCTGCTTCCGTTTGCACTTGAAGCCCCGTCGACATACAGCAGCCATGGTTGAGTTTCCCTCTCGTCGCTGTCGCTCGGGCTAGTGCATTCTACTATAAAATCTGCCAAAGCTTGACCCTTGATAGCCTGTCTGGGTTGGAACGTGATATCGTATCCTCCAAGTTTCACTGCCCATTTCACTAGTCTTCCTGAGTGTTCAGGCTTATGGAAGATTTGTCTTAACGGTTGATCCGTCAGGACATTGATGGGGTGAGCCTGAAAATAAGGGCGCAACTTACGCGAGGCCATCACAAGGGCTAACACTAGCTTTTCGGCCAGCGGATAGCGGGTTTTTGGGTCTAGCAGTACTTTGCTCACATAGTAGATGGGACGGTACACCATTTCATCCTTCTTTATTAGCATCGCACTGACGGCGAAATCACCGATTCCCAAGTACATATACAATTGTTCCCCTTCTAGGGGCCTTGTCAACAAAGGTAACTGCTTCAGATATTCTTTGAGGTCCTCGAAAGCCTTTTGACAATCTCCCGACCATTCAAAATTCTTTCCTCCCCGTAGAGTTTTGAAGAAAGGCAAGCTCCTTTCTACTGACTTTGACAAAAAGCGATTCAGAGCTGCTATTTTACCTGTCAATCTCTGGACGTCTCTTACGGTGGTTGGGGGTTTCATGTCAATGACTGCCTGCACCTTTTCGGGATTAGCCTCGATACCCCTGTCAGTGATCATGAAGCCCAAGAACTTCCCTGATCTTACCCCAAACGAGCACTTTTCGGGGTTTAGCTTCAAATTAAATCTCTTCAGTACCTCGAATACCCAGGACATCTGATGAGCATGAGACTCTCCTGCTCGGCTCTTGATGATCATATCGTCTACGTAGGCTTCCATGGTATTTCCCAGAAGATCTTTAAATACTTTGTTCACCATTCGCTGATATGTAGCTCCAGCGTTCTTTAAACCGAACGGCATTACCCGATAGCAATATGTTCCGTCGTCGGTTATAAAAGAAGTCTTCTCTTCGTCTTCTGGGTGAAGCATGATTTGGTAGTATCCGAAAAAGGCGTCTAAGAAGCTGAGGAGTTCATATCCGGATGTTTCATCCACTAGTCTATCTATCTGGGGTTGGGGGTACGAATCTTTAGGGCAGGCTTTGTTCAGATGAGTGAAATCTACACACATTCGCCACTTCCCATTAGATTTCTTTACCATTACCACGTTGGCTAGCCATTCAGGGTAGTAGACTTCTTGGATGAATCCGGCGTCCAGGAGTTTATTCACTTCTTCAGCAATTGCTTTTTGTCTTTCCAGGGCAAAATTTCTCTTTTTCTGTTTGACAGGCCTGTGCCCGGGTAAAACATTGAGCTCGTGGCAGATCACTTTGGGATTAATCCCGAGCATGTTCGCTGGGGTCCGAGTGAAAACATCTGAGTTTTCTCTCAGGCATTCAACTATCTCACTCCTTGCTTGTTCGTTTAGCTGAGTCCCGATGAATGCCTTCTTCTCCCCATCTCCCATTGTTAGCTCAATGGCTTCCGTTTCCTCTACGGGCTGAGGCTTGGGCGGATCCTCTATGCACAAAGTCTCCTTTCTTTGTGCTCTTTTGTTGGCGGTAGAAGCGATATAACAAGTGCGGGCGCTCTTCTGATCTCCTCGCACTTGCCCAACTCCGTTGGGAGTGGGGAACTTCATTAACAGATAGCAAGAGGATATCACCGCCCTCATGTCATTCAGTACAGGTCTACCCAGGATTATGTTGTAAGCAGCCGAGGTTGACCTTACTACCATGAATAATACTTGCCGGGTCACATCCTTTGGGTTTTCACCGAGAGTCACAGGCAACTCTATGGACCCAGCTACCTTCACCCTTTCGCCCGCAAATCCGTATAGTGGCGTCATGACAGGTCTTAACCTATCTTCGGATATGCTCATTTTTCGAAGCAATTCCAATAGATTAGGTTTACCGAACTCCCGTTATCGACTAGGATTCTGCTCACCGGGTGTTTGGCCACTACCGCGGATATCACTATTGGGTCGTCATGGGGCATGACGATGTCACCCTTGTCAGCTGGGGTGAACATGATAGGCTCTTCATCCGCTCTCTCCTCCTTTACAACGTTAACCTGATATGCCTGCCTTGCGTAACTCTTACGGGAAGTAGAGGAGCTTCCCGCCATCGATTCCCCTCCTGCAATAACATTTATTGCCGGGGCTGTAGGTTCGTTGTTTGGCGGATTGACACGGGGGATCGTAGGCCTAAATGCTTCATTCCTTGGCCTATTTCTTCCATTATCATTATTTGTCCCAGTCCGCGGGCGGTCATTCCTTTGGTCACGCGGAGGATAACGGGGTCTTTCACTTCTCCACAGGAAGCGGTTGATTTTTCCCTCTCTGGCTAGTCTCTCTAGCTGATCCATTAAATCTCTGCATCTCTCCGTCGGGTGGTTGTGAGTGCAATGGAATTCACAGTAGGCATCAGAGTTTCGTCCTACATCTCCCATCTTCTTCTTGGAGAATTCCAACAATCCTGCCCCTTCGATAGCTGCCAGTACCGCGGTGCGAGGCTCGTTCAACCTGGTATAACCTTCATACCTGAGCCTAGGGGCTTTGTCTACTCTCACGGGTCTTGGAGAGCTTCTTTCAGGTGCATCTCTCTCTCTCTTCTTTCCTTCCTTTGCCTCCCTGGGCTGTATCATCTTCATCACCTCTTCTTGGGCCACATACTTATTGGCCCTTGCAAAGAGATCGGAGAGCGTCATCGGCTGATCAAGAGAGAGGGATTCTTGCAGCTTTTCGGAGCTCGTCCCTTGCAACATTGCAGCCATGGCTACCCCCACCGGTAGATCTTCCACCTCCAAGGTTGTATCTCGGAAGCAGTCTACGAATCTCTTCAAGGATTCTTTATTCCCTTGTTTAAGAGTGAGTAGATAAGTAGCGTCCTTCTTCCTCTGACTGTGGATCATGAAGACTTTCAGAAATTCATTTCTCAATTGGTCGAAGGAGGAGATTAAACCTTCACTCAACCCGTTGAACCACTTCAGAGCGTGCCCGGACAGTGTGAGAGAAAAAGCCCTGCACATAATTTCGTCCTCCCACCCATGCAGCAGCATGAGGGACTCGTAACTTTGTACGTGGTCATAGGGGTCTGCTTTGCCGGTATAAGTGGTCATGGAAGGCATTTTGAACTTCTTCGGCAAAGGTTTGTTCATGATCTCCGAACTAAACGGAATCCTCCTTTTTTGGCTATCGTCCGGAGACACCAGTTTTCTCTTTTCTAAGATCCTTTGGACGACTTTCTCCACATTTTTCGACCCTCGAACTGAGTACGGTCCCGTCCCTTCGGGTCTAGAAGAGTCTGACTGATAAGCACCCCTTCCAGCACCTCCCATTCCGGGACTCGACATTTCGAGACCGTCTCGTGGGTTCGAACCCTTCTGTCTTCGTTGCTCCCCAGCTCTATATTCTTCTAACTCATGTTCCAACTCAACGGAAGAAAGGCTGCGCCATGTGGGAGAACTCTGTCGCCTTTCTGTTGCGGGTGAGTTCTACCGCACAGGTGCTGCGGGCGAACTCTGCCTCCCTCGGTCCGCGGGTAAGCTCTGCTGTATGCCTGCTGCGGGAGATCTGTGAAGTCTACGGACCGCGGGCGAGTACTACCACCGATCTGCTGCCCGCGGTGTGCGGGTGAGCTCTGCCACCTATCTGCTGCGGGAGAGCTCTGAAGTGTGCGGTCCGCGGGTGAGCTCTGCCGCCTATCTGCAGCGGGAGAGCTCTGACGCGTCGGGTCAACGGTAGTATTCACCTCCCGTAACCCTGCCACAGGGTGATTCCTTTGAAATGCGGTAGAGTTCGGGGCCAATCCCGTGGCATCATTTAGCGCTCCTGCCCCTTGTCCAACACTCACCAGGGTGGAGGGTTGACCTCTTTCATAGGTCTGCCTTAGGATGTTTTCCCCCACCAACTGCTGCACTTCGTGGGGTAAGTTGAATTGGGGGAGAGCGTCTCTGAAAAAGCTCACCATAGCTTTCAACGCTGTCGTCGTCTCCTCATTTTTGAGTTTCAGAGTCTCAAATTCCTCTAGAGAAACCAAGGCTCCTCTGTCATCCCTTTCACTATGTCTTCGTCTTTGTTCTGCCCTGACAGGGGGACTCACAAAATTCTGCTCCCCTGTCACTTCTGCTGTAGAACGTGTCCTCACCATTTTGATAGGGAATCTGACTTTTTGTTCTAATTCTCACAGACGGCGCCAATTGATGTTGCCTAGTAAAACGACAACGAGATTACAACTTCCACGTATTCAGATTGCGCTAACGACAAAAAGGTGACGTCGATGTGATTTCTTCCACGTGTTCCTCGTATATTCTGCAAAAACAACAGGAATCAGAGGGCGCAGGGATTTGTCCCTACACGCGCACTCCGATGATTAAGTTAGAAAACTGAAGTTTTATATATATGAATAAGGGAATTGTGTTCTTCAGAATCAAGATAGTCTTCTTTTTTCCGTCCCCTTTCAAGTACTCACCTGGGGTATTTATAGGTTTCTTCCGGGTCGGTTCGGGCTGAGGCCCAGGTGCGTGTCTGGGCCGCGACAGAGCCATTGAGCACTCTGTCGCGTTTCGGGGCTAGACAACTTGCGGGTGAGTCTGGCAGGCGGCAGAGTTCATGTGTGGACCTCTGCTGCGGTCTATGCGGTAGAGTTCTGTCGCAGTACTGGAGTAGAGGTCTGTCGCAGAGCTGGAGTAGAGGTCTGTCGCAGGATATGCGGTAGAGGTCTGTAGCAGAGTATGCGGTAGAGGTCTGTAGCGACATACAGTGCCGCACGAGCCTACGCGACAGAGTCTCTATCGCCTCGAGACTCTGTCGCATGTCAAGCTACTCTGCCGCATGGGGCTCTGTCGCTGTAACAGCCACGTGGCTTATCTTGTGTTTGACACGTGGCGGTCTCTGATTGGTCGATCTTTGTACACGTGGACTTTGATGATAGGACCACCATCAATATGTAAATGAAAGTATTTTTATTTTTATGTTTTATATGAATTAATTTAATAGATAGTATTAACAATATTACTTGTAATAATACTTCTAAAAATTAAAACAATTATCATAAATATAATATTAATTCATTAAAAAAAATTCGTATGTTGCTTTATATTTTAATTAATTTAAACAAAAATTTGTGTTTTAACTTTTAAAAAAAAAATAGGATAGATTGTAAAATCAATACTAATAAGTATACGAGGAGGTAAAGGAAAACACACACCAAGCTGATATGCAAAAAGCCGCAAAGAGGCATATGAAAGTTGAAGGTAAAGTCTCACCAAACCAACAAAACAGGCCCATTTTCAAGAAACAGTAACTGAGCCTGCCATTTTATTTTTTTATTATTCTAACTAGCATCAAGTTTGAATAAAAGCGAGCACTAATGGATTGTAATGAACTTAATCGATTGATTCAAGTAGATTTTGGTATTTTGAATAATTATTTTAATTTAGAATTGGATCGGTAAATGATTTTTTTAATTTGATTTTTTTTTTATTTCTATTAAAAAACTTAACAATTATTATCTTTTTCTTTGTAGCTTTTTTATAAACAGGAAAAAATAAAAATGACATGACAACACAGTTTATCATGTGAATATAAAAGAAAAAGAGGGGAAAAGGAAAGACAAAATAAGGGATAAAATAAGTGTCACTAACATGAAGTACCTGTACCTTCAGGTTACGACAAAGCCCTCAACGCTAGAGCTAGGAGGCATTAATGTAGCATTGAAGAGAGGTGAAGTATGGTTGGTGAAAGAAAAAAACAAGACAAGGAAAGGAAAGGCGGTAGCTTACGTCCCAAGTCCGAAGTGATGGGTGGATCCATGATATGATACCAAAGCCAGGCAAGCTTCATTTCCCTTGAATTTGATTACCTTCCACTAATTTTCCTCTTCCCCTTTACATATGTTTAACATCACTGTCCCATTCTAGGCTACCTTTTGTCAAGTCGGGCACCAAAATTGTGCCATCCTGCTCTAATTCACACCCACAACACCCCCAACTTGAAAAACTGTTTGATCTTACAATTACTCTATTTGATAATTAATTAAGTAGTAAGTAATTTGTCAATCGAGTGTTAATTGAGATGAAATGTATTGAATAGATTTTTTTTTTTTTTTTTAGATTGCGAATTCGTGATAATTTAAGTAATTGTACATAATATCCTCCATAAAAAATCATGGGATTTAGGTTAAGAATTAAAAAAAAAAAAAATTGTCCCTTGACCGTGCAATTTACATGTGCTACATCTATTATCTATCCAATTAATATCTCACCCACATGTCGTCAGTGATTTTTTTTCTCTTTTTTCTGGCTGAGGATGTCTCATCCCTTTCTCACTCCACAATTTTTTCCACAACGAAGTCTGAAAGATCATACTCGTCAAGGGCCCCACGTTGTACATTTAATGCACACATAGATGAGTCAAGGTTCTGCTTTTTTTCCTCGAATGTTACAAGCTTTGGCATAAAAAAAGAATAATACCAGTTAATTAGGAAAAAAGCCAGGGACAATTGATAAGGCTGGACAACATGAGCACATTGTCCCTGTAGTATTACCTTAGTTTAGTAAGTAATCATCATCAAAACCCTTATCCGAATATTGAAATAAGCATAAGACATCTCATAAAAATTAAATGACTTTTAAATAATTAATTGTCCAAATTTACACCTTTATTTGGGCTTCAGACAGGATTACGTTTTCCTATGATAAGAGTTTCACCATGCGGGTGGGTTATTTTGAATTTGTAGATTTATCTGACCAGTGGCCAAAATGGACGGGGTTATAGATTTGCAGACCTGAAAAAGGCTTCAATGGTTGTTATTAAACATTACTGATTACATATGGAATGGGAAACTGTCGTAGCTACAATATTAACTTTACAAGAAGCTTGACTACTAGACGAACTCACTTTCATCAAAATGAAAATCCTTCCCAAAGTCCAACTCGAAATTCCTGGAAGTGATTTCAGTGCATGAATACATGTTAGAAACCACACCCCCATAATTAGACCCCATTCCAGGCTCAGAGGAGTATTCAAAACCACCACCAATTATATCTTGCCACATGACAGAATCCAATTCCGTAAGATCACTCGGTGTTGTCTCCTCCTTGGATTCCTGCTTTACCATTAGTGTGGTTGATGGGTTCAACTGATGATGCTGCTGTTTGCTTGGGATGTTCGAGTTGCCAGAAGTGAGCAAGTAAGGTTCCCAAGACACCGAATCCGTGATGATTTGGGGAGCCTTGAACAAGTCTCTGCAGGTGTGGGTTCCAATATAAGTGGTCTGATACTTGTGGGAATCATCTTCCATTTTTTGAACTTGTTTGGTGGCTCTACAACCTTGATCATACTTGCGAGTGCACCTAAAATAACTCCTGTCGATCATGATAAGAAGAACAATCATGATTAGATTCCATTAAACTTCAGAAGTGCTTGTCTTGATTGAGAAATATAATGATATTTCCTTTAATCCTAGGACACCCTGCCTGTTTGAGTACAATATTTCCACAAGTATTGACTCTAATCAACCATATTGGCTTTAAGATCCATTTTGTAGAAAGGATTCCATCTGTTTTAATTTCATTGTCAAATGTGCATTTGTTGAATGAATTGCTTACTAAACAAGCATACAAATGAATACCTTGGGTGTTCAGAATTGAGGATCTCCTTTTGTCCATACTTCCTCCAGGCATAGCCATCTTCCATTGTGGTAGAAACTACTGTCCATGTCTGTGCAGCTCTTCTGCAAGCAAAAACATAACCAATTAGTATCCGAATCCATGTATGAACATCCAACTGAGCATGTATACATTAAGAAGAACAAATTCTGTTTTTTCTTGGGCTTGGAAAAGTATCTTACTTTCTCTTGTAACAGCCTCTCTTATCCTTGGAGGCCGGTCTCTTCCTGCTCTCACTAGAATCTTCGGACCTCCGGTCATCACAACAGGGGGAATTCTCGTTAGAAGTTGCCTGATTCCGAGAAATCTCAGCAGAGTCACAAGAACTCAGAACAAAAAGTGTCTCATTGAAAGATCTCAAGATCTTCAGCACAAGTTCCTCAGCTGAGAGAGACCCACCAACTTCTTCAGAGGACTTGTGAAAAAGAATCTGAAGCTGAGTAGCACACTCTTGCCCATGAATCAGTTGTTGTATAACCCTTTTCTTGTTGCCTGACAGTTTTTCAAGCCTAGGAGAAACAGTTCCCATAATTATTATGAGCAAAGAAAAACCAAAAGCCAGAACCTGTTCTGCTTTCTTCTTTGCTTTCTTAACTCGTAAATATATATAGATGAAAGGACAGAAGAGATAAGATTTTGAGACTAAGCTTTAGACAGAAAAGGGTAGAGATGAGGAACGGTAGAAGCAATTCAAAGGAAATTGTAAGGAAAGGGGCGGTAATGACTGATATGAAGTGGGAAAAAGGAAAAGAAAGAAAACTTCCACGAATGCTGACAAAGCAAGATTACGTTTTGAGCATGAGGAAAGACTGACGCCAACATCTCCCCCCACACCCCCTCCCTTTTAATTTTTTTCCTTTTTGTTTTTGGGTGGAAGCTTAAGCAACCACTCATTTTCTTTCTCATAATTTAAATTCCAATTAGTTAGATCGATGATAGTACAAAATTCCAACCCAAGTCGTCACTTGATCTAGATAACATGGCTAGAGCTGGCAAAAGTTGGCCCGAGCCCGAAAACCCGCCCGAGCCCGCCCGAGATCGAACCCGAGACCGGATCGAATTGACCAAAAAGTCAAAGGCCCGAGCCCGAGAAAAGCCCGACCCGAAAAAGCCCGAGCCCGATAAAGCCCGAGCCCGAAAAAGCCCGAACTCGAAAAAACCCGAACCCGAAAAAGCCCGAGCCCGAAAAAGCCCGAGCCCGATACGACCCGAACCCGAAACCGGCCCGATCCGAAACCTGAAAAAGCCAGAATTTATAACCCGAGAAAGCCCGAATTATAATTATATAATTATTATATTAAAAAATAATTAAATAAATAAATAATAATACACTTTTTCTAATTAAAATTTATAAAATTTTAAAACAATCATTATTTATTTATTACATAAATATATCAATAATTTATTATCAACAAAATAAATATTAAATATTTACATTCAATTATTAAATAAAATTATTTTAAAACACAATATAATATTCAATATCAAATAATTTTCAATATTATGCTTATTATATTTGTAATAATAAATAATAAATATATTATTGAATATAACATTTTATTTTATTATAAAAACAATTATTATACTATTTTATTATATTTATTTCATATTAAAATTTTAATTGTAATACAATAATAGATCAAATATATATATATATATATAAATCATTATATAATTGTTACATTTATTTAAATTTGATATTTCATATAAAACATTGAATACATTATTAACAAAATTAGAATTTAAATTCTGACTCCTATAACTCGTAAATAGAAAAATAGTAATTTGTTTTTTAAATTGTGATTATACTAAAAATAAGAATTGAATGTTAAAAAAGGGATCATACCCTTTTAAAGGTTGTCATAACTTTTTCACTGTAAAAAAAGATTCAGACTCAACTATGACATGTTTGCATCCAAATTCTCATGTCATTAACAAGTCAATAATTGTTATGTTCTAAATTAATCCAATATAGTAAAAAACAAACCAGCAAAGAAAACATCAAACACTTAAAGTTATGACATGTAACATTACAAGAACAACAAAATAGAAAACATACAATCATTCTCATACACAGCCACATAGTCATGGAGAAACCAATTCCTAGTCATACATTGCACGAAGAACAAAACAGAAAAATACGATCATTCCATTCAACGCTAGCGGCTTGATGAATAATATACTCGAAAAGATTGTAAATGCAGGAAGCAACTAAACTCTCTAAGAGCGACATTGTCTTCAAATAAGATTAATGAGGCAATGATCAATCATAATTACTCTTAATAAAAAAATTTAATTTTTTAACAATATAAATAGTAAGAAATAAAATATCAACATACATTACAATTAGAACTCTTCATCCTCATCCATAAACCAACTAATTCAATTTAATCCAACTTTCCTTCCAAATCTCACTGTTTCATATTCTTCATCTAATAAAATATATAAAAATAATCATATAAGAATTTAAATAATAAAAAATTAATAATATAATAATGACACTAAAATCTTACCACCTTTATCTATATCATATCCATACAACCAATTACGAGTAGTAATCAAAATTTCTGCATTATGTGTTATGAGATAATTTCTCCATTTGTTAATAACTCTACCACTCATATTAAATGCTGATTCAGATGTAACTGTGGTAATTGGAATATTCAATATATCCTTAGCCATAAGTGAAAGTATAGGGTGTCGAAATTGATTTTTCTTCCAATAATTAAGAACATCAATTTGAATCTTATAATCTTCTCTTGATTCATTCAAATATACATTTAACTCTAATCTATATAAAAAAATATCTAAAATTGAAGTTTCTAAATCCCTACAATAACAAAATAAGTTCATATATGAAATTATAATAACAAATGTAAATTAAAACTCAAAAAAGAATTACTTAATATAAAAAAATAATAATTTAATAAGTTACTAAAGCAATTTATATTAAACTTTTGAACAAAAAATTTATATAAATATGTTATCAAATTAACAATAAATATTTATATGTTTCAAATTTTATTTCTAGTTAGAAAATTTAAGTTTTTGCAATGTCTTGTCTTTTGTATAAATTTTATTACTAAATTATATAATTTTTGTCCTCATTAATACATATTTCATCATTTTAATTATATTTTGTCTTATAATCATTATGATTAAATTATATCAGCTTTTTGGTTTACCTATTTTATTTAAACTTCGATATTATATTTAATAATTTTTTCAAAGTTAAACTAATTGCATCTATCAATTGAGAATTTAGCTACAATTATAGAACTTTAATTAGGTATAATTTAAACGAATTGATAACAATTAATTAGGTATAAATTTGTTAAGCATATATGATTATTTATTTATTTGCCTACCTTATCGGTTCATATCTATATCAGTCCACTAAAATAATATCAGGAGATATTTTTTCTTGTGCATTATGCAACGTGGCGATCAAGACAAACATGCATCATTACTTGATTGTGCAAAAATAATTATTTTAAGTTAATTTTTTTATTTAAATTATGTAACTAATTTATTAAAAATTAATAATTTGTTATACTTATATATGATAAGTAATTAGTAAATATTTATTTTAATAATTATTTTGATAATAAATAATTAATTTTTTAACCATGTTACTATATAATATGATAATTCTGTTTGAAAATTATTAAATTAATTATATATATACATAATCGTGCATTATTTATTTTATTCCATTTTATACAATAATTAAATAATTTATCATGAAATCATATATTTTCTTTTCTTATTCTTTGAAAGCCTATCAACAATTTCAATTATTCTATAGATAGATTATATTTATAGTCCACTCAAATTTTTTATGCTCTTCAATTTTTCTTGGTTAAGGTCAAAGAAATAAGCAAAACATTCATTTAGAAAAGAAGTGAAGAAGATAATATCTAGAAGTTGGAGGAAATCTGTAAAACTAAAAACAAACTAACAGAGGAAATAAAAAAAAATATTATGAAACTTTTATTAATCTAATTTTAGTGACTTCTGTTTAAAATTTAAAAATTTATTATTTTAATCATAATTATCTACTTTAATTTCATAATTATTTATATTATGCTTTTTTTTTTTAAACTCACAAAGTTTTTTTGTATAAATATATTTTTTTAGTGTATTATATCAACTACAAAATATCAATCATATGGTAGTGTATAATTGTATATGATATAATTATATTAAATATTAAAAAAATATTTTTTAATTTAATATTCTAAATTTTTAATGAGGCATTTGATTAATTAATGTAAACGATTATATTTAATACAATAATATTAATTATGATTTATGTACAAATAAAAAACAAATTAAAAATAAAATAGAGCTAATTAATTGATTATTTATTCATATTAAGCATTTTTTTGGTAAATGATAATATTAATTGGTACTTTTCTTCCTATAATATCTATATGTAATATTTTCTTTTACATTTAATGAATATAATTATATCTACTATTTTATAATAAATATTGTAAGAAATTAAAAAAGAGTAAATTATTTTTGTCAAATAATAAATATTAAAATATAGAAATTTGTTTTTATATAAATATTTATTAAAATGTAAAATCATATAAAAATTAAATTAATTATCGCATTCAAAATTTTTTTTAAAAAAATTATAACTAATAAAGTTTCAAAATATTTCAAGTCGGCCCGTTAAACTCGCCCGACTAGAACCGGGACCGAACCCGAAAAAGCTCGAACCCGAAAAAACCCGAACCCGAAGAAGCCCGAAACCGAAAAAGCTCGAAACCGAAAAAGCCCGAACCCGAAAAAGCCCGAACCCGAAAATAACCGAACCCGAAAAAACCCGAGCCCGAAAAGAACCCGAACCGAGCCCGCCCGAGCCCGCCCGTTTGCCACCTCTAAACATGGCCAGGATCAGGATTAAAAAAGAGCGTGGAAAAACTACTTTCTATTTTTGAATTTGGAAGTGGGTACGCATCAAAGATTACTCCATTGTTTTCCCTGGGAGTTAGACAACTTAACTGTAAAATACTAGTGTCTGCAGCTGGATTCTCCATATTGTTTTCCCTACCCTGGGTGTTGAATTTAAAGAGAAAACAAAAATTCAAAGGGTCCAATTAATGAAATTGGTGATGAATGTAATTAAGTCATATTTTTTTTTATATTAACTAAATTTATTATTTACTTACTTTGTTATCCTAGTATTTAGAAATTAATTTGATAGTAGAATAGTGAAGTAGTGGACATAGTGAAGTAGTGGTTTAATCTTTTAGTTGGTAACAAATGTGGTTATAGGGGTTAGTGGGTTTAGTAGTGGTCCTATTTTTTAGTTGTTGTATTGTTTATTTAAAGGCTAATAGAGTAATGAAATGTGTGTGTCAGATCTTGTTATTACTTTTGTTCTTATAATGTATCATTTTTATCAGTGATATTAGAGCTTGGTTAAGAGTGAGTGAGAGAGTTGCATATCTCAGTTTTTATTTTTGCAGCAGCAACAACAGACGATGGCCATCGACAACTTTGTTCAACCAGTTATTCCCCACTTTGATGATTACTATGATCATTGGAGCATGTAGATGGAGAATTTTTTGAGATCTAAGGAGTATTGGCAAGTCGTTTTTGAGGGATTTGCAGAACCTGAGGCTAGTACGGCAATGACGGATGCACGAAAAGTCGAACTAGAATGGTAACGTTTGGAGGATCTCAAAGCGAAGAATTATCTTTTTCAAGCAATTGATCGCTCAATCTTGGAAACCATTCTTTGCAAGGATACATCCAAGCACATTTGGGATTCCATGAAGAAGAAATATCAAGGTTCTGCAAGGGTAAAGAGGTAGTAGCTTCAAGCACTTCGTTCGGAGTTTGAAACGCGAGTCAGTCACAAACTATTTTTCACGGATGATGGCAATCGTTAACAAAATGCGGATCTATGGTGACAAGACGACGTCGCTATCGTTGAGAAGATTTTTCGGTCCGTGACTCCAAAATTCAATTTTGTTGTCTGCTCAATCGAGAAAGCTCATGACATTGAGGGATTTTCAATTGACGAATTGCAAAGTTCATTGCTGATTTATGAAAGAAAAATTAACCAGCAGGATAAAGATGAGCAAGTTTTAAAGGCTTCCACCGATTCGAATTTTGGCAAAAGAGACAAAGGAAGAGGCAGAGGTTGCTGGAACAAAGACCGCAGAAATTTGCAGTAAAATTCTAAAGCTAATGAATCTCGAGGGAGAGGTGAATCACTAGGCAGAGGGAGAAGTCAATGTGGTAACCACACATCATCCACTAAAACAAAGTTAGCAGATAAGGCCCAAGTTGAATGCTTCAGATGCCATAGGTATGGTCACTATCAATCAAAATGTCACACAAACTTGTCTAAACAATGCAATGAACAATCTCATTATGTAGAAAAGGAAGAAGAAATTTCTTTATTGATGGCTTACAATGCTAATGAAGAAAGAAACCAAAATGTGTGGTACTTAGACACAGGTTGCAGTAATCATATGTGTGGCGACAAATCTGCATTCTCGAAGTTAGATGAGTTTTGTCGTGACACTGTGAAGTTCGGAGATAATTCTAAAATTAATGTTATGGGGAAAGAAAATGTAACAATCCAAACAAAAGAAAATTCTTTTCGGAATATTACTGATGTGTTGTTTGTTCCAGATTTGAAAACAAAAACTCCTTAGTATTGGCGAGTTACAAGAGAAGGGATATGGAATTTCTATTAAAGGAGGTGTTTGTAGAATTTTAGATGAACTACTAGGATTAATTGCTCAAGTCAAAATGATTGTAAATCGAATGTTTCCGTTGCATCTCAACAACACTTCTCATTCATGTGTCTCTGCAAAACTAAAGGATGAGGCATGGCTATGGCATTTTCGCTATGGTTTTTTGAGCATTGATGGATTTAAAACTTTACAACAAAAGAATATAGTGGAAGGACTGTCGCAAATTGTTGTACCTTCTCAAGTTTGTGAAAATTGTGTTGTTAGCAAGCAACATTGCGATCATTTTCCAAAAGGAAAATCTCGAAGGGCTAGGAAGGTATTGGAACTTGTGCATTTTGACTTGTGTGGACCAATCACTCCAATGTCAAACAGAGATAAATGATATTTTATATCGTTCATTAATGATTTTAGTAGAAAAATATGGGTTTATTATTTGCATAAAAAATCTGAAACTCTTTCAACTTCTAAAAGTTTCAAAGAACTAGTTGAAAAGGAAGTAGATGCCTCGATAGAAGTATTGTGCATTGATCGTGGTGGAGAATACAACTCAGGTGAATTTGATGAATTTTGTGATGAGTAAGGAATAAGAAGGCAACTGACTGCGACATACACACCATAGTAAAATGGTGTTTACGAGAGGAAAAACCGCACAATTCTGAATATGGTGCGAAGTCTTTTAACAAGGAGCGGTGTTCAAAGAAGTTTTTGGTCAAAAGCAGTAAATTGGAGTTGTCATTTATTGAATAAAAGTTTTTGGGTGTATTGCTTATTCCCATATTCCAGACGTGAAAAGGAAAAAACTTGATGACAAAGGAGAAAAATATATATTTCTTGGTGTTAGTGATCAATCAAAGGCTTATAAATTGTATAATCTTATAACCAAGAAAATTGTGATAAGTCACGATGTAGTTTTTATAAAGAAAACACTTGGCCATGAAGCAGTGATATAGTTGGACAGCGAATTCCAGCAGATTTTGATGGCACAACTAAAGGAGAAAGGCAACAATACCTAGAACAACAAATTTCACCAAATGAAACTTATACAACTATTGAAAAGTCATCATTAGGAGTAGAATTTGATGAGCATATTGATGCAGCAACAAGCTCACATCCTCAACGTGTTAGAAAAAGGTCTGCATGGATGCAAGACTATGAAATGATCGGTATCGATATGTTTGAAAATCCTTTTACAAATTACTTTTTTTTTAGACCGTAATCCAACAATATATGAAGCTGCTGTGAAAGAACCAAAGTCGTGCAAGGCCATTGATGAGTAGATTGCAACCATAGAAAGGAACAACACTTGGGTGCTAACAGATCTTCCAAAAGGGTAAAAAACCATTGATGTCAAATGGGTTTATAAGACAAAACTGAAAGAGAATGGTGAAGTTAATAAGTATAAAACGTGTCTGGTAGCTAAAGGGTACAAGTAAGAGTTTGGTGTGGATTATAAAGAGGTTCTTGCTCTTGTTGTAAGGCATGATACAATCAGAATGATGATTGCATTGGCAGCCCAAAATTCATGGCATATCTTTCAGTTAGATGTTAAATTGGCATTCCTACATGGTGATTTGGAAGAACAGATGAGCAATCTACTGGTGATATTTTTATCTCTAAAAAGAAATATGTGGAAGAGATTTTAGAAAGGTTTGGGATGAAGAATTGTAATTTTGTGAATACACCAGTAGAATGTGGTTTGAAGCTAACAAAGGATCATGGAGGGAAGAATGTTGACGATACTCTCCACAAGCAAATTGTTGGGAGTTTAATGTACTTGACAACAATCAGGCCTGATATAATATACTTTGTGAGTCTCATTAGTAGATACATGGAGACTCTAAAAGAGGTACATCTACTAGTTGCCAAAATGATACTTCGCTATTTGTCAGGAACTATAGAGTTTGGTTTGTTCTACAAAAAGGGAAAACTAGTGGACCTGGTAGGCTACTCTGACAGTTTTTTTGCGGGGGACCAAGATGACAAGAAGAACACATCAGGATATGCTTTTATGTTGGGTTCAGGGGCTATTTTATGGTCTTGTAAGATGCAGCCAATAGTTACACTATTAACTACTGAAGCTGAATTTATCGATGCTGCCTTATGTGCATGTCAAGCCATTTAGCTGAGAAAAATTCTTAAAGCTATGCATTTCAAGCAGGAGGGATCTACTACAATTTTCTGTAACAACGGTTCAGCCATAAAACTCTTCAAAAATCCTATGCTACATGAGCAAAGCAAGCATATAGATGTGAAATATCATTATTTGAGGGATCTCACAAATGATGGAGTCTTTAATTTGATTTACTATAGGAGTGAAGAAGACCAGATAGCTGACAATTTCAACAAAGCCTCTTAAGTTGGATGCATTTCAGAAGCTAAGAAAGTTGCTTGGCGTTGGCAAGCTGAATTAAGCTAAATATTTGCAAACTTTTAGTTTACGATAGAGATTGTTAAGTAATTAAGTCATTTTTTTTATGTTAACTAAGTTTGTTATTTACTTATTTTGTTATCATAGTCTTTAGAAATTAATTTGATAGTGGAAGAGTGAAGTAGTAGTTTAATCTTTTAGTTGGTAACAAATGTAGTTAAAGAGTTAATGGATCTAATAATGATTTTATTTTTTAGTTATTGTATTACTTATTTAAAAGTTAATAGAATAATAAAATATGTGTGTCGAATATTACTATTATTTTTATCTTTTTATTATATCATTTTTATCAAATCACGCTACTGTAAAATATTAGAAAGCAAAGAAAGATTTGATAATTAAAATAAAATTGGTAGATATTTATATTTATATTTGACAAACGGTAGTGAAAGGACTGGATAGATGTTTCAAATGCAAAGCGAAAGCTAGAGCAAGAGATCCATACGTGACAGGTCTAGACAGGACAGGACAGGAGATAACTATGTAGTAAAGGCGACTGTATTCTTAATTTCCACACAAATGATGACAAACATATAAATAGAAACAAAAAGTTTGAATTCTCCTGTCAGCAGCTTCCCTGAGTTTTCCTTTCCATGGCTTCTAGACGAACATATTTCCATCTTCCATTTTAGTTTTCCTCTGACACATGCCCTCCTTCCGTTCATTTTAGATTTTAGCAATCATTACGTTGACTGCAAATAACAAAAGTATAACAAAGTTTAAGTACTGATTCGGAGATTACGTTTTCATTTTTAAGATGTGTTGAACGATTGTTGTGCTATATTATCCACGTTTCTATTTATTTGATGACGGATACCATCTTCAGAAAACCATTTGATTAATTATGAGAATTTTTGTCAGATTGGTTTGGTTGAGGGTTCCATAGAACAGTGATACTATGAGAAAGGTATCATTTCAATGAAAGAAATCAGGTTCACAAGATGACCAAAAAATTATCTAAAAAAAAAAAAAAAAACCAATTTATGTTATTGAAGGGGAAATTGGTTATAATAAATATATAAATTTTCGTCTTTCTTTGGATACCACGCAAATTGGGCTTAAAATGACGAACACATACCCAATAGCAATAGGCCTATGCCCATTACCCAGTCAGCCTGCATATCAGTAAGAGCGCAGCGAGCGCCCAGAGGAACTGAGGAAAGGAAAAGCAGGTCACCTCTCCGTCTGGCCCTCAGGATGTTATCGTCGTCCTTCTCTCCTCTCACTTCTAATACTAAACTTCATCTTCCCTCCCCTTCTCAACTCATATCTGCTCTCCCCTTCAACACTTGTCTCTCTCATTCTCAGCGGATGAGGATGGCACTGTCGAACTGCTTCTCTGAGACCACGGCTAACCCAATTCTTATTTCGCCTTCGGACCAGTCTCAACCCCGGGAACCCGACTCACACTCACTTGTGGTTGTCTCCTTCTACAAGTTTACTGAAATCCCAGACCATGCTGATTTGCGCAAATCCTTGGAGCTGCTATGCCAGGACCTGGTGCTCCTCGGTTCTTCATCATTTGTTTCTTCGCTTTAAAATGTTGCTGTGCTTTATTCGTTTATTTGTTATAGTCTAAGCTGATTTAAACATTTTGACGAATATTGGTTGATAAATAGGAGAAGTCTTATTTTATGTTTTACCCTGAATTCTGAAAGCATGAAAATTTTCAATTTTTTTTTTAAAATGTATTTTTAATGATATCCAAGCTCTCTACCATTGGTGGAGAATATAAAATTTTCTTATGTTCTTTATTGTGAAACGCTAGGTGATTATACGTGCTATTTTATGCATATATTCTATTATTCTTGGCATGGTGATTTCACATGGTTGCCACCTTCACATTCTATGTATTCATGCCATTCCTACCTTATCAAGCTGATACCATCAGTGTGTTTCACGTGGCATTATTCTTTCCCCTGAAGGGATCAATGGCAGTATTTGTGGCACACGGGAATCAGTGGAAAGAGTCCTTGAATTTATCCAAATTGATGACCGCCTAAAGGGGTTAAGGCAGATAGAATCACCAGTTAGTCCTGAACAGGAAGCTATCCATCATGGACACTATAGCAGTTCTCCTCTCAGCTGGTGAGGATGCACACTTTCGGCGGGACCACGTGAGATTCAAGTTGAAGAAAGAGGTATTTTCTTTAGAAGAATAGCTGTGGGTGACCCTCTTTTTTTTTTTAATGGTTTATTTTGATTGAATCTGTCATCTCTCGACCTGTTTTATAAAAATGTTTTTCTTTTGTTCATGTTTAGGCAGATTGTTACTCTTGAAATTCCTGATGTATCACCGATTGAAAAGGTTGGAAAGTATGCTAGCCCGAAGGAATGGAATACTTTGACCAGTGATCCAGATACTGTCTGTGAGTAACCAAACCTTGTTTCAGCTTTTTGGTCACTCCATTGTGATCTACTAATTTGCTTTTCAGAATTTCCGCATATCCTTATTTAGTTTGATTTTCTGTCTATTTACTCTTCAAAGTTCAGCCTCTTTTCATCTTCAAGCATTGTTCTTTCACGTGTAGCTTTTGATTGGAAGCCTCATCTGATCAGTTAGAGATCTCCCAAGCTTTCCTAATTTTTGTTTAAATTTGAGTCAACAACCTCGTACTTAGCATAATACTATGTGTTTATTCTCTTGTGGCATTGTCGAAGAGTATTAGTAGCACTTAACAGTTTTTGTTTCTTACTCAAGTTTATTTGGTTAGACAGCAATGGAAAGCAAGCTTTAAGTACTTCCGTTCAAAATTACAATTTTGTATCGATATCTGCCTTATTTTAGTAAGAAAGCAAGCTTGCAAGACTAAGAAATGCACTTTATATTCCTTATGTATTTTGATTTTTTATATTTATTGGTCCAAACTTAATTAAAATAGATAACTTCAAGTTTTGCTACTTAGTGCATGTGTGTCTGTCATGAGGTTTCTGATGCTACATTTCTTGTGGTTTCAACTGCAAACTTGTTTGAATTCAATTTTAAGCCAATTAGCAGGTTGAGGCGATAATAAATGGCGTTATTTGAGTTGAAATTGGAAATAAAGAATAGTGCTTGCAGTGCTATCAAAACTATCAACTTTGTTTTGATTGGTTTTGAACAAGTTGCAACATTTTAGTCAGAAAAAAAAATTAATGAATGCCCCTACCCTCGCTTTTATGACCTTTTTAGAGGTAGCGGAGGGATTGGACCTGATTTTTTTTACTGATCTTGTTGCGTATTTTACTTGTATTTGAGTGGTAATTGATGTTCGCAATAAATATGAAACTAGAATTGGGATGTTCAAAGGAGCAGTTGATCCATGAGCCACATCATTTCGCGAGTTCCCACCTTGGGTGGAGGAGCTGTTCCAACCTCATGATGCAGATGTGAAGCATGCAAAGTTGAAGAAGAAAAGATTGAATGAAAACATCGATAAAGATATTTCAAAACAAAAAATGCCGAAGTGAGTTGCAATGTATTTCACCGGAGGTATTTGACGTGAGAAAGCTTCAAGTTTTCTCCTCAGCAAAGGTTTTGAAGAGGTGCTTTTCCTTTTGAACACTATCTACATTATAAGATGTTTGGTAGTCCATGGTCATGATGCTTAGCTATTATTTCTGTGGAAAAATTAATTCTTTAGGACTCGTTTCTAGATGAAATTATTTGTTGAAATAAACTGACTGTCCACTTTTAGAAGTGGAGAGATCTTTAGTAATTTACATTCAATCAAGATAACACGCCATTTTCCTTTATTAATCCAAGAAAGTGACCGTTCTGTCATTGTTTTATGATTCTTAAATCTTTATCAGGTCCATCATTTAAAAGGTGGGATTTTGAAGTACCAAAAATAGAGAGCCTTTGGGAAGGTGACTGCTTTTTGTTTGACAAGCGAGTCTCCCTTACTCAAGCACGATCTGGTACAATGAAATTTCAAGCTTTGCTATGGATGTAAGCTGCCTGTTAGTGATGCTGTGACATGAAGCACCTGAGTGGGAGTATGGGGTTTATTGTCCGTACTGTTACTCAGAGGAGAAAGAGACAGAGGCAATTTGAGGCTTGGGGAATTATTGGTGGTCCAGATAAGGGTCGGGACTCGGGAACCACCAGTAAGGCAGAAAGAGTAAACAAAACGATCTTCCAGCTTCAGTTTAGCTAGTCGGCATGCTATCATCGGAAGACTTATTTCTAAGAGTATATTTGCCAATTCTGACTGTTTTTATATATATATATATATATATATATATATATATATATATATATATATATATATATAAATATATGCCTTTGAAGGTCGGAGTTAGCTGTTAGTGATTGATTGGATTAAATGAATCCGCAAATTAGTTAAACAAAGCTTCTGGAGAGCAAGCTTGTGAGGTCAGAATGAGGGAATAGAACTGTTTCCAAATATGGACCTCAAACTTCGTTGATTGCAATTCGATGCAAGGCTGCTGCTGTGTCGTGCTGAATTCAGCTGAATTTCCCGCATGAGCTATTGCTGCCATTGTCATGTTGGACGGAGGAGACGAACTTATGATCTAAGTTCGGTTTTCCAAATTTTAGTGCATGGTTCTTTAAGCTTTATTTTAAAAATATATATTTTTACCAAAAAAAAGATTAAATTCATTTCAAAATATTTAAAATTTAATTTGATTCATTGATAAAAAAAATATTTGAATTGAATATTAAAATATTAACTTAATAGTTCAATGTTTTTAATTTTTTGCACAAAATAAATATAAATTCTTAATATTTTATTGCATATTGCATAAAAATCGATTTATAAATTTTTATTTTACGGTAAATAAATTTTTAATTTTTAAAATTATATAATTAAATTTAAATTTATTAAATAATATTAACTGTAATTTTGATATCTTAATATTAACTGTAATTTTGATATCTTACATTAAATTTAAAATAGATAATTTAATTGATTATCATGTGACATATCACGTGTTTAATATTAATAAAAATTAACATAATTAAATTGATTTAAATTAATTTAAAAAAATTAAAAATTTATTCACAATGAAATAAAAATTTATATTTATTTTATAAAAAAAATAAAAGTCTATTAGATTATTGAGCCTAAAATATTAAAATTTGATTTGATAATATTCCAAGATCGAACTTTAAGGAAAGTTGAGATACGACAAAAACTGGTTGATGTTGCATCCACCGTTGATGAGAACAATCGGAGGGTGCAAAACAATTGGTAATATTAGTGGAAAACCTTGAATGGGGCTTAAAGAGTTGAACATTCGACATTAAATACAGACAGAGATTGAACGAACAGAAAAACCATAATCGTTGCTAAAAAGCTTAGGGTTTTTGAAATTTGATCCGGAGGGATTAAGGAATGCCAGTAGAAGGGGCCATGTTCAAGTTCCTCAGGCCTAGGCTCCGTCCACAACCCGCAGACATCCAGTCCGCCGCCTTGTGGGGTGTCGCTGCCACCACCACTGCTCTTTGGCTTATCCAGGTTTCTTACTCTCTTTTTTGGATATTTATTACTATATTATTATTAAATCCATAGGAAAAATAATCTCTTTGATTGATCATCTAGGGATTTCCCCATTTTTTTTGGTTCTGTCTTTGTGATCAATGCATCTTAAAAATTACACCTTGGAACAGATCCTTGCTCCTGTTGTGATTAAGCGATTGGTGCTAAGGATATCTTATTTAGTTTTTGGCCCAAATTGGGGGAGGTTGAGAGGCTCTAATACTAGAATAATTTTGAATGTAGATTCCAAACATTGATAGTTTACACACTCTCGTTGGGAAAAACAAGGCTTTCCATTATCATGTTCACATCTGTTTTTGCTTAATCGCACACCCGGCCATGATTTTTGGCTATGCTGTCACTTCTTAATAAGAAAAATTGGACTTCTTAGAGGAGTAAGAACACCTGCATGAAAGAGCTGCTGTCCAGTATGGGTCAAAATGTGGCCTTTTTATGCAGGATAAGGATAACATCTCCTCAATAATGAGAAAATCATCTTGTATTTATGGAACATTGAGAACTTCTTTTCCCCCTTAAACAGTTATCGGCAACATAAAAAATAAATAGGACTATAGGAGTTGTGAATTGGGCACATAACACTTTTATGGTGAGGCTTTGAATTTGGAAATGATTTTGTTTAGGGGGTTATAGTGATTGATTAGAGAATTGCTTTAAAACAATAATTGCGTATAAGTTTTCTTTTTTCATCATCTGCTGATTCAGAATGGTTTAATATCATCATATACTTTTGCCCAGTATAGTTTTTGATACTTATCAAGTGCTTTGTCATGTTTCTTTTAATTTTGCATTCACTTCTGCCCGCTTATGGTACCCTTTTGAGTGAATCCCTTGTCTATCCAAAACCATCATCTATCATATCTTGGTTCCAATCAGATGTTCATCTGTTTTTTAACATGTCTATGCGCACGGCTTGCCCTCTGTGACCCATGTAAACATCTGATCTACAAATACTTGAACGTTATGTGTAGTTGGCTTATGCTTGTGAATGTTTGTCTTGTAAGGTTGTAGGTTGATTTTGTGTGCAGAGAGAGTATGCATGACAGTGAACCTGCCCTTAGAAATTACAGTTGTTTATGAGTTTTTTAATGATTAGCTAATGTATGAAAAATTACTCTTTTTATTTTTTCCTTTGGCAGCCATTTGATTGGTTAAAGAGGACCTTTTTGGAGAAACCAGAGTCTGAATAGAAGCAAATGGGTGTTCACAATCTTGCAACTCATTGTGATTTTGTTTAGCAGGTTGCTGATGAGGGAATCATGGACAGAGTGAAATTTGAATAATAATGTAGTGTAAGTTTTTGGGATTATTTTTACGAGAATGAGGCCGGCCTCTTCTGCATTAATTCCTGGGAATGAGTTTGCACTGTCGTTTGTCTCATTTCAACTTGAGGTTTTTTCGTAATTGATAATACACAATCTCTGAATTCATGCATTCATAAAATTGTTGGTTGAGATTCTGCTTAAGATGTATATGTCAACTCATGATCTTTCGGTGTTTTACGGAGTTTCTTTGTTTAATAGTAACTTTTCTTTCATCAGAAGAACAAAAAATTATATTTTTAAAATGAAAATTTTAAATTTATAAGGGAAATTTATATGCTTAGCAATGAACATGTATCTGTTTTTTTAATTGTAAATATATATATATATATATATATATATATATATATATATATAAAATCTCTCTTTAGAATGGTGTTAAATCATAAAGAATTATTTTTTGATGTTTAAAACTCCAGAGATGACTTAAAAGTAATCAAGATTTGCTCTGTTTTTCCCGCGAAACAAACAGTCCTATCTTTTTTAAGAGAAGAAATGTAGTATCCTTATTCTTTTTTAAGAGAGGGTTGTCAGCCTGACAACAGGAGATATGGCAAGTGATATGTAGGGAGAAACTTGAGAACCAACAACTAAAAGAGAAGGCTATAATTAACTATCAGCGTATAGATGCTCCAACCTACGCTCAAATGAAGAGTGGGAGTGCTGAGAACCTATGACAACATGTGTAACATGTACAAATTTCATTAACAGTTGGAAGTTGTGCTAATGATTCTCTTGTTGCCCCAATTGCTGCAGTTTCTCTTCTTGAGTTTTGGTTAGGAGCTGGAATTAGTTCTACTTTTTCCTTTTCTTGTTCATGAGTTATAAGCTTTGATTACTAACTTTTGGTTGCACGCACCCTGACTTCCAGTTTTGCTGTCTTCTGGTTTAGCTTTCACAGAATTGTGGATTCGGTGGGGTTTTAAGCTCCTCATTTGAACCATACGATCACTTCTTAACGTGTATTGAGCAAGTTGTAGGATGAATGTGACAGAAGCAGTATTTTCTTAAATAGCTGAACCTGCTGTAGTCAAGTGGGCTAGCCGGCTAGGGCCACGTTCATTGCTGTAAATGCTGCTTGTGGTTCCTGAGCAAAGTTAATCCTGTTGAATCTAAGTGGATGATTTTCCACAGAATTTCTAGCCAGGCACAAACATCATAATAGATTCTTAGTGGATAATCTAGTTGCCAGCTAACTGCAGCCGTAAAGAGAACAAGACAACGGGAGGAAAACTGCCAGAAATGTATACGAAATCCTAGTGTTTTTGGCAAAGATTGTTATTGACTTCAAAGGAGAATTTCAGGAAAAACAAATGGCATAACAAGTTATTTTCACTAGATGAATCATTACAATTGCAAGACGAAATTCAAGATTGTTGGGAATGAGAAGCTTTGCTGCGTGCCTTGAGAGCCTGGAAAACTCTGGAACTCTTGTCAAAGATCTGGGCTCTTCTGTTGTAATCTGTAGGCTCTCTCCCTTGGTCATCCCCCATGATTGCTTCTGTTTCCAAGCACTCTAGCAGCTCCACCATTCCCTTCATTTCCTTGCACTTTTCTCCCAGCCTTCCCACTCTCAGCCATTCTTCTTCTTCTTCTTCAGCCAAAAATCCTGATTCCGAATCCACACACCCAACTGCTAGTACATGACCAAACCGCTGCTTTAAACTTGAACCGTCACCCTGCAAACCCCTATAAGCAAATGGCATCTTCAAATAACATCGATAACTTTCACATGCTTTTGGAAACTGTCTGACGGTCTTGTTAATGGGTAGAGACGAACCAATACTCGGTGTTCTTGTGTGAGAAAGAAAGGCTGTTTCCATGTTGACCCCCAAAGCCAAAAGAGAAGTTTGTTCTGAAGTCTGAACTAGTTGGTGTTTTAAACAAGCTTGTCTGGATTCAGACTTGGGTGCGGTCTTTTATAGAGTTTGGGACCTGAAAGTGTAGCCGATCCCACCGCTCCACGTATCACAATTTGCTTCAATGAACACGAAACATGCACAGCAACCGCCTCTCAAGTGGTTGATAGAGAGAGAGTTCGAGATATACCTTGGTCCTAAATTCCTCGTAGAAGGCACGCCATTCAAAACCAAAGTCCACGTCTCTGACAAAATCGATAGGCCTTGTCCTTTTACTGCTTTGCGTGCAATTTGTACAAGACAAGACGTAACACGTTTATCTTCTCAAGAAAAAGATGTTAGAAAATTGAATTTGTCAGCTACATTCCCGTGTGCCAGTTAAATTCTTGTGGAAAAAAGATTATACTGGAGAAACTGAATCAAAACCTTGACTGAATATATTGATCTGCACTTGCAATGGTTATTGAATTAGTTATATACATAATTATGTTCAGTCTCTGCCATTGAAAAATCAAAGGCCTAATACATAAAGTCTTTATGTTCAAGGAAAAAATAATCTGATGAGAGAAAAAAAAAAGATACCAAAACTGAACCACGGTTAGATTGCTCTACAGAACTTTTATTGGTATACTCGGTAAAAAAGAATATCATGCAGCTGGGTTTTCCCTAAGTCTCCTCTCAGCTGCTATAGCAGCAGCCATGGAAGGAGGCAAGTGTCTCAGACTTTCGCTTTCGGTCCGGTTTTCATCAGTTTTTGGTATTGTGGATGGTGCTGCAGCAAAAAGGGATTCAAGATCCTTAAGTGTCAAAACAGGCTGGTCTTGATTCCTGGTGTTCCCAACAAAGCCACTAGAGTTCCTGCTTCTGTTCAGTTTATATATGCTCTCTTCGACTGTGTTTTTAACCTAATGTCAAAGACAAAAAGAAAATAAGGCCAGAAAACAATGTATGCAGAAGTCAGTGATCCAAATTCACAAATGAAAATGACATGAAGCAAGTGAGCTAGGATCTTAGTTTATCCTGTTCAGATATGCATAGCTCAAAGATATAGTTCATTGAATGCCAATGTTTGACAAAAAACCAGGGAGAGTGTTGATATAAAGCCTCCTTGAATTTCAGAGAATGAATGTACATAAACTGAGAATGGGTGCCTGTCCAATGAGCTTCTAAAGCAAAAGCCCTTTTCAGAATTTTAGAGGATGAACAAAGATATACCATGGAGTTTATAGTCACAAAATTTAACAACTCAATTCTTGGGTGGAGAGGTGCAGCTAGATATATTATATCTAAATGCAAAGTTTACACCCAAAGGCAGCAACATGGACACACTCAACAAGTAATATCAATTATCAAATAGATATGAAAATGCACATACCATAAAACGATGAACAAGCGTCCTCTTCTCCTGCCCAATTCGATGTACCCTGCTGATTGCTTGTGCTTCTACTGCAGGATTCAGTAGTGGTTCCACAAGAATAACATGCTGTGCCTCTAAAAGATTTAGGCCATTTGCTCCATGTTGGATCAAGAGCAATAAGACCTGAACAAATTTGGATTCTGGCTTCTGCATATGCATATCTTGGATTCCTTTTCCTCCAGTTTTTTGTCCTCTGAATTCACTGATGGCAACATGTGATTTCCTGTGATCGCAAATCTTAATAACTCAATCCGCTGATTTTTTTTTTTTCAGATAATGACGGTATTAAAAGCTTAAAACATTCAAGTAGCCGACTAATTAGACAACAGTTTGAAAGCAGAAACTACAGGATATAAACAGCCACAGCAAAAGAGCCAAGCTTTTTACTTCCACCACAACACGCCATGTGCCTTGCATTAAAGTATATTAAAAGATGATTTTGATAGGAACAGAGACTAAGACTTCTGCTCTGGCTGCTTGTTCTCCTTCCCTACTCACTTTCTCTCCAGTATGAGGCATTCATATCCTTCAGTCTTGTTTGTCTCTTGTTTTATGAAACTTAAAAGATATATATATATATATATGAAATTCATATCAATAATCAAAAAGTTTCAGAGCTTCACCTCTTGTACTAGGGTGGCTGGCACCTCTTTTGTGACATTTGCATAACTCTCCAGGTATAGAATCATAAAATATAGGAAAATAACGAGCTGATAAACAAATTCTCTTACCTTCCTCCTTTCATTCGGATGTAGGTAATTTCATTAGCAGTGAATGCATGTTCTAACACATCAAGAACATCATTCCAACTTGAGAAAACCAGAACTTTAGCTTTTGGGTCGGCAGACTTAATTCCCAAGATCCTTCTTGTAACAGCTTCAATCTGTACAACCATCAACAAGAATTTTACCATAATAGTCATCTAGATTTCTTGACGTAAATAGCTGGTAGATTTCTCTTTTTTCATCCTATAATTTTCAGTGTTATCATTTTAAAGAGGTGATTTTGGATAGTAAAAGAAGAAGATATCAGTAGGTAATTAACTTCCCAGATAAAGCATTTAAGAGAATAAAACTCTGAGTTTGAATGAGTAGGGTTCATTCAAACAGATGCCCAACAAAGACTAAACACACAGACACATTCATGGACAGAAAAAATGTGGTGTGGCATCCAGATAGGACAATTAGACTCAAGTCTATCCACTGGCAAAGGAGGTACAAAAACCAAACTAATAAATAGCATGCGTGCTGCATGAAATGGGTTTAGTGGAATTTAAATTAGTCAGCTTCAGTGGCCTTTGCATCAATTGAGGTGCTATGCACTAATAATATACACTCGTTCGAGCAAAGCAAGATGTGGATTAAAATAAACAAACAAACAAAAAGACTAGGAGTAATGAAATGCAATTATTCCATGTATGTTATTCTAGCATGAAAGAAGTAGTGCAAACTAGAAACAAAAAGGAAAGAACACTATGAAGTGCACCTTCGTTCCATAGGAACCTTGAACAGTCAAAGATGCTTCACAATTGTCACCACCTTGAACGGTGTGAAGGATGGCAGAGTTAGGTGAAATTTGCCTATCATCCGCTAAAGCAATATTTCCAACATCTGTGTGTTGTCTACATGTTGGGCACATTACCCATTTATTTCGAGACTTATTTCCCTGGCGTAAGCTCTGCTCAGTCATTGCAAATAAACCTGAAAAAGTGAAGCATGAACTGCAAACTGAGGAAAATGAAAAGTTCAAAGCAATGAAATATGATAGATCCTGACAATTGATTAGCCACTATTTGTCAATTCAAGCGATTTGACAGAAAGGAATGGATATTGACAAGTGCTCCAACCGACATCATCTTCCAAATAAGGATTTTGGACGATCTTTTCAAGAGTGTGAACACTAGATATTATATCTTAAAAGAACCATGTTAACATTAAGGATATGATATTTTTGGGAAGATTTTTACCAAGTTATTCAGTCACCTGGAAATGCAGTTCAACACATAAGGTGAGGAGAGAAAGGTTACTAATCCAACAGTTCACCATGTATGTTGAGGGGGGAAAATTACTAAGAGTGACTGAACAATACTTGACTAGCATGTTTCAGTTGTGAGTTTACAAAACATTGTTACATTAATTTTCATTGCAAAGGGAATACCATTAACACCAATATATATATATTTAAATTCTTCTGTGCAAATGGCTGTTATGGCAGTTCAGAGATCAGGTGAGGGAGGTAGGGATGATGCATAACTTACATTTACAGCAAGTAACATGTCCACATTGAAATACCATCTTTTGATTGCTTAGTCTTTCTTGACAAATAGGGCAAGCATCCTCATCAGCTTTTGGTAGACATATACTTTTCTCTTCTATAGAAGTTGACATGGTTGGCATATCTTCAGTTAAAGTGGAATTATCAGAACTTTCCATTGGCACCATATTTTTGGATAGTACCAACCCCTGAAAAAAAAAATTATGTAAGCAAATGAGTTTTGTTATTTATATATGACGGTGAGATAAGGATGAAGCATACCAAGAGCCATGACAAAAAGAAACTAATAAAGCAATGAATCACCATGCCATAGATAAAACATGTTAACCATAAGATTAAAAAGGAACAAACTGTGGTGTACAAAGGGGAGGGAAAAATAAAACTTGACTGTAAAGAATTTCCACCGGACATTTTTGCAGTACCTTCAAATAACGAAGTTTCCCTTTGATACTTGATAACAAAGTCAAGGACATGAACTTGTCGCTAGTGTTTTGCACACTAGCTGAAGCCAATTCATTTGAACTTAAAGCATCAATAGATTTGTCATTTTCAGACTCTCTTATGTGCAAACGAGTGGTTGCCATCTTGATTTCGTCATGCGCATTTAGAACTTGTGCTTGAGCAATTGCTAAGAGCCTTGCATGCCGATACTCCTTTCTCATGCCCTTAACCAGGTTATGAGAGAGACAGCAGGGGTCAAAGAAAGGAAAACAGGAAAGTCAATTTCCATAAAGTACTATACTTGTAAGAGAAAATCAACTGAAAGCTCCTTAAAACATAAGCATATTAGCAAAATGCTAATACAATGAGGAAACAACTGTGTATGACTATGTTCCCCCCCTAATTAGTACTAGCAAAAAATGATTGAAATTACCATACCTCCAGAATTTGTAGCTGCTTTGTAGCTGCCAACATACCCTCTTTTCTCAGCTGAGCCTTGCAACAGCTCTTTATAACTCCAAGAGCAACTTCCGATTGAGAGGGAGATTTTGAGACCTATCAATGATAAGCCAAAGAGTACAAAGTGTGTAAATGATATTTACCGAAAGAAAATTAGGAATTCATGATGACAATGAAACAGGTTTCATGCAGTTGTGAAGATATGTTAGGAAACAATACGAAAACTAGTTGATGCATCTAGATCAAAATACAACTATGGTTTTAGAGATGAGTTCCTGGCGACAAGTATAAAGCCGGGTGCTATTCTGATCAAACTCCTGGATGTGAAAAAGCAGTTGTTTCCAAAATCCTAGGAAAATCGGCTTAGGCCATGAGATTGTCATGTCAAGATTGAGTACCAACAACAAGAAAACTCAAAACTAAATAAATGAGAAAGAAATTAAAAAGGAGACAATGAAAATAGAAAAACAACATATATAACCACAAGGGAACTGATAAAGTAGGTGATGGTGAGACAGCTGTCACAACTTAGCCCAACATAAGCATTAAGGTATAAAGACAGCCAGTGCTAGGGCTCATCACTGTAAGATATAGCAGTATCAAGTATGCAGATACTCACCAACTTGTTAACAATGAATATTAAAACCCTAACAATCCTTAAGAACAAAATTCAGAAGAGAAAAATAGCCAACCACTATTGTTTCTTGGACGCCTCTCTTCAATTCTTTATTATCAACGTCAGATGAAGTTGAATTTTTGTTTGGCTGTGATAAATTCCAATAAAAGCGATTTAGTGCAGACTTCTTCTTCTGCAAAACTATTGCCTCTTCAGCTGATGCAACCATCTCTCCATCTTTTTTGTTAACACGAAAGAGCCTTGCTTCATAATCCTGGTGAAATAAGTTAAAAAGGTAGGAATGTGAAACGGTATATAGTTGTATTTTGAAACATCAACAAGAAAAGAGTACGAATGCAAACCTGGAATAAATCCTCTAGTTCACAATGAACACAAATGGGGCCATCACCACCAACCTGGCAATTACAGCAGTATCTCACGCGAGCAATATCCTCCTCTTTTGGTTTTTCCATTGTTTGATCAATTTCTAAAAGTCGATCAAGCAATTTTTCCCTAACGGATTCCAATAGATCTAAACCAGTCTGAATGTGATACTTAAGAGCAGTAATGCTCTGAAACCTGTAATAAAACCAAAAAAAAAGTTGGTCACTATCTGCAAGATAGCATTTAACTAAAATTATAACTATTACAATATATTCCATCATAAACTCTAACAGATGTCTAATGTACTAATTACCATGCAAAAAAGCAACAATAATTTTAAATAGCCTGCTGACCACCCAAGTTTGCAACTGCAAACCTGTAAGTTATGGATGCAATGCAACTCTCCTCAAGCTCAGTTTTACCATTGATAACTTTGAAGATTGAAAAAATAATCTCTCATGAATTTCTCATCAGGATTTCCAAAAACTATCAAAATATCTGTATTTAGTTTTACTATAATTGCATTTGATATCTGGTGTTATTCCTCCTCCAGCACTGGGCTCTACATACTTTTCCAACAGCCATTCTCCCTTGAAAAGACGTAAGAAATGTCTTCTTTCCAAAAATATAAATCAGCAGATTCTTAAAATGGAAAACATGCATTAATAAGGCAGGTTCAGTTACAACTGAATGTGTAGAAATAATATTGCATGGGATAGAATCAATCGCTTTTTGTGTCACAACTGGTGCTTAAAAGAGAACATACATACTTAAGATATTGGTTGGTTTAAAATTTTAATTTGGTGTTGTATTCTTGGAATTTCTATGTGTTGTATTTTCTAGCAGGCTAACCTGCTATTTTTTGGATGAATTCAAAATATTCTTTACTTATCAAAATAAAAAAAGAGTATAAAGAATAAATTATGACGTATAAGAATTGGAAGCACTGCTGAGGAGAGGCAATTCTAAAAACTAAGATCTTCTCTAACCGGCAAGACATTCTTGATGAGCGTTGATTCTTAAGAGATCCTGAGATAGCCTCTTCAATCTTTCTGATTAACTCATTAGAGAAGTCCTTGTTTTGCTCAGCATGATGAAGAGCTTCCAACCACCAAACTCTATGTTCATTATTAATATCACTAAATGCATTACAAACCTGCAAAAACATTATTGTTAATTGTGCAAAGTTCAATAGATGGGCAAACAATTGCAAAACAAACATCGGGATACTACAACCAAGAAGGGGCTTGAAATGCCGTGAATATTCCATAATTTTAATTTGATGCAAGAGATGGCTTGATTTGAGAGTGTAACTGACGTGAAAATCAAATTTTGAACAAGAAAAGGGAGGGGTTATTCTGCCAGAAGCAGATATTTGTACTACCTAGAAATAGCATCTATCATTCCAGCTTGATTAGAATCTTGTAACATGGTTAGAGAGAAAACATCCTCCATAAAGCGGTAGTACTAAAGCACAGATGGCACTACACCTGGATGAGAAGCATCCTCCCTTTTCCAGAAAAATAAAGGGAAAAACAAAAAAACCATGCTTGTTGGAGGGTGCAGCAATAATGAGCAATATAAAGATGCAGCTGTTTTATCCTCTTGATTTTACTGCAGGCTAAAATCATGCCTATTATGAGAGTTGAGTGAACTGTTTCAGTCCTGTTTATGCAAAGAGAGCTTTCAAGAGGTTGCAAAATTAGTTTCGATTCTTAGAGATTATATGTGCCAGGAAACAACTGCATTACAGCTTGCCTGTTTGCTGATTAGATTGCCATAAATGTACTGGTGAATGAGCATGAAATTTACGTACGCATGAGACTTTTGTAAATAGAAAAAAATTTTTTATTATTCTTAAAACTCTTTCATTTTCTAACAACAAAAAGGAGAAAGAGAGAAACAACTATAAACATGGAAAACACATGTAAAATATAGCTTGACATGTAAGGAGCAATTGACATGAATCATTGAGTGATAACACCTACATTCCAACCAGTATGGCACACATCTGAATCTGATACACATTTTGTAAAATTTATCATGTACCACATTCCGAAGTGCTATGGAAAATATGGATTATACCTGCATGTAGGATTTTCTGAATTCTTGTTGAGCTGCAGATAACTTTGTAGTAAATGCTGATAAGTACTTCTGTTTTAAATTCTCGCAGTCTATTCTCAAAGAATGTTCACTTAAAGTTCTGGATGATATGTGGCACTGACCCTTACAATCTTGGTCATTACTTATGCCATTTTCTGATAGGTCAGATGCTATATCTGGTAGATTCCCAGCATTGATTTCTGAGTTCTCAAGCTCTTCGAGTTTCTGCCCAGAACTTTTATGACATATTTCAATACTGTGGACCTTGAAGGCTTTCTCACAGCTTCCAGAGAACTGCTGTATCTCTACTGGAAGTTGCTCCGACGAGGTTGTGACCATTGGGAGTATCTCAGCAAGATTGTGATGAATGTGAATACTCAATAGAGGGTCCAGGCGAAAATCCTCAGAGTGCTCTTTAGTGATATCCAGTGCTTCCTTGTATAATGATACAGCTTGAGAAAGTTTCTCCTCTATTATAGCTATTCCTGCAAGCCCATTTAAAGCACTAACAAGCATTCTGAGCGCTTCCTCTCCTTCTGTCATGGTCTTGCTTATAAGAACCTGCAAAAACAATATTCATCTTGTAAAGTACCAATAAAAAAAGCAAACATCACCAAATGTTTCTAATATAACCCACATTTAATATTTCCTCCATAGTCATTGGGGCCTGTTGCAGAGACCGCAACCCAAAGCTTCCAACTTGAGGGTGACAACAGGCTTGGCGAAGCTTCAAGAGTGAGTTCAGCAGCTTTGCAGCTTCTGTGTGAGTGACGAAAGGATCAAAAGTTGCAGCAGAAGGAAAATTACCTAGAAAAGTAAATATAAATATGTAAGACCTGAACTCTTTTTCTGACTTTAAGTGGTACATTTCTTATAAGTGTCTCTTAGATAAAGGTACTGCAAAAGCAACAACAACCTGGGATTTCTCTTTTCAGGAAATCTTCTTTCAAAGTTACAAGAACTTCACTGGCATAACTCACACATGTTTCATGTTGCCTTTGATAAAAGTGTTCTTCAATTGGTGAGAAAGTAAGCCAAGAGACACATTCCTCCTGAGGGGGAAGATGCAACTCATCTGCAACATGTACTTTTGAAGAACGCCACATGATTTGTTTAAAAAATTTATGCGTGAATTCCATTGCCCCTCCATCTTTCCTCTGCAAAAGGAGCAAATTAAACATAAAATAAAAAATTGGAAACTGTAAGAGACTTAGACCCACTTCATGATTTGAAGACAGGCCAGAGGAACATTCAGTGAATTAGATACTATCCAAAAATTCATAAGAAGTACTGCATTATAGGTGAAACATTAAGGTCATATTTTGCTTCTTTTTTTGTTTGGGACAGTATAATATGTGTATTACATAAGGACCCTAGCATGCAACAAATGACAAGAAGAAGAGCAAGCAAAGATATATTAGGTCCATTTTTTTAACAAAATTAAGAAGTACAGTGACAAAATTGCACCCATCAAAAGATGAGCCGTAAATTTTTTAACACTATTCCAGAATAAAAAACAAGAAATTTCTCATGTCAGGCAATCTCCTGTATCCGATTTATCAAATAAAATTTCTCTGGCAGTCAGAAGCTAACAGCATCTCTCAATTTAGAACCATCATCCACAAAGGACCATCCGCAGAACATGGCATGGGAAATTTTGGACAGCTATTGCAATCTAAATAACACAAAAAGGACCATCCATGGAATGTAACATGAAAAGTTTTAGACAGAAGGACATATATTAAGAGGGTACTCATAAAAGACTAAGAGGTTTATAGATTAATGAGAGGTAGTTTCTTCTCTTCTTGTTACATAATATGATACTAAGAGGTTTATAGATTAATGAGAGGTAGTTTCTTCTCTTCTTGTTTCATAATATGATACTTTTATAACCAAGTAAACTTGTACAACATTAAAGCCACAAAATCTTCAATGTAAGATTTCATTCTTATTCTGCTTTATGCTAGGGGTAGAATAAACTTCAGGTGGCACAACCTACATCATTGCAGTTTATTACATAATTTTACATTTCTGTTCTTTGGGAGCAAATACCTGATGATCCAATCAATTGCAAGATGGGAATTCAATATTTTCATACTTGCAGGGACATAATTAGAATTACTACTTCCACAAGCTTTTATTAGTATTTTTAATGCAGTTTATGCTATCAACAAACATTAAAGTTTTTGAAAGTTATAATATTATATAAGACTAGACAATTATTTTTGTTTTGCCTTTGAAGAAAGAAAGATTGGCTCTTATTTGAGTGTATAGTGGAAGCCACCATGCACGTGTGAAGTCAAAGGAAATATTCTACACAGCAGATTTACAGCTAATATCTACACATTTAATGCCAGCAGATTTACAGCTTTGACTGATATGGCAATTATGATTATACAGATTTATTCCTTCCTTAATTAGGATATACTAGTTGTACAGTATATTTAGATAGATGTATATATGGTAGGGGCTGAAGTTCAGCTTATTTTTCCTTCCCAAAATAGCTTGTAATCTATCTATGTAATGGGTGATTGTCAATGAAGAAAGGCAGACTTTTTTCAAAAAGACTCTAAACTGTCATGTGATTGTTGGAATACAAAGTTAAGGGAACTTCACACCTCATATGGATCTCGTATAACTTCCACCCACCACCTCGAAACATTGAAAGGACTTAGTTTAAGAAATCTTAAAAGTCCATATAAGTCATCAAGTTTGCGTTGTATAGGAGTGCCCGTAATACACCAGCGGTGCTTAGCATATAATCTCATTGCCATTTCTGTTGCAGCAGCAGTATTACTCTCCACCATTTGAGCCTCATCCAGACACACCCTCCACCACAATATTCTGGTAAGAAGAGTTGGAATGACAGGGTACCTACCAAAAAGACAGTCTGCCATCATCTTGAAACATTAAACTGGGAGGCAGCCAGGATTAGAGCTAAAATTATTAAGTCAACAGGGGCCCATTATAGTTAGTTGAAAATTTCATTTAATTCTATCTAATTCATATTCATAGAAACCAAAATGATTGGAGGAAAAAAAGTTTGAAGGTAACCAATTAAGCCATGATTATTGACAAAATGAAGTTTTGTGGGAGGGGAAAAAAATTCACCCAAAGATTCTCAAAAAGCACTCCTGGAATAAGTGCATAACTTGGAAACGTTTACGTTAAGTAAAGAATTTGCAAAGAGAACTTCAAGAAGGAAAATTTTGTAAAGGTCAAATAGAACTTTAGAAAAGCCTGGGTACAGGCATTCAACGAACCCACTGAATATCAGAAGCAATGTAGTTTAGACTTTTAGTACATTGGAAAAAAAAAACAATATAAACAACTTGAGGACGCTTTCAAATATAAAGCAAATCCAGTTTAGCAAAAGCTCATTTTGAGCAAAAACAATAAATCAGAAGTTTAGAAGGAACCTCTTCTGGAATCTCAAGTAGCGTCGATCACCTTCATGTCTATCAGAGTCATGAGAGAGGTCCTCTTTGAGTACATCATATGTTGTTAACACAATGTCAGCACAGACAAGCTCATTGATATCCACTCTAGACGTATTTGAAAGAGAAGGGTTTCTTACACCTTCATATATACAAACTTTTAACGAACCTGGACAAGTATGACTAAGGATGACAAATAAAAGTAAGAAGACACATGTAAGTACCTTTCTTTAATAAGTCACAGTAAAAAAGCATAAAGTAATGCAATTCAACAAATCATCCTTTGAACATTTAAATATTATCTAAAGTAAATGGCTTTCAGTTCACATAAAAAGGTCTATCTAAAGTATTTCAATATTTTCATTGGAAAGAAATGAAAGTAATAAGATGTCATGCATGAAATTGGTTGTAATCTATGATTAGTATATTCATTTTCAATATTATGCTCAATTTCAACTCTAATGACTCTCATAATGTCTGACCACATTAACAATGGATGTGGTCCCACCTTCCATCCAGCAAGGTTACTGAAAAACATCTATGTTTCATAAATTGCCTAGGCATGGATTATACTTATTTTGCCAGATTTCTTTGGTACTTTAGTCATATCAGGCCACCTGCTGTTTAGGAATCATTAAGTTTAAGGGACTTCAGAGCAGGCATCCAAGAAATAGAAACTAAAGTTAAAAGAACGCCTCCCATAGGACCACATTACCACAAGCTCTTAAATTTCATGTCTCACAATTGATGATGAGAAATCAGAGTCAGCTGAGGTATGGCTACTAACTCCTTTAATTAGGGCCTTATAGAGAAAAAGTTGCATCAGGATCACAGCAGTCTCAGTGGATTTCAAGCTATCTCTTACCATAAGAAGATGTAACATGCCCAGAACTTCCAACATCCCAGTTGGCCATGAAAAACTTGTTTGACTCAATTAGCAGATCATTTCTTTACTTCACAATCTGAAGGAATTAAGTGAAATTCACAAAATGATATGCAAATTTCTTAATTCTCCAAAATAATTAACTTACCAAAGCAAAATTTAACACTACCATACTGGAATTTGCAAGTATACAAAAAGAAGTGAGGGAAAAATTTATACCGTATAATTTCAGTGTGCCATTGGGATAATATAGGAGCTGGACAGACTATAAGAGTGGCACCTGTAGCAATGGGAGAGTCGGTAGCTTGTAGTAGCTCTGAACATGGCTGGCAGATATGTTCTCCCTCTCTGACAACAATATTGGTTGTCTCTTTCCTTCTTTTTGGCTTTTGAAGTACTTGTTCATCAGCATTTTCACTGACTTTCCGGGCTTTTCCTCTAGGTGAGTAACCAACACACTCAGAATGTTGCCAAGCATCACACATGTCGCACTGTACCCATAATCCTTTATATTTGCGGTTTTCACTCACAGCTCCACAAATGCACTCAACACGCTCCCTTTTCAATCTTCTGAGACTAACTTTCTCATCATTAGTAACCTTTGCTACAGTATCCTTATATATACCACCATCAAATTCTGGCTTCTGGTGTGCGAAGATGCAAGCAAGCAGTTCAACAGTCTTCCCCAAACCCATTTCATCTGTGATGTTCAAAAAATGACCGCCAAAAAAAAAAAAAAAAGCAAATCTTTTCAGAAATCAAAAGTCCAAAATGAACCCCAAAATTTTACCAGCATGCACCAGACAATATGCAGATTGGAACACCAAGCATGAGAAGACTCCCATGCTAATTTGGAACACCACCAATTTCACAAATCTTGGGAATTCACAAGCCAAACTCAAACGAATGGACCATAGATATGGTGAACTAGTGAAACATGCAGATATGATGCATATAACACATAAGATGGTAACCACCGTGGCAAAATTGCTCTGTCTGTAAACTATCAATCACATTGAAAGGATCCACTTTATGATGAAATCTTTAAATCTCCTCAGAAGTTCGTAGGACTTATGCATTCAAAAGTTTTAATTCCTGTCACTTTTGAACTCTGTCTCTTTATGAATATAAATATGTTAAAGGATTGCAAGAGTTTAAGGAAAACATTATGTACCTGCTAGAATACCGCCATAGACATAAGGAGAAGTGGACTCCGGACGCAGAGAAACATTTCCACTGAAGACATTATATCAGACATTAAGCTAGTGAAGAGAAGAAAAATGTTCTTTTTTTTTTTAATTATTATTTTGAGGATGTGGAAGTGGGGAATGGGAAAAACCACAAGCCAGAACTACAGGAAGAATGCAAGGACATCCTTTTTAAGTAAAATGCCACTTGAAGAAAGAAAACCCTACCCAAATGGATTAAAGAACATTTTTGAATAAGTATCAAGAAAATCCACTGGTATGCACAATGGTGAAGACAACATGTTCCTTTCCCATTCATCCAGACTTCTTGAATCTCCCTTTTCTCGTTGTACCATCCAGTAAGCCGCGCGGCGTTGATATGGTCTCAGAACAGGAAGCAAGTCAGGAATTTCCTCCTCAAGCATCGAGTTCTCTCTGTACGGGACATACACATGTGATTTCATTCCAGAATTGAACCACAGAAGGAACTCAGAATATCACTATGACAGTTACGCATCACTAGAAAATCCACAATAGAATAATTGGAAATAAGAAATATATTGTTAGAATAATTCGACAACTCACTTTGATGGCTTTATGGCTTCATAAAACCCAGCAACATCGAGCCGTGCTCGTTTGCCAGGTCGGGAAGTTTCATCTTCTAGCAGTGGATGCAAATCAACTTCCATTTTTGTTGTTTCACTACTTCCATATTTAGCCTCAGAAGTCATTACTTCAGGACGTAACCAAGCCATGACATTCATCATACTCTTTTTCCAAAGTTGCCTTGTGTTGTCCAGGAGTGATTCACAATCATCAAAAACAATCCTTAGTATCTCCACCCTCACTCTAAAAGATGACAAGCTATCTGAAAGTGTTATCAACATCGCTGGCCTCAAAGTCATAAATTTCAAACTTGTCAAGTGCACAAGAGCAGAAATACCTTCATCAGGACCATCAAAACTCCCAGATAACATCACCGATTCCATCTCCACACCATCACATATACTTTTCTCAACAAATTCCAAGGATACATCACTAGATGATAACACAGGCCAATGTCCTAGTTTAATACGACTGATAAACTCAGTGATATTACTAACTCGAAACCTTAAGGAGTACTTGGAGTCTCTATAAAAGTCCTCACTGATTCTATAACCAGCAAAACCTTCTCTCAAATTCAAATCAATCAGAACAACCTCAGATATGTCAAGATGCTCATCCGAATGCCAAGAAGCCCTATCAACTTCTACAAAGAATGGTTGTTCTGTATCCAATTGTTCCTCCTTCCCTTTTTGCCTGTTTTGGTTTGCTTCCTGTTTGGGGTCGACATTACCATCGTTCTCTATAATTAAGGCGCCTGATCGACGTGGATTGGCTTGCTTTTTCCTACCCATTGTTCTCACTACAAACCAAATATAAACTAGATAAACGTACAGAAAATTACAAACAAAGCCAGAAGCTTTGAGAGTGATTAAATAGCCAATTTAAGAAGCAGCTTGAGTACTTTCGGTGCAAAGATGCATGCCCAGATCATTAGAAAACACCAAAAGCAATAAACAAAAGTTGATAGAAAAGGAATTCAATTGAATGAGCTGAAATATAAAAGGAAACAAAAGGCAAATTGGATTAAAGCTATGCAAATAAGATAGAGAAAGTAATACGAAACCTGAGAAAGAGAAACAAAAAACAATACCTGTAAACAAGTTAAGCTAGAATTTGGTTGCATTAAGAAGGAGTTATAAAGAGAAAGTTTTGGATTTGAATTGTGAGGTTTGAAGGAAGAACAGGGGCAGAGGAGTCACGATGAGGGAGACTGCAGCACATGCGCCAATTGCGAGTTGCCAAAGTTGGTAACTCGAAAATAGATTTTGTTTTGTTTTACGGGATTCCCTTAACTCCTAACTCCTAAGAAAGGCGTCGCAAAACCCACATCCAATTGCCTCGAGTGAAATACAACACTCCCATAACAAGGTGCTTTTTTTTCTGAAAGGTCACTTCGACCCGAGCAGGTCAAAAACGCAAAACATATCCTCTAGCTAGAAAGAAAAAGAAAAAAAAAAAAAAAGACCTTTATCTTATTGGTCTGTCATTTGTTTTAGTGACAGCTTCAATAATGGAATTACCAAAAGACCCAGACCTTTTTCTTTTCTTCTCTTCCTCCTTTTTAACTACGGTCAGAGAAAAACCCTAGAAAGATTTTCTCAAAAAAGAACTGTGCGAGTGTCCAGAGAACGGAGAAGCAATGAAAGGAGGGAGAAAGAATCTAAAGAGGGCAGCAAAAGACCAAAACTTGAGCCTTCAACATGGCCAAAGCATTATGCAGGTGTTGTCTCTAAGAGGATCCAATCTCATTGAGGTACCTATTATATTTCACTTCACAAATTTACTGTCTTTTGGCTTCAAATTTGCTCATACTGCAACTAGATTATCAGCTAAATCTAGTTAGTATGTTATGAAATTCCCAGTTAAAGTCTGAGCTTTCAACCAAAGCCACTTTTATTTTTTTGTATGAACATATGGACCTTTGTGAACATCTGATTGCTATTCATGGTAAAGTTTAGCCATCAAAAAAGATGTCTTTTTTCTTGTCTTTTTTCTTTTCTTTTGTTGGGAGATATCTTTGCATGTTATAAGATATATATTCTATGTTGCATTCATGCAATGTACAATATCCACTCTTCACAGCCGTTGCATTAAGGTTTTCTTTCACCCTCTTCTAATTTGTTAATACACTTCTTTATGGTTGTTTACCTTTTTAAGGTAATGGATGCTCGAGGAGAGAAAACACTAGCATTATTCCCAGCTAAGTTTCAGAAGAGCATGTGGATAAAACGAGGTTTGTTACAAATAAATTTCACTTTGGCATTGTTTTAGGAGCAAATATGTTGGGTTTGGGCAGTGTAGTGTAGGAAAGTGATTAGTTTTAGCTTAACGAATGGAAGGGTTCTTTATTTTCATTTGTGTTTGGTCGCTGTTAATATGCCTTGGTTGGTTCTTCAACTTTTAGGGAGCTTCGTTGTGGTTGATGAAAGTGGAAAAGAAAAGGCGCTTGAATCTGGTAGCAAGGTGGCATGTATGGTTTCTCAAATTCTGTTCTATGAGCAAGTTCGTGCACTGCAGAAATCTCCAGAATGGTATGTTTTCTTAGCATCTTAGTGTTAGCATTATCTTGCTAGAATGCCTTTCCATAATGGTGCTATCTATTTGCGTCTTTGCTTCTTTAATCTTAATACTTGGGTTCCAGAAATTTGAACCTGATACAACCTAAAGGTTTTATTGATGGGTGTTACAATTATTTGAGTTGGCCAATAGTGTCTTCATTTGAACAGGAAGCTTTGCTGGCAATTTAGAGTGTTTATCCGTGCCCTCTATGTTATTGCCTAGGGTCTCTTTCCTGTGTATTTTTCTTGTTATATTAGCTTCTGCAATCTGCCCATTAGTCTTCATCGACTAACCAACCACACATAGTGGTTTAAGGTGACAGTGTTAATTTCCAGCTTTCTGATTGTAGTGTAGATCGGATTCTTATCTGAAGCAATTCCAACTGAATCCTTCTTTACCTGTTCAACTCAGCATACTATTCCATTCCAGTTTTTCTACATCTCTGGCAACTCCCAGTGTACTTCCTTATGGAGGGGATTGCATATGATTTAGACTACTATTTTCCTTTTAGTGGCACTTGAGGGCCTGTTATGAATTTTGAATCTCCCATGAAAGAACTAGCAGCACTCAACAAGGACTAACTATTAATTTTGAAGGTGTTAGAAACAACTTGTATGATCCCAATATGCTTGCTTTTACCACTTAACTGTCCTCAGGTTTCAAATTTTTAATCATGAGATTTATTATTATTATCTTTTCTGATGTATTTACTCCTGTTCTTGCTTGTAATCTCTGCAGGCCTGAACTTTTCAAATCCTCAAATATGGATGATTCGATTGAAAATGATGCAGGCGCTACCTCAGAATGTTTGCGGAAACATACCTCGGAGCAAGAATCGAAGGATGAGTTGGAGTCTAGTGATGATGATGGACTTCCCCCACTAGAAGCTAATCTGAACAGAATCAAGCCATTTGAGTTGCAATCAGACAGAGATAGGGACTCCGAATCTGATACAGAATGAGTACTACCAATCACCCCAATTTTTACTGTTTATCTCCATGTCAAAAAGTGACAAAGAAGTGGGCACTACTAGTACCCGAATGTTTATTAGTCTTTACATTTGTTTCAACTTCTTGTATTGTAATTTTTGATAGTTTCCATTGTAGGTAAAATCTTGTGCTAAAAGAAAAGAAAATAGACAGCAGCAAGTGTTCATTCATTTTGTTTAAAGTTGCTCAGTTTTGTTTGTCTTGATTTTTTATTACCAGAATCCAGGAACAGAGTTTTTGATTGATTTGTTAAAGCTTCTGAATTCCGATGTAACATCCGATTCGAAAAATGGGATTAAGCCAAAAAGGGTTGGCTTTTGAGACAAACAAGAAACATGCATGCTCCGAAGTTTTGAATGGTGAATACTAGAAGACTATTAAGCAGTATGTGTTCACTGTTCACCCCCCGACAATGGTGGAACAGAAAAGAAAGAAACTAAAAGGAGGAAAGCATCAGAATATTTACGTTAACATATTTTAAAAGATGATGAAACTACGAGAACTGAAAGCCACGTGACATGAGCTTTGTCATGCTTTTTATTTTCTGCTGATATGATATTTAATGTAATTAATGATGATCTAATGGAGGATGAGAGGGCCCGAAAGCAACAACCAGACAAGACAAGAACCATCTGCTCTGTGGTGCCACTGTTGTGTTGTTAAAACCAAAGAGAAAAGACTTGTGGGTATATCAGAATCTCTTTCTGTATCTTAAAAAATCCTTCTCTTTCTTTTTATTTGTGGTAGATTTTTTTCAACAAGGTAGACTTACTTACAAAACTGGCGGTTTCAACATTTAGAAGCGGGAGATTACCGTTGTTTCATCACCTTCGGTTGCCTAAAAAGGCAGCGGCTTGTACAAGAACCATCGGTTGTTGGGTCAAAGAAGCTAAATGGGCGTTCCAACCCCAAGAGCTTCTTTCTTTTTGCCCAATACTCTCAGCCATCTCAAACTCAAACACAGCAACAGCGTCGTCTCTCTTCCCGCCTCCAAAGTAACTGCCACTCTCTGCCCTTTGTCTGCACCATATATTGTACTTCAATTGCCCGTCTTTCTTTTATATTGATTTATTACTACGTTTTTCTTTTTCTTGCTCCTCTTTGATCCTTTCAAGTGCCTGGAGTTATGGAATTTTAGTGCTCATTTTTCAACTTTGATCAGGGTTGCCCTGCTACTGCTTTGAAATTAGAATTTTTTTTATTAGCTTCAATTTTGCCTTGTTCTCTCTCACTTACGAATTTATACTGTTGTTAGATTATAGTTTTGTACTCATACCATTATCAGGTAGCATTGAGAAGTTACGCAAGCTGGTGGAGGATATTGTCCAGACATCTATAAGCACAGGTCCCAAAGGAGCCCTAAGGCTAGCTCAAGGTATGCAAGCATTTGTTGGTGTTGGTGGGGAATGGCTTGCTGATCTCTCAAGGGTATTTTCTTTTTCTTTCTTTAATTTTTCTGAACTTACTTACATAGGTCTTTCTTTTTCTATTTTCAAAAGATACTCATGTGCTTGGATTAACCTTACCATTTGCATTTCAAGCAATAGAGATTGACTGATTCCCCTAAAACTTTTGCAGTCGACAAATGCATCTGCTGGAATACCATCTCGATTGCAGCTGGGGCTGCTTTCACCACTTTAATTCAGGAAATTGTTTGAACGTATGGGTGCAACCTATATCAAATTAGGTCAGGTAAGTTGTAGTCTTTGATTGTTTTTTTTCCCCAGATTCTTACAGATCATAAACTTCTGATAGTACTCAAATATTATTGTTCATTGATACCATGTTACAGTTGCTCAATTTCTTATACATGTTGGAGATGAAATGGTGGTATGGTCTGAAAAGAATTTCCAACTTAATCTTCATTGAATATAATTGATCCAATTGTGGTTTCATATCTTTCAGTTTTTCTTCATGTGTAAAATGTTACATCATCATTACTCAGATTACGTTTTCGAGTTCTTAGCATCTGCACCGACATTATCCCCCCCAGAATATGCTGAAGAGTTTCAGAAATGCTTTGATAGAGCTCCTGGAGTTCCTTTTGAAGATATTCAAACAATCATACGTCAAGAATTAGGGAGACTAATTGATAGCGTATATGAATATATTGATCCAACACCAATTGCCTCAGCCTCTATAGCACAGGTCTTAAATCATTCTTTCACTTCCATAACGCCCCTTCCCCTTTCTTCATTTTTCCCCAAAATTACTCTTTTATTTCTAAGTAATTTTTTGTAATTATTGATTAGAACTGTACATTATCATGCCTAGGTACACGGTGCTAGGCTTAGAAGCTCCCAAGATGATGTAGTTATAAAGGTATTGAAACCTGGAATTGAGGACATTTTGGTGGCAGATCTGAACTTTGTATATATAGTGGCTCGAATATTGGAGTTCTAAAATCCCGAGTTCAGCCGCGTATCACTGGTAAAAATGAAATTACAAACTTCTCTATAAACTTACCTTCTTTATTTGATTATCTTGGTTGGCTGTTTTAGTTTTTATTTATTTTTAAATATTTAAGTTGGAGATAGGGGAGTACAAAGCACAACTCTTTTTTGGAGTGAAAGCTTACCTACATGCCAAGGTATTGCTTTGATAGTTTTTCAGTCAAATCCGCTAAGGAGGGATCATCTAGCGTTCTCTTAACTTAATAATATGTCTGCTATTAATCACTGAAACACACCAGCTTAGGATATTTTGTCATTTTTCCATGCCATCTTCTGTAGTTCTGTTACTCATCATTCTTGTAAATTTCTAATGTTGAAAAGATTGTATTATAATATATTTCTCCTTTTAGTAGGTTGGTATTGTTAAAGATATTCGGGACTCTATGCTTGAAGAAGTTGACTTCAATAAGGAGGCTATAAATATTGAATCCTTCAGGAGATATGTTGAAGCTATGGGATTAACCAGGCAGGCAACAGCTCCGAAAGTGTATAACCATTGCAGCACAAGGCGAGTTTTGACCAAGGAGAGGCTAAGTGGAGTTCCACTTACCGATTTAGACACCATAAGTTCACTTGTCTCTAGCCCAGAGTATAGTCTTATAACTGCACTTAATGTCTGGTAAGACGTGAATGATTTACATACTTTTGAAATTTATCTGTATATGAGATACAGGATTCTAGTTGAAGCACTTATGCTGTTGACAAGCAGGTTTGGCAGTTTACTTGCTTGTGAAACCTTCCATGCTGATGTGCATGCAGGCCACTTATGGTTATTGCGGGGTGGTCGCTATGGATTTCTAGATTTTGGTAAGATTTTCAATTGCTGTGAATTTATCCATTCTTCACAAATAGGACCATGAGATAATATTGTACAAAAAAGGGACCAGATATGTTATATTTGAATATGTTGGAGTCTAGTCCTTATCATAGGATATACTTGGACCTGTATGATTGCATCTCTCAGTGAACTATAATTAGGCCTTCAAAAGATGTTCTTTTCCTGGTCTTTCTTGACACCTATTATTAACTATGGTTGGTATTTGCTTTTAATTATTGAACCATAACTAAAATGATTCAATTGACAGTTTGCATTCGGTGCTTACATTAGATTTTAACGAAGATAACTCAATTGCATTTGTTGATTGTGTATGATGCTTATGTTTTATCTCTATTGTCAAAACCATTTGTCCATGCATAAAAGCAATATCATGTTTCTCAGTAGGTTATTTAAATTTATAGGAATTGTTGGATGCATATTGCCAAAAACATGGGCTGCATGGAAGTATTTCTGGCATCTATTGCAACTGAAGCGTATGAGTCAATGGCATCTGCTTTGATTGAAATGGGAGCAGCCAATAAGGATGTTGATGCTAAGGCCTTTGCTGGAGACTTGGAAAAGATCTTTTCATCTATACAGGTACGCATATGAAACCCAAGATGCTTACCAAAAAAAAGTGAACAAAACAATATCCTTAGAAGCACATGTGCATGTGCATGCACACACCCACACAAACACTTGCAAAAATCCAATTAAACAGATAAATTTCTATTGACCTAGTATCACTTTGCCTTGGACCAACAAGACCTCTTTATTGTTAAATACCCATTGATAGTTTAGCCATTGGTATCTAAGCTATTGATGCACCATCAGAGACATAAGGCATTACCTTGAACACTGCAACCATCAATTTTATAGATATTGCTTCTATTGACTGTAAGCATAGTCAAAGTTTCAGGGATTAAGAAGGATCTCTGTTCTGTAGTGGGAACCTAAAAGAATTATTTTCTTAGGAATCAAGAGATTACTTTTATTGAAAAATCCATATTGACAGATGTGTACTAGCGAAGTTCCTCAACTAATTGTCCCTTATTTTGTATTTCCTGGTTAAAATTTCCCTTGTTCAAATTCCCTTATTGATGCAGGAACTTGATACGGAGGTAGTTGTTGCCACTGCCAGTGGGACAAATACAAATGCAACTGCTGTCTCTGCAAATATAATTGTTGATGAGAGGCAGATGAATGCACTCTTTCTTGATGTGGTAAGCTGTTTTGTTATATGAAGTTCAGTAATAAGGAAACGGCTAACTGCAATTATTTTGTCAAACTTAAACTATACTATCAATATTTGAAATAGTTACGTCAGTGCAGTAAATGTTTGGGGCACGCATTCCTAGTTATAGGGTGCAGCCCTCCATTAATAGGATGTGTGCCCCTAACTATTTTCATCATCAAATATGCATTTCCAGAATCTAACAAAAACATTTATATCATTGGCTGTGCATTAGATCGAGAATTCTCTCCGTCCTTTTTGGTAGAGACTCTAGTATTGCCATAGTTTGTCAGGTATATTTAAGTGAATTGCCGTGACATGTTCTCAAAATGTATAAACATTGGCATATAATTTTTTAAGGAAAGCAAGCAAGATATATAAATTGACTTGGACTACTCCCTCCCTCTGGTTCCTGCCTGCTGGCGTACCAGTCTATGAATTGAATCCCTCTACTGCCTTTATCATTCAATAAAAGATAGAATTGTTGCTCCTTTAGCTCTCTTTCTTTGAGTGTTTGGCCATTTGAATCCAGACAATAACCACTCTGACATTGACCACATAGAAAGGCAAATTATTCTTCAGTGAATTATAATAGGACTGAAAACAAAAGGGAAGTTGTTAAAGTTCTTTAACAGTAATGTCAAACCTCATGGATCTGCCTTATGGTGATATATTCTCTGGTGTATTTCTATTTTCTGGTCTCTTTGCAGGTTCGGATGAGTGAATCATATGGATTGCGGTTTCAGAGGGAGTTTGCATTTCTAATGAAACAGCTTCTCTATTTTGACCATTATACACGGCTGCTAGCCCCTAACTTGAACATGCTTCAGGACCAAAGGATAACCATCTTGTCTAATAGAAGAAGCAACTATAGGGACAACTTCAGAGAGATAATTCAATTGTACATGTATTGACATCTATTTATTTTCCCTTCTTTTATTTTGACCTTTCCTCTCGTTTATGTATATACAAAGGAAAAATAAAAAATAAAAAAGAGCTACTTAATAGTTGGGTTTACTGCATGGTGTTTAGTACATAACATATGCCTTAAATACCCTATGAAATCATTTATTACCCTATTTTCAGGTTTTTGGTTCACAGGGAGGCATAAGAGAGAAAGGGTTTCTTGGCTAACAAGTTACACCAAAAGTCTGGTTAGTGAGTCTTTCCTATTGCCTGATGTACGAAGTTACATAACATACAACTTATATACTTCCATGTGAACCCAAAACATTGCAGATCTAAGAAATCAAGTAAATATAAAAAGGTGATCTTTCCAACCATTTGTACATGATCCAGGATCGACTATATATGAATAAACAAAGCAAGTAAATGACTAATCTATAACTGCCTTTACATTCATAGAACAAAAAACTCAGTATTACAACTCTGTTTTATAATACTATAAAACAATCAGATCGGTGCCAATCACCCAGCTGCTATATAGGGAACAATGCAAAGATGTTCCTTTTCCATTGTGGAATCTCATTTTTGGTGATTCATCACAGGCAGCATGATAACTTCCAAACAATTCAAAGCTTCAACCAGGCAAATAGATATCACTGAGCCTCTTCGGCTACAGCAACTTGCCAGGAAAAGTTAGTTTTTGCCAGTTGCAATTACCTTGATAAACATTAGTCAGCTGTTTAATCCTGAGTTTTTGGCAGACTGGAATGAGCTTGTGCCACAGAACCAAATCCATTTATCACTTGGCTTGGTGACGAATAGCCCATGAGTTGATGAAGCGGTGAACCTCCAGATCTTGGTGGCAACTGTTCAATTTCTGAGGACACTTTCTCCCGCCTGGACATATTCGAGGAGGGCCCAGCTGAATCGAAAGCTTCCATTGAATTCTTATGTTTGTTTCGAGACTGCTTCAAAACAAAGTCCTTTCTCTGTTCCATAGATTTGGAAGAACTGCAAGATATATTTTTGACATCAGCATTGCCCTCAAGGTCGTGAAATTTTGCATGAGAAACAGGATCGCCATCAGTGGAACAGCTTTTGCAGAAAGAGTGTCCATAATCATCAGAGTAAGACATAGGATCTGCCTGCAAACAGCCATTGCTACAAGATGCTGATGTTGAAATTCTCATATTAAGCGCATCACTGCTGTCCTCAACCTCATTTGGTGGAGTTTCTTCAGCAACCAGGTCATAAGGAACTATATGAATTCCCTTTTGAAGGGAAAACTTAAGTACCTTTGAACAAGCACCACATCTTAGCTGATGGAACCTCCTTTTGAAAAGAAGAAAATCTGCAGGTAACTGCAATGGTTTGAAGCAACGATAACAAGCTATAAAAGGTGCTCCACCAGCCGTGGGCCGGAGATGTCGCCTAACTGAATGATGTTTCTCCCTTAGATACCTCTTCAGCTCATGATCTTTGTACCTCCTATCATCAGATTTTGTTTCATGGCTCCACAAAGAAAAATCAGATTCCAAATATCTTTGGGGACTAGAGGGGCAAGAACTGTAGGAACTGTAACGATTATGACCAGGGTGGGCTCTACAAAATCCCCGGTTATGTCCAACAATGGGTGGAGGCAACTGTTCTAAGCCATGCCAGTCTTGAGGATGGCAGCATGAACAGGAGTTGTCAATGTTATGAATAGTGTTTACTGCACCACCTGAGTGAGATATACGCGAGAATCTACTTTGCTGGCTCCAGCTGCTCCTCTGTCCACGTCTTCTATGATACCTAGGATATGATTCTTCCTCAGGTGGCTCCGCATAGTAATATGTAGGAAAATGCTTTTGCCTCCAAGGTACATCAGAGTAAGTTCTTCCACTGGACTTTCCATTCAGATGACATGTTTTGCTAATTTGATCCTGCAGTTCATACACCATTCTTAACAGTTTCATATTTTCCTGTTCAGTGTACTCAGCCTTCTTAAGTGGATGGAAGGCTGAATCAAAAGGGAACTCATCATGCAATTCACGTGAAGGGCCAGCACTTTCATACCTGCGCAAGGAAGCCCTTTGAGAGAAAGGAAATTGAGATGGAGATTCATCTCTCTCTAGTCTTGGCCAGTTTCTAAGTGGACGGTGAGCTACAGGTTCTAGCAGTTCATCTCGGTGCCACTTGCTGTATTTTTCTGTGGCATAGTGCTTCTTGCTGGACAAATCTGATGAGAAACTTCTTGCATGATCTTGCATTCCATAAATACCATTCATCATCCCTTTGGCTGGCAACTTGCCCCTTCTGTGCCTTTCTTCAGGAGCAAGGTAGTTCACAGCCTTGTAATTATTCTTATACGAATGTATTTGCTGGTCAGGGAAGTGATCGTCCATTCCATCATAAGAAGAGATACTGCCATCATAAGCGTGAGAGCTTCGTATGGTAGTGGATTTAGACAAGGATTCAACAGGACCACTGAGCTCAGAACTGGGGCTGAGAAAATCTGCAGTTGCAAAAGTATCTGTAGACCTTACACGATCAAACCCATGATGTTCATTTTTTTTAAGTTGCTCCAGGTGCTCATTAAGAGAAGAGAAAAGATTATCTGATGAAATGACTTCCCTTGCTGCTGCACTAGCCATAACAGTTGAATTAATTTCTCTTGTAGCTGGTGTGTTTTCAATGCTCGAGCCTCCACTATTGGAATTAATCTTGTTATTAGTCTCTAATTCTGAGTTTGCACCTTCTAACTGCGAGGTCTTGTCATTTGCCTCCGCTTCTAAATTTGCTTCTGCTACAAACATTAACTTTTCATTCTCATGACGAAGCTCAGTGGATAAAGAAACTTCATTGGAAACTCCTGGCTGTTGAACATTGCAATATTCTAAAGATTCCAACTGTAGCTTTCCGTTTCCATTTGGCTGCTCTACATTTGATATATTTTCATTAAGCTCATCACAATCACTATCACTGGATGTGTTTTGATCCTTCTCGTAGTGATCATTATGTTGCGCTTCAATTGATAAGTTGTCACCATGCTTCTCACCATGAGAGTCAGTAGATATGTTTTGATTCCCTCCACTTTCTTGACTCAGCTTCGGTGGGGAATGAAGAACTTCCTGCAGAGTTGAGCTGCTAGATTCTCCATGTTCAGACAGATGAACCAATTTATCTGCGTGAGCAACATCTTGTTCTTGCAAGACGGACGTACTTCTGACAATGGTTTTTCGATTTTTAGCTGCAAACAGGAAGAAATTGAAATAAGAACTAAAACACGAAGTTATTCTTCCTATGTGGAGAAAAAGGTTTAGGAGATTTTTATTTTGTAGGTCACAACATGAAAGCAGGGGAAACGCCAATGAGGATATCCAAGTTATAAGTCTATCATTTGTATGTATAAGCTCAAATTATTTGAGAAAACCATGGAAAATGATCAAAATATATTGAGACAACGAAGAATTACACTTATTCTGAGACTAGTTTTTAAGTGTTGAAAATCGCTAAGCAAAATAACTCAGTATTGAGATTCACTTCCCACGTTCGTCAACATGATGGAAGATCATTTTGTTTCGCAAGATCTATGAAAAGTTTCTTATTTTGAACGATGCTTACCTTTAAGAATTGTACCACACCCTCCACACTTGTATACAGGAACATCTTCCACTTCCGGAAGAACCAATCGACATTTAGGACATCTAACTAATCGAACTTTAGAAGTTGTTCCACTGGCCATATTGCTCCAGATATGTACAAGTAGTCAACTTGTGATCAGATGGCTACCACTGATTCTGCGGCAGCCAATTATCAAAAAGGCAGCTTCAATCACGGGTACCGTGCTTGCAGTCAAACAAAAGTCTCCCCCAGTCTGCAAGCAGATGGAAATGTATTTGTTAGATACATGAAGAAAAAGTATTACAACGGCACTATACATTCATACTTAATGATTCTGGAATAATGTAAACCAAATTGCAGTCTATCAATGATCTATCAAGAACATATGCAAGACGGGCTTTGGCTGTATTAGATGAGGTATGTTCGTGCTTGGTCTCAAAGGATTTTATGTTGCACAACAACAGATTCGAGTAATAACATAAACAACATAGAGGATCTAAAAAGAAAGAAAGGCATTTAGTCAATAAACAGGCAGGAAATTTTAATTAGATAAGTGGGGTGCTTGAAATAAACATGAAAAGTTAGACAACTCCACGATCTAGACTTCTGGAGGCAGATAGGTTATGTTCAAAACAAACACAATGTGAAATGGGGTTGAACTGTTGCCATTGCCTTATCAAGCCAAGCAATGAAAAACTGCACAAGAAATCTTTCTAGGCTGGATGATAATTTTTAGATCTACCAGTCTGTTGACTGTTGGTTTGGCAAAGATGGCAATTTGCTCAGGCATACAAATTCCAACGAAGAACAAAAGGAAAGAAATCCACCTTACTGATTAACCAACACCCACAACTAAACGCAGTCAACAACAGTATCTAATGTATATAACAGCTAGAAATCTAGGAAAGAATGAAATGGTTTCAAAATCATTCGTAAAGAGCAACAATTTTCAGATTCAGAGCTGATGAAAAAAGTGCAAGTTTAGAATTAGAAGAAAAGAAAAAGCAGATGGAATAAAACATACCCTTGGATGAAAAGGTGAGCCAAAATGGCGTGGAAAATAAGGAGATTACGAAAGTAATGATGATGTAGGAGTATTTATATAACAAAACGTAAGAGAAGAAAGAAAGGGTGTTTGAAGACTAATATTAGCTCCAAAGAAAGACCATTAACGAAGGTTGGAAGAAAATAAGAGAGAAAATAAAAAGGGAAATGAAAATTGTATCGACGTTGGCAGAAAGTTGAGGTCTTTGGTTGAAGTTTTGAGAATTGAGAAATCAAAATGGAAGAAGGGAAGGGTCTTCGGTCTTGGCTCTATGCCTGGCCGATCTTAATTTTCGAGTTGGATTTCGTGCTGTTTAAGGCTTTACAGTCAAAACCCTGACTTCCAAAACAGACTTCTAATCGTCATCATCATTATCTGTTCTGCTCTTTTGCTTTTCCTCTCTCTTTGTGCAGTCTGAAGCTGGAGGGGGGAGAGAGAGAGAGAGAGAGAGAGAGAGAGAAGGGCGTTTAGGCTTTAAAGTCAGCGATCATATTTAAGGTAAAAGAGAGGGAAAGGGGTTGTCTAATGACCTGGCATCCTACGTGTCTGCACCTTTGAAAGATACTTTTACAGACGACAGTTTCCAATTTTTGTTTGCTCGTAACAGTTTTCTAGAAGAAGAGAAGAGACGAGAAGTGGTGCGTCCGATTCTTGGAGGTGCTGCGATGCGTTGAATTTTGCTGCGTTTTAACGTTAGACTAAAATTGGCATTTTACCAAAAGTCAACCAACTCCCGTCCCGACGGGCTCTTGCTATTCTTGGTGTTTGCATTGGTCCCTTGTTTCTTCATTCAGTATTTAAAATGTTAAAACTAGGTTTTTAGCAACAAAGAGAAAATCTTTTGACATTTGTTTAAACTGTCTGCCATGTTTGAAATACAATATGAAATGTTAAACAGACAAGCTAAAGATTTTTAAAATTACTCGAGGATATTTTCTCCCCTATATGGTAGAACTTTGATCAAAGCAAGTACACTACAGTAGCACACCCTCGATTCCAACTTCCAAGGTAAATAATAATAGAATAATACTTCATACTCATGGTCATGATCAACACAAACCAAAGGTCAGAACTAACTCAGAATGTTCGATGGCGAGTCGGGTTTTTAAAGGGTTGTTCCTTGATCGAGTCTAAGATGGAAGTCAACGGTAAAAAGTCATAGGTTTGACTAAGAGGTCGCCATAGCCAGCTGGAATTTGGCAAGTGGCAGCATATCATCCTCATCCTCACCCAGGGAAACCATCAAGTCGTAAAGTTCAAAGTGACAATGGCGGTTGTGTCACCTCTTCTTGTCTGGCAGTGGGATCCACTTCTCTCCTCTGTTTAGTCTTTGCCTTTGCCTTTTGTGACCGGCAAGAGCAAACCCAAATTGCCTTCAAATCCCACCAACCATTCACCCCAAAACCAATTTAGCAATCCTTCTGATGTGGCCCAATCCACCACATATATTCTGCCACCACGCACCATGCAGACGACAGATTGCTTTCGCTGTCCTGTCTTTACGACTTTCCATGCATTCTTCGTCACTGGTACTAACCACCATGGCACCTTCATAAATGTTCTTCCAACATTCTCTCTCATTAGGTTCTAATTTGATGGAAATTTCAAACCCTATGAACAGTAATCTTATTATTCTTGTGAATTTGATTAGATTACAGAACATGATATCATAATCACTTCAAACAAAGACTCTTTGGTGGAACCCAACTGAACCGAGGATGAACATAAGAGATTGCTGCCTACCGACCCCATAAACTTTGTTTAAGATTAAAGGTTCGTATTATGAATGAGATAATAATGCCCAGTTGACCATGACAAAAAATAATATATATGCTCCTTGAAACTATATGGATTAAAGATTTTCTCCATTCTACCTGTTTCACTTTCTTATTTGCACACATCATAATTTATTCATGGAGCTTGAAAAAAAAAAAAAAAAGCTTGGTCAAGACTATGGAGTTGTTAAGAATCAGTCAAAATGCCGTCCTGCATGGTTAAAAAACAGACCATGACTAAGTCCAAGCTGAGACAAGGAAAAGGATCATGATTTCATCAGATCGACCACTGAAATCTAAATGTTTCTTTCTTGCTAACAACAAGTAAGTGGATTGCAAGGGAAGGGATTACATTATCCGTTCCCAAACAGAAGCGGGCCAGCCCATTGAAATTCCGGTTGACAGCCTTTGGTTTCAGAGATTTACTAATTACGAGGTCGATCATGGACGAGATTTTCAACAATGTAATTTGATGACAAGTTTGAAGCACAAACAGTATTGTGTTAATTGCAGTCACATTAATTCAAATAACCATGGTTAAGAACCATATAAAGTGAAAAGAGAACTGCTAAAGACAGTTCTGTAGCTCAAACTAATACATTCCTCTTTCATGTAAGACACCTATGTATGTAATTTGTAACACATGTTGCGTCTAATTATGGCTTTTCCATTAATATAGATACTGGACCATCTAACAGTAGCTCAACAAAGATTTGAAATTTAAGATGTCCGCATTTCGAGCATAAATAGGGTAAAGTAGATCAGTATTCGTTACAGATATATAGTTGACCCCCTTCTTCCTAGGCACATAAGGGAAAAGTTTTCTGAACAAAGAAAGTCTGGAATCTACAAACTGATGCAATCCACATTTATACTCCTGAAGAACAAAATAAATCTGCAAGCTAATGAAGGAAATATAAACCTATGCAATACAACATGAGCATAAACTTAAGGACTCTGTTTGATTGAAATTTTAAACTTGGTTCAGATGTTTACAAACATTCAAGGATATAGCATAATAGCAGCTTCAAGTTTTTCTAAGCATCAACGTAAGTATGCAACATATCATCCAAGACCTCCCACAGAAAATAAATATTAAGCAGTAATTTGACATGTTCATAAAAGAAATTTAACAAAGCATACAACAAAAAAGGGAACAGACAATCGATACATGTAGCCATACTAATACTCAAAATTTATCAAACTCATGAAGCCATAACTGCTTGCCATTTGTGCTTGAAAAAATCCTGAAATTCTTTATAACCACTCATACAGTGGTCCAGTGTGAAAGAAAGCTGTCTTATTACCTCTCTTTTCTCCTCAGCCACATCTAAGATCATGATTCTCTGCCTATCCACTTCCCTCTCAAGGTCCTTTATTCTCAATTTTATTTCATCTTCTACATTCTTTGCATGTTTTGATCCAGAAATCAGCTGTAGATTTTCCCGGCTTAATTGCTGTAGAATCTCCTCCATTTGCCCGATCAGCAAATCTCGGGAACTAACCTCAGATACAAGGGTGTTTATCTTTGCAATTGCTCCATCGTTCTCTGCCATAAGCATATCATATTTCAATTTGAGTCTGTCAAGGTTCTTATTCAGCTCTTCTACATGCACACCTTTCTCAACAAGTTATGCCTTCAGCTGACTGATCAGACCTTGCAACCCTATCTCTCGAACATCATGCAAACCTTTGATTTCAATTTTTTCAGCTTCACATTGCCTTATTTTCTCCTCCAATAGTCTTCCATGTAGTTCCCATTCTTTGAGTCTTGCCTCTAAGAGGTTCTCTTTTTCTAGCAGACCAAAAATTTCACACTGAAAACTTGCTTTCTGCATAGAGAAATTATCCTGGTCATCACACAATGCAACCTTTAATTTCTCAACTTCATGACTACGATTAGATAGATCACTATTGTACCTCGCAATTTGCTCCTTCAGATCACTGTTGTACGTTGTGCTTTTAACATGGATATGTCTTCTTGAGCAGATTCAAGCTCCCTTAGCATATGACGAGTATCATCAGAAATCTTATTCCCAAGCTCATGCTTAAACATTGCAATCTCTTGTTCTGATGCCTTGATCTTTTCCTTACTTACAGCAGGCTCCTCCATCAACCTCACAACTTCAGAGTTGGAGTCTGAAACATGAGCTTCCAGTTCAACTATCTGTTTTTGCAACCCAAGTACTTTTCCTTTCTCCAACTCAGGATCAGCTTCCCTCATTTTGCTATCTCTCTGCAATGATTCTGTTGTCGGCAAAATAAAATAGAAAATAATAATATGACGTGTCGTCAAGGCAAAGCGCCACGTGTCACGCTGAAATCAAACACAGATGAAAATAGACTTCATATCTAAAATTTAGTTTCGGACTATTTTATCCTTAGATACCTACAGTTAATATGACTGGGTAAATACGTCATTGAAGGCAAAATTCTTCCCTATAAATAGGAGACAGGTATGACACTTTAACCTAATTGAAATTTTACTGAAGAATACACTGAAACTCTGCCGACATCTTTTTCTGACTTAAGCATCGGAGTGCTAACGCAGGGAAGACCCTGCGCTCCTTTGACTATTTTGATCTTTGCAGAGGAGTGACGTGACTGGAAGATCGAGGCACTGACGTCAGCAATCCATCATTGTTGTGCTGTTCAACAACAATTGGCGCCGTCTGTGGGAAACGAAAGAAAAGCTGTGATTCTACAAAGATGGTGAAGACACGATCCACGGCAATCAGGGATGCGGAGAATGAAGACACGGCCAGTTCTCCCCTGGACCGTGGAGAAGAAGCTCGGGAGGAGAGTCATATGATGACTATCCCTGTGGCAGAGTTCGAAGCGATGAGGAAACAGGGCGAGGAAACTGCCCGAGCCCTGCGCGAGATGGTAGACTTGTTCAAAGGTGCCTTTCCGCAGACAAATCTTCCACCGGCTGTCCAGAACTGGGCTGAACCGGGGACGCAGAGGAGGAACGCTTCGGAGGCTGGTGAGATTGGGGGCGAGACTGCGAAAGACTTAAGGCATCAGGGTGCTGGAACTCCGGTGCGTGTGGCTGCGGAAGACCTGTTGTGCGAGGTCGCAGAAGACCTTATACGTGAAGCCGCGGAGCACCAAGAAGCGCAAGAATCTCTCCGCCAGGGTCCGCGAGACTTCCTCCAGGGTGCGAGAGGGTCGGACGGGAGGATGGTGCACCAGGATTCGCGAGACTCCGATGACAGGGTGGGGCACCAGAGTGCGCGAGATTCGATATTGGCATTAATGCGCCAGAGTGTGCGAGAGACAGTAGCCATTGTGCGTCGGGGCACGCCAGTGGTCGGGCATCAGGGTCCACCAGCAGTCGGGCACCAGGGTGCGCCAGTGGTTGGACGACGGGGTGCGCCAGAGTTCGAGTACCAGGGTCCGCCAGCATTCGGGCACCAGGGTGCGCCAGCGGTCGGGCCCCAGGGTGAGCCAGAGTTCGAGCACCAGGGTCCGCCAGCAGTCAGGCACCAGGGCGCGCCAGCGGTTGGACGACGGGGTGCGCCAGAGTTCGAGCACCAGGGTCCGCCAGCATTCGGACACCAGGGTGCGCCAGCGGTCGGGCCCCAGGGTGCGCCAGAGTTCGAGCACCAGGGTCCGCCAGCATTCGGGCACCAGGGTGCGCCAGCAGTCGGGCCCCAGGGTGCGCCAGAGTTCGAGCACCAGGATCCGCCAGCAGTCAGGCACCAGGGTGCGCCAGAGGTTGTGCGCCAGGGTGCGCTAGAGGTCTGGCGCCAGGGTGCGAGAGACGCGGTTCGTGATTCCTGCCGCCAGGATGTGCGAGAGCCGAGTGGTGATCTGATGCGCCAGGGTACACGAGGGCGAGACCGCAGTGAATTGCAGGGCATCGAGGAAGGTATCAGAGGAATGGGTTGCCCGAGTATACAGGACCCCGCACGTATGGAGAACCCCTCACAAGAAACTGGAGAAGGTTCAAGGCGTCCAAGGGCAAGAGGCGCGGCACGTGAGATTGTTAGGGGTCTCAGACGTCCAAATGTTGAAAATTTCGCTATGGATGGTGTAGGAGGTGCTGGGATGATGGGGTCTCATATGAATAGGAGAGGCTCAGAGGTAGATCCGACATGGAACCCCCTACTGAAGTAGCAAACTTTTTATCTCGAACCGAGAGGAATCAAGCCCCTAATCTATACAACAAGGGGAAAGAGACTGTCGATTGCGATCAAGCTGATTCATGTAATGTCGAAAAGATCCAAGATGCTATGGACATGAAGAGAATAGTTGAACAAATTTTAGAAGAAAAGAGATTGGTTCCAACTGAAGAGAACCAGAGACGGAAGGTCCCATTCAGCGCAGCAATCATGGGGAAACCACTACCCCCAAAGTTTAAAATGCCGCAAATATCAGCGTATGCAGGAAAAACAGACCCTTCCGATCATGTAGAAAGCTATGAGTCATTGATGCTACTACATGGATGGGAGGATGAGATAATGTGCAGGGCGTTCTCTCTAACCTTGACAGGTCATGCATTGAAATGGTTCAACAATTTGCCAGAAGGGTCTATTTCTTCCTTCAACCAGCTAAGAAGAGAATTTTTGAGAGCCTTTGGGATAAATAGTCAGAGAAGAAAGGAGGCCACCTATTTGCTCACCCTAAAGCAAGGAGACAAAGAATCACTGAAGAGCTATGTAAACCGATTTTGGGATGCTACTCTGGAGGTGCGTGATCTGCAAGTGGGGATAGCAGTGACAGCCATGCTCCAGGGAACACGGTCTGGAAAACTCCAGGAATCATTGTCCTTGGATCAGCCAACGACAGTCTCAGACTTGTTCTCTCGAGCCAACAAGTACATTACCCAAGAGGAGGTGATGAAATCAATTCTGAGGGGAGATTCCAAGGAAGGAAAGAAGCGGGAGAGAGACCTCGACGAGAGGAATATGGGGAGATCAGACAGATCCGGCAAAGCCCCAAAGTTGAAATATGCAAGCTACACACGACTTTCTGAACCACGCGCTTCGATCCTAGCAGCAATCGAGAGAACTGGGATGCTCCAATTCCCTAGAAGAGGTGAGGGAAACCTGGGAGGAGATCTCAGATCCTATTGTAGTTTTCACTCCGCCTTTGGTCATTCAACGGAAAGGTGCCACGATCTTATGAACCAACTTGAGAAGTTAGCTAGAGAAGGGCTGTTGGACCGCTACACTCAGAAAATCGAGAGGAATCAATATCCTGCTCATGGTCAGAGGGACAATAGACCACGTGATAGACGTAATGACGGTAGAGTCAACAGAAGAAGAATCGAGGAGAGAGGAAATGTGGCAAGACAGGGGGAACGTAGGAATCAGCAGATTGATAATGAGCCTACAGGACCCGCGATTAATGTCATCTCTGGAGGAGAGTACACAGCAGGCACCTCATCTACCTCACGGAAGGCTTATGCTAGACAAGCATACCAGGTTCATTCGGTAATGAAAGTAGCTGAGGACGAAGAGACGATTACCTTCACGCCCGCTGATCAAGGAGATGTTATCATTCCACATGATGATCCAATGGTTATATCAGCGGTAGTGGCCAAGCATCCGATAGGGCGAATCCTGATAGACAATGGGAGCTCAGTGAACCTCATCTATTGGAACTGTTTCGAGAAGATGAATTTGAGCGAGGATAGGTTGAAGCCGGTAACTACTCCCCTCTTTGGTTTCACAGGAGAAAAGGTTAAGGTGGCAGGGTCAGTCGAACTACCTGTTACTCTGGGTGAAGAACCTAAGAGTGTTACAAGACAGGTTCTATTTATGGTGGTCAGGTCGGCCTCTCTGGCTTATAACGTCATCCTCGGGCGTCCATTATTGAGCGATATGAGAGCCATACTTTCCCCGTGTTACTTGCTGATGAAGTTTCCAACTCCAAGAGGAGTGGGACAAGTTAGAGGAGACCAAAGGAGAGCAAGAACATGTAATGTTGCATCGACCACATGTGAGGGGATTCAGAGGAAGGAAACCCTTACTATCATGGAACCAGCGAAGCCAATGTCGGTCGAAGAAATGAAAGAAGTGAAGTTGGGAATTGAGGGCGAAGAGAAGAAGGTGTATATCGGAAGCCGATTGAAACCAGAAATGCAGGAAGAAATAATGAAATGCTTGAGGGATAATGCTGATATTTTTGCATGGACCCCCGCCGATATGCCTGGAATAGATCCGAAGGTCATTTGTCATGAACTTAACGTGCTACCCGGAGCTAAGCCCATCAAACAGAAAAAAAAAGAATTTTGCCCCCGAGAGGCACCAAATCATTGAAGAAGAGATAGACAAGTTGCTTGAGGCTGGATTCATTCGGGAAGTCCTGTATCCGGAATGGTTAGCAAATATGGTGATGGTGAAGAAAGCCACCGGAAAATGGAGGATGTGTGTAGATTTTACGGATCTGAATAAGGCATGTCCGAAAGACTCATATCCACTACCTCGGATAGACAAACTTGTAGATGAAACTTCGGGATACGAGTTTCTTAGCTTCTTGGACGCTTTCTCCGGCTACCATCAAATCTTAATGCACCCAAAAGACGAGGAGAAGACGTCTTTCATCACTGATAAAGGAACTTACTGTTACAGAGTAATGCCGTTTGGACTAAAAAATGCAGGTGCCACATACCAGCGTATGGTAAATAGAGTTTTTAAAGACTTACTCGGAGTTACAATGGAAGCTTATGTACACGACATGATTGTGAAAAGTAAAGAAGGGGAATCTCATGCTTTGCAACTATCCAAAGTCTTCTCGGTCCTAAGGAAGTACCACATGAGACTGAATCCCAACAAGTGTTCGTTCGGAGTTCAGTCTAGGAAGTTTTTGGGGTTCATGATAACCAACCGTGGGATCGAGGCTAATCCCGAGAAAGTCCAAGCCATTCTGGATATGAAACCTCCAGTTACAGTTAAAGAGGTACAGAGGTTGACGGGGAGGATAGCCGTACTAAACCGCTTCCTGTCAAAATCAGCCGAAAGGAGCTTGCCTTTCTTCAAAACACTCCGAGGCGGAAAGGACTTTCAGTGGACCGAGGAATGTCAAACAACCTTTGAGGAATTGAAGGAGTATTTGAAAGAGATCCCATTACTGTCAAGGCCTCTAACCGGGGAGCAGCTGTTTGTGTACCTCGGAATAGGTGATAAAGCGGTAAGTGCAGTTTTGCTGAGGAGAACCGCAGAAGGTGATAGGCCTGTTTATTATGTAAGCAAAGTGCTCTTGGAAGCGGAGACGAGATACCCCCAGATTGAGAGAGTTGCGTTAGCACTCGTTGTAGCAGCTCGAAAGCTACGCCCCTATTTTCAGGCACATTCTATAATTGTATTAACAGATCAGCCACTGAGACAGATACTCCAAAAGCCAGAACATTCCGGAAGGTTAGTGAAATGGGCAGTGGAGCTCGGGGAACACGATATTTCTTTTCAGCCTCGACAGGCTATTAAGGCACAAGCTTTGGCAGATTTTATCGTTGAATGCACGTGTCGAGACGAGGCCAAGAAGGAAGAGTTGAACTGGTGGAAGCTATTTGTTGACAGGGCGTCGAATGTCAGGGGGAGCGGAGCTGGCATCGTGCTAATATCACCCGAAGGAGAAATGATAGAATACTCTCTACGCTTCGATTTTCCTAGTTCCAATAATGTGGCTGAATATGAAGCATTAATTTGTGGCATGAAACTTGCAAGGGAGCTCCAAGTTCAAAAGTTGCTAGCCCATAGCGATTCGCAACTCGTCGTCAACCAATTCAAAGGACAGTATGAAGTGCGAGAATCTACCCTTGTTCCGTACTTAGAGAAGGTTCGGTGGTTAGCTCAATTATTTGACAATTTTCAGATAACCCAAATTGATCGATCTGAGAATGGCCATGCCGACGCTCTATCTAAGTTGGCATCCTCCAAAGAAGCTACTGGGAGAGTCGTAAAGGTGGAAAGATTGGTTAGGCTGAGTATAGAAGAAGAAGAAGGGGTGTTAGAGATTGACGTCGGTTCTGACTGGAGAGTGACTATGAAACAGTATTTAATGGAGGGAACGCTCCCCAGTGAAAAGGAAGCAGCTCGGAAAATGAGAACTCAGAGTGTGAAATTTACTTTGATCAACGGGGAACTTTATAAAAGAGGATATATCATGCCGTTGCTGAAGTGTTTAGGACCAGAACAAGCCAACTACACATTGGCTGAGGTCCACGAAGGGATATGTGGAGAACACTTAGGAACACGAGCTCTGGCAGCAAAAATACTCAGGGCAGGATTTTATTGGCCCACACTCAAGCAAGATGCACTTGATAAGGTGCGAAGATGTGACAAATGTCAAAGGTGCGCCCCCCTGATGACTACCCCAGTATCGGCCCTTCAAAGTACATTCCAGCCCACGCCGTTTGCCCAATGGGGTTTGGATATACTGGGACCATTCCCAGTGGCTACGGGTCAACGAAAGTACTTGTTGGTAGCCACAGATTACTTTACCAAATGGGTCGAAGCAGAGTCCCTGGCCACAATCACTGAGAAAAAGGTCGAAGCAATGGTTTGGAAGGAGATAATTTGCCGATTTGGAGTCCCAAGGATCTTGAATGTAGATCATGGGAAGCAGTTTGATTGCGAAGCATTCCGAAGTTTCTGCGAGGGATTGAAGATTCAGCTCAGGATATCCTCTGTAGCATATCCGCAAGCCAATGGCCAAGCAGAAATCAGTAATAGGACCATACTCCATGGCCTCAAGACTCGCCTGGACAAAGCAAAAGGGGCCTGGGTGGACGAGCTGCCTAGTATTCTATGGGCATATAGAACGACGAGTCGGGTACCGACTGGGGAAACACCGTTCAGCTTAGTATATGGAACTGAAGCATTGATACCTGTAGAAATTGGAGCTGGCTCACCGAGGTTAATTCCCTATGTGCAAGAAGTGAATTCTCAAGGGTTGCGAGAGAATCTGGATCTGCTTGACGAACAGCGAGATCTTGCCGCTATACGGCTGGCCGCTTATCAGCAAAGGGTTGCTAATTATTATAACTCCCGTGTAAAAGATAGACCCCTACATGAAGGAGATCTTGTGCTACAAAAGTCAATTATCACCAATGCCTCAAGAGAAGATGGGAAGTTCAGAGCAAATTGGGAAGGGCCCTACAGAGTCAGGAAGATGATCGGACCTAGTACCTGCATCTTGGAAAGTTTGCTCGGCAAGAAGATAGCAAAGACATGGAATGCTAATCACCTGAAGCCATATTGGCAATGAGATGTTCATTTTTACCTTTTATTCTTTTTATTATTCTATTGTCAAAAATATGAATTGAAATTAAGCAATGAATTATTAAATACTTTCATCTATGTTGCAAGATAAAGGGCTTGAAGCGAAAAATGCGCGAGGTAAGCCATGAAGAAAACGTGCAAGGGCTTGAAGCGAAAAATGCGCGAGGTAAGCCACGCACTCAAGATAAAGGGCTTGAAGCGAAAAATGCGCGAGGTAAGCCATGAAGAAAACGTGCAAGGGCTTGAAGCGAAAAATGCGCGAGGTAAGCCACGCACTCAAGATAAAGGGCTTGAAGCGAAAAATGCGCGAGGTAAGCCATGAAGAAAACGTGCAAGGGCTTGAAGCGAAAAATGCGCGAGGTAAGCCACGCACTCAAGATAAAGGGCTTGAAGCGAAAAATGCGCGAGGTAAGCCCTCCAGTATAAAAAGAGAATATGCAACAAATAAGCAATAATGAGAATTTAGAACATAATATTATAAAGCAAATTGATTTATTAAATTTGGTAAAAACTTTATACATGAGAAGCTATCAAAGTCTCCAATACAAAGAACACTAACAACAAAAGAAAAAAGAAAAATAACTAAAACTATTCATCAGCTGGTGGAGGATTGCCTTCGCCCGATGCGTCGGATTCATCGCCTTCTAAATCACCCAGAGCATCAATCACTCCTGATTGCGGGCGAGGCTCCCAAGGGCCCGACAGGTTGGAGAGATCGTCATGGGCTCCCTTCTCAAGGTAGGTTTCGAAGTCCTCCTTGTCAAGCTCATACTCTGCCCAACCACGGAACTCGCCAGTATAATCCTCCAACCGCGTCGACCACTACAGCTAGGGAAAGGTCTCCCCTGATCTCTCCTTCTCTAGCCAAGAACGCGCCATATAAAAACCGTACTTCGCAAAGCCAGTGGCAAATAACATCTTTCTGCCGTAACAGTCTTGCGATAAACGGTACTCCCGTACAGCTTCGGAACGAATCTCGTTCCTCGCGTCCTGGCTAACTGAAGAAGATGAAGGTCCTCTACGTAAACTCGAGACCTCCTCTTTCAACTGCGTATTGTCAGATTTCAGTTCATCATAACCAGTCTGGAAGTCTTGGAGCTTTTGTAGAACTGAGTCCAACTCCTCTTGAGTTGCAGTTAAGGACTCATTGTACTCCTTGAACCTCTCTTGCTCCTTGACAAAATCCTCTTGAAGGCGGACATGGCTGAGGTTTAGGTCCTCGTTTTCCCTCTTCAGCCGGTCAAGTTGCTCGGGAAGCCTCCTATACTGATTCTTCTCGGTTATCCACTCAGCCTTCTCACTCCTCAATTGCTGAAGATCGGCATCAGCCCGAGTCCTATAAGCTCGGTATCGTGCGTTGCACGCGATCACCTGCTGAGCTGTCTGAAAATACAAAGAAAAGCAAAGGATCAGTCAAGGAAACACCGCAAAGAATAAAAAGAGAAAAGCAGAAAGGGAAAACGGGTTAAGCAGATACCCTCATTGCTAAGTATTCGGCTTGATCCTCGGATTGAGGAAAACTCTTGAACAACTCCGCCTCGTCTCTAGGGAGTATGGTTGACCAGCCCAACCGGGCTGCTACGCCAGGGTCGTGGATGGAGTCGTTGTCATTAACGCCCGGATACACTATAAAGTTTTGCCCGTGAACCGCCACACCCCCGTCAACCACGTATCTGGAAGTGTTAAGGTCTGCAACGGGGGGAAACGCCGGGGTATCTCTCATGGACGACTCAATATACAAGCATCGTCTCCCAATTCGAGACGGACGAGTCGTGTTGCACTCGGCCCGATTTGCCCGGTGATGATCCTCTATCTCAAGGTCTGGAAGCGGTGGATCCACGGCTGCTTGTTTCCCCCTATCTCGATCACGAGAACCAGATCCCTCAGGAGGAATGGGAAGGGGAGCTGGAGGAGGCCTCGACCTCTCGCCTCGAGAATCAGGGTCCGAAACGAGAGCATGGCTTCGGGACTCACGAGTTTGATCCCGCTCACGCCTACGCTTGGAAGGACGGGTAACTCTAGTAACATCCTCATCACCTCCGCGTCGCCTAAAAGCGCCTCTAAGATGTTCCATCCCTGGAAAAGAAACAGAAAAAACAAAAGTCAAAACAAACAAAAAGAAGATGGACAAATATTTATGCAATGAAATGCAGTATGAAATCACCCGGATTCAAATAATCATCAAGCGAATGGATGTTAGCTAAGCTCTCATCCGTGGGCAATTCTAGAAAAGGGCTGCCAAACGCCTCGCCCTGGCCCCAATCTACATCTTCCTCCGACTCTACCTCCGAAGGATCAGTGGGACTACCCACACCATGACCTCCCTCGGGAAAACCAGATGGAGAAGGCTCAGGTGTAACAGCTGAGGCGCATCCCCAACCCGCAGCAGTTATGCTCTCCGGAGTTAATACCGACAACAAGGCACCCTCATCCTCTACTTGAAGCTGAGAAATGAGGGGGCCATATGTGTCTCTTAAATTAATAATCGGGCTAAGATTATTAGGTCCACAATGACTCCACCGAGTAGGAATATTCAAAGATGAGGGAACCTCGACGACAAACCAATCGGATGCATAATTGTGAAGCTTAGAGGGAGGCTTTCCGAAAAGCTTAGTACTCTGACCCCTTCCAGAGACTTTTTGAATACAAAAACGGGTTGAATTGCGTACACTACGAACTCTGAAGAAAGAATTGAATAGTGGGACAGTAGGCCTGACGCTAAGCCTATGGCATACGACCGTAAACCCTACTACTTGGGCCCACCCGTTGGGATGAAGTTGAGCGGGAACTATGCCATAATGGCGAAGAAAAGCAACTCCAAATTCAGGAAGAGGAAAGCGAAATCCAAATTCCAACGAAGCCCGATGTACAGGAACACCGCTGCTAACGGATTGGGGAGCGCGCTCAGTTGCCGTAGGAAGCCTATAAACATAACCCTCCGGAAGAGGAAAGTTACTCCTAAACTGTTCAAGATCAGACTCTCTAAGCCTAGAATGGGGATCCAGAACTATTTCTTTTCCGCGACCGTGCCCGGCCATTAGGAAATACCTAAATACCGTGAGGGTCCTAGAGGCCGCGAGGGTCCTAATGCCGTGAGGGTGCTATGCCGTGAGGGTGCTATGCCGTGAGGATCCTATGCCGTGAGGATGCTAATGCCGTGAGGATGCTAGTGCCGCCAGGGTTCTATGCCGCCAGGGTGCCATGCCGTGAGGGTGCCATGCCGTGAGGGTGCTATGCCGTGAGGGTGCTATGCCGTGAGGGTGCTAGTGCCGTGAGGGTGCTATGCCGCCAGGATGCTAGTGCCGTGAGGGTGCTATGCCGTGAGGGTGCTAGTGCCGTGAGGGTGCTAGTGCCGTGAGGGTACTATGCCGTGAGGGTCCTGGTGTCTTAAGGCCGCGAGAATCTAAGAGGTGAGAGTCACTTGCCGAGAGTATTAGATTGCCGCAGGGGTTCGCCGCAAGACTACGCCGCAGGGGTTCGCCGCAAGACTACGCCGCAGGAGTTTGCCGTGAGACTAGAACGAGAGGATTTGCCGTTAAGATCCGCCAAGTTCGAGGTAAAAATGAAGTCTGAGCCTCCACTCTCACGCTATATATATGCCGGCGGGGACGATGATAAAACGGTTACTCTTCCGCGTCGAATAATCCGCGAAAGAGTGGGGAGCAATTGTTGTGGGCAAAATAAAATAGAAAATAATAATATGACGTGTCGTCAAGGCAAAGCGCCACGTGTCACGCTGAAATCAAACACAGATGAAAATAGACTTCATATCTAAAATTTAGTTTCGGACTATTTTATCCTTAGATACCTACAGTTAATATGACTGGGTAAATACGTCATTGAAGGCAAAATTCTTCCCTATAAATAGGAGACAGGTATGACATTTTAACCTAATTGAAATTTTACTGAAGAATACACTGAAACTCTGCCGACATCTTTTTCTGACTTAAGCATCGGAGTGCTAACGCAGGGAAGACCCTGCGCTCCTTTGACTATTTTGATCTTTGCAGAGGAGTGACGTGACTGGAAGATCGAGGCACTGACGTCAGCAATCCATCATTATTGTGCTGTTCAACAACAGATTCAAATTGAACAAGCACGTGCTCAGAAAGGACAGAAACCGACTCGCTCTTCTTGTGCTCTATATTCAACCTCACAATCTCTTCTGCAAGCTGGAGTTTTGGATTGGAATCTCCTAACCCTTCTTCACACTTAACGAGTCTTTCCTTCTGTGCTTCATAACTTCTGTTTTCTCCCACCTTCAAATTATCATTCGCATACTCTCCATCAGCCACTTGTAGCTTCTCCTTCATTGTTGGGAGCTCACTTCCTAGCGCAATAACTTTGTGATGTACTACACCCTTATCAGTATCCACTGCCGAGCTCAAGTAGGTGTTGACGGAGGAGCTGAAAGATTCTGAGTCAGAATCTGATGAGAATGAAGATGATTCAGTGCCTTTCTTCAAAGAGAGATCAGAACTACCACCACCAGAACTGAAAGATGCAGCTAGTTGACTAGACTTGCACATTCCCAATTTCTCATCGGGTGTTATCAGTGGAGAGTTTTGATCCAAACCACTACCAGGGCCTTGGTTTGGCGATCAGAGGGTAGACTCCTGTGCACGTAGAGTTCCTGAATTTGGACAATCACCTCCGGTTTATTCTGACTTCTGAGAACACGTTTCATCATTTTTTGGCCACGTCTTCAACATTGCCTTGCATCAATTTCAGTATTTGTGTGACACTCTGGTCTATTTCTACAGCCAAGAATCTTTTATCATTAACAAGCCATGGAATGAATTAGTTGCAAAGAGGATAATTTCTGGCATGAAAAGACCATGTTTTACTGAACCTATGACCATTCCTATTGGAGATATGTCATATGTGATTTAAACCAGCAAGAAAGAACACCGACCCATAATAGGAAGGACATCAAGACTAGGCTGCTTGTCAGCACTTTCATACATGGAAAAGAAATGGATGGTTGTTTGTTTAAGCATTGTCTATTTAACCTTTCATAAAAATTGAATGAAAAGTAAGTTAAATAGCATAACAGAACAAATCTAAAGTAAATAAAAAAAAAAAATAAAGAGCCGAGCTAAAATCTAATATAAACGAGATGAAATCAGTAGCAAAACATGCAAGTAAAAGAAACACGACAAGTCGTAAAATTGATCATACAAGCTAATTAGAAGTCTGGCGGGAAATTTAAATCCGATGCCTGCAGCTGGGCTGGCCCACCTTCTATTTTCAGTTAGATTTGATGTGAATGTAATATAACATCATTTTCCTAATAATAATATTTGATACAAAGCTTGTAGAGTTGGCTGCAAGCATTAATAGACATGAACAAGAACGCCAAATTATCGTATACTTTCAAGAAATCTAAAGCAACAATTTCCATGATAAATTCCATGCAGTTCATACAAATTTATTTCTAGGATATACATACATCACAATTAGCTTTTAAATCAAGCCTTAATTTAGGGCTATGATACCAATATGCCAAAAAAAAAGGTAAAATGAAAATTGTGGAAATTAAAAATACAGGTAAGTAAAAGTATAAAACATTTGATTGATGATATTGAACAAAATCGTGCGAATGTACAATCTACATCTTCAACATGCATAAAGCTTGCTTTTGAGTATTGCTTTTGAGTATATATATATATATATATATATATATATATATATATATTGCTGCCTGAGTCTCGTTTAAGACACGCTACTGTGAATTACCCTGTGCCTCATGAGACTCGCAGCAAAGAGTTGCCGCGAGTTTTATGTAGCTTAAAAAATAAAAAAGGTAAAATAGTCATTAAAGCAAGAGTATTTTGGTCTAGCAAATAGTAGGTTATATATTGAATTTCTCATGGGAGTATTAGAATTTTGACTCCTTATGCCAACCAATCAAAAACTGCCACGTAATTACACACAGCGATCCTATGGCACTCCTTTTAAACCATGCCTTCAATCTTATAAGATTTCCTTTCCTTCGCGAAAGCCTTCATCTCAGCGTTGCCTTTGCAATTCTCCAAAGGTCTCTCTCCTTTCTTCTTTCTTTTTTTTTTCTTTTTTTGGTTGTTTCAATTTATAGATTTTATATTCTTCTAAAATTTCTTGTTTCTTGGATGATTTGTTTTTCTTTTTTGGTTGGAAAATCATATTTTGAAATTTGAGTTGGACTTGGAATCGTTCGCCTTTATTCCTCTTATTATTATCAATAATATTTTGTTGTTCTCTTTGAAACGGAAGGTCTGGCCTTTAAGTTGCACAGATCTAACTATGATTTCGTGTTTTTTTTTTTTTAATTTACTATCTTGCTTAATTATATGTCACATTCATGTTTTACATTTTGTTGTTTATTTAATTTCCATATAATGTTACTGAACTCCACCATCTGGATCAGGCCGGGTTTTCTTCTTCTTAACTTCGGTTTAAGTTAGAGCTGTGTGTTGAGCAATGATTCCAAATGGGAAAATTTTGCCTTTATGTGAACGCTAATTGTTAGATAAAAAGGGATGCTGTTTAAGTTTAAAATCCAAGGGATGCTGTTTGTGGAAGAGAGATGCAGGCTCATTTGGATTATTATAGTGCTTGAATGTTATAAAATAGTAGGCATTTTAGGTACTTCATGTTGATTGTTCACTCTTATTCGCGAGTAGTTATAAGGCACGCAATTAAGCATTCTTTTTAAAATGCATTTATCTTCCTCTTAGACATTTATGTTTGTTATCTATATTCATAATATGTTAAGGTAATACATAGGACTTTCATTTACTGCTGGAACTGACTTTGGGTTATCTTGAGCTACAGCTTTGCAAACCTGATCTTCATGAATTCAAGAAGCACTGTTGCATCCACAGTTTCCTGCAAATCGGGAAACAAGTACAATTTTCTCTTCTGGATTTTGGCGTGCTTGCTTCCAAGTTTTCTGGGAACCCCTGTTGCATACGTTAACTTCCAGCTGTTTAAGGCCATTGTACGGGGCCCTTCTTCATCTAATTGCATCTTGGAATCATTCAGGGAGATCCATCTGTAGCCTAAAAAGCCCTTTTTTAATTAATCTGTCTCATTTCAAATAAGCAGCATGGTTTCTTCTCGCTTATCTAGTTTGAATGGGTCCCTCATGCACAAAACCTGCCAGAATCAGTTGCTTTTTCCCATGGGGAAACCTGATACTCTGACCTCTGATCATCTTGAGTTTGATTTCTCTGATGTGTTTGGACCTGCTCCAGTTCAAGCCTCAACAGAAATCAGCACTGAGAATCCCAAAAATCTTGTTGTTACAACTGAATCAAATGAATTGCTCTATGATACTCCAGCAGTCATCTGTAGCCGCTCACACTCCTTGGTTGGCCCCTCAACTTATGTTAGCCAGTCATTGAAGCTTAGCAAGCTTACATTACGTGAAACAGGGGATTCCTTGGAACTTGTTGAAGGAGTCAGGGAAGAGGCTCAAAAAGAGCTTAGGAAACCTTTAGTTGGTGATGTTATTCTGGAGAACCCTGTTGGCCATGTAGAGAGTCATCCTTCGAAACACCAGTCTGTGGGACTTGAAGATTTTGAAGTTTTAAAGGTTGTTGGCCAAGGTGCTTTTGCAAAGGTGTATCAAGTAAGGAGGAGTGATACCTCAGAGATATATGCAATGAAGGTCATGCGCAAGGATAAGATTATGGAGAAAAATCACACTGAATACATGAAATCTGAGAGGGATATATTAACAAAAGTGGATCACCCCTTCATTGTGCAGCTCAGATACTCATTTCAAGTAATGATGTAGTAGTAGAATAATGTTTGATATTTCTGGTTGCTTTATTTTCTTATGGTATTCAAATTTTTCAATGATGCCATGCTAGTAGAAATAGGATAGTGCACTGATGCTGAATATTTTGGCAGTCCAATTTTTATTTTTATTTTGACTGTCATATGTACTATAGATACAATTTTTTTTTTTCTCATCTATCATTTCATGCAGACCAAATATAGGCTGTACCTTGTTCTTGACTTTGTTAATGGGGGGCACCTTTTCTTCCAGCTTTATCGGCAGGGCTTGTTCAGGTTTGGTATTGTAAGCTGTAACATCTTTTTGTGTTTATGATGTGACATTGCTGGAGCATGGTCCAACATTTTGCTTTCCTTCTTCAGGGAGGATTTGGCTCGCATATATACGGCAGAGATAGTATCAGCTGTTTCTCATCTTCATGCAAATGGCATAATGCACAGGGATCTTAAACCTGAAAATATTCTTCTAGATGCAGATGGACATGTAAGAGTGTGCAAATGTTGTGTGTGTTTGTGTGTGCAAATGCTGTTTTTCATCTACTACGGATTGTATCCACTGTTTGTATATCCATGCTTATAGCGGAATTCAAGGTTTTTAACAATAAAATATTGTATGTATGTGTGTGTGACCTGGTGTTTGGTTTTTGTGGTGGTCACCGATTAATGCGATTGTTTGGTTTTTGTGGTGGTCACCGATTAATGCGGTTGCATGATTGGTGACTGTGCATTGCTGACTCATTTTCAACATTGATTGCATACACTGATTTCTGAGCTATCTTCATGGTGGTTGGTGCTACTCTTATGTTGCCAGGCTATGCTGACTGATTTTGGCCTAGCAAAGGAATTTGACAAAAATACAAGATCCAATTCTATGTGTGGAACTTTAGAATATATGTCACCTGAAATTGTTCTTGGGAAAGGCCATGACAAGGCTGCTGATTGGTGGAGTGTGGGAATTCTACTGTATGAAATGCTTACTGGGAAGGTTGGTATATGATTTCTGCTTTGATAACTTTATTTGTGTTTTACCTATTTGTGGTTAGCATTAGTATAATTTGATCCATTTCACTGATCCCTTGTATTGGGAAAGGCTTTGTTGTTTTCTGGACATGTATGGTACATTGAAGCTTTTTCCAAGAGCAGAAAGTTTCCATTCATAATATACATCTAGTAATTACTTTGGGGAGGAAAGGGACTTTTCTTTTGGTCTTGGTACTTGATGAAATCAACTTGATCATATTTTCTCGGATTAACTAATAATGCTGGGACTTGGAAGCATTATGAACTGTGGTTTGGGAAGCGAAGGTAGTTTGCTTGCCTGTTTCTGTCCTTTGATGGTATGTTTTTGCAGTGGAAGTCTCTTCTAGGAACAGATACATAACGACAACATCTACCTATAATTATGTTTTTATCAAAGAGAAGTGATACAGAATTGTTCCTGATTGTTTTGTGGAACTACAGTAAGAATAACGTATGGCAATTTAAGAAGAATCAGAATTACTTTTCATACTTACCAATCTGTCGGGCTTTAATTTAGTCTTATGTTTTTCTGATTTTGATTTGTTCTTATGTCCTAGGAAAGTTCATATGCGGTGTCTCTTGCATCTCAGTCATTTCTTTTTATTCATGCTTCGCCTCTATTTTGGTTTGTTGTTTACTGGTTACTGTTTACTGTTTTGCAGCCACCCTTTACTGGTGGAAACAGACAGAAGATCCAGGAGAAAATAATAAAGGACAGGATCAAGCTGCCAGCATTTTTGTCAAGTGAAGCACACTCAATCCTTAAGGGGGTAAATTCAGTTTCTCATATATTTATGTCTTTACCACAATAGTTCAATGCTGTTAAAAGATGCAACACTTGCATAGCTGTGAATTTAACTGGTCTACTCCATGTTCTGCAAAAAACAGTAGAACTTGTATAGCTGTGAAACTAAATTTTGCTAATTCAGGTTGGTCAATTTTTATAATTCCTCCTGATCTTTCGGTTGTTTGAATTTTCTTGCCTCTAGATAACAATTCATGCTCTAGGTTGATGTTGCAGTTAATTAATGAGGAATTTTAGATTTAAATGACTATTCTTCTCTTCAGCTGCTGCAGAAAGAAGCAAGTAAACGACTTGGCAGTGGACAAGGTGGTAGTGAGGAGATCAAACGCCATAAGTGGTTCAAGTCCATTAACTGGAAGAAATTAGAGGCTCGGGAGATTAGACCTAGTTTTCTCACTGAAGTTGCAGGGAACCACTGTGTTGCTAATTTTGAGGAGTGCTGGACTAGCATGCCAGTTCTTGATTCTCCAGTTGCTAGTCCAACATTCAGCGAGAATCCCTTCGAGGGGTTCACATATGTGAAGCCTGCAGCCTCTTTTCTGCAGAGAAGTGCTTGATGGTCTAGGACTTCTTGTTCACCTATTCCAAACGACTGAAGATGGCTGTGCTACCAGGCTTCTGTCATGAAGGTTGTTGTTTAATTATCGAAATTGTCTATTATGAACTGCATATTCATGTGTTTTTTACTTTTCTTTTTTGTTCTTTAAACCAAACACTACCGTCTGCTCTTAAACATGTTCTTTAAGAAGACATGATGGACATCTATAAACTGCTTTTCTGTTACATCAGTGTTAGAAGTCATGGCCTTGATGGACATGATGATGGAAGGGTAGTTGTATTAAGTATAGAAACATATATACATTTGTCAAATTGTTGAGGCTATTCAACCAGCAGGTTTCTATTAATAGACCTTCTGGATGGTAATAACAGTCTCACCATAGATTGTAGTGATAGTAACAATACCGGAAACATCTGCATTCTGTAAGTACTGCAACGGTATTTCAAAGTTACATGCTACATGAGTTATTGGTGTGTTGTGATCTCTCCGGGATTGTCAATCATTATTCTTGGGTTTGCATGGTTGATCAAATGAGCAAATTGTTTCATGCAAAATGATACAGATTTGGAAACCCTACGCAGGAAGAAGAAAAGAACAAGATGATAGCCACACATAAGCTATCATCAAGAGACTCACGGATAAACCAGATCGTTTTCCCTGGAGGATGAATCAAAACTAGCATGCTTTCGTTTACCTTAATTACTATTTTTTTCTATTTGTTATTAGAGGCTTGAGACAGGATGCCCGCAAAGTAAAGGATTGGACAGTATCTAAACCATTTCACTTTCTGGAACTCTTTCAGTCCCATTGGGAATGACCTTTTTGTCACCAAAATCTTTATCCTCTCCAGAGATCTCTTCAAGGGAGCGGCCCTTGGTTTCTGGCACCAAGAAAGTGAAGAAAAATCCAATCATGTTAACCACGGCAAGTGCAACCATTACATTCTTAATGTTTTTGTCTTCTTGAGTGTATTTCTGGAACACAAATGCGGCTATGATGGCTCCTGCTTTTCCTGAAGCTGCGGAGATCCCATGGCAAGTTGAACGGAACCTTGCGGGAAATATCTCAGCCGGCACAATGAATGTGGTGCTATTGGGTCCAAAGTTGGAAAAGAAGAGAGTAAGGCCATAAAGAATGGTGAACACTGCGGTGTGTCCATCACAGTATTCGTGGGTCGAATTTCCTTTGCATTTCTCTCCCCTAAGGTTATGATATTTAAATCCAAGAATTGCCATGCAAATGGACATTAAAAGAAAGCCACCAAGCTGGATTAGAAAGCGTCCAATCCTGTCAACGAGGAAGACAGTGAACCAGTATCCTGGAACAGTTGCAGCGAGTGCTATCAAGAACATTGCTTTAGATAGTTGGAACGTCTCTTCAATAGCATTCATTGACGAGGCTTTGTGCAACAGTCCACTCGCTGGATAAACGTCATTCTGGGTGAGCTGGAGACTATAGAAGGCTATGTCCAGCAAGAACCAGGTAGTGGCAGTCCCAAGAAGGTGAGCTCCGTGCCTCCTCATAAACTTGGAAGAGAGTAATCCATATGATGATTGGGGGTCAACCTTGGAACTTGCTTCTGAAACAGTTATGTCTGTTTCAAGGACTTTGGCCATATCAGCGGCAGCCTTTTTTTGGTCTCCCTGAACCAACGCCGTGTACCTAGCAGTTTCTGGCATCTTCAGACGCCAATAGTAGGTCAAAGCGGCAGGGACGGCCCCAAACATAAGCACAATCCGCCAAACAAAATCTCCTTGTGGCTGAGTTGATAGCACTTGATTGGCACTGAATGGAACCGCTGGATAAGCTAGTAAGAATGACTTGGAAACGGCCATTGCTACAAGTCCTGCAACAAGTATTCCAGTTCCTTGCATTGCAAAGACAGCGGCAATAAATGCTCCTCGGGTTTTTTGGTTGGCATATTCCGACATGATCACAGCAGAGAGTGGGTAGTCTCCACCAATGCCAAACCCCAGCCAGAAGCGGAAGAAGCAGAGGGTACCAATCACACTTGTAGAAGTGGAACCGAAGGAGAGGCCAGATGCCATGGCACACCCAACCATGGTGACAAGTGTGATCCCATAAACTTTCTTTCTGCCAAGTTTGTCCCCGAGCCATCCAAAGAAGAGTTGCCCTGCTAGAGTTCCAAATAAAGCCATCCCGGTTACAGCATTTTTTATGTCTTTTGGGAAAGCACCCGGCTTGCCAGTTGTGGGGTCATAGTAGTATAGTCGGCCTATGAGCTTGGTTACAGCGGATATGCAGAAAAGATCATAAGCGTCAGTGAAAAATCCCATGCCAGCAATAACGATGGCCTTGAAATGGTAACTCTGAGTCCTTGCATTGTCGAGAGCTGAGAAAATGGCTTGGCCTCCTTCTGCCATGCAGAAAATATTTTTTGCTAGAAACTGATACTGAGAAACAGTGGTTAGCCCTTGGTGGAAGGGATTGGATGACTGATTTATGGAAATGGGGAAGCTGGTAAAAGGGTAGGTTTGTCTTGTTTTGGACTTTGAAATGTGCCAATTCTATACACAAGAATTTCCATTGGAGCTAACGAATTGTTTGATCAGGCAACAAGAGACAATTTGTTGTCTAGGAATCATAAATGCTACTAGTCCTGGCTTTAGCAACAAGCGACAATTTGTAGTCTAGGAATCATAAATGCTTCTGGTTTTGGCTTTAGCAACAAGTGACAATTTGTTATCTAGGAATCATAAATGCTTCTTCCTCTCAACTTCTTCTAATTACTTTATGTTTTTCTGCACATTGCATTAGCTTTTCCTTATTGCAGATTATGGGCTTAATTCATAGTCTCATGCGGACTAAACAATGTTTTAGAAGGGTACCTCCAAATACCTATTACCCTATCTTGTCTCCATTTTTTGGATTATCCGCTTGAATGATCCCGTCTGTCGGTGACTCTGTGGGTTTCTCCATCTCCACCGATGAATCCCATAGGAGTCTTCAAATATCCAGTCATATGTTCTGATTTTTAACTTTCATACTAGGTATCAGACAGAAAACAAGACAGGGTATTATTTAGAGGCAGAATTGAACATGTTCTTCCAAGATCCTTGATCAGAGCCTGCTGCTCAAATTGTAGCATTGTTTACTCAATGGAGATACCAACAAGCAACGCAACACGACTATTTTGTTTTACGGCTTTTTGGTGACTTCTCTTCTGTATTCTCGCGTCAATGCAGGCTTCCCTCTCTGTCAGTGTTTGAATGCGTGCTTGCAACCTATTCAAGGCCGTAGACATTGCAGACAAACTGGCCCGGAAACTGGTCGAGGAATATTCTGTTAAGATGATCATGTTCATTCGGATAGAATTGAAGTTGGCAGTTTTAGAATCCTTCAACTGAAAAACAAAAATGTCCTGCAGAGATGCATGCTCTTTCTTTATTTATTCAACCATTAACATGCGGTTCTGTATATTTACCTCTACAGATGAAAAAATCAGACAAGTTACAGACCCTACCAGAAATTTGAATCTAAGTCCATTTCAACAAATAGGAAAGCGCTTATGAATGCCTGCAAAATGTAATCCTCACCCTGTTAGTTGCAACTTGCAATCGTTATTAGCCTTCCACATTCCAACCAAACGTAATTCTTGTGCCAAATGCTTGTATTTTATTTAACAGAAATCAGAAAGTTGCTCAGTCAATTATACGCTAACCAGACGCAGGATGGATGAATGTGACCATGGCTGACAAAGCAGATTTTTGTAAATCTGGAGGGTTTGGAGAACATACCAAGGCAGTGTTGACTTGCATTCATCTGGTTAAGCGAGACTATAAGTTTACTAACAAGGCTACAGTGCAGGACCTCAATTTCTCAATCACGAATGGATGTGATTTTGGTAATCGTTCCCTTAGTATCTCAGTACTATACATATAAACAGTGCAGGACCTCAATTTCACAATCACAAATGGATGTGATTTTGGTAATTGTTCCCTTAGTATCTCAGTACTATACACATAGCAGCATTAAGTGAGTTTCTATTGGATTACATTACTTGGATGTTTTATCTTCTTGTAGGTTTCAATGGAACCACCTTTATCAGCGCTGCCAGAAGGACAAACAAGAGCCAAATTGCAATCTTAATTTCAATTTTAGCTGCTCTCTTTATGTTGATGAACTTCACTGGTTAAACTCTTTCGAATTGACTCTGGCATAATTAGCGTATACGAGCTCTATGTTAGCCTGTCGTTTGTGCTGGATCTGGAACTTCGACTTAAATAAATGATAGAAACGAAGCAATGCTATGATCAACTGCAGTATTGCTTATTGATATTGCTAACTTATTTATCTCTACTAAGATCATTTATTTTTAATGTGAAAATTAATATGTGTCTCGTTAATCAGAGAATAGATCCGCATGCAACTATTTTGATTGTTTATCAGGACTGTTTAAAACTGACACAACAGAACAGAGACTCCATGGATACTCCAAAAGTTTCCTGCCTCCTTTCAGATTATTAACTGTTTCTGCAGAGAGCAGATGTATATCATTGTTTGAGAAAATCATTTTCCCTATATTTTCCATTTTAAAGTTCAAAATTTTCTGTAAAAAGGACATCAATTGCAACTTTTGGTGAAACGATCGCTACATGCAGGAACAAAAGAAGAAGTGATTTTGCTGAGAGGTTGCTAAAAGTACTATGATTGGGTTTTGGATAATGGTGTCAACTCAAAACCTGCTCGTGAGATTGGCAATTGCTGCCATCTTCTCTGGGAGTTCTACGTCGTCAGCACCCACAAACTTGTCCACCAGCTGTCCATCTTTAAGAAAAAAGAATGTTGGAGTAGCAGTGATATCCCATGAAGTGCTTAATTCCTGTATAAGATAAGACAGCATAAGGCATCAAGCTAGCATTGACTAGCAATTCAAAGCAGAGATTTGTACAATGCGGGGTTAAATGGTAGTTATTTATTTCTCCGTCTATAATGGAGACAGTTAAGGTACATGTCCACAAATATTAGGACATAGAAGTTCTTGAATTTGAAGGAAGAAAATCACATTTCATGTAAAAGAGTCCTGTTGTTACGCACAAAGTTACTTTTTTGGAGAACTTTATCAAGATAAAAAGTGTTTTCACTTACTGCAAGTGCATCGACATCCACAGTTAGAAACATGAAAGAAGGATATTTATCTGCAAGCTCGCGGTAGATTGGAGCTATTGACCTACAAGGACCAGACCATGGTGCACTGAAATTTGCAACAAGCTGTTGGAAAGTTAGGAGAAATGTCAAATGTAAGAAATTTAGAGTGGTATAAAGTGAGAAATTCAAGTGGCTCTAAATGGTGATAGTTGCATATTTGATCCTACAGAAATGAGAAAGAAATGAAACAGACAAAAGCTAATAAGAAAAGAAAATAGAAAAACCATCCTGCACACTTTAAAATTCATGGCTCAATTAAAGTATCTCAGATGGATTCCTTTGATAAAGAACAATCCATTGCACTTGTATATAAATCATTGGAGAGCTTACAATCTGAATCAAGCAAGTGACAAGAAAGTAAGCAAATCTCAGGTCATTATCAGAATGCTGGGGCACATGTTCTGAGATGGAAGTAACTATTCATGCAGTGAATATGCCAACCAGCCTCTTAAAAGAAAAAGCATAAAATGAAAAAAAAAATTAAAGACATTAGATATTATCAATGATCAATCATGTTATGCCCATCCAATGGTGAAACATAGCACTAAAGCAAGTGTATTTTTTATATTGAAACGTTCTTCTCCTTGTATTGCTTAATTTAGACATGCTGTACTGGCAAAGAAATCATGATTTAACTTGCAATTTCATTTGATAAAGTCTTCTTGTTTTCCACCAGTGGAAAATGTAGAGGCATTATAGACTTACTATCTTTCCATCCCTGGTTGCCTCCGTTAGTTTTGCCTCCCAGCTCTGTATGGCGGTTATATGGTGAACCTCTCTGCCGGCAAGTTCCACACTCTGTGCCTGTTGATCCTTAACATCTACATACAGACATTTGAAGAACTGCAAGAACTGTGTACCAGAAGTGATTTAACAAGGATTATGGAATACATATAGATCCACCATATTTACCATCAACAATCATCTGAAGCATGATTTAAAGGGATTTCAATATTACTTAAGAACTGAAACCGGGGAACTTCAAATTAGAAGCCATAATAACCTGAGATCTATGAAGTGAGAACACCCTATAGAAGAAGCACTTTTGATGGATGTTGACATCAGCAATGAAATAGTCTCGTTTTCAAAAAGAAGCACATAGGTTAGTATACTACTTGAAAACAATGTTTTTAAGAAACCGAAGGCATTCCTGTCAACTGCAGGCAGTTGCAATTTGGCAATGACAGTATCCAATGTATTTGTCAATATACTTCTGCAGGGTGCTCTTGACAGGATCATGCTATTGGAACTTGAGATGTTTAACATATAAGCACAGTGCTTTTGTTGTTAAACATCCGGTAGTCTCTTGCTGCAGCTACCAAAAGAGTAACAATTAAAAGTGACCAGCTTCATGCTAAAACTAGAGGGGCCGTGGTTGACTATATGAATGACTTCAAGGAGTGTAAATAGAACTTCTGTGGATGATTGTCCGAAAATAAGAAATTCTGTGAATGAAAAGTGATGGCCGGTGAGAATGTCATAATAACTTAGCAAGTTGAGAGGTTTCTTGGAGAAGCAAAAACTTTCTAATGCTCAATTGCAACTATAATTTGTTACTTCTTGACTTGGCAAGATTTTATAAGAATCAAGCTTATATGGTTATCTATTTTACATATCCAGGTCATGTGAAAGGAAAATTAATTAACTACAATGGACAAATGAAACAAAAAAGGGAAAGAAAGAAGGAAGAATTGGGAGAAGACAACATTAAAGGAAATTCAAATTACAAGCTCTTAGAAGTGGATGCAGCCTGTAAAAATGCAACAAGATAAAAAGCAGCTAGAATTTACATCAAAAGCATTGCTTTTTGAAATTGTACACAGTTTGTTTTGAACGACTCACCTTGGTCCAACAATGTCCCATTTGCCCAATTGACACCTATTGTTGAAGTTTCAGAGGGCCCCTGCAAATACAGATTGCCTGGATTATTTCCTTATGACTGGTAAAGAGGAACCCTGCTATGAAATGAGTAATATTCTAGTTCTAACAAATGCTACATGTAACAAGGAGAAAAGCAAAAGATTGAATTTTGAACGTTCTTGATTCAAAGCTCAAAGATCCTCTAATCTCTTCATATGTTTGCACTAAAATCCCCAGGAAAAGATTCTTCTAGTGGTTATTCTACCTATCCTTTCCCTCGAAAACATTTGATTTAGAGTTTCCTCTCTTCCTAATCCTAGGACAAGTTCCAAATAAAGTCATCCTGCACTACTGCAAATTTTCAGAAAATTCAATGTGCCACCTTAACAGCCTAAATGAGAATGGGAGCTGTTAATCCTTCTCATTTCAGGAAAATACGATGTTCGTGCAATACAAATAAAAAATTTTCAAAATTCACCATCATTGTATGAAGAATAGACCATTCCCCCCTTTACCTCCTATGAAACAAAAAAAAAAAAATGTATCAAGAATAAATGGCAATAAACGTTTACCTTGGGATTTGATATTTGTAATCAATGCATTTTCAATGAGACCATGTGATTACAGCCCTCCATACCGAAAAGGTAAAAGAGGGAATAAAGAAAAGAACCAGGAGGAAAGAGAAATAGAAGAAAGAATGGATGTGAATCGAGAATGTAGGATTTGAAATGCTATCTTTTGATGGGTTATGTCTGTCTCTAACTCCTGACTTGAGTCCTTGCCTCATGCTCCATTTCTGACAGAATGAGTTTGTTAGTTTTTAGTTATAAGGAAATCCTGTAACTAACTGCTATATTTGGCATGGAACTACAGAAGTGTCCATTTTTCTTGAGCTTAGATATCAGTTTTCTATTGAAGTTATGTTTTTGATCATATTATCCTGTATATTTATACTTGATTGAGAATGACACTTTCATCACAACATGGGTCGAGACCTGAGAGCATTGATTAAAGCTTGTAAATCAAAATCATGGCAATTTGGAAATAGTCATTTCCCAGCAAGTGGGGAAAAAGAAACTTATTCTCCCAAAGGTTGTTTGTCTAACAATCTTAAGAATGACTAGAGAACTGAACGTTTGAGTCCAAAGAACAGAAGTTTGCTGCAAATCATGGTGTTTGGGTGTTTGATTCTGCCTCTGAGGATGTGTGGTTCTTGGATTCAGATTGCCGAATGTCCTCTATCATTCTAACAGTTTCATCCATTTTTGGACGCATTTCTGGAGTTCTTGCCACACATGAAAGCGCAATCTGGAGCATCTGTACCATCTCCTCTTGGAGATGTTGGAATCTCAAGAGTTCCACATCGAAGACTTCAGCAGTCCACTCCTCCCGCACGACAGAGCGGACCCATCTCGGAAGATCAAAGCCATCATCATTCCCTGAAGGCTGGAGGGGAGCTTTCGCAGTCAGAATTTCCAGGAGGAGCACACCAAAGCTGTAAACATCAGACTTCTGAGATATTTTGCGTGTTTCAATCACCTCTGGAGCACGGTATCCGATGATACGAGATATGGTAGTAACAGGAGCATTCATTACAGGAGCCAAGCCAACATCAGAGACAGAACCCTCAAGTTCATCACTGAGGAGGACATTCGAGGACTTGATGTTGCCATGGGTGCATTTACCACCACTCTCGGCATGAATGTGGGCAATTCCTCTAGCTGTTCCAAGGGCAATCTTCATTCTTGAATCCCAGTCCAGTGGAGTTCTCCCCGCACTCCTGTTTCCTATCATTGTTGGAAACTAATAAATAGGAAAAAAAGCAAAAAACAAATGTGGCGTCTGAAATGGTGGTGAACTTGAAAGTAAACGGTAGTTGAAGAAACATGCGGGCACTGCAATTTTATGTTTCTCGATCATAAGAAAATAAGTACCATATGTTCAAACCAGAGCCCGCTAGTCTCTGTTCTGTTCATACCCATATAACAAACAACCATTTGACAGCCACATTTTGCAGTAGTCTTTAGATTTTTCAAGTTAATGAGAAGTTTCGTATAAATACTATTGTGGTTCAACGTGATGAGTCGTAATTGTTGATTTGCATCTTATAATCACAAAGAAATGCTTACCAGAATGAACTAAAAAAAATTATATGGAGTCAGAGCTGCATGACCATGTCAGAGATAAAAGGATGCTCAACTGATTCTGCTTATGTATATCAACTTAGAAATGTTAATTACATGTTCAGCCGCTGTTACTGTTTGAGGTGATCTGGTACCTTTTTCTTTTGACATTGGCAGGAGGAACTTGGTTCTAGAAATATAATGGCCAACTTAACAGTGTATTACTAAAATATCTTTAGATTTCTGATTAAGTCAACTCAGTTTTACTATGAAACCAAGTGGGGCATTTAATTTTCTTCCGCAACAGTGAGGGCTTCAATGATTATTAATCAGCTACATTACGTAGTAAACTGCTTGATCATTCTTGTGGAGCCCTGCTTCTGTTAAAGGGATGTTTGAAGAACAAGTTCACTAGGTACTACCAAGGAAATTTTGCCTACTCAGCATTAACATAAGAGCAAAGCCATCCTTTTTGTTCTGATACGTTGACAACATACTTATTGTAGTAAGATCTGTTTTGATTGATTAAAGTCAAGTCAACGTACTTATTGTTTCTTTGAAGTTAAAAAATCTTATTGAAGACTTCTTTTAGGCAAAATTAATCACTTTATCATATTGGGAAATATAATCACTTAAAAGCTAGGCTTTGCTCCATTCAAAGTGTAATTCTCTGTTTCAGGCTGCAAGAATAGAAAAGAAAAGAAACTAAATTTTCTTCTACCTAGCAAACCAATAGAGGACAATATTATGCTAACGGAGAATGATGTTGCAAAGGAGTTGAGATAAGCATACCATGCAAGAGTGAAAACAAGCTGCCTCTTGGCATGTAGTTGTAGACTAACAGCTTCTCATCCTTTGAATAGTAATAAGCACGGAGTGGTGCTACATTTGGATGTCGCCCAACCCTCTCTACAACTTCCATTTGCTGCTCAAACTCCCTTTTCCCTACTGCAACTTCCTTCAATCTTTTCACTACCACTTGCGTCCCCTCCTCCAAAGCAGCTTTATACGTCGTTCCATAACTTCCCTTACCAAGAACTTCAGCAGAAGCCTTCAACAAATCCTCCAGATCAAAGTTAAAAGAGCATCCCTGAAAGAAGAACAATTTGTTCTTTTCGGCTTCCTGTACTCCACTTCCGAAATCATGAGGCTTCTCACTCTTTCCACCTCCGGAGCTTTTTCTTTTCAGAATGCGACTGCCCTTCAAACGGCGTATAAGGATCACTACTAGCAGTAGAAACAGAAAAGCTAAGCCCCCAATTACCATTGCAATAATAGAGCCAGCACCTAGTTGGTTTTTCGAAGTAGCATGTCGACTTTGAGAAACTGTTGGGGGGGTTGGGAAGTAGGACACAGAAGGAGAAGGTGAAGACGAGACTGTGGAGCAAAGCCTTAGAGGCGAACCACATAACAACGGATTCCCAATAAATGAAGAAAAAGGAAATCTTTCGAGGGAATTTGGAATCGACCCATTCAAGTTATTATAGCTGAAATTTAAAACTTTGAGACTTGGGAGATTGAGATTGGGGATGAATCCAGATATGGAGTTGTACTGGAGGTTCAGAATAGTGAGTCGTGTCAGATTCTGAACTGTAGTTGGAATGGTTCCGGTGAATGAGTTGTAGGAAATATCCAGAACATTCAACCGGGGGGAAAGAGAGGTTGGGAAGACACTAGAGAAGTTGTTGTGTTGGAGGAATAGCAGCCGGAGGGAAGGAATGGAGGGGATATCAGACGGAAGATTTCCATTGAGGTTGTTGGACCGAAGGCTGAGGGCCCTGAGAGCATTAAGCTTTCCTATGGTATTCGCCGGAATCGGGCCAGAAAGTCCAATACCCGGAAGACGGATTGCAATCACACCGGTTCCATTTAAATTACAGGTTACGCCAACCCAAGACGTGCAAACAGGGCTAGTTGCATTCCAGTTCAGTTTTGGGGCATGTGGGACAGCAGCAGCAAAGTCAAGGAGTGCTTGCCTGTCAGACTTCAGGTCTGCCACAACCTGGGGAAATTTATTTAGAGACAGTAGGAAGGTAAGCAAGGCAACGAAGAGCTGGAACTTCATGGACGAAGAATAGGCAATTATGGGCCTCTGACTTGAGTCGTTTCTGCAGCTTTTCTGGTTCAGCTGTAGAAAATGGCGCAACATAACATGTATCAGGGAAGCATGGATCGTAAACTAAAACAACCACATAGATGGAGAGAGTTGTCCATCCTTGCAACTAAAAGGTGTTAAAGCACAAATTATGCAGTCATTGACAGTGTTAGCAGTACAATATTAGTTTTAGCTTAGGCAACACTTGGGTTTGAATCTTCTTTCAAACGTGGAATAAAAGGATGGACCTTTTGCATCAGTGCAGCAAAGCTCTAAGAAGAAAATTCAATTGGCCCAAATTTAAAAAATTTACAAGCACTTACAAGTTTAAAAGACCAAAAAAGAGGTCTACTCTTTCATATTAAATAGCAAATTGATAGGGAAAGAATCCGAGAAAAAAGAAAGCATCATCATAAAGAAAAAGCAAAAGTTGCATTACTCTTTGTTCTGTAAAGAGAAGGCGTTGTTACATTGAACAGTAACCTCGTTAGTAGTCTGGCAATATAGGTGTCACCAACTGGCAATTAGAATGTAATTAGTTTCCTTTACTGTTGGATGTGGACTAAGGGCCAAGGAGCAAACTTCTGGTTGGGAGCACAAAGCAATTAAAACGGGACAACGAAGCTCACTGGGAAAGAACTCTAACTTACTGGAAGCTACAGAAAATTATTGTATGATAAATAAAAATGCTTTAGTTGTTGTTAATAGCCTTCTCTTTCAAGTGGTAAACGAAATCAGTTAAGCTATACAGGCAAAACAGTGTTTAGAACCAAGAGTGTATACTTCCATACGAAATCATTATGTCACATAGCCTGATCTGAAAAATGAATAACATCTCTAATCTATGCAGTTTTACCTGATCAGTGGCAGTAATCACCAATTTGGAGCAGCAAGCATGAGAGCAGTTACCTCATTTCTTTTCTCATGAACTATGAGAAAATTAGTAATTGCTTGGCTACCATCTCTTTAATGTGCAGAAAATTGAGAATTTGCCTCTGAAATGTACTTTGGAGATCAACAATTTTTGTCTTAGATTAAAGTTCTACTCTTGATGTCCAAATTCATTGCAGCAGAATTAGCTGCTAGCAGCACCGAATCCATGAGAATTTGAATCATCTTCAAAACGATTATAATGAAATGAAAACACAGGGAGAATTTATTACAAGACCTTAGACCTTGATATTTTTAACTTGATAGTCAAAAAGAATGCTAATAATCATCTTTGGCACGAAGGAGACACTGCTTGAACTAACGTGGTAGGGTCCTTTAGATTTTCCTTTTGCCTTTAATTCTAGGTTGTAAGAAGTAGCTTTGGCTTTAGAAAGAGCATAGTTTGTATAAGCACCGGACAAAGCCTGGTAGCTTGCTTGTGGGGGCAGTCGTATGTGGTTAAGAGTCATTTTCCAACTTCATTGCCTATGGGCATGATCCAGATTCCAACTGACTTAACCACACAATGGGATCAAAGGCAGAGGTAGTTGGCCGTTAGCAGCAGTTATTAATTTTGCATCTTACGGTAACATCAAAAACATCGTCATAGGCTGTGCTGGAAACGATTGAATCTGCTAGAATTTATGATTGATTGCTTTGCTTTCTGTATCAGGAAAAGAGCATTCTTGGGACGATGTTATTATAAACATAGTAAAAGAATAATTTGCAGTAAAATGCCCTAGGACAGGAATTATATCGTCACTTCACCACTAGAAATTTTGAAGGTTAGGCATCGTTTATTTCATCTGCTGAGTGATACATGCATAAACTAGCATTGGCGGCATGCAGTTTTGCTAACTGTTTCTTGGAGCGAGATCACCAATAACAAGAAGGCACCAACACTTGCACATATCCAGTAAATGTGTACGAAATGATTATTGACTCCCTTATAGCCCTCGGTCTCTCCGCTCAGTAAACTGACAAGATTATGCTGGCTCTTGGATTTCGTAGGCAAACCTGGGTTGCTGCAATTGTTAGGGAAGGTGAGTGGAATTGGCTCCATCATAATAAATGGAGGATATACCCAAGCAAATTTCAGTTTTTAATATCTTATTTATATATATATATATATATATGTTCGCCTTTTATATGTAGAAGTAAATCTAGACTTTTGATTCTTTAATATATATATATATATATATATATATATATATATGGGATTTTGATCTTTATATATACAAGTTCTTAATCATATAGTTATCAATGCTGCCACAAAGAAGAAACAGACCTGCACACCTTCGCCACAACCGTCTTAGAGTTGAAAAGTTCAAGTAAATAAGTCAACAAAAAAGCGACAAAAAAATTAGAGTACAAAACAAAAGAAATAAAAAAAAAAAACAACAACCCCACTTGAACAACTTTGTAAATAAATAGGGAATGAACTGTAAGAGGACAAAAAACCTTATCAGCTCCTTGACAAATTGGTTTAGTATCACATTTGCTCATTGATGGCAATGAACGGCATTCAATAGCTTGCTCAGCTGAGTCAGCACGAAGCACACCAGCTTGGCAAGACACAAAAGATAGAACAAATCCTCTGTACCAAATGTCTCAGAACACAGCAACGATACACCATGCCACGATGAATTATGTTCTTAGGAACAGTAATATCCGAGCCAATCGACCGCATGAAAGCGAAAGCGGAAGGTCTTGCAAGGGAGCCTTGCCTTGGTCGAGAAGAACATAACAAACTTTGATCTATATATGACCGGACTATCAAGACTGTTTTCATGAGTTTTATTTCTAGACCTTTGATTTCTAAGGTAATGATTCTGCTTTAATCTACGCTTTTTACTTAACTCTTTATCAGTCATCGGAAAGGATATGATAAAAACACTTGATACCAAGATAAGACAAAACGAAGACGCACAACAAACAACATGAAGATTGGCAATCAAAATCGTGCATTTGCAAACCAAAGGAAATAAAAGAAAGGTAAAAGAATGAAAAAACAGGATGACTAACACAGATTTGCAAAAATGTAGACAAAATACAAGCAACAAAGAAAAGCAAGATGCCAGAACATAGAGCAACCAAAAAAAAAAAACCCAAAAAAAGGGAAAAAGAAATGCAGCAAACTGTCATTTTGCATAGTAAAAAGAGAATTTAAACACAATAACCCATAAATGCCAATTGATCAAGACAAGCCCGTACAACAGCAGCGAACAAAAGAACGAACATGTAACAGCCACGAAAAATCAAGATCCAAACTACCAAACAAAGCAAGCAAAAAATTACAAACACCAAGATAGGATAAAAACCCCCAAAATTAGACAAAGCAGCCAATTTTGACAGGAATGGAGAACCAAAACAATAAAAAAGATATACCCTCAAAAGAACAGAGCCGATCAAAACTTCTACAATCAATCCAAAGCTGACAACCTAGAGCAAAGCAGAAGAGGAAAATTAGGCCACAGCGCTAAAAACACTAAAATGACGAAAAAATATGCACAATCACTGACCAACTGCGATGAAATCAGCAACCAAATTGTGTAAAGATATACGTCTCCAAAGCAATGCACCCAGCCAAAGCTTCGACAGCCAAAGTAAAGTTAATCACATAGAACAATGAAAAACGTTAAGAGACAAACAATATACGGTAACAGAAACATAAAAAACGTGATAAACAATCACAGCACAAAAGCAACAAAATCCCAGGCAGAAGCAAAGACAATGCGCGTAATCCTATAAAGGCATGAAACACAAGAGTTACAAAGATTTAGTAAACATAAAAAAAAAAAAAAAGGAATAAAAGGGTGGGAAACTAAAAAAAAAAAGCAAGAACAAAACTTTGGCCAAAGCGAGAAGAAAGAGAAGACCAAAAAATATATCCCACAAAATAAAGGGCACATGCCAAAGAAACGCAATAAAATTAGAAAATAAATCAAAGCAACAGAAACATCCATATGCATCAGAGCATGCAGAAGGACATGAGAACAACTGAAGTCGAAAACACCAGAAAGACAAAAAAGACAACAACAATAAACAAAGCAAGTCAAATTAGGGAGTGACAAAAAAGAGAATAAAATGGTACGAAGCAAAAAACATAAACAAAAGCTAGAAGAGACAGGGAAAAAGTAACTCTTCAAAGAATACAAATCCAGAACAAACAGGAACAATAAGTTTAAACCAAAAATGAATGCACTGGTGAAAGGTGACAGGTAAATAAATTAGCAAGCCCAAAAAGACAAAAACAAATATACTGTTTATTCAATTAGGAAAAAGCAAGGCATTCAAAAAAGCATGCATTTATGCATATACACACATCATCGACAATAAAGAAGGGAAAAACGACCAAGGATTGTAATGAAAAAGAATCAAACACCCAAAAAACCAAAAAAATGGACAAAAACAGTACAAAGCTAAAAGGAAGGAAAAACCAAAACTCAATAAACAACAACACGCTGAATAAAAAAAAGCAAACCTGACCCAGGAGGACAACAGAATGCAAACGGAAGAATCCGATGAAACACAAGTGCTGCTCAAAACTCCAAGAAAGAAACGCAAGATTTCCTGCGAGTGAACAATGCATACCACATAATGAGCGAGGGAAAACCAATGGCAAGGGAAAAAGCGAGCAGAATAGGCATCGATCGCATGAATAATCTGACCCCTCCCACAGAACAAATGGAGTACACAATAATACAGTCGCCCATAACACCGAAAAGAAAGAGTGGAAAATTGGCAGCAGACAACAGCTAAATCGGCAAGGAGAGATACCAAAGAGGACAAAAACCAAGGAGGCATAAACATTGGAAAACGTGGGATCCAAACATCATTAGCTGGTCAAAGAGAAAACACAAAACGACGTGCCAACAAATGACCAATGCGCAAGGAAAATGAAAAGGGTTAAGAAGAAATGAGTCATTGATCATGAAGTGAGCAAGACCGGATGCGAACGCAACAAAGAAGAAAACTTTAATGACCAACAGAAGCAACCGAGAAGGATGACTAGACAGGCCTGAAAGTAGATTTTTTTCCCCTCGGCCAACATAAAAAAGGGAAAGAAGCTAAAAAAGATCGAGACACATGGCTTGACATGACCAACCAAAAGCCAATCCATTTGTTGGCAGGGAAAAGAGCAAAAAAGATAGGCAGAGAAGCATAGAGCATGGCTTGGCGAGAAAAAAAGCAAGAGTGACAGATGACATATGGAGAAGTATAGAGCGTGGTCCAATCCTGATCATTGCTTGTCACCAATTTTTGTAGTTAGTATATATATATATATATATATATATAAAATGAAAAAAAAAAACTGAATCTTTCATCCTTTATATATGTAAAAAGAAATTAGAGTCCTAATACTTTATATATAAGTAAATTTGTTTCTCTATCCTTTTATATATATAAGTAATCTTTGATTCTTTATATATATATATATATATATATATATATATATATATATATATATATATAAAAGCATATTTGTATCTTAATTCTTCTCTCATACACATTCTCTGTCTCTCTATGTTAGATTATTTAAACAATCTTGCTCTCTAGACATCATTATATATACAAACAATTTTGGGTCTCTAGCTCTTTATATATATACACATACAAGCGAGACAATTTTGGGCTTTTAATCTTCTATATTTATACAAACAAATTTGAGATCAATTTTATATATACAAGCAAATCAGGAGCTTTAGTTCTTTTACTATAATTTTTTTAATTTAATAAGTAATGTTAGAATGATTATATATATTTTATTTTATTTATTTTTTTAATATTTTTAAATGATATGTGCAACTATTCTAATTTCGTTTGTAAAATAAAAAAATTTACTGACGATATATAGAATAATTATCTTATATATATACACAAACAAATTTTTATCTCTAATCATTTTTATATATAAACAAATTAAAACCTCTATCCCTTTATAAATATACAAGCACTTTTGTCATTTGGCCATATGTTTAAATACATGCAAATCTAATCCTCTAGTTATATATACACACAAGTAAATCTTGACCTTTAATCTTTTTTACTTATCCAAGCAAATCTCAAACTTTAATCATTTATATACATGTAAGTAAATTAAGATTTTTGGTGCATATTTAAGCCTCTAATCCTTTATATATATATATATATAATAAAATATACATACATAAATATATAAAAAAATCAAAATCTCTAATCTTTTATAAATATATATACAAGCAAATTTCAGTTTTTGGACATTCTATATATAAATAAGCAGCGAATCGACTTTGTCACACCATTGCAATTTATTATCATTTCCACTTTGTTTCCTTAAGAAGCCTACTGCCTACCCTTCGTAGTCTTTCGTCTCTTTTACTGTTTAGTTTGGTAGAAAGAAAAATAAAGAGTAAAAAAAGAAAATATTGTTAATTCGACCATTAAGCTATAAAAAAAAATATTGTATATCTCAATCATAAAATTTTACACTCTCGTGTCTTTTTTATTTTTTATTTTTACTAGGCAGAATTCGTTGTTCATGTCAACACCTTCGACATTCATCGGTGGTAGAGAATTTTTTTTATATAAAGTATAAAAGGGAAATAAAAAAATAAAATTTTAGATTTAAAAAAAAAAATTACAATCATCATATTAAGTCACGATTATAGATAGAAAGAGAGTTAAATTATTAGAAAATTTCGTACAGTATTTATTGTTCAATGTTCATATCAGCTTGTCAACAGCTTCTGATTTCTTAAAGCACTCTAACTAGGAAATTACTCGCACTAAAAATAAAAGAATAAAAAGAAAAAGAAAAAAAAAAAACAAAACAAAACAAAGCGACCGGAAATAGGCAGCTGAATCCGACCCGATTACACTTGTCGACGGGGAAAGCAAACCGAACGAAAATCAAATACAGTAAACGAAAGCAAAAACAGAGTGAGGCGATTTTCTTCGACCGTCTCCTTTGTCACCTCTTTCTTCTATTAATTTTTGATAGGTTGGGTTGGGTTTCTCCGATTGGGAGTTTATGCTTCTTCTGAATCTAGGAGTCTGAAACCGAAAATGTGGAGGCCCTCTTCTTCTTCTTCGTCTAGACTTGTCGCTGCTTTCCTCAAACTTCATTTCAATCGTCATCAAGTCAACCCCTTTGGAATCCCTTCCTCTTCCTCTTCCTCTTCCTCTTCTAATGTTCTTCACCAACTCCCCTCTAATCCCACTTCCTCAAATGCTGGTCTTTCTCAATTTCTATTTCGCTCAACCCACCACCAGAGTCTGCCTACCCCTTTCAGAAACCTTTACGTTGCTAAATCCAACCCCATTTCCCCATTTGGGCTGAGGTTCTTTTCCGTCAAAACCTCTAATTCTGGTCAAAAATTCAATGCGAATTTCACCAAAAACGTTTTCCAGAGCCCGGCTAATGCCTTTACTTCTACTTTGTTAAGGTACCGAGAGGCTATTGGTTTACATTTTGATGCCTTTTTCAGGAGGAATTATTTGTTTCTGTTTGGTGTTGGCGGAGTTTTGCTCTGTGCTTTACTCTGGAGGATTATGTTCTCTATTGCTAACACTTTTGTTGGCCTTTCTGAAGGAATGGCAAAGTACGGCTTTCTTGCCCTGTCCACTGCAATTGTTTCTTTCGCTGTAAGTTGTTATATCCCGCCTTGTACGCATTGGCTTCTAAATGCTCTACCCATGCAAGAACTGATACCATTAGCTTTTGTTTTTGGATAAATCGAGTTTGAATCATTGACACTTGGATTAAATGTTCTGCATAGACTTAACAAATGTTGCTAATTGAGTTGTTCATACATTCATCAGTGAATGAGTATTTTTGCCAGAATGATTTACTTTGATTTATTGAAAGAAGAGTTTTACAACTTCTGATGAGATACTCTGGATTTGGAGTTGTTATTGAATTGTTGTGCAAATTAGCAATAATGGCATGCATCTGCAGTTGCTAGTTTCTAGAGTGAATGCTCATGGATAACAAAATATCATGAAAATTTAGCCCTTGAGCGACCTTGATTAATTGGCTGTCATCTTACTGAATACTTTTTCTCCTTAGAAAAAAAAGAGGGACAAAAAGAGCCGTGTTTAGGGCTAGAATTCATGAATATGATAATTTGCTTTCTGCGTGGATTGATGATTCTGGCTTTTTATTAGAGTATGATGCCGCCTTACCTCTTTCTGCTTCATACTCATTTCATTATCTTCAGGGATTGTATATTCGCTCAAGATTCACAATAAATCCTGACAAGGTTTATAGAATGGCCATGAGGAGACTTAATACATCTGCTGGGATACTTGAGGTTATGGGTGCACCACTTAGTGGAACAGATTTAAGAGCTTATGTGATGTCTGGAGGTGGACTTATGCTGAAACACTTCAAGCCAAAGCGTAGGAGCAAGCGGTGTTTTCTTATTTTCCCTATCCGAGGCTCTGAGAGAAAGGGTTTAGTGAGTGTTGAAGTCAAGAAGAACAAGGGCGAGGTTTGCTTCTATACTGTCTAATTTTTCTAATTTTTTGGGCAACTACACAGTAATCCTTGCGGTGGGGGCAGAAAGCACATTCTCTTTCCCTATGGTCCAAGAGATGATGTGTGAAACTAAGTACTTTGCAGCAGTATTTTATATATATATATATATATATATATATATATATATATATGTGTGTGTGTGTGTGTCTCTGTATGTGTGTGAAAATGACGGCACTATCCTTATTTTTACCGTCAAGAAGTATGAAATTATTAATCAAGTCATGGTTAAAATTTTATCTGACTCATATAGTTATGGGTATTATTTGGTCATTTCATTAAAAATCAAATGTTGAAGCCATTCTCTCTCTCAAAGCAAACCACAGTGTTATAAGGGTAAGTTTCCAAAGCTGTTTGATGTTAACTGGTTAGCGTAATTTATCTTTTTTATTAACCCGTCATATTATAGAGAAAGCATCTTTTTCAGTTATCCACTTCCAATGAGATAGCAAAACTCATATTTTGAGCTAGTACCACATTTTGCGCATGTAATCTTTCTTGTGAGTTTTCCTTGAAGGTCACTGACATATACCCTAAAAATGAATTCTTCTTTTCATTATCTATCGTTTATGTTTGGGCTGTTACTGTTATGATTCTTATTCTTCTAGTCAATGTTACAGTTTTGAGAGCTCAAATTGAATGTACACTATATCCAGTATATTTTGTTGTTAACATTACTTAGAGGTTAAAACTGAAGGCACCAAGCTATTTTTCACATTCCTCGTTCTCAGAAATATCATTCATAAGCTATCTGTATGAAATATCTGGTGCCTTATTCTTTGGATGAGAGAAGAGGGAGAGCCCCGAAGAAATAGAATTCAAAGTCCTAAATCTAATAGAGAGCATCTTTCTGTATGTCGTCCAAATATTTAAGCCCAGATGTTTCTGTAGATAATTATGGGTATGCCTTCTCTTTTCTTCTGATGAATGATGAAGACCCAGCTGATGAAGTGGTTTCTCTCTATCATTCTCCCCTTCACTCTCTTATTGCACGTGGAAGAATACGGAATATATACACCATTGTAGAATTGCTGATGGTGTATTCCTGCATATCTGATCATTTCTTATTTTTATTTGCAGTATGTTATGAAACTATTAGCGGTAGATATTCCCATGGCATCAGGTCCTGATCAGCGGCTTTTCCTGATTGGTGATGAAGAAGAGTATAAGGTTGGTGGTGGATTAATCTCTGAGCTGAGAGATCCTGTAGTGAAAGCAATGGCGGCAACCAAGGAATTTGATGATCTAGACCAAATTGAGGAAGAGGAAAATGCTGAGCGAGAGCTTGAAGAGGCTGAAAAAAAGCACCGTGAAGAAATTGAGAAGCTTGAAAAAGGTGGCAATCAATGATTGCTAGCTAGATTTTGTTCTTGCCCCTTCTTTCTTTTGTTTGCCTGAGATTTGACAATGCCAGATAAATTGAGTTGATGAGTGACCTGCATTATACTGCTTGTGGCCATTGTTGTCTCCAAATATTTAAAGGTGTTGTAATCAAATGGCCCTATTGTAACAAATAAATCTTACAATTGAAGCACTATGCTTAACATGTCATACACTTTTCGCCATCTCTATTGTTCAACTTACCATGTTGAGAACAGATATCTGCAAAATATTACTCCGAAGCGGGCAAGTAAAAGAGATGTGCTTTCTGATTTCATCATTAGATTGCCAGAGAAAACAGGCTATTTTTACCAAGACAACCTAATTTTGCAATCTATTCCACGTAAACAAGGGCAGAAGTTCATGTTTGATTTTATGTATATAAAGGAATAATGGAATAATATATATGTTTATATATTTATATGTATAATATATATATATATATATAAAGGACTTCTCAGATTTTCTCGTGTATATATTTGAAGGCTAGAGGCACAAAGTTGGTTTTATATATATATATATATATATATATATATATATAGAGAGAGAGAGAGAGAGAGAGAGAGAGAGAGAGAGAAGACTCAAATTTGTCTGTATATATAAAGTGCCAATGATTTAAATTTATTTATATATACTTAATATGTCAGAGGCCAAGAGTTCACTTGATTGTATACATAAAAAATGCCCAAGACATATAAGAATAAAGATTCACATTTGCTTTTATATATATATATATATATATATATATAAAGAAGCATAGGCCCAAATTTATTTGTATATATATTTAATTAAAATCAGTTGTTAAGGTTAGATCTCACATTTTGTAGATAAGATGCTGAAAGTGCCATTGGACATTTGAGCAGATTGAAATGATAAAGAAAGAGAGAAAACCTTTTACTTTTATGTAAAACGAGAAAATATTATCTTATTGATTAAGCCTCCTGCCATAACATAATTTTGCTCCCCTTTATATTCGAAATGAACTTTTAGATTTTTCACAAACATGTATATCCCTATGTGAGACAGTCTGACTCAAGAGAGGCATTGCTCTATCATTAGAGTAACAAAATTGATGGGCCAATCCACATTTATTTCATGGACAACAAAGACAATGTTCCAAATTCATTTCCCATAATCCTTAACAAAACACCAACTCAAAACTAATCCAATCCCAACCAAAAACCATGGTTCATCATTACATGAAACCTCAAAAAGTTGCATCTAATTATAAAAGCTCTGATTTCTTCAGATAAAAATGAGGCCTCCCACTGGTTTCAATACCTGTGTGCCAGCTTTTCCTTTTCTTTGTGGTTTTGGACGTACCTGCACCAAGTTGCATATAGCATGTAATGCAAATAAACCGCGGAGATATATGAAAGCATTAAGTCAATGTGCTTAACAAAAACGTGAAGTCTATGCATGTATAGTTTTGCGATGTCTGTCCGAGCAGGCTCCAGTGGAGCTCAATATTCATCCCCAGATACTCCTAAGTCATGCAGATAATACTAATAAAATGTTGGATTTGTTTCCTAGCATGAGCAATAGGGGAATCCGTCCCATTCTACTCAAAAAGACGCAAGAAGCGGGTAATGGTCCCACAAACTATAAGAAAATTTCATGCCATGCCTACAAAAATATTCACATAGAATGCAGATAGAAAATGTAACAAACTAGAAACTTGGATATCCTCCACTCTGAAAACAATGGTTCTAACACCATATCCTTTTTGTTTGTTCTTTCCTATGTTTCAAGGGATTAGTGCTTCAAAATATAAACAATCATTTACTACCAATAGTAGCAAGGACTTGGTTATAGTTACTTTTTTGTTGCACTCAATGACTCAAATACACTATGAATGTATACATGTATTTATTTTTTCACTTTAGTTCCTTCAAGAAGAACACTTACAGCTAAAGAATGTAAAAGTGGTTAACCTATTATGTCAGATGGAAGCTGCCTATGGTGTATAGAGAAATGCCACAAAGTTTAAAAAACAAGTACAATTTCATCTGCCTTAAAGCTAACTTATTTCCCGTCTTAAGTCTAAACCAAACGAAAGCAAACCGAGTAACAAAGTCTGTTCTTGATTACAAATAATGCTACCAATCCACTAGTAGTACTAACTTTAATGATTAAAAGCAATTGGTTTTGTATGATACGAAATATATGAATGCATGAAGCCGAAATAATCAATGAAATCCATAAAAGTAACAGAGGAAGTGATCAGAGGGAGATTAGACAAATTAAGAGGAAAGGAAGCGTGGTGTACGCAATAGGTTCCGACAAGAGGGGTGAGGAGGAGAGTAGCGCTGATCCAATTCTCAGAGACCTTGTGAGAGATCTTGCCAGTCAGATCCTTCCATAGCCCACTCATTATCTTCTGCTGGAACGGAGACAGCGCGTGTACCACCGCTCTCATCCCTCATATTTCTTTTTTAAGCTCTCTTTCTTTCTATCTCAGGATGATTCTGTTCTGTAGGGCGGCCGAACTATCTCTATCCCCAAGTCTGCCTGCTTTTGGAATTGGACTTGGTAAAAAAAAACCGAACAAGCCATGGGATTTGGCCCAGTGTCTTTGGGTTCGAAACACATAAACAGCCTCTCTACTTCTCTTCTATTGCGTTGGGCTGCGTCTTGTCCAGTTGTCCTGTTTTGTTGAATCTACGCCTGCAACTAATGAGAAGCTGCCACGTTTACGACGTGACAGCGTGGCAGATTGATTGTAGAGCCGAAAATTATCAACTAACTGCTAGAAAAAACTAAAATGGAATCAACCAGGTCGACGGCCAACATTGCAGTGTTAGATCCTCTCCGGAGTTTCCTTCCTTCCTTCCAACTCCAAGCTGTAATATTTGAATTTTGAACAAGGAAAATGAAAATATTTGAGGTTCCATGCTTAGAAGACAACTACTCCTATCTGTGAGTCTTCTTTTTCTTTTTCTTGTTTGTTGCTTGATGAATTCTTGAATTCAAAATTTGTTAAATTAAATAAAAAACAATAGGATCATAGATGAAAGCACAAAAGAGGCGGCAGTGGTGGATCCGGTCGAGGCGGAGAAGGTGGTTGAAGCTGCCAATCAGCACGGAGCTGTCCTCAAGTCGGTTTTCACCACTCATCACCACTGGTAAGCACAAATGCTATTCATATCATATTGAAGTTTCTAACCCTTAGTTTTACCTTCTATTATTTTATATACAAAAATTTAAGATTAACTGCTATGCTTGATATTACTTTACTTTTGGTAATTAAATTATCTATTTTAAGCCTACAAGTATTCAGAATTTCTTTGTTTGCGCTGCAATTTGTAGGGATCACGCTGGTGGTAATGATAAGATTAAGCAGCTATTGCCTGGGATTAAGGTCTACGGCGGTTCCCTCGATAATGTTAGGGGCTGCACTCATCAACTCCAAAATGGTGATACCTTATCTGTTGGCTCTCATCTCAACATTTTGGCTCTTCACACCCCTTGGTATGTACTTTTTACTATTTGGTTTTGCCCGTCTCTTCTATTCAAAACTCTCTGTTTGTGTAACTATTTACCTTTGTTTCCTTATGTCTCACTTTTTGAAAACCCTCTCTTCCTTTCATCAGCCACACCAAGGGTCACATAAGCTACTACGTCACAGGCAAGGACGGAGAGGACCCAGCTGTTTTTACTGGAGATACGCTCGTAAGTTCAAACCTGGATCTTTTTTTTTTTTTACTGTTATATATATATATATTTATATATATATATATATATATATATATATATATATATATATTTCCGGTTGCTTATTTTTAAAGAGAAGCCATTGTTAATTTATATTGGGTCCGTTGAAGCTCATTCAAGTCTAACACTATGTTTGTGTTGGGGGTAGGGAAGGGAAAGTAGGAGAAACATGAAAACCTTTCCCTTGCTTTCCATTGTTGTAGCTTAAGTTTTTAAGTTGTGGGGCTCTTCAATAATTGATACTGTGGTCCTTTATGCGAATTGATAAAGCTTTTTCACTTCATTTAATGTACTAATTCCAGTTTGCCTTGGCCATAAAAGCTGGCTAGCTTTTCTCAGTCATGTATAAGTTTTACTCGCATCGAGCATTTGACCTTAAACCCATTTGTTGGGATGTCACCTGTTAGCTTAAACTTTTAAGCATAAAGCTCTACCCCTTGTCAAAATTTTTTGGGATGGTTAAGGGATGGATCTTTGTCTCTCTTGGTTACTTCTGCCATTTTGATGGGTCCGGAAATAATTGTCATTTTTTTCATCGAATAGTTCATTGCTGGTTGCGGGAAGTTTTTTGAAGGCACAGCAGAACAGATGTATCAGTCACTCTGTGTAACCTTGGGTTCACTGCCAAAGCCAACTCGTGTTTACTGTGGCCATGAGGTACAGAGACTTATCCATTCCCCTCCTTATCTGTCTCTGTGCTCAATTGATTGAGATATTCATAAAGTTTACTGAGCAGCTATTTTCCCATTTCGAATGTAGGCTTAGGCAGGTTGCTTTTTCAGCAAGCTCAGTGTGTATTTCAGCTTTGATTGTGCAATTGAAGTATCACAGACTTTACTTTTATAATCATCAAAATAACATTTTTTGTTATATTGGTATCTGCCTATAAATCTAAGCTTATGCTCTCATTTTCCTTTTCTTTCTAGGCCATTTACTTGTTAAATCCTTTGAAAATGTTTATATGGCGTAAGGATTTCTTTTTCTGTGGAGAATCTGTTCTATCAACTTCTACAAAAATGGATGTCTAGTTGTTAGCATCCAATGTCCACGAAGGTCCAACTAAGGAAAATTTTCTGATGTAATCTAGTGTAATACTTATGCAGGGGGATCTAAGAAATTGATGCAGTAATCTTGGATTACTTCATATACTCAGCATGCCTAGCCATTTTGAAAGGAGTAACTTGAGATTTGAGAAAAAACATGCAACTTTGACAGTAGGAACCATATCTGTGATTTGCTGTCATAGAGACTCTAAAATTCCAAAAGCTTTTATTTTCTCCCCATTGACTTTGTAACAAAAGGTACATGGTTTACGCCGTCTGACCATTTAGCCAGCTGGCTGATGATGGACTTTGTACAGCATGCTTTATTTTTTTTTCTTTGGGTTCTTATGTCTTTTTTGTTTTACTTTAAATATATTTTTTCATTAGATAAGAGAGCCATACTTCCTCTTTGCCATAAGAATTGCAATTTATCATATGTTATCAACAGTAATTAGCTGCACCCGACATTGAAATTTGGGTTAAGTAAGTATACGGAAAAGAATACTCTTGAACTATAAACTAGCAATGACTACTTTAGTGAAAGGTGCACATATATTTGCAATCTGTGGATTGTCTACTCTATGCCAGATTAACCTACTCTGATGAAGATGTCTGGCGTATGAAATGGAAACTTTGAAGTGAGAGGGATACTTTCAAATTTCTTTTGAAGTTTGTGACATCTTAAAATAGAAATTTTTGGTTGTAAATTAATTTGTTTTTGCTGCATGTCTTCTCATTTCTGAAGATTAATGAAATTTATGGACCTATGTTTCTCTAGTACACAGTAAAGAACCTGCAATTTGCATTGACAGTTGAGCCAAAAAATGCAAGAATACAGCAAAAGTTAGAATGGGCTACTGGTCAGCGACGAACAGGTTTGCCTACAATCCCCTCAACCATTGAAGAGGAAATGGAGACAAATCCATTTATGCGAGTTGATCTACCAGAACTTCAGGTTTTCTCCTTGCCAAAAAATTCACCCTTAATGTTACAAATCTAAAGCTGATTGTCCCGACATACTATTGCTGATTCTGGCTCAAGCTTTGAGATGGTGTCAAGAATGTTCGCCCTTCTTCATCTGTCTTTTTTTAACCATTCATCTAGTAATTCTGGCACTGGCGTGTCATTTTGTCTCAGCATTCTACAGGTTTTCTGATATGAAAATTTATATGATTTGCAGGGGAGCATTGGTTGCCAGTCTCCTGTTGAAGCGCTGAGGGAGATAAGGCGGATGAAGGACAATTGGCGAGGCTAAAGTGGAGTTGCATAAGCACTGTATTAACTACAAAGGAAGAAAACGAAACGACTCCATTTTCCTTTTTTGTAAGAATAAAAAATGTTTGTGTGGTGTTGGAACTGGGTTGGCAGTTCTAATTATCTACATTGGAACGGGCCAGTGAATGTGTGAAAATTGCATAATCAATCACTTTGGAACTGAAGTTGGTTCGTGTCATGAACTTATGCATGTACAATAATAATTTCACAGATCGGTTATTCCATCAATGAGGTGATGAGTGATGATGATGATGCCAAATAAGACTATCTAGAGTCGTCTCCACAAAGGCTTGTGGTAATTTCTAGCATTTAGTTTGAGCAAGAACAAAGATCAATATAATACAGCTTTCTTATGAAAAAGAGAACTGTGAGGCTTGTTGCAGACTGTGAATTATAAGAAGGATACAGAATTTGTTTCATATAATGATTAATTAGATTATATATATATATATACACACACATAATGAAGGATTAATTTTCTCGGAAATTTTAGCAATATATTTTTCTTTAATTTAACAGTTGAGTTTCATAACACAGGAAGCGTATGATGTTGAATATGAGAAGGAAATAGTGCATGTCAGGTGCCATCTTTGTTGCATCAAATGGTTAGCAATATTATTTTAGTAGGATCGGACTTGGGACTTGGGACTTATGGGTAGTGTAATGGGAAATGAAATGCAAAGAATTAATCCAGGCAGTGGTAATAATCGTCAGCTGAGTTGCACCGTAACAGAACAGAAGATAGTAGAGAAGAAACGTAGTCGTAGATCTGATGGTAACTGAGAGGAGCAGTGGGGTGGCTACCAGCTAGCTAGTAGCTATCTAGCCGTTGAAAGCAAGCAAATAAGAAATGGTAATGTGTAGATTATATTATAGAATAAAATGAGAGGAGGAGAGAGGAAGATGGATTCTCGGGTTTTGAAGGAAAGGCATTAACTACGCAGCAGACTAGAGTCAAAGTTTAACCCAAGAAACGAAGAAAAGAAACCGCTATGTATACCCTACTATCCGCCCTGCGCATGACTCACGTACGCATTCTTTCATTCATTGACTGAAAGTGAAAGTGTAAGTAAAATGTATGGACGATGACAGAGATAGTGCTTTCTACTCTGTCTCTCTCTCTCTCTCTCTCATACTGTGCTTTGCTTTTGCATCCTTTTATTTCTTTTCTTTTCACTATCTGCTGCAGACAAGCCCCTCTGGCCCTGAACATAGAAAAAACATACTATATGCTATCTAGTGAATTTTATTACCTAATTAACATAAAGAAGGAAAAGAAAAGAAAAGAAAATAAAAGAAAAGCTCTCATTCTAGCCTCCTCTCGTTAGATATGTTATCATCAGAGTCGCTTTCCTGTCTCTGACTCTCATGACGACAATGACCCATCTTCCCTTTGCCTGAGTGAGAAATATAACTTATTCCTCTCTTTCCTTGTTTTCTTCTTTATTACTATTACTACTCCTTTCTATTCTATTTTCTTCTACTATACTAGACCTTTATCTGCACTGCACTCCTCTCTTACTTCCTTTCCTTGTTGTGTTCCGTGTACTCCACTGCAACCCGTTAATTAATTCAATTTTTTAATTTTTATTTATTTCCCAAATTTAGGGTTTTAAGCAGTATTGCATCTCTTACCAAAGTTAGGGTTTCACTTCACTAAACACAACATTAGTAGTCTCTAACTCTCTATGAATTAATGCTAATGGTAGAGTAGTATTTTTCTAGCTGTTAACTTAAGCTGAACCAGAATCACACTTAGGTTCCTTTTTCTTGGTGTCATTTCCTTTTTCTATTATGTTAATACTCTCTATGATTAGGTCATATAATTGACTTTATCTTATTCCAAGGGAAAAATGGTTTTCTATCTGTGATGGCTATCTGTCAGAGTTTCCGGGCATAAGGTCTGTCAGGTTGGTTTTCCTTTCCCTCTCCCGAATACTTCCTTTATAGTCCATAACTCATCAGTCTACATTTATGCACATTACCTTGCCGCTTGCAACAGTAAGTTTTACCTGATCTATTAACTTCTATTGCTTCCTTGAAGCTCTAATTGACCTAGACGGTGGGTGGAATATGGGTTTCTTTTTTTCCCTTTTTAAGGTAACCTTTCTCTCATTACCGGGAATCAACACTCTACAGTGTACTCATTAATTTCTGGCTAACTAGAAGACCATATATATATATTTTTTTGCTTTAGAGTTAGCTTTCCCTTAGATTTTTCTTTCCGTACATGCTAACTATAAATATAGTTGGTGGTTATTATCTGTTGGTTGTATCAAGTTCGATTGTGGTTATATGTTTTGAAGAAAACACTAAAATTCATGTTAAGTGTTTTGCATTTAGTGTTGATATAGTGATTTTGAATTTGATGATTAAAGGGTAATTGAGGATCGATCTTATTTGTTCTAAGAATTCAATCTAATTTACACTCGAGTCTGCTGTTTCTAAGACCAGGTGGAAGGAGAAATTCCGACTTCACTTTCTTCTTTATCATGAGTTCGTTATTCCTTCTATCACTCGTTCATTTCTGTCAGTTGGATGAGTTGTTGTTTGGATTCTCTTTCATCCATTTGGTCATCAAATGGCCACTTAATCACTAGAATGACAAGGCTTGCATTCCATATTTGTGTTTGGCATTCTCCCTCCCCTACCCTCATCCCCTCCTCCATACGATTTCTAATGTTCTAACATTTCCTGTTGAGCTTAAGTAAACTCAAACTTCACCTTGTTGATTATGAAACTTATATAGACATAGGCCATGCAGATTAATTATGAGCTATAGCTAATTCTTGCGTTTGTCATAATGCGGCTTGAACTGAATTTTGGGCATTAGCAGCTAGTTGAAAAACGATATTAGCATAGATTGGGTTAACGGAATGTAGTTGATTAGGGTTATATTTTGCATCACATCGAAGGTTATTTTGTTTATTTTAGTGAATTTTGTTACTTTAAGTGGTGATTGTTATATATGACACATGTAGCAAGAGAGGCACGAGTGTTAGAAAAATGGCATGAGAGAGCTTCCTTCCGTCCATCTACGGATTAAGGGGGTTGAACTACCTGCCGACTCATTCATTCAAGCACTCAGTAGAAAATGGTTAGGCGTTTTAGCTACTGTGATTGTGTGAATGATGCGGGAGATAATTTTGCATCCCTCTTTCGTCGTGCTTGGACTGAAGGGAGCTCCTTCTATCCATTGCACTCATTTCTATATACTACCAAAATATGCCTTCTATTGCATTGCGACCATACATAGTAGCTACACTTATCTCAAATAGCAAATCTATCTTTGACCTTATTGTAAGACGTATCATGTCATCATCGATCAGCTTGTTCTTCGTGTGAGTAATACAAACTGGGTTGGATCATCGATGACATGACTGCTCAAGGAGTTTCGTACATCTCTGACATGGCGTAAATACTAATTACTCACTCGGTACTATTTTACTTCACAGGAAAACCAAATTATTGGGCATAGCTAGCGCAGGCTACCTCACATATCAAATGGAAATGGATGGTTGGCTTGCAGGTCCCATTATTGACAGGCTCTCCAGTTTCAGGCCCCGTTCCTTTCCTTTCCATTCTCTTTTTTTCTGGCAGACAAATGAAGAAAAGTGAACCTCGCATGTGTTGTAGTAGGCATTGGCCTTTCTGTGTCTAACGTGTATATATACCTTTGCCTCCTGCTCTAGTATTGTTAAATTTATTTAGTTGACATGTAAGTCAGCCCCATCTGATGAATCCATATATTAATGCTCTACAAGACGTGTTAAATGTAACTGTTGGTCTGGTAAGTAGTAAGAGAACAATGCAGTTGTCTTTTGACTACGACTTCACCTCATCGCTTGTCTTTGTTTTATAAAATTACATTTGCATTGTCATTCATACAATGTACAGTTTGGTGCAGGCGGGGGCATGTGTTTGTTTGTGAGTGTATTTGCGTGTAAAGTCTAAAATGGATGAGTGGTCAGACCTCGAAATTTGACAATACCCAGTAACCAATAGCAGATGGGGTAAAGTAAGGGTCCTGGGAAAACTGTTTGATTTCAAAAGTCGCAGAAACATCCTGCATTTTTGACTAGTTATGTGTGTTTTAAGTACAGATTGGGATTAAAAAATATATATTATGCTTGAAAGCTCTGTTGTGTTGGTTTTGGTTACCGAGAAGGGAAGTACGTTTAGAACCCTTGTTCTTTTCTCTTCACTGCATGTGAAAGTGTGCATAGTATTAGAATGGCATTATTTTATGCAGTTGAAACCTGACCATGCTCATCCAATTAAGTAATGAGTTTGGTTCTTGTTTTTGTTTGAATTTGCCTTCCATGCGTATTAACATACGTTAACTAGTGTTGATGCTGGTACTCGGAACTTGTATATTTATGTTTTTATATATATATATATATATATATATATTGAGAGAGAGAGAGAGAGAGAGAGAGAGAGAGAGAGAGAGAGAGATTGGGAATGGGAATGGGAGGCGAAGGAAGAACACGCATGGGGGCATGTGATCATGTGTTACCAAATATGGGTGAGCGCATCTCCTTGGTAAGGTTCCTGTTTTGGAACCGCTATCTAAAGATGGCATTAAGTAGCAACTCCTTGAAACCATTCTCACTACACCGTAGGACAGGAATATCAAATATGGATGAATGAACAAACTTGCAATCCATCCCTAGTGTCCCATTTCCAACCATAGCTCCAAAGTAGATTTGATAATTTATATATATATATAATTTGTATTCGTGTTAAGTAAAATATAAATTTTATGTCAAAATTAATTTCGACAAGTTAAGTATAATTTTTTTATTTTAATTCTATAATATATATCGTTTTTAACATATATATATATTTTTAATTCGTATCATCTGAGTGCTTATGATTATCATATCAATGAGTTGTAGTATCTTTGTATAGATATCTTTTATGACGAGCCACCATTTTCCCTTGATATGTGTAATAAATATTAAGGAGTAGTTTGGTAGATTTTGTTGTTACTTTTAAACATGTCTCATAAATTTTTTGGTGACACTGAATGAGTTTAAGTTTGGGTGGTCTACAAATTCTTATTTCTTTAAATCACTTGTCCCAAACTTTGCAAGTTGCGGAGTATCTAATTTGTAGGCAACTTTTATATTTCTCGTCTTTGTTCATCTACCAAATTACGTATTGTGCACTGGACTCTGTCCATTCCGCAGAAGACATTGACATATTATAAATATATATGTAAAACTTTCTTTTATTTTGTTTCCATTTTCTGAAAATATATCATTATTATAAATTTATAATTTGACCATTCATAGTAGTGCGTGCAGCCAAACCATGCAATAGGAGGGAAAGAAAGAACGAAGATTTAAACTTTATATCAACTTTTAAATTAAATTTTGATTGTTGTACACATTTAAATTAGGGTCAAATGATATATGATTTGATGAGATGTGTTTTTAAAATTATTCAAAGTGGAAATTAAGTTCAAAGAAGATTATAAAAAAAAAAGTTACAAAAATTTAAATTTTAAATTTATTAATGTCGTATTTTAGAAGTAAATAAGTAAATGTAGGGATTAAGTTGTACAGAATGGGCTTTCTTCAATTCCGAACAAGAGGAAAACTTAAAATGGGCTTTTGTTGGGCGTTGGGTTGTTAGTTATAACTGCTTGGCCCAATGGAACACATTTGCTAATGAGAAGAAGAATTTTCCAAACAAAACAAGCGACATTTTCAAGTTCGTTTTCCAGTTTTCCCAACAGTATGTAATACTACTACTACTTTCTGGTAACATTAACCAAAAAAAAGGACAAATGGTCAGATACAGAAGAGAAGGAGGAGGAGGATGACGGCGAATACGTATATGCCTTCCTGGGGTTTCCAATTGCAGCACAGGCTCAGATCAGATCTTTTAACTGAACACAGATTGTCTTTCTTGCGGATTATCTTCCTTTTTTTCGCTGATCGGTCAGTTTCGGATTTTTTTTTTTTTTAATAATGCTCTTGATTCGTTGTTGCTTAAATATATTAGTCCATCTTGATTTATCTGATGATCCTGTCTTCAATTACTTAACAAATAATAACAGACAAACAAACAAACCTTAAAAATCTGATTATCTGCATTATTCGTGATTTTTTTTTTTTTTTATTATTTCACAGCTTCCACTTCCACCTGCTTAATTCTGCATCATCAACATACTCTTATACACATTTATTGGATGCATTGCCATAGCTCTGCTGTAAATATCCCGTAATTGCGTAGCCTTTTCAATATGACCTCAACCACTCTCTCCACATCTCCACCTCTCCTTCCAACTCCTTCCATCGAACCTCCTCAAGCCCCCTTTTCCGGTGATCCTTCTTCCTTTACCCATCCCCATGATCTCCCTGATACCGGCGGAACAGATTTACTCTCTGTATCTTGGAACCAGGATTATGGCTGCTTTGCTGCTGGCACATCCCATGGTTTTCGCATTTATAATTGCCAACCCTTTAAGGAAACCTTCAGACGCGATCTCAAAACTGGGGGTTTCAAGATCGTTGAAATGCTCTTCCGCTGCAACATTTTGGCACTCGTTGGTGGGGGCTCAAATTCCCACTATCCTCCAAACAAAGTTATAATCTGGGATGATCATCAGAGCCGCTGCATTGGTGAATTTGCGTTTAGGTCTGATGTTCGTGCTGTCAAATTGAGACGAGATCGCATTGTTGTTGTTCTGGAGCACAAGATATATGTCTACAGTTTTATGGATCTCAAGCTTCTTCATCAAATTGAGACTTTGGCCAATCCTAGGGGACTCTGTTGCCTTTCTCACCATTCTAATACATCTGTATTGGCTTGTCCTGGTCTTCATCGAGGGCAGGTTCGAGTTGAACACTTTGGCCTTAATATGATGAAGCTAATTAATGCTCATGATTCTCATATTGCCTGCCTCACATTGACATTCGATGGTCTACTTCTTGCAACTGCTAGTACCAGGGGCACTTTGATAAGAATATTCAATACAATGGATGGAACTCGCTTACAAGAGGTAACCTGCTGGACCATGGTTTTGTTTTCTCCTAAATTTGTTTTGGTTGAGGATATGTTCATCCGTAGTAATATGCTTATATTTCCATGGTGTTGAATAATCTGAAAGATTCAAGGGGAAACAATGTTAAGTCAAGCTTTGTTATTTCCCTTTTCTCTCCTTCAAGTATGAGTAACCATGAATTTTTATCCCTCTTTTCCTTCTGCCAGTCAAATAACATTTAGATTGTAGCTTAAGCGTGATGGCAATAATATTTTGAAGAAGCTGAACCTATTAAGAGGTAAAGTCAATTTGCTCAATTACATTCTTAGGACTGTGTCGACATTCTAAATGTTTAAAATGATTTTTATTTGAGTATGCTACTTGCATATATGCTTGAATAAGATATACATTTTGCTAGAAGTGAACCACCAACTATAATGCTTGATTAAGTTTACCAGATTTCACTTGTTTGAATGCTTTTCAACCCTTTCATTAATATCCCAAAGAAACAAAATGTAACCTTTGATGGTTTTATTTTTTCCAACCTGAGTTATTTGATGAGTAATTCATCACTGTAAAATGATTAAAAACACTTTGCCCTTTTAAATTGGCCTGACCTTTGAAACATTGATGTAAAGTCTTAACAAGAGGCTTCTGTCGGCAGTTAGTATGTTGGACACTACAGAATTATACTCATCTCCACTCACTTTCTCTGCAATTTAGGCCCTCATAGTTACTGTCCTTATAGGTACGAAGAGGAGTGGACAGAGCAGATATCTATAGCATTGCCCTCTCACAAAATGTCCAATGGTTGGTTGTGTCTAGTGATAAGGGCACTGTTCATATATTTAATCTTCGAGTTAGAGTTTTTGGGGAGGATTCATCTTCTCAACAATCTTCTGTCCAAGGTCCTGCAATATTTCATCAGAATTCTTCAACTTCACTTGATGCACTTATTTCTCCAAGCACTGGTGCCAATCCTGGTTCATCATTGTCCTTCATGAGAGGTAATAAATAAAATTTCCTTTATACAATAAAACTCTTCTAAATTTTGGGACTCCTCATTGAGTATTAATTTAAAGGGATTATTAATTTAGAGAGTTTTATCTTATAAATTATTTAAAAAATAGGTCTATTTAATTTTAACATCATCCGACTATTCTGTTGCATTTAATCTTCTTAAAATTCTCACTTTGGTTTGTAAACTCCTTAAAAATCTCTTGAAATGCTAAATTTAGTTGGAATCTTTTGGCTACAATAAGAAAGTGATCACATTAATTTCTTGAGGATAATTCTAAAGATGAAGCTTGAGGTCATAAATCTCAAAGGTATTGATCTTTTGCAAACTAACATCTTGAAATATTTATCTAGTTCTTGAATATTATATAATATCTCTTGTACTTTTATGAAATTATTAATTTATGCACTAATTGGAATTGAAATTTTACACTAAGTTTTAAAATAAAATCATTAATTATTATGATAGGGGGTTTATTAAGTTTTTCCATTGGCCGAAGTCGAGACCATAATTTTTTATTAATTTAGAGAGGTTATTTATTTAGAGGGTATTAATTTATAGGGGTTCTACTGTAATTTCCATGCAGGCATGTTGTAATTTCCATTAAAAGTCAATTTTATATATTATAAACAATTTAAGTCAACAGATCGCAAGTTCTGAAAACTTTAGAGAAAATCTGATGTATAACAATGAGGATGAGGGGAGAATTCAGTTGGTTGCTTATATGAAAATTAAAAACCTCTTGTTTGCGTCTCTAAACATCTCAACTTTCTGACATTTTTTTCCCAGGGGTTTTACCGAAATATTTTAGCTCAGAATGGTCATTTGCTCAGTTTCACTTACCTGAAGATACCCAATTCATTGCAGCATTTGGATCTCAAAACACTGTTATTGTTGTTGGCATGGATGGGAGGTATTTTGATCTCCTTATTCTCTTGAAAACCATTCAAACTGTCCTTAATCGTGATACAGGAATAATGCTTCACGTCCTATTGAAATTAAGGAACTAACGTGATGAAATAGAAGGTTTAAGTAGTTAGTTTAATTAATTGTTCTTGGACTTATTATTATCTTATGGTTTATTACAGAAAAACCTTGGACTCCTTTATACCACCTTTCACTATCCCCTTTCCTACTTTATTGCAATTAAGTTTGCATAATTATTTTCCTGCTGGGATTTTTGAACTTTGTATACTTACTCTCTCTGCAACGAAGCTACTTCTTTGACCTCTGATGATCAGAATCTGCAGCAATGCCTGGGTTTTATTTTCCCTGTTTCTTGTCAGCTTCAAATATGCCCTGTTTTATTTAAGTATTTTAACATCTTTTTTGATGTATGGCATCTAATTTCTTATAAAGTTTGAGTAAGGTAGCAGAGATGCTATATAGTTCATGTTTAGCTTGGATGGTGAACTTCAGTAATATACCAAATAAGGATGTATAACATACAACTTATACACAGAGACACACAGGATTTAGTCAATTTTCGGAAATATTTATCCTACTCCCCTCTACCTTCTTTCTTTAGTCAATTTTGGGAATTTCCAACTCCAGCTTATACCTTTTCTTATTGTCAGTTTCTACAGGTGCACTTTTGATCCTGTGCATGGAGGAGAGATGTTGCAGCGGGAATATGTCCGATTTCTGAAAACCGAAAGCCAGCCCAGATAGAACTGAACTCGATAAGATGCTTTTAATCTTGTAAACATGGACCCCTAGCATCCATCACTTGTACATATCATAAAATCTTTCATTAAATGATGCTTCCTACTGTATAATGTGCAAGAAGTTGCTGTGCCAGGTACTTGTCAATGGTAATAATTGCTGGTAACGGTAAATATTGCACCGGATTAAAGTTGGTTCTAAATCAGAGCCCAAAAACCCTGGTACATTCATTATGCTGCTGAACTTTAGAACTTGCATTGAATCTTTCCTCCTGACAGTTCCTAAACGTCCAGGCTGCATGGTGCTGTAGGGTTTGTTACCTTGCTCAATAGCTTAAAGTTTGGTGAGACACTAAAAGCTGAAGGTCCTTGTTTTGGAATTCATATTGAGTTGTACAATTGAGTCATGGGCAAAGCTTCCACAACGAAAGACTCTTAGAGCAAAGTTAGTGAATCACACCAAATTAGCAATGAATTCATTAAGCTTTGAAGCAATATTTTAGCTGATTGAGGGTTCATACTGAATTATGTGCTCTCATGGTCCAACTCTAAATGATACGAAACCTTAAATACTGATAAATGATATATCCTATGAAAAAAGCTGCCTTTATGTGCAAGCAGGACCAATTTTTTGCACCTTCGATGATCTTGATTTCTTCAACTGAGGCATATGGTACCTCTTGTACTCCAGTCTATAACAAGTGATAACAAAACTAAAAGTAAACAAAGAAATGTCATCCATTGGTGGAGCATCTGCCCATTGAAATGTTATGATACAGTACATGCATTCAGTCTTGAACAGTTACTCTATTATTTTCTATTTTAGTAAGAACTTATTTGCAAAGTCACTTTCATCCTTATGTGTCCAAGACAATTCTAGATTCCATTCAAATGACATCATAATGAAAGGATTTTTAATTTTTGACACTAGAGCAAGGGATAACATTCTCCTGCCCCATCTATTCCCTAATAGCTTAAAGCTTAGATCTTACGCTTCCCTGATCATCAAATGCAATCATAACTTTCCCAATTGCTTTTCTGTCTTTAATTGCAGAGAATGCAAGGTTGGCCTGTCAAAGACAAGTTATCAATAAGCTCAGATATTGCAATCCAAAAGTAGAAACTACACCTAAGACAGTAAAATTTTCATATTATCTCCTAAATAGGAAGGAATTATAAAATCAGCCGAAGAAAATCAATAAATCTCCTGGACGCACCCATCATAAGATTATGTTGACAGACTCAGACTTCCATCCTGGAATGGGTGTAAAATCTAGCCCAAGAACTCATCTTTCTTTTTCCTCAACAGACAATAACATCATGAATAAACAAAATAGATCACTAATAAATATTAACTTCATAGTTCATCCTTTTGGTGACTCCTGAAATAAAAAATGCGGACCAAAAGTAAATTATGCATTTATGGGTCTCAAGTTCTCATCCAATATCAATAAGCCTATTTTCTGCATGAAGTTTTTAGGTTTATAATAGTCCTGGGAAATTAGGACACTGGGACAACCTTCATCCATCCGACCCAAAACGAACAATCCAGATGAATACTACTTATCTTGGGTCAAGATGCAAATCTAATGTGATGATTGATAGTATTTGGTTGGGCCTAAGGCTACATTCGCTCTGCTGAAATTCTAAGCATGGGCTAAACTGGCTTTCGGCAGAATCACTAAGCTTGTATTAGAGCTTTGAGATATAAGACATCGATTTCAAATACTTTCTCAATATCTTTCACCTACAGTGTTCCTTAACAGATTAGTACTAAATAGAATGAAAGAACATATCATAAAGAGCTCCTGACCTCTGATAGGCTGTAAGTATGAGAAATGTGAACAGTAATCAAGCCCTTTTCCATCCAGGAGAGTAACTCCCGGATGGAATCCTCAAGCACAGCTGGTCGATGTGTTCTGTAGCTACCCCAGTAAAGCCCATGCACGGTCCAGTTCTGCGAAAAATAGATGTGTGAGAAGGCTATCCAAGACAAGGTAACCACGAGTATGTGGACTGTACTAATTAGTTTAACATTGAAATTGACTACTGAGCTTCATCAGATGAGGTTAACCACCCACCTCTGCTGCATTAAAGCTATATTTAACTGTTTCAATTAATTTTTTATTGGTCCATCATAAATATTTTCAGAAAGTTTTCATTCAGTTATGCCAGAGGCTAGGCACTTATTTGCATGCTAACTGAAAGTCACTCCATTCAAACTCTCAATAAACCAATCAGGTCTTTGAACTACAGTCCCAGAGTCCATATTGTTATACATAAAAGAAAAAAAGTTTAAATTATAATTCCACAGATTTCAACTCATTTGCATATCTTAATTTCACGCAGTGTCTGTATATGGTCTTCTATAAGATTAACCGAATATGTTGAACAAAAAGCACACACGCTAATGAAGCTATATAGATATATTCATATCAAAGAAGACCATATAGCATCAGAAGAAAGAACCCACATATCATACTTTAAAAAAAGTAGTATCAGGAACAGTGACATGAGGTGCGTAAATATTAGCCAACCAATCTTACTTGGTATGTTTCCAATATTCACAAATGAATAAGAAAGATGGTCTATTCAGTGCAGTCTTCTTCGTAATAAGAGCCCAACAGGGAAAGGAATGCTAACTAAAGCAGCACAAGGCAATTAGAGGAAAAATAAAAGGTAGCATAGTGTGGTATGTGATGCATCAATTTGAGAGGAAAGAGAAAAGTCAAGTACCTTAACAAGAGTGATATTAGCTGGGATGACAGGGATTTCACCACTGGCAAATCCAATGACAAGAATTTGAGCACCCCAATTCAAGAACTTCATAGCTTCTTTAGTAAGCTTGCCACCCACAGGATCATAGAGAACATCAACCCCTTTGAGGTTCCTTGACTTGAGGAACTCCTTGACACTTGCAGTTACATTTTGATTAGTCAAGTCGACCACGTGATCAACACCCAAGGACTTTAAAAACTGCACCTTTTCAGTTCCCCTGAAATTGATTGCTATACTTAGAGTCTAGACAGGGAAAAAAGCGCAATGCTAACAATGTAATAGGACACAAGGTTTGGAGAAAGCAGCAGGCTCGAGTTGGGAAAAGTAGAAAGACAAAAGAGCACCTCGCAACAGCAATGACAACAGCGCCGCAAACCTTGCCAATTTGAACAGCAGCAACACCAACGCCTCCAGCGGCACCAAGAACCAGCAATACCTGTAATATAATTACTATCTCCATTACAATCCAATTACTAATAATAGTAAAATTCATTGAAGAGTTGAAAAGATAGGATAGATTTCAAAGAAACAAATACTGCTAGTATTAATTGATAATAAACAGATAAATAAAAAGGGACCTGCCTGAGAAGAGGTCAAGTTAGCCCTGTGAACAAGGGCTACATGTGTGGTCCCGAAGGCAACAGGAAGTGCAGCAGCTGCCACCAGATCACACCCTTTCGGCACTCCAAACCTAGTCAACCAGGAACATCATTTAAGCATTCTTTTTCCTTTTCACATAAAAATAGTTTAGTATTGTTATTAACAAAGCTAGAAATTAACCCGGGCAGGGACTGACAGGAGAGATTGGTCTTGGACGATGAAGGTGGCGTAGGTGCCTAAGGCAGCAACGGAGCAGACATGGTCCCCCACCTTGAACTTGGTGACGGCGGCTCCCACGGCATCCACAGTGCCAGCATAATCGGAGCCTGGGATGAAAGGGAGGGGAGGCTTCTCCCGGTACTTGCCCAATATCTGAAGGTAGTTGGCAAAGTTCAAGCTGGTGGCTTTAACTTTGACTCTCACTGCGGTTGGGGAGTCCAATTCTGGGATGGGATGGTTTCTGCTGACCTCAATGGGCGACGAAGACGATTCGGAATTGCCGACCGGGGCTGATAATGATGATGCTGGATCACCCAATCTCTTGCACAACAGAGCTTCCATGTTTGTTTTTTCTGTTTTCTTTTTCCTTTCTGATGCACAAAAAGATCGAACCTTTTGCCTTATCGGTGGTTTTTTTATTATTTTTTATATTTGCGAGGAAAGAGCTTGAGAATAGATACGGGAAGTGTAAACACTTTTTTACTGTTAACTGACTTGATATCACTTTTTATTTTAATATTTTATTTTTATAATATATACTTAAAAATTTATAAATTAAATCTATCACCAAATATATTATTAAGTGAACTTCAAATTTTAAAAAATAAATCCAAATTAAATTTTAAATTTTAAAATTTTGAATTAAATTTAATATTAAATCTTCTCAGATTCAATTATTCACCTAATTTTTACTCATCGGTTGGCGTACAAGAAATGGAGGAGGGCTGACATTTCAGTATCACTGTCAGATAGAGGTGTAAGTGATACAATAGTACTTACAAACTACTCAGACTCGACTTGAGGAAAACTCGAATTCGATTCGATTTTAATCGAGTCGAACTCGAGCTCGAGCTACTCGAGCTATTGAGCGAGTCAAATTCGATCACCTAGATACCCGGTTCGAGTAGCTCGCGAGCCTAATCGAGCATTGAGATTTTATATATTTTAATAATAAATATTATTATATAATAATATTTATATAATAAGTTTAAGAGCGAGCTCGAGTTCGAGTCGAGCCTTAGAATCGAGCTCGAGTTCGAGCAAAAAATCGAACTTATATAATCGAGCCTAATCGAGCGAGCTCGAGTAGTTCAAACTCGATCTCGAGCGGAGTTCGAGTTTAAAAAATAAAACTCGATCGAGTTCGAGCCGAGTATCGAGCACCGAATTTTCGAGTCGAACTCGAGCTCGAGCACCTCACTGTATCGACTCGGCTCGACTCGATTACACCCCTACTACCAGATTCAGCATACAAGAAATGGGGTTGTCACTGCCAGCAACAACCAAACTTACCAAACATATGTTTCCTCCCATTCCATTTCCATACGCCAAACTTGTGAAACATATCTGGACCAGAGGAGTTTCTCGGATTCTAAATGCTAATTGGTAAATTAACGTCAAGGACTGTTCTCCATGTGATGAAACATTTAGAGAACGAATAAACATTGTTCAAGGAGGGCAAAAACAGGAGTCTAACAGAAACTTGTAATGGAACTGGGATCACAGTCATTTTCTAACAATATGAAGCATCATGTACCTCACAATTAGACATCAGTAAGTTTTGGTTGTAGAATATCAACTTACGCAACCTTGGCAGTAACTGAACTTCTTACAATGATATGGAATATTTTAATGTCATGCTGGATGACTACATTAAACAGCAAGGCACCGTTTTATCAGAAAGGAAGATCTGTGGATATAGTCAAACTCGCGTCTTGTAAGCCTGCAGGAACATCAAAGCCTGACATGAAGTCATCCCCAAAGATCACAGCACCAGCAGCCAGTGCTCCTGCTCCTACTCCCACTCCCATTGCAAAACCAGGTCTTGGCCCTCGTCCAGGTGCAGCCGCAGATGATGGCATATTAAAGTAAGTCTCTGTTAAATGATCTGTTCTTGGAAGGAAAGTGGGAATGTAACCAATGTTAGAGGGTGGTGGTGGAGGTGGAGGAGTCTTAGGTGGACGATAGCTGGGTCCAGAAGCTGATGGATAACTAGGTTCACCAAGAGGTGGGTTGTAATAGTTTGAAGGATAATGTGGCACTGAATATGGAATGTTTACTTGAGATTGATTATCTGGCCGTGGAAGGGGGGCTAGAGGCAGCTGTGGATGTGCTGCCCCTGCTGGGTAGCCGAGTCCTGGCCGTCCCTCGGCAGACAACGCATTATCAGTCCTACTGTCCATGAGAACCAGTACTCCCTCATTACCTGCAAAACCAGATTTTTGAATTTAATGATCACATGACAACAAAGAAAACTTTGATCCAAACTCTAAAAGTGTTCAAGTTGTTACGAAAAGATAAAGATTCTATCAATGAAATTTGGAGACTGTATCTCAAAATTAGCAAGAACTATGCTCAACTCAACATGATAGGCGTCAATTTAGATGAACTGAAACATTAGCCATAAATACATACCTGGGTATGAACCTGGCTCTTCCCTCTTCTCTGAGATACGAATTGAGATGTCAACAAATCCTTGAGGTTTGTTGGAATTTCTTTTGCGCAACTGGTAGCTTCCTACTTCTTCAGTTCCCACCCTCGAACTGTTGCTATGATTGGCCAGAAATTCTTTCAACACAACTGTTGCGGTCCCCTCAAGCCTTTCTCTAAGGAAAATGGGCTCTCTACTGTATATTTCAACGTGCAACATCATATCTTGGACGTTTGAGTCATCAATCAAAGCCGCAAACTTGGTTTTCCATACCGGATTTGAATTCCCGGAAGCATCAATCTTGGTGCAATATTTGTTGTTGGGATCAATCCACCCAACTGCGAACCAGTGTAGCTTCCAAAATGAGGACGAACGCCGGAGCCCCCGGGCAGAAATTAGACAGATCTCAACCCAGAATTTCCCCATACCAAACAAGTGAAGACGGAAAGGGGGACAGAGGTTCTCCTGGTAAAGTTGTTTGTACAAGGGAAACATATATATATATATATATATATATATATATATATATATATAAAATAAAATAAAAAAAAGCTAAGCTGTATTGCATAGTTTCGAAGGCTACTTTTCTTTTGCGAAAAGGAAATTCTCTTGCCAAAGCATCATTTAGAGGGCAATCTAAAGTCAATCTTTTGTCCAAGATAGATGGCCCAGGAACAGGAATCTAGAAAAGATTGAAGCTTTTTGTTGGGCTGACAAATTGGCTAAAGGCTGAGATAATTAAGTGAAAAATAAAAGTTAACACATGTTCATAGCCGGTTAGCCACCAAGGGCAACAGGGAAGTGGATAATTTCGGCTTCTTCGGATTTGTGTAGCACAATAAGAACGTTTCTGGTTTCTGAGTTCGATATTGAAACAAAACTTCGATTTCTTTAAGGCTTGAAAGGGGTTGAGAATTAGCGACATGCTCCGTCTAACTTCGGCCAAGGAAGGCAACGCACCATGTTGCTCAACTTTGTGGTTTAGTTGTCTTCGAAGATGGAAATGGCTCTCTGAATAGTGGAGCTAACAATAGTTTTCGATCAGCTCGCTTAACCATCTGATCACCTTCAAAACAAGCGGAAACTGTCCTAGTATTCATCATCGTAGTAGAGCCCAAGATGTCATCTCTGAATCCACACGCTTTGAAGAAGAACCTGAAATAAGCTCTAAAGAAGTAAAGATCATGATTTGCAATCCTACCAAAGCTAGAAGAATATAAAATCATTTTTCATTCACCTATGGAAACATCAGCAGCCCTGCAAAAGTAACCGGCCAAAGATGGCCTCATATTTCAGTCTCAACCTTTACCTTTATAAATATTCTCCCAGGTTTCTACATAATTTATTCGCAAAAAATCTATCCAATGAACAAGATAAACTACGCAGTTCAGTGAAAGCATGAACCACCAATCTAATAAAAATTTTAAGCCCTGTTAGAATTTTCCTTCTTTTCCGTTATGGCTGGAGGTAGCAGAAGGGAGCTTGAACCAGATATCATAAAAATGCAACCAGTAAAATACAGCACGTTCAGGATAAAAAATAACTCCCCTTAAGTTGTAGGCTCATTGTAATATACTTGGATGGCCTTTGTTAGATGAACTTTGCAACATGTATCAAGGATAACTCAGCTCTCTCCAGCTTATATGGGTTTACTAGAATAAAATCCGGGCCTCAAGTCGAAGCAAGAAAGAGAGGCTGCATGCCGTTAAAAATAATTAAACCCTCAACTATGAAACAGAGAAGACTGCGGAGAGCACGAAGGTTTTCAAATTTCAGCATAATGACAAGCGAAGAGCAGCTATGTCATAAATGTCTCCACTTGTCAGCATTCTGGAACAAAAGGAGGAAAAGTTTAAATCATACATATACCTTCGGTAACTATCAGTACACACTTCATAAACTGCAGAGTTCAGAACAAGAATATAACAAGCAATGATTTTCAATTTTGCATTTCCTGGCATTTATTCTTAATTCTGACAACAAAACTTGAAGAAATACTAGAATATGCAGAATTTACCAGCAATTCAGCTGTAACAATTTTGATTTTAAAGCAGATGACATGTTACTCAATTCTAGAAGAAGCTAACTATGCATTCAAAGTCGCCTTCTTACAAAGAGCAGGCCGCATGTCACAAGTTTCAGAAATTAAAAATGACACTGATAAGAATTGGCAAACCTTACAATCCTTTGAACTATTACGGTACCAATTCCCATTCCCTGTAAAGAAGGAATAACCTGGAAGGCACTGAACCACAATTATATGAATATAAATGGTAGTGAAGTATCTAAGCAACAAAAATGAGGGGTTTACAATCTAGAAGCCATAATACAGTCAATAACATAGCCCTTTACCGTAAAAAGTATAAAACTTGAGATAGATATAATCCCAAAGTTTAATAGGGTTGTGTGGCTGAATCACATCACAGAACACAATGCTCCAAAAGTTTTTTTGTTCTTTCGAAAAAGGATTTGGTAAAGAGTGTATGTGTGTGAGGAAAGACCAGAGAGCGAGGATAGACCAGAGAGCGAGGATATCAGGAACACTTAAGAGGAAGCATCTCATATGATTTACCAGTTAAATTCTCCATTTATAATTGTTCATTTGCATAACCATCCATCTCCCGAAGGTAAAAAAAATTCCAAGAGGTTATTAAAGGATGTTAGGATGCTTTAGCTGGTAGTTAATTCAACTTACACAATTTATTAAGGATATTAATAGTACAAACACAGATGAATCACCATATGGTACAAGTACCATGACATCGTAGATGGATGCAGTCAATCCCAAATCAGAAACAGCACGGCCGAAGCTGGTCGTTGAAAGGGTGACGGGCATCACACTCTCCGTCAAATCTCCAACAAAACCCTTCTGCTGTTCTTGGTTTTGCTTTTGCTTAGTGGTAATAGTGACATGGGCTTGCTGAGGTTTGCAGAAGACTGAGACAACTGCACAACTGTGGGAAAGAGCAACTCGGAGCTTGTCCAAGTCCATCTCTTCTTCCACTATGCCGGTCTAGGGATCCACCTCAGGGAATTGGTGGCAGGAGTGATTGCAACTACCGTACAGTTCACTGAGCTCTTTAAGATTAATGTGGGATGGGTCTGTTGACATGTAAATTGGCATCACTAATGGCGGTGGTTGTGATTTTAAGCTACCAAACTCCCTCGACTTTAGGTTTGGATTCAGATTCTTTCTTCTACTTGTGCTGCTTATGCATCGCAATTCCATGAATTTGGATGGATAACCTCCAACACTAGCACCTGTATCATCATTACTTGTACACAAGTGGTGCTAGAAATAGCGGCAGCAGCGGCAACCACCACCATCTCTTGTGTTTCTCTCCCCTTTTGTTGGATGACCTAATTCTTCGGCCATACATACATCGAACTGAAGAAGGAAGATAGAACATAGGAAGAAGTTAAGAGTGGTTCTCCTAGTCTTTGATGACTCTTAGGTGATTCCTGTCCTCTGTGCCCACCAATATATTACTTACTACATCTCCACGCAAATGCTGGCCACTTTCATTCTCACTGTTTTATACTATACACACATAAAAGAGAAGAAAATATATATATATATATATATATATATATATATATATATATATATATATATATATATAAGGATAGAGAGACAAAGCCGAGAGCTGATTCAAATAGCAACTCTTATAGTTTCCCTAGGATTTTAAGACCACCAACATAAAACATCTATGCTTTCACCTAAAAAAAGCCTCTTTTATTGCATTATCATGCCATGCATGTGTAGGCTGTTTTATTCAGTCTAGGGAATTACGGCCACGCCCATTGCGGCAGCTCCGTACCCAGCATAGGTTGCTTCTGGCGCCTGGCAGCAGCAGCTCTACTGCTCGACTCCCCTATGCTTTGAGGTTGACACCTCTCATATGCATTTGATGATTCCCTGATGACATGCTCCTCTGGAATACTCGCAAGCCATTCCTCAAGTGGAGGAGCTCCGCATAGTAAATCCAACTCGCTTTTTTGCTGCAGCAGGGATGCCATTTCAGGTGATATAGTTTGCTCCAGAAAACAATATTCCGTCAAGGGATGCGTTCCCATCTCCAGTGGCTTGAAGAAATCAGAAACTACCCCACCTTGCTCTATATTGATTTTGTGTCTGGAGCCTTCACCAAAAGTTATGGCTTCCTTTTGACACACTCCCTTACTAGGGCAATAACCGCTCATGTAGTCAACAGCCCCACTGCTACTCAACCCTGTCATGACTTGAGAAGGTGGATGCCACGAAGAGGACGAATCACTACTGTTTAGTGTGGGTGTAGACTCTTGCATCCGTGACCACAAAGAAGCCTGCCATGCTGTTTGTACAGTATTATCCACATTGATTGCATCTACCAACATGCTTGTCTGGTCTAATTCCTTTTGGTTGCTCTGTGTATTCCACAAAGCAGTGAAATCAAGTTTTCCTTTCCCTGAATCATAGTTGGGAAGAGAAGAATCCAAGTGAACCCCATTGATTTGATTAGCAGCATAATCCTTGAAAGTAGCTTCTTTATCTAAACCCCCTCCCATAGGTTGCAGCACTTTTTCTGGGAAGTCCATTCTATTTCCAGGTCTTCCTTTACCTCCATTTAAAGCATCATGCATGTCTATATTATTAACCGCAGACAACTTTCCTCCATTCCAAAAGGAGGATGGACTATCCATTATCTCACCAGTGAATGCTTGGTACCCATTAGAATTCCCAAGGAGATGCAAAGATGGAGCCTCCTTACCTGAAGACTGAAACGTTTTCCCCGGTAAGTCACCAAAACTTTCCACTCTGCTGCCACTTTGACTAATTCCTCTGTTTAAAGCATTATTTATGTTCACAGTGTCATTCATTGATGCCTGTGCCCCATTTGAGAATCCACTGTGAATTTCCACTTTATTACCTGAAATGTTTTGGCATCCAGGTGTACTGGAAGGGACCTTAAAGGATGGAGGAACCTTGATGTTTGGTGCAAACGCTGCATTAGGAATTTGCATATCTGGTGCCCAGAGCTGACGATTAGTAGTTACATTCCAAACTTTCATAGCTTCAGAAATGTAACTCTCTACCTTCTTCATGGCGGCCATTTGAGCTGTAGGACCCAAATATTTAGCAAACAGCTTTAAGCTCTCTACATATCCAACACCTACCTTCTCATCCTGCACGGTCAGGAGAAGTAATCAGAAAATAATAGATGATGAGAAGGGGAATACTATTCTCATATGGCTTTTGACTGAAAACACTTCCTCAATTTTATCTGTTAGAACCACATTAAATGAGGAGCATGTCCCCAGCCAAAGCTATGTAATTATAGCAGACTTCCAACAGACAAGCCCCAAGACAATGTGAGCAAGTGTGAGACACTTAGAATCATTTCATCATCATACACTAACCCCTGTTTCAAAAATAAATTCAACAAGGCTTGGAGTTCCTAATACAAAACTCTACTTTCTTTTTTCCTTTCTTTTTGCTCTCACAATTTATCAAATGATATATTATAAGAACAACTTGTCACAAAAATGTTTGAAATATCAAATCATATTGTGATACGTAATGTCAAAATGAGGCGGTCTCCACCATGTGAATTCCTCTTTTCTGGCAAGGATACCAATGTTGACTAATACAAATGTTAACTATATGCAAAAAGGATTTAGTTCTGGCTGGAAACACATTACAACTTAAGAAAAGGCATTTAACCATCAGGCTCAAACTTTGTTCATGGATCTTTTTTAATTGACCCTTGTTCTTGGTTCATGAATTTCTTTTGTTTTTGACTTATTAAATGAGAGTTGTCACATTAAGTTCTTTTTACTTATCTTAAAAATACTATAACAATTAAAATGAATTTGAGAAAATTAAACTTTAAAAGGATTGAAAAAAATTATCAATCTCGTAGTATTTCATATTTGCTTGAACTTATAGTTAAATAGTATAAATCTGTATGGTAGTATTTATAGCATCAAATCACATATGGTAATGTCTTCTACCATATGCCAAATCTATCTGTCATCTTCTATAACTCATGGTTTTAAGATTACATAAATTAATGAATTAGTTTATTTGTTGGCCAAAAAAATGAATTAGTGTATTTGAAAGTTCAATCAACATTTTCAAACTTATAACTCTGAATTTCTGTTGTTTTATCTTTTAAATCATTATCAATAATTGATATATTGGTGTATCCGCATTCTGGAAGTCTCAATATTTCCTTTAATACAGATATTTAAAACCTTAATACCAACTGAAACACAAATGCCATTCCCACACCACTGGAAAGACAAATGTCATTCACACTAGCAACTACCAATTGCATGTTTAAAGTATGCCTTCAAAGTCCATTCATAAAGACCTCATATGAAGGCATCTTGCTTTGGGTGTAATGAAGACAGTTTGACATATTTTAGAATTAAAAAAAGGTTTTGAAATATATTTACACCATGTCCATGGATTGTTTATTTAGCAAGATGCATATATACATTCAATTAGAGGAAACTCACCAGCTTAAGTTGCTTTGGACTGTTATAAACTGCAGAGACTAATGATCCTGTCTCACTTAGAAAAGAATTCCAAGGTCTATACGTTCGACGCTTTTCCACTTCAAAATCATCAGATCGTCTTTGAGCTCTATAGCCTGTTCAGACATATTTTTGAAAACCATCAAATTGATTTAAATAAGATTAAGAGAAGCAAAAGAGGCATCTCAAATCATATGCTTTAAATGTATCTATTGCATCTGTTTGGGAGTTATATGACAAGCTTTATCACTCAATAAATTACATACTGATGCATCCTATTTGCAGATATTCATATAAATCTCAATAGGTATTTATTTTAGTGCTTAATATTTGAAACTTATACCAGAAAATAAAATTTATTTTGATCAATATAAATTTGGAGTAAGAGGAGATAGATATGCTTAAACTAGATGTCGATAAAAAGAAAAGGAAAAAACTAGATACCCCACAAATGAGCAGCATGACCTACCCCTTGCTGCAATGCCAATATTATTCTTGTTGTTAGAGTGACAGTTCAGAATTCCAACTTCAGCCTTTGTCCTCCTACCAGTCCCTGTTCTTCGTATGGAAGCTTCGATTTCAAAGTTTTCAGGATCAGTTTCAAGAGCATGGAATAGCCTTGTGGCTAGTTCTTTCAATGCACGTGCCTGGAAAACAAGAATTTATTTAGATCAGGATACAAAGAAAATTCTGAGAACATCAATGATAGGATATCGTTACACAGTTTATATATTCAGTAAAATTTGGTTTGCTTACCTGTCTGTAATAGACGGTATTCGAAGCATTGAAAAGCATGGCATTGTTGGATACCAAAAATACATCATGCTGTGTAAAAGTACGAAAAGAACCAATTAATTGATGATCCAAAGAAATTTTATGACAACAAGCTCCGTAGGTCTTGAATCCATGGTTATCATGGTTCTAAAATATGCAATGGGACTATAATTTCAAACATAGGACCCTTCTGAACAACTAAACAACCTAAATTTCATTTGCAATGAAAATTGGGATGGTTATAATCTACATGTGACTTCAGAAGAGAAAATTGTAAAATAGGACCTAGATGGATACAGGCTTTCCTAAAATTACAAAAATCCCTCATTGCTCAGTATGACCTTTGTGACCGCAGTAGTAAATTATTTGGCCTACCACAGATTAATATCCTAGAATAGCAAATCATATGTGTAGCAAAAGAATGGAATGAAAAACTGAACCATGACTGCTTTTAACTGACAACAAAAAGTCAAAATTTAATAACTGCAAAGACATTCAAAGAATTATAGTGCCCCCCCTAAAAACCCAAAAAAATGGCATTTTTCTCAAGAAAGAGTAAAAGTGATGTTGTACCCACAAGCTGCTGTAATAACATAATTATCACTGATCAGAAAAAACGTGAGACCGCAATTTGATTCCTAAGTTCTGGAACAGCATGAAAGTCTTCCCCAGCTCAAATCAAACAAATAGACAAGCAACTATTTTGGGAGCAAACCTCAAATTCTCCTAGCGTTTGATAATTTCCTTCATCCAGTTTCTTTGCAATCGTGCCAAAATCCATTGGTTCTTTGATGACGTCATAATAGTATTCCACCTTTCAGTTTAAGAACTATAGTTAATTAGCCAACTGGTGGGATAAGCTCCTTTCCAGGATCACAGTCCCTCTTCAAAATTTTTCAAAACTTTTATATTTAATCATCAACGTTGAAATAATTTTAACTTTTAATTTATATGCAAATGATAAATTGTTTAAAATTTTACAGATTTTTGAAAAATTCAAAAGGGAACTAGTATTATGGGCGGAGCAAAAGAAACATTTGAAAAGAAAACAGATAAAACAGTTACTAAGTACCAACCTCTTCTGGGTTTACTGGCTCTGCAAATATTTTATGTGTGTCTCTCCTACAATTTAGACGAAAAAGATAACAGCAAATGCAAATCTCTTAATAATCATTACATAGAAGTCATTTTTTTTTTTTACAGTGGAAGGAAATAAGATATTTAATCCATTATATTTCTTATTTAAAGCTATCAGAGCCTGACTCATCCATGGGATAACTTACAAACCTCTGCAATATGCCAAGTAGTAGTTCAAGCTTGCTTTTTTCAGGTATTGCAGCTCCATATGGCACAATAGCTGCTTAATGTACCATGAGCATCAAATGAATAACTATTGAGTATGTCATCATAATTACACATGAGAAATGATAAAACTGTGCTTTCCATTTTAAATTAAAGCATGAACTAACCAGCATTGACTAGGCCATCTTCATCAATCTCAATGTCAGTCTGCAGGTGAATCAAATAAGCTTTAACATGATATGAAAATTAAAAAAAAAAAAAAAAAAAGAAAAGAAAAAGAAAAGGGATTAAGCCATCCCAAACAAAAGCAGGAATAAACTTATCATTAAACTAGCGTCATCAACTTATTCATGTATTTGGAAAAGAAAACAAACTGCGGCAGGCTCCTGTGTTTCATCAACTTTTAGCGTTTTGTATTGAAAAGATACCACAAGGACTACTTTTCCACAAAAAAAAAAAAGGCCCTCTGATGATACTCAAGCCAGAGGAAATATTTTATGCTCCTGGAGACATTCTCCCATTTAATCCTCCCTAAGGTTAAGACATAACTACATAATCATCAGTTAAAAATATGCACTAAGGGAAGAATTCCCTTTTAACTGTCCAATTGAAGACAAAAAAATAACCAAGAGAAATATTCTAGTGAATGAGATATTGCTATTCTAGTAGAATTATTCAAAATTGCAAATATATTAGTTGCATTAAAATTCAGTATTTGTTGCAAATATAGTAGTATTTCTTTAAATAATAAGCAATCTACCTTATTTTTTAAAGACCTTTGTTATTAAGGTCTCAACTTAAGTTTCACATTATAGTCCATCTATAGCAGCAATTAGCATCAAAAGACACTCCAATCAATATAAGAGATCGCTGGCATCATAATTATGGCTAATAAGGCTATTGATAGTATCACTTCTTGGAGCTTATGGTAATATCTTAAACTACTACAATAGCAACAATTAGCATCAATTGACATAGCAATCATAATGGGACAACAGTGGCATAAATAATACAAAATAATAAGGCTATGATCTAATCACTTCTTGGACCTTGTGGAAAATCTCGAATTAGTTCTAAAGACTGGCATTCAAAGAGATTGGCTAGGTGGCTTATTCAATTAGTCATATCCATTACGGAGAGCCTAATTGCTCCTAAAACTTTCTTAATGATACTTGGATTCTATCATGTAGAATAAAGAACAGATGGCCTTCATATGTTGGTTGATACTTTCTTTATATAGTCCATAAGACACTAGTAAAATTTTACTAACTTTTTTGTTAGCAGACATACATCTGTAGAATCAACCTCCCGACTCCACAAATTCCCCACTTCACGTAACCAAGCAAGGACTTTCACACCAACCACACTTACTCTCACTCTCCACTACTTTGTATTTCCATATTATACACCTTAACTTTTAAGAAACTTTGTTGCTATACTCTCTGACCTTACTCTGCATAATGAGCTAAGCATGTGTTGCACTATTTTAACCATCACATTCTCCATCATGCCATATGATTGGAATGCATTCAACACTCTTTGCTCCTTGTTAATCCTCTCTAGCTCCATACTGTTAGTTCTATTGCTGTTTCATCCAAGTTAGACAAAAAAAAAAAAAGAATCTTCATTTCTCAACATTTCAGAGCAAAGTAGGCATGATATCTTTAACAGGTCTACTTCTATATTTGAGAGAACAAAAGAATGAGTATAACTGCCCGGTAAAACATTTGAAATGGATAAGCCCAATAAGGTACCTTCTGAATTTTATATTCAACTGAATTAACAACAAGATCTTGCAGAGCTCTGACCTTAACCTTTTTCCTTCCATGCTTTTGTTTCAAAATGTCTTGTCCCTTATCCAGTTCCACTCCGTCCATCACTTCACATATCATTTTACCCTTATTTTGGCTCCTTGCTTGTGCATTCCGTGCGTCCAGTTCAACTATACGTGGACTCCTTCTATATTCCCCACTGAACATAATGTATTTTGTCGTAAGTTCTCACAGTAAGTAGCATAAGATGCAATTTTGTACCTTTATATTTGTACAAAACCGCAGAGTTTTCTTTTCCCTTCGTTTCTGTCTGCCTGTTTCAAAAGTGAAATCATAAATTTCAGGATAGGAAATAAAGACAGTACTGCAGAGTGTAAGAAGTCATGTCGAGTTTCAAATTAAAAGAAAACAAAATAGCATAATTAGTTTCAATTGTAGTAGAGGTCATATTTTAATAGCATTTTATTTGGGAAAATATTAGATGAAGACTAGGATGTGATGTCTAAACAAGAGTTAATACCTAGATCAGAAAAGTTACATACTTGTCATCAAAAAACTGTTTGTTATATGATACTTCAGTAATACTCATTTTCTTCACCAAAAAATGAACATGTGAGAGTAAAAAATCTTGAAGCTAATGGCAATACAGAAACAACAGTGACGCACATTTACGAACATAAATAGGTCAATACAAACTGAAATTCCAACTAAAAACAAACGAGTATTAAGGGAAAAGAACGACAAGTGAATGCTAGATATGATATTTTGCATATGAATTAAGTTATATCTTTCATTCCATGCTTCCTTCTTTCCTTTGGTATGTTGACCTCCTCCTTGGGCAACCTCTACTCACAGTCAATACACAGTTTATCTCCGATGCCAAAAATGACCAACTTATATACACAGTTATGATTCCAAATAATACTGATTGAAAAGTCTTAAACAAGCTACTTTATCTCAAGATTGTCAGCACCAAAATAACAGCAGTTGTAGCATTATCATATAACCATCACGACTAAATTGGACCCACTTTCTGATGAGATAGGGGAAGATTCAACAATTTTTCAGGGTATATCATAAATCAGAACAGTTATTTTAGCACTTGAAAATAATTTCTTTCTCTTTGATGAACAAACCAGAATCAGACTTTTTTTTTCTCAGGAATAAACTTCAATTTTTTTCCCCTCTGACATAAGTGTCATTGATCTAATAAAAGAAGATATATCAACGGTATCTTAATATCATAATCTGATTTAATTATTTAAAGAATGTAAAAGGTAAATAAATACACTTAAAAAAAAATAAGATTTCAAAAATTATCATGGTTTAGATTTAAAATGGGAAACCAATTAGTGCATTTAAAAAATGCTGGACAGAATGCACTCCAATCTTTAGGTCTAGCAAGTAAAGTTTAGACATAAAAGTACCAGAAGAACAGAACATTAACAACTCTGCCTCGTTTGAGCAAACCAGTGATGAAAGAATTTGCAAGGTTTTTCTATCAAAATTTGATAGCAGCTATTTTTTTTCTCAGTCTTGAAAAGCTCCGATGAGATGAACAAGGCTGTTTTATAGGGCAATTTAATAATTACCCATTTATGGTAATCTAGGTGGATTCGCCAAGATATGAACACATAATGACCAGAAAAAGGTTCTCGCTGCATGGAGAGTTAGAATTGACATATGTACGCTGAGCAAATAAATACTCTATTACAATGACGATCTGTTTACGTTAATAAGGACAAAAAAAATTTCCCTTAAATTCAATTCAACCTGAAATGTGATAAGGCAGGAGGCACAAAGGGGGGGGGGGGGGGGGGGGAGGAGTAACAAGAATATCTCCATTTCAAGCACATTTGGATGTTCACGCAATTCATGATTTGTCAAGATTTTCAAAACAATAATTTAGCCAGAAGAGTCTGAATTTAAATTATGAAAACCAGAAACATATTATTGTTACTCAAGCAATTAAGGGAATTATCCTTTTACCCTTAGATAAATGAAATTTATTGCAAGCGCCATGGAGAAAATTGGCAAAGGCCCATGTTTGCAGGAGTATATAGAACTACGCCAAAGTGCAATTCAAGTAAGTGTATTTCTTGATAGAAAGTGCAGCTGACAAGATACCACTCATAAAGGATACAAATATTATGTGTGTTTAATGCATCATACATTTTACACATCAAATATGCATTGGTGAATGGAGCAATTGATATTTGCACAACCACATAGTTACATTTCTTGCAAAGTACTGCAGTTACAAAATCAGTCTGCCAGCACATATAACTTTTAAAATGTTCTTCAAATTACTCCAGATTCCTGTATGTTTGGCACGCTCATCCAGTGGCCCTCATCATTAGCGAAACCATTATCTTAAGTTCAGCCTTTTTAAACAGAACAGATATTAGAGGTTTTGGTATACTAAAGGCACTGCAACTGCAATGTTCGACTAAGAACGAATTGAGCAGCAGGTACGACAGGGAATTTCTTCTCATTACCAATCTAAGGCACCAAGAGTGTACTTTTCTTTAATCAGGGAAAAGGAAAAAAAGGAAGATATAGTTATGGCTCAAACCTGCTGTAAATGCAACAACAGGGCAGCTCTGACTCCTCCAAGTTGTTCTGGCTCTGTTGCTCATTGCAACGCACTTGAAAATAATGGCTTGTTGAAGAAGTTGGGAAGACGATCCCCGCATGCTAACCCCCAAAAGACTACTCCTTCGCTCCACCATTGCTTTAGCTTTAAAACACTGCGGAGGGTAAGAGGATCAAGTAAAGCATTTTAGCATTAGGAAAATGCAAGCAAGAATTAAGAGTGGAACCATAAATGGGTTTCAGAGAAGATTTCACAAGCTCACATTGTCTGAAATTGGATTGCAATTTGATAACTTGGTGCTGTAACAATGAGTAAAAAAAGGAACTGATTGTGATTACAAACATGAAACAGGGATGGTTTCTTACCAAATAAAGTCTTGAAATCCGTTCCATCTGATTGTCTTGCATTACACACATCATTAAATAAGAAAAGGTTAAAAGGAAAGTGTAAAAGAGGATAAAAACATCATTCGGAAATTTCATTTTCAATGAATTTGGATAAGAGAAGACAGCAAATGATTCTGTTTCGATTGAGAGATGTGAGACAGAAGGAGAATACGAGTCTTTTATTTATTTATTTATTTATTTATTTAAGAACAAGAGAAATAAAAATGATTGCACGGCTACCACGATCAATTATTCTATTTAAAGCACCTGTTTTTCGACCGAAAATAAGTTGAGCAAAAAAAATCAGAAGCAGAGCACAAAATTAACTGCTTCAGGTAAACTACATTGTAGATGAGACTGCTGCAACGAATTTGAGCAAAATAAGTATAGATAAAGAAACTGTTTTTTTTTTCTTTTCGTTCTTTTTGGGAATAAAGGAGTAAAACTCAGATGAAAGGCAATACCTAAGATGGTAGCGAAGATCAAGATTTGAGGAGAGAAATTAAATCGTCTGTTTAACAGAAAGAAGAGGGAAGACCAATGAAAGTTTAAAAAAATCCCACATTGCAAAAGTAATGGAAAACAAAAGGCAGCCAACAATACCGAACGTTGGTTCGGATCTAATTGAGGTTTCTTTTGCAAAAATTCCATCCGAACTAACGGACTTTTTTAAACAGTGATTCTTATCCGATCTGAATCTGTATTTTTAGTTTCAGTAATTTTAATCTTTATTTTAATTTTTTTCATAATTTTGGATTTTATCTTAATTTTTTTCTAAGATTTTTTTAATTAAATATAAAACTTGAGAATTTGATTTAAATAGTAAAAATATTTAATAATAAAATATTCAAGTATAATTTGTATTCAAATTAGACCGAATTAATAATATTATTATCTGAAATCTAAAATTTTCAGATTGAATCTATTTTTCAATTTTAACTAGTACTCAATTAAAAAAAAAAAAATAGGTGAGTTCATTGACATTTTAAGCCTATCAAATCACCTTTTTTTAATAGATATGGTCCGATCTAGTGTTACTAATGGGTTGGATGAAACACTTCATTAACAAGCTATCGATCCCATCAACATCAGGACCAGATCTAAACTCTTATATAATATGAACAGATAGATTTACGATCGCTCGAATCGAAAATGAATCAATTGAAATAGTAAATACCAAAAGTTTTCATTTATTTCTCATAACTGGCTTTTTAAATTGATAAATGTTTGCAACCAAAAATATTTGAAAAATGTTAACAATCGACTCTTGTGGGCTGAGGCTGATTAATTCTTGTATTAGTATGTAATCATACACTTGCCATAAAACAAAATGTTCTTGCATTGCACTACATGAGGGGATCAAGTATTAAACCATAATATTATTGCGTTGCGCCACATTGAGTAGATTGCTATATGTGTAAATTAATAAGTCGTTGGGGATCGTTTTTTATTTTTTGTTTTTTACTTTTAAAAATTTTATTTTTATTTTGTTTTAAAATAGGAAACATATTTGATCAATATTGTTGCATAGCGAAAACAAATATTTAAATTGATTGAAATATAATAATTCAATTCACAAAAATAAAATTTTTAAAATTTTTATTTATTATTAAGATTATATGCATAATATTAAATAATAATATTTTATATTATTTATTAGTAATATTAAATATCTTTATTTAATCATATTCAAATTTAATATAATTCAATAATATCATAATTAAATATAATAATAAATAAAATAAATACTTCAAAATAATTCAATTAAAAATAAAAAATTTCATATTTGTTGAAGATAAAAATATTTAAAATATTTGTTCCAATAAAAAATTACTACATGGTACGAGAAAAATCAAATATTTTATTTATTATTTATATTTTAAATAAGACAAAAAATGACATTTAATCCAATGATACACACGTAATTACAAGCACAATAAATCCCTATAAATAAGGGACATATATGACTCAAAAACCTAAGTCTTTATTTTGTTTATAGACACTCTGTCAAATCCCCTTCTGACTTAAGTATCGAAGTACTTACGCAGAAAAAACTCCTGCGTCTCTCTGATCATTCTCTTTATTGCAGAACTGACATGAAGATTGAAGTGAGAACGTCAGCAACACATCATCATTCTGTTTGGCAACAACAATATTAATTTTTATTAGATAATAATTGATTTATTAAATAATAATATGAATTAAGAAACTATAAATAATATTTATTGATATTATTTAATTTAATTGTAATAATATTAAATTATAAAATGCTATCTATTCAATCAATTAGTAATAAATTATATAATTATTAAAATATATATTATATCTATAAATAATATTATTTAATGTTAACTACTATTTAATACTATTAAATTATTTAATAGTATTATTGATATATTTTAAATTTAATTAAAAAATAGATAATATTAAATAATAATAATATATTTTAGTAAAATAATAATTAATTATATTATATAATGGTACCTAGCAATAATATTAATTATTAGCATATCAAAATTATTAAAAATGATATATTTAATAAATTATTACGCAAATTGAAATAAATAATATTATGACATTATAGTTTAATATAATTTATATTTAATGAAATAATAATTTATATTTTTATGAAAATATATTAATATTATATTAATATATAGATAATGTTTACTTATTTATAAACTGTTGGTTTAGAAGATTAAAGGTTAATTTGACAAAAATAAATGAATATAAAGCAAAGTATGAGTAAGTTGAAAAATATTAGGATAGAAAAAAAATGTTTGCTAAGAATTCAAATGATGTTTTATATATTAAAAAAACTCAAGTTGTAACACATGTTTTAATTTCATGGAGTGATATTTATTTACCTATCAACTACATAAACATTAAAATGAGTTAGTGGTCACTAACTCCTAAAATCTAAAAATTACTATTTCATATTATATACATAATGAAAAACTTATTCAATAATTATTTGTATCAAATTTTAATATGAATAGTATGAGAAATGAAAACATGATTTCGAAAACAACATAAATAAAAAATTCTTTCTTTTCATAATTTTGAAAATTTTAATTTTTGTTTTTTGTTTTTTTGGAAAACAGTAATATATTGTCAGACATTCTTTTTATTGTTTTTAAATAAATTAAAAAGTAGGAAAAAAACCGATGCCGGTTGAGTTTTTTTTAGGAAAAATAACTGAGATTTATTTATCGAAAAGAAACATAAAATTGTAGTGATAGAAGCAATTTCAGAAGCTTTCACACAATTAAGTTTAAGCGATCTAGTTTTAAGAACTGTACCAAACAGGACAAGGAAAAACAAAGAACAAGAGAAACTCATGTCTTGTAACTTAGGAACACGAGTTAAGACTCACCACCTTTGTTAGATCTTCTGAATTAGAATATGTACACCATTTCCAGGCTCTACAATCATTCTATAAGCAGGAGAGTGCCGATATTTTGGCGATAAAGAGAAAGTAAATTTGGAGACTATAAGGCGGAGGACTATTTTTAACTGAACCATCGCCAAGTTTCTGCCCAAGCACAGTCGAGGACCAAGTCCAAATGGAATATAGGCTTGAGGAATCTTGCATGCTTTAGAAACGCCATCACTGAATCTCTCTGGCTTGAATTCATTTGCATCTGAACCCCAAATCTCAGGATCCCGATGCAGAGAAGGTATCAGAGTCCACAAGCATACTCCCTTTGGAATAGTAACATTTCCAAGCTGGATCTCCTCCAGCGCCTCCCTTGAAACAAATGCCGCTGGTGGGTATAAACGCAATGTTTCTTGAATCACCATGGTTACCTGTAAGAAACACCCTTTGTTAGGTTACCACTTTGGCAGAATTAATTATACAGGAGATGCACTACTGGCTAGTTTCAAAACTGAGGCTCGCGCATTGGTATTTACGGTTTTCAGGCGGGAGATGGAGTCTGCATCTGGCAAGCTATCTCCGCAAACTTGAGCCACTTCTGTCCTAATACGAGATTGCCACTCAGGATACAGAGCAAGTAGCATCAGGCACCAGGAGGTGGCAACAGCGGTAGACTCATGGCCCGCAAAGTATATATTCTTGCAATTATCGACTATGAAGCGCTTGGATGAATCCTTACTAAGACTTTGATCATTCAAGGCCCCTTCCAGTATCAGGTGCAACAGATCCTTTTCTAACGAAGATGCCTCTGTGCATTTTCTTTCCCGCTCTTTCACTGTATGCCAAATTAATGACTCTATCTCTCTCTCCAAACTAATTATCCCGTTTTTCTTTTTCACTGGCAGAAATCTGGATTTGGACGAGTAAGAGAAAGAATGATTAATACTGCTATAACAGTAAAAATTAGCATATAAGATTTCTAAATTGTAATCATAGTTGAAAGACAAAGAAAAGCTGGTTATAAAATGTTGAGCTTTTCATGAATTATTTTCCCAAGTATAAATTAGTTCCTATGTAGCAACACGAAAGAGGAATCAAGGGTAAATTTTCTATTTTCAAGTTTAGCAGAGCGCCAGTTAACCGTTATTCCGTTGGCAAATGTCCAGACCATTAAGGTTTTCTTTTCAAAGCGAATATAATGGCAACTTGGAAGGAATCGAAGAGAGAGACGACTCTGATATACTTGATTGACAAATGATTTATCTAAATCTCATCACTGATAAGAGAACTGAAAAAGCACGTACCCATATCCAGGAACTCCAAAAAGGAAGCTTTGCTTGGAAATGATTGTCTGAAGTTTCCTTAGCTTGGAAAAAATCTCTTTGCCTTTAGAATAAGAGCTCCCAAAACAAGCTCTAGCGATGACATCTGCTGTGAAGCCCCTCAAATCCTCATCCACTCTAATGTCCGCCACCAGACCACTTTGTGTCTCAATGCAGTCCTCCCATTTTCTTATTAGAGGTTGTATCGACTCCACCATTAGCCCCACCATCACCTGCTCAGTCAGTTCAGGTCCCAAACCGTGTTTCCATTAGAAAAGATTTTTAAATGCATTGAATCAACATTGCAGTGCGTTTTGACTCACTACCTTGACCTTGTCCATGAAGAACTCAGGTGCAATGATTTTCCTCTGCTGTGCCCAAATGAGGCCATTGGATCTCAAAATGCCATTGCCAAGCATGGGTGCCAATCTCTTTGTTATATAAGAAGGCTTACCTAAGTCCAAACTAAAGCATTGATTCATTTCCTTCACTAGCTCTGGCTGGTTCACATATAAGTGTTGTCTCGTTCCTGTTGAATACGTGTATATTGGACCTGCATTTTTCCAGAAATACAAATTTAACTTGATTGATGTTCATGTTAATCTTTAATCGACGTGAAAAGGAAAAGAAATTCCCTATCTTTTACCAGCGTCACGTACACATATGTGGACAAAAATTATAAAGTAAAAGAAAAAGAGAAGGCCGATAATGTTAGGGGGTTGCAAATACATGTGTTGGCCAGTGAATTTAATTATTAAAATTAATGGGGACAGGTCTGAAACACAGAGTTGATTGAAAATCCGCGTCTACCCTAGCAATCAATGCCATTGCCAGCTCCATTCGGGGCAGTTCGAGTTAGACACGATTAATGCTATTTGCTCAGATTCATGGTTTTGCTGCTAGACCAATCATCATAGGTTCCTTTCAAATACTGATATATTGCAGAAAAGATAAAATATCTTTTATGCCATCCAGAGTCTAGTCCCAATCATAAAAATATTACTACAAGTCCTTGTCACCCACCCTGACCCTGCCTAATTCATTCATGTCATGATAATCATAAATCAGTTCAAGTTACCGACTTTGGTGTGGCTGAGGGAGCTGCTTGCTTGAAGTTGGTCATGGCTGCTATTTTCCTTTCCACAATATAGAATTCAGAGATCCCATGGTGTTAGTTCTAAAAAGTCAAATTCGTCAGAGAGAAAGCTTTTCATCGGATATTGTAGAGAGTAATAATCCAACAAGAAAAGAAAAGATTCAAGGCACTGATACGTGGAACGTATCACATCAGTATGCTGTTTCTGTTCTACGTTCACAAAGACTTTTAAAAATGAAATTCCAAAAGAAAAAGGAATGATCGATACATTATTAGGTAGCACGTGAAAAGTCAATGGTACAGTGATAAAAGAGAAGGGGAGAGTCGGAGTAGTAAAAGGAGTGTCAAGTGTGAATATTTTGCAGGGAGGTCCGAGTTCATTGATTGCCGGCTATAACAAAAATGCCAAAGACAAGGAAATCAAGAGCTACCCGGTTGGTTGCCAACTGAATGATAACTCATAGGATGGTTAGTTTCAAAAGATTTAAGCCTGTAATATCTTATATGAAATAAAAATTAAACAAAGGAGATTAAAGATAAATTATTGATTTCTAAAGAAGAAAATTACCTGAGTGGTTACGTATGTAGCAAATGGTTTGATTTATTAAGAGTGTCTGTTTATTATATATTCAGCATAGCAGTAGTAATATATAAGAAATTAAGTTGTAGTAGTATAGATGAAGAGAAACTTGAATAAAGATTATGAACACACATATATATAATGAAGTAAAAGAAAGAACATGTGATATTGTTATGAAAAAGAGTATCACCGTATTCCTTTCTCCACTGTACGAAATATGGAAAGAGAGAGGAAGTATAGTCGTGCGCAACAATTTCAGCGGTATTTGGAGTCGACCTGACGGCTTTCAATTGGATCTTCTGCATCTCAGGGAGGTTGCCGTATATAAATGAAGGTGATGGGCCTCTGATACCCTGCATCCAAAGTTTCCTTCTCAACCTTTCGGACTTGAACCACATGGTGTTATAAAGATGAACCAAGACGCAAACCACTCCCATAAGAGCAAGAAAAGAGATCACTGTAGGAGTCAAAAAAAGGGTAAGGGAGTCTTCCATCTCCAGTTCTTTCTTTGCGGAAGTGGTTTTTATTTCTCTAGCAGCAACAAAGGAGAGGGAGACAAAGGGGGCATGAATGAATGTGGCGGAAGCAGATGAGCTTCTATTTATAGCAAGCAAGTAGATTAGTAGACGACATTAAGCTGGCAACAAGGGCTGAAGGACGCGGATGACATTTGCACATTAATTCACACTTAATTATATTCTTCTGCTAAGATGATTGGACGCATTGGACTGACCTTTGAAAGACCGCGACACCAAGGTTATTGGGAGATTCAGGGCGGAGATAGGGACATGACCATTATAATAATACACATAAATACTTCCATCAACTTAATGCAATTATTTTTATTACTACTATTGTTTTCTACTCGTACCCCGAGTGACAGCAAAACAACAGTTGAAGGATTTAAATGAAATTAATGGAAACATGCATGAATTTCTGAGAAATGTCTGGGGATGGTAACTGTGGCAATGAGATTTACAACCAAAGAAAAAAAAAATTGACCCACATGGGATAATGCGATGCCGACAATTGGGGTCAACACTCAACAGTCAACAGTGGGTGGATGACCTAATTTTTCTTGTATAAGAAATTAAGAATTATCTTTCTTTCCCTGTATCTGTCCCGGGTTTCGTGAAAAACGGAAAATGAAATAATGAAATACATACCAGTACGAAATTTGTGTGGTCCTAGGCAGCGAAATTACGTGGGTGGTCAAATGAAACTGAAGAGAGATCCTGAATGGATGCTCTGGACTGGACTGGACTGGAGCGGAGTGGAGTGAGGACCACCACCACCACCTAATTAGCATAATAATTTCTTATTGTTACTCCAAAATTATACAGTATGAATATATAGTAATAATCCTTGGCTATAAATACAATTAATGCTTTGCCTCAGGACTCAAGGACTTGAGAGTTAGGACCACCTCCACCTGCCTTTGATTTTTTAAGATGTCAATTCTGAGATAAGTCACATCTCGCGTGGGCGAGGTTGATGCTCCGCTTATGCGCTCCCTTGTGGCCTGTGGGGCTTGCTCGCTTAGCCAGGCAGGTTGTCAAGTAATGCTTAAATTATCTTTGACAACTTATATATTTTTCACTTATGGGGAGAATTCAGGTTGTTCAAATTGTTGCTTCTTCTTGTAGGAATCTCATTTTGGGTTCAAAAAGAAATTGCCACAGCATTACCTATGAATGTTTAATGCTATAGCTAAAATATTAATCATAACGACCGGGCCTGGGCCTTAGTCTTAACCTTAGGCCTAGTTCCGTGAGGTGCAATGGACTTGTAAGGTGACAAAATTTTGAAGGTAAAATTTATCCCATTTATTCTTCAATTTAATTTTATTATTATTATTTTATTAAAATATATATTTAGAGGTCTTTCAATCACTTTTAACCTCATTGAAACTTTGGCGTTGCTCTGCATCTGTTTATTAACGCGCCGCGTGGCTGGCTATAGTTCCCAGTGCTTATGGGCCATGTGTTGAGTGGTGATTTTGAACACGCCCTTCATTTTCTTATAATAAGCTAGCTAGCTTTGCTTCGCTTCTATGTTTTGGCTCTTTTGCTTATGCAATAGCAAGACTACATCTACAATTGTATAGGCAAATTAATTAGAGGATGGGGGCATGAATAAGTTTTTCAATGTCTTCGATTTTTGGCCGTGCAATGTGCCACATAAATCATTACGTGCGTTTTCACATTTTAGTTTAGTGAGTTTATCTTCAAATTTTTTTTTTTTAAATAGAATGTGTTTTCAAATTTTATTAGTTCAATTTTTTATATATAATAAATTACAATTTAAGAATAAAAAAAAATATATAAATATAGAGATGCAAACTTTAAACTTATTAAAAACTAATAATTAACTTGTCTTCCAAACCAAAACATGTTTTCTCTTATCAATCTATTTCTTTCTTATTTAGAAAAATAAAGCATAAACATTCAGCATCGTCATAATGTATAAATACTTACTTCCATTTTGTTTGATTATAATGTCTGTAATATAATAATGCATAACTTATTTATATTTTAAATAACCACATAACTGAATTCTTCAAAAATAATAATAAAAAAAGCATTAAAGATAAGAGAGAAAAATGAGAAGATTAACAAAAATAAATAATTTAAAATTTTGAAATAATAATAAAATAAAAAATATTAAAAAAGGGACAAGTGAAATTTTTTTTCCACATTAGAGGATCTAATGAATTATTATCTCGGCATTGACTTTTAATTGCACCACAAGGGCATTTTTTATGCTCTTGAGATGTAATTAAAAAAGAATAAAACTCTTGAGATGTAATTATCATCTCGGTAATAACTCTCTGTCTCGCTTCTACTATGCCATGGTGCAGTGAAATTTTAATCAAGCCTAAGTTTCATTTTATATATGTAATCTTGTTGACATTTCGAATGTGATAAATTTATTTGGTTCAGTAAAAATTCTCGAGAAGCTTCCAAAGAAGGGGCAAGAGGCATTGAAATTGTTCTAAAAAAATTTTTGGTACTCAAGTCCATCAAATATCTCAATTTGATAAAATTTGCGGTAAAAATTTCAAATTTGTGTTATTTTGAGCCTCAAATCATAGGATATCAAATTTATCATATTTATAAAAATTATATTATAAGTTGATAACTTATTTCAATTGAGTGAAAAATAATGAATCATCTTATAAGTTAATAACTCAAATCTCTACTCCCGTAAACGTAGATTAATGTTCTTAATTAGTAAGCAGTTAATACGACAAGGATGAGGAAGTAAATTGGGCTACGAAAATGGGTTAGAGTTAACTGGGTCGAAGAGATGAAGTGGACAATGGAAATGGAAGAGAGAAGCCCAAATGTAGTATTAGAAACTGTTTTAGAGATCATTTTCTGTTTTCTGTTTTTTTTTTAAAACATGGTTTTTTTTTTTTTTGAAAAATTTACTTTTGTTTTAAATTATTTTCAAATTCTGAAAATAAAAAATATGTTTGATTAATATAATTATATACTGAAAATAAATATTTAAATTGAATACAGTTATAATAATTTATTTCACAAAATAAAATTTTAAAAATTAAATAAAAATAATATAATTATTAAATAATATTACATACATAATATCTAATATTATTTACTGCTATTTAATACTAATATTAAATATTTTCTTTACTCATATCAAAATTTAATATAATCTAAATAATATTATAATTAAATATAATATTAAATATAATAATTACTTAAAACAATTTCAATTGAAAATAATATTAAATAATTTTTTTAATAATAATTGAGATTAGTAAAATTTTAAATTTTATGTATTGTATAACAATATGAATTAATAATTATAAATTATTTTTATAATATTAATTAATTTAATTGTAATAATATTAAATTATTAAATAAAATATTAAATTATAAGAAATTGTATAATTATTAAAGTATATTTATATAAATAATATTATTCAATGTTAAATATTTACTTATTTAACAATATTAAATTATCTAATAGTACAAGTGATATATTTTAAGTTTAATTGGATAAACATAATATTAAAAAATAATAATTTTTAATAATTAATTATATTAGATAATAGTAATTATAAATATTATTATTTATTAAAATATCTAAATTATAATTCAACAAATTGTTATAAATTTAAATTAAATAATATTATAGGTTAATATAATTTATATTTAATTGCTTTTTACATTTTCAACTTTTTTATTAAAATAAATATATTAATTTTAAACTATTTTTTGTTCAATTAAATATATTTTATACTAATTTTTTAATATTTTTATTTTAAAAAATTTATTAATTTTATTTTATATTTTTTATTATACAAATTTATTAATATATAAATACTGTTCACTTAACAGTAAAAAATGAAAACATATCTTAAAAACAATGGAAATAAAAATTTTTTATTTCCAAAAATTTTGAAAAAAATTGTTTTTGTTTTCGTTTTTTAAAAATAAAAATATCTTACCGATCATTTTTTCCTGCTACTGTTTAAAAAAAAACCGAAGACGGAAAAAAGAAAATAACCTGGCTGGCCAACCTCAAAGTTTTAATTTAAAAAAAAAAGAATTGTAAATAGTAATAATAACAACAATAATAATAATAATATTGGAAACGGATAGCATAGATGGATGGATATAAAAAAATAACAAAATAAAAATGATAACAACTGTTATTATTTATATCAATTTGAAAATTGAAAATGAGATCGGGTAACATGCTTACTGGAATATGAGAGCCGAGAAAAGAGAAGAGTAGGGAAGAGGAGATTATGTGTCGCATAGTAGGCTAGGAATACTTGTTCTGTCCATTTCTTACTTTAAAGAAAAGAAAAGAAAACAGAGGGAAAAGTAAGGAGTACTTCGGCATAGTAGTAGTAAGTAAGCCCTAGAATTGGAGGAGGAAAAGGAAGCCGTTAATTTCATGGGAGCTGAAATCCAGCGCCACCACCACCAGCGGCTATTGGGTATTTGCGGAGGGAGGGTTTTGGTTAGAGCTTAGTTAGATACAGAGGAAAACAGAACGCAAAAGATATGGATGGTGGGCGGAGAATAGCGGTGAGCCCAAGGCCTTGCAATGGACGGAGAATAGTCGCATCAAAGAAACGAGGGAGAGCGGATGGCTTCGTTAACAGTGTCAAGAAGCTTCAGCGAAGAGAAATCTGTTCCAAGCGGCACCGTGCTTTTTCCATCACCGACGCCCAGGAGCGCTTTCGCAACATCCGCTTGCAGGTTCTTTCTTTTACTTAACCTTACTTTTACTCTAATTATTTTATTATTGCAAAAATTTTCTTCTATATTGTAATTGCAAAACATAGATATATGCTTTATTTGCATTTTCTAGTATTCTAACAAACATGTTCCATTCCTGCTATTTAAACCAGTTCACCTTTTTTTGAACAGTAATCTGTGTATTTTTTTCCACATTAAGTAGGAGGTATAAAGGGGCATTTCTTTCCTTTTCTTTGGTTGGAAGTTTAACAAATCTGTGCATTGCCTTGCTTATTAAATTCCTGTTGGTGATATGTTGCATAAATACATAGGAGGAATATGATACTCATGATCCAAAAGGACATTGTACGATGGTATTGCCATTTCTGAGGAAGAGATCAAAGATTATAGAGATTGTAGCTGCACGCGACATTGTTTTTGCTCTTGCCCAGTCTGGTGTATGTGCGGCATTTAGCCGAGGTAAGAACCTTGTTTCATATTTCTAAATTTTTTTTTGGATGGGCTATCTATTACTGTTTGCATCAAGAATTTGAACAGCAATCTTGACTTTTTATTGTTGTTGGAGACAGAGATCAATCAAAGAATATGCTTTCTAAATGTCACTGCTGATGAAGTCATACGGAGCTTGTTTTATAATAAAAACAATGACTCACTTATCACTGTCTCTGTTTACGCTTCAGACAATTTCAGCTCCTTGAAATGCAGAAGCACGAGGATTGAGTATGTCAGTCTCTTTGAACCTCTATACAACCCTTACCTTATCCCAAGTAGAGCCAAAAGGAGAAAAAGGGAAAAAAATAAAGGAAAAATGTGAAATACTGCATCGGGGCATTGTATTTTGTAATCTTCAGTTGTCTTCTTTCTGAAACTATTCTGTTTGATGGACAGATACATACGGAGGGGTCAACCTGATGCTGGCTTTGCTCTTTTTGAATCCGAGTCACTGAAGTGGCCCGGGTTTGTAGAGTTTGATGATGTCAATGGGAAGGTACTCACATATTCTGCACAGGATAGGTAAGTACTTATCTATATGAATGTCCTTTTGCGCTAAACTATAACAATTGGATCCATAACTTCCATAATTAGATTCATGAGTTTGATATATACCGTTTTTATCTTTTAATCAGCATATACAAGGTGTTCGACCTAAAAACTTATACGATGTTGTACTCCATATCAGATAAAAATGTTCAAGAGATCAAGATCAGGTAATGTTCCATTCATGATGATTATATTTTCTTGCAACAAAAATAAAGTTTTGTTCATTGATAGAAAAAAGGGAAATTCTTTATTCTTCTGTTTGTATTGATATCTTATAATATGGGCTTCTTTTGATTGTTGCTTTTATTACTTGCCTTCTACTTCCTAAAGGGTAAAAATCAAATGATAGATAGCAAAAATTGGTATAAGATGTTAAAACAAAACAGTGATTGTAGCTAGAGCTGTAAATGAGATACTTGTATTGGCAATCTACTGGAGAAAACTCAAACTCTTTGATTATTGTCAAGTCGAGCTTGAGTAGTTTGAGTTACCAACCGAGCAAAGTTCAAGTTTCTTGATACCGGCTCGAGTAATTTAAGAGTCTAATCAAGTTTTTCTATTTTAATATTTATTTTTATTATTTAATTATTATCCTCCCCAGACCCTACAAAGTAGGAGACTTGTGCACTAGGTTGCCCTTTTACTTTTTACCCGTAATATTTGTAAAATATTTTTAAAAACTCTCAATTCGAGCTCGAACACAAATAATCAAGCTTGAAGTTGAGTATGAGAATCAAACTCATTTTTTAATTGATAAATGAGCCTAATTGAGCGATTTCAAGTAGCTCTGTATTTATCTTGAGTTGAGCTTGAGCTAGAAAATTAAACCTGATCTAGCTCGAGCTGAATTTCAAGCCTTGAGTTTGTAGTCGAGTTTGAGTTATTCACTGTATCGACTTGGTTCGACTTGATTACATTCCTAATTGTAGCATAAGTGTTCTATACACAATGCATTGTTTTCTCCAAATAGATCACAGTTTAGTCTGAACAAGCTCTTGCCCTTCTCTTGGAAGCAGAAAGTAAGCATTAAAAGTAACAATGAAGTGGTACCTTAACTTTTTTGCTTTTGATGGTGACACTTTCTGTAATTGAGCTTTTTTTCCATCCTATCTTTTTTGACAGTCCAGGGATCATGTTGTTGATTTTCACTAAAGTTGGTGGCCATGTTCCTCTTAAGATTCTCTCAATAGAGGATGGTACTGTTCTCAAATCTTTTAGCCATCTTCTTCACCGGAATAAGAAGGTGGATTTCATTGAACAGTTCAATGAAAAGCTTCTTGTTAAGCAGGAAAATGAAAACCTCCAGATTCTTGATGTAAGTATCTTTGTCAGTATGTTGCAATCTTATTCATCTGTTAAAGCTCCAAAAATCTAAACTGTAATTTTGCAGGTCCGTAACTCTGAGCTAACAGAAGTTAGCCAAAATGAATTTATGACCCCATCAGCATTTATATTTCTGTATGAGAACCAGTTATTCCTGACATTCAGAAATCGGACCGTGGCTGTGTGGAACTTCCGTGGAGAACTTGTAACTTCGTTTGAGGATCACCTTTTGTGGCATCCTGACTGCAACACTAATAATATATACATCACGAGCGATCAGGATCTTATTATCTCTTACTGCAAGGCTGATTCTGATGATCCATTGTCTGAAGGAAATGGTTTGTCTTTTCTTTCTATGAACTTATTTTCTGGAAAATACAACAGTAAACTCAGGTTAACTGCTTAGCCTGTTTAGGAAGCGGGAGAATGAGTTGGTTTTATGTGCTTTTGTTTCCTGTATCTATCTTTCCTTCTGGCACTCTTTCTTTTATAATCCATCTTACTGTTTTCTTACTAATATCCTTGCCACTCTTTCTCCTTTAGATAAATATGGGCTGTAACTAGAATAAGCAGCTGAAAAGCTACTACAATTTGACTATAATAGGGCTATAGCCTTTTTTTTCAATTTGAAAATTGTGTCAGGTTCAGATTTTGTTTGTCATTTTGCTCAACTGCTTGCTTAAAAAAAGAGAGTAGAAGACAGCAATTACAAAAGAATATGACCCAATAAAAATTAAAATTATTACATCAGTGAAGGATTGTCTTTTATTATAATTAACAAGCTTTTCTTTTTAAATTGATTTAAAAGACCTTGTTGAGTTGTTGTAGCTTTATTGTTTGGTGGCCTTTTTGGAAATATGGATTTGGGTAGGTGAAGGGCATTTAGTTGCGGTTTTATGATTTTTGTTGGGCTTGGCTAGTTTTGTCAATTGGATTGTGGAAGGTTTTTCGTGGTTTCCTTCGGTGGTTCTGAAAGTGAAAGGGAATTTGCCCTATAACTAAAAGGAGGGAATTAGGGCTTAGGAGGATGTTATGGTATGGGTTTGTTGGAACACAGAAAGTGGGAAAAAAAAAATCTCATCTTGATTTATTTCACCATTATATGTAACGAATTTTTTGCATCCCTGGTGTGGCAGGATCCATTAATATCAGCAATATATTGACTGGGAAATGTCTTGCCAAAATAGGAGCAAGCAACATTCTCCTTGTGGAAAAGGAATGCAACTGCAGTTTGAAGAAGCAGAGCAATGCGTCCAGAATTAGAAGCACAGTTGCAGAAGCATTGGAAGATATCACTGCTCTTTTTTATGATGAAGAGCGCAATGAGATTTATACAGGAAATAGGCATGGTCTAGTTCATGTGTGGTCTAACTGATGGTTTGATTTATTTAGGATTTATGTAATTTACTTGCTGGAAGTTGAGTTGATTGTGAATGGGCAGTGTGAGTCGCATGAAAGTGTAGCATATTAAGTGTTATTGTATCAATTTTTTTATTTTCTTTTTTGATTTTTGGTCCTGTGTGGGAGTGTGTGAATATTGTTTTTTTTTTTTTTAATTATTATTACCATCATCATCATCCAACTCCCTCTGTCGCTACGCGCTTTCCTGCTTGCCTGCCTATTGCATTGCCTACTCAACTGATAATGTTTCTTCATTCTACGATTAGTCTACGCCACTGGTCTTTTTCTTATTTCATCTTCTTCACACTCTCCCATTCCTATTTCCTATCCCTGCCATATTTTTATTTTAAATTAATTTTTTAACTTATTCAAATATGTTAAAATTAGATTATTATTATTAAAATTTACATGTACACTTATTTATCATTAAAAAAAAGAAAAAAAAAAAACGCAACAGGAAGTAAGAGTAATTAATTTACTTTTTCTATGATGTAGAAGATAAAAAGAGAGATAAAGAGGAGTGAGGGGGGGCAGGTAGACTAGAGACTACACTCATCAATTTTCAATAAGTTTTTTTCACCCAACCAACCATCCATCCATCCATCAATTACTGGTTGAGAGTGAGGGGCAGGTCAGGCAAAATTCAATATATCCAACACCAAGCATCAGCTTGTGATGATCTTTCACAGTTTCACGCTATAATTATTTTATGTATCAATCATCACAGGCACAGCACAGGTTGATTTTGTTAGTTTGAACTTTTTTAAGAAAGAGGTGAGGTCCTCAAAGTCGCTGTTGTGCTGAATCACTCTCTCCCTGTACAGCCCACTCCTATAAAACTGAAAGGTACATAGAAAACTTTTTTTTTTTTTTTTTTCAATTTATTTTTCATGGAAACCAAACCACCGAATTTGCATTTCTCGATTCACTCTCTGATTTTCTTCTTTTCTTTTCTTTCTTTCTTTCTTTCTTTGGGACAGAATTAGAATTACCATTACTACTACTACTACTACTACTACTACTACTACTACAACAAGGTCAAGGTGGGTGTGTGTCGTTGCTCCCCCTCTTTTCTTTTAATTTTTTCTTTTTGTTAAAAAAGAGTGTAGGTAGGTGGTTAGTGTGCATTCTTGTCTTCAGATCCGGCATCAATAATGCAGCAGCTACAACTGGATTTAAGCTACTCCAAGCTGCATTTTCAATCCAATTTTAATTATTTTTTCTTTGGTTTGTTATAAGATAAGATAAAGAAAATAGATGGACGGAGATGCGCCTTTAGATTACGCTACCATTCAGATTCTGCCTTCTCAGAACAGGTTCTCCTCTTTTCTTTCTTTTTGCTAACATGCTGGAATAGTATATATGCAATGTGCATTCAATTTCTCTATTTTTAGGTATGAGGCATATACATATCGTGAAAACCAAGTAGAAAAACTGGACGTTGGGCTTCTGGAAAAACTCTTGCCCCATTTACCCGGTGTAAACAACTTGTCCACCAAAGGATCAAATGCTAACTACAAACTCCAACCACCCGAAAATAGTGCCGCCTGGTTTACTAAATCTACTTTGACCAGGTAAGTATTTCATTATGGTCAGTATGTTGTTGCAAAGCAAAGCAGTATTCACCTTTCTATTTTCTCAGATTCCTACATTTTGTTGGTTCAACGGATTTAGTGGATACTGCTAAAGTTATTGAAGCTGAGATGTCTCAATTGGAGGAAGCCAGAAAATTTCATCTTTCTCTATATGCTCTGGTTAATGTCCTGTCTGTGTCCTTAACCTTGTGGATATTTATGTAAGACTCCTCACTGACAAAAGTTTCATCTTCTCAGGGTCATGAAGATCATTCTCAAAGCTGCAAAAAAGGTAAATCTCATGTTCAAGGAAATTTAAACTAGGATACTGTTCATTAATTTGATGTATTCTCTGTTTCATTTTTTGTTTGAAGGTTACGATTTCTTAAATTCTTTGACATAAAAGGAGTACTATTCCTTATTTTATTGATTTCCTATCCATTCATATAGCGAATAGACTGAAGCTTGCAACTTTAATATTGTTTTCAGTAAGGTTTCTTCTTAAACTAATTAAGGACCTAAGTGGACCCTTGTCTGTCTTGCCAATCTCCTAAATTTTGTGTTGCACCAATGTTATCTAGAGAGTTTTAATTGTTTTCTTTCCTTGTTCAACAGATATCTGCGACTCAGTAAACATGGTCCCTACATCCAAAGTAACTGCCATTCTTTACAACTTTCTTTTGTCAATTTTTCTTTTGGTCCTTTATAAGCTGATCTTATTAGTCTACATAATGTTTCACCATAATTTATTGTGGCCACTAATATATGCATTTGACCTCAGCAGTTCGAATTCCTGAATTCATCGTCAGATAACTCAAAGTATGTTGACTCCATTAATGTTAATATATATAGTTAGTGTGTTCTAGTTTCTCCTGTGAATCCAACCTAACTTTCTTATTTCTAGGAATGAACTCTTACGCGCTATGGACTCAAGACTTACAGCATTAAGAAGTGAGTTAGTTGCAGCTTTTAACCAGGCGGTTGGAAAAACCTGCTCCTACAAAGAAATCATTCATCTAGCAAAGTTTTCTGAAAGTTTTGGAGCAAGTGAGATAAAGTAAGTTGCCTTCCAGAAGATCTGTTAATGCAATCTTCTTTTACCCAAAATTTTTGTTTTGTTGAAATGAATTATAAGCAAAAAATAATCTTGTTAACATTGGCTGCAGGAGTTTTTTTTGCACGTTTCTAGAGTTGAGCCAAAAGCGTCAAGTTGCTAATCCGCCAGATGATGAAAAGTCTTCATCCACTCATGCTTCAATGAAAGGCATGATAAACAAGATTGACAGAAATAATCAAACAAAGCCAGTAAGTTCAGAAACACCTGTTAAATATGGTGTTTCACCAGCAAAAGTTGCCCAAATTGAACGTCAGAACTCGACAGTAAGTGAGGAATCTTCTGACTCAAGTGACGAGAATCAGATATCTGCAGAAAGAAGTCTAGCTCTTATAAGATCTGCATCACCTAGAAGGTCGGCATCTCCTATGAGAAGGGTTCAAATAGGGAGGAGTGGCTCCCATAGAGCCCCTTCTCTGACCATAAAGAGCCTTAGTTACTTTCCTGCTAGAGAAAAGATATTGTCTCAAAGAGATCTAGCTTCAGATGATAGTGAAGTGGAAGGATCTGGACACAGTAAGAAATCTGAGAATAATGCTCGGCTTATGAGTGTTAAAGAAGCTATAAATCTTTTTGAAAGTAAACAAAGGGATCAGATTTCAGATGTTCCAAATAAGAACTCATTAACAAACATCTCTCTTGGTGCAAGCAAGTCTGTATTGAGAAGATGGAGTGCAGGTATGGGTGAATCCTCCTCCCAATGCCAATCACTGAATGCTTCTGAAGATCCTGTTCCAGAGCCTCCTGACAATGTCATAGATAGTGATATCATGAGGAGGTCAGCAGAAATTAGTTTGGAATCTGATACCAGAACCAGAGCAGAAAACATCAATGAGACTGTTGATTTGAAGTCAGAGAGGCTGGAAGGCATTCCATGTAGTCCAATAGCTGTTCAAGAGGTTACAGTTATAATCCAAGAAGAAGAAGCCGATGAAAGGTCAAAAGGCTCAGTTGAATGGAGTCGACAGAAGGAAGTGGAGTTGAATCTAATATTCAAAAAGATGACAGAAAACCTGCCTGTTAGCTGTAGGAAGCCTCAAACTAAAGTCAGACAAACTCTGCCTCCAGAGCAGAGGGGTGGGTTTTATGATCATTACAAGAAGAAGAGGGAGCAAAAAATTAGAGGAGAAAATGCTGGCAAGCGTGCTGAAAAAGACGCAAAATTTAAAGCAATGCAGAAAATTCTTGATGAGAGGAAAACAGAAATGGCTTCCACAAATGTGAATAATTTTTGTACAAAGGATCCTCCAACAAAGATGCAAAAATCTGTTAAGAATTCCCAAAAGTTGCATAAGAATCCTTCTCAGCCTGCTAATGCAAGGAAGGAAACCACAAAACCTTCAACTGCAAAGAAGGCTTCATCAAGAACCTCCCCCTTGCCTGCTACTCGCAAGTCATGGCCTTCAACACCATCTCCAAGAACAATAGGAACATTACCAGCAAAAACTTCTGCTGGCACTACACCAACACGTCTGAAACCTCAGTCAACACAACCAGTACCTCGAGCAAGTCCTAAAGTGGAAAGTTCCCAGCCACAACGAAGAAATGTGAAGGCAACCCAGACTGATATACGAGGTTTAATGGGTGTGAAAGAGAAGCAGCAACAAAGATTGATTAAAAGCAGCAAAACATCGAATACAAAAGTTGCAGCCACACCTGGAGACTCTTCCAGTATGGTTCTAGCAAAGCCTAGTTTATATAACAAGGTGACGAAGAAAAGTAGTGTAGTTCCACTGGAATCAAAGCCATTTCCCTGTAAAGGTTCAGGAGTTACCTCTAGTGTTGGTTTTGTTAACAAGATAAAAAATCCTTCTCAGTTGGAGGACTCTTTGAAGAACACTGAAAATTCTATTGTTACTCAAGAGAGTGATGCAATTATTAATGCGTCTGTCTTGGTGAATGAGAATCAGGATCCAGATGTTTCATCACTGGATCATTGTGATGATGCTATTCAGTCAGGAACACTGCCAAATGCCCATCAGAAATGTGATGTGATTGAGAGTGTTGATGAACTTGCTCCTGACTTTGATGATGGCTTAAAACATATTTTGGGGTCTTCCCAATTTGAGGAAGAATCAACCATCTCGCCAACTGCTTGGGTGGAAAAAGAAGAGCCTCAGGACAAGCCTAACCAATGTGATGAAAAAATAGGTGAAATTACATCTTCATTCAGCATTGCACCTGTTGGATCATCAAGCCCACCTGCCCGTCACTCTCTGTCACAGATGCTGCAAGAAGAAAGTAGTGAAGCTGATACTACTGACTGGGGAAATGCTGAAAATCCACCTGCAATGGTCTATCAAAAAGATGCACCCAAGGGATTGAAGAGGCTTTTGAAGTTTGCTCGGAAGAGTAAGGGGGATGCAAATATAACTGGTTGGTCTAGCCCATCTGTCTTTTCAGAAGGAGAAGATGACGCAGAAGAAACAAAAGTTATTAATAAGAGAAATGCTGATAATCTACTGCGAAAGGCTGCCCTTCATGCAAAGAACTATGGGCAACGAAAGACATTGTTGTCTGTTGGCTATGGGAATCTTTTGGATTCAGATGAGCTTCCATCTGGTATATTTTCTCTTTGCCATAATCATTACATGCTTATTTTCTGTCAAAACTGTTTCCAAGTTTCTCTTATAGATAGAATCTAGATGGTTATTGGTCCAAAGTATAGAAGTAACTGAGAAATACCAAAGTACTTGTAAATATTACCATTTCCTGACTCTTCACTGAGTCTCATTACCAAAGTACTGTCGATTTTGTGAGTGCAGCTCAATCAGGCATCAGTACGTTTGATGCCCACAAATTGCACAAGGGCAGTGTCTTAACTGCAGCCTCCACCACTAAAGGTTAATTTCCATCACCACTATTCTTGTAGTTTCCTTAGTTACTTTCTCTTTTTATTTTCTGGAGTAATAGTTTATTTTGTTTTCACTTTGCGCCATTTTTTTTTTCTAGTTGCTAATTCCAATATTTTTTTTACCATTTTTTTTCAGGGACTAGGTCATTCTTCTCCCTTTCAGCCTTTAGGGGTAGTAAACCGAGTGAGATGAAGCTTTGCTAAAACTAGGATGATTATAAAATCAAGGTTATTGACGTTATCTCTCCCATTCATAGTTTAACTGAGTTTTGAGGCCAAAATTTCTCTTACCATGTTTTTGGTATGTTGTTTTGCATGCCAGCAGTCTGGGATCATCTGCATGCTTGTATTTTGTGTTGCTGGGGTGTGCATGTAGATATAGTACGTTGCAGTGTTAGGATTTCCGTCCTGCTAAACTTATTGTTACATCCTTAACCACTATGCTGAGAACATAAAATAATGATGAATTAATTGATTTTCTTTCGTGTGAGCACTCGTTATAACAGCATTAAAAAAATTCAATCCCTGTACTGTGGAAGCCAATAGACAGCCCGCAGATAGATTTTTATTTCAGTTTCCTATGATAAAAGAATCTGCAGTTTGGTGTACTAAGTTTCGCACTTGGATTGTCCTTCAGTTCTTTTTTCAGATATTAGATTCTACGAATAGCGTCCCCTTCACAGCTACTAAAGTCTTAGACAAGAACCGGCAGAAAATGTTGAATTGGATCATGTATTTTTTTTTTTATTTTTTTTTTCGGGCCTAGGGTCTGTAATTAAAAGCTAGATGACTGTGAACCATTGTGCAATCCATAAATAATAGACTAAAAACAACTCATTTCCATATGGGATCAAAAGCAATTTGGGATAATTTAAGTGTTTGTTACGCCGAAAGAGAAGCAGGAAGCCCAGTTGCTACAAATCAGTAAACCAGAAAAAGAGAAGAAGAAATATACAGCTTAGGGAAACATTTAATTTAACATTATCGCTTCCATTGTCAATTTAAGCACGACGGAGTGGGCATTAATTGGGCGGAGTCTCTATGACAGAGTAGGCCCATGAATGATGCGCAGAAATGTGTTGCAGGTTTTTCTATTTTCGTTTTAGGCCCAATCAATGATCGTACCCAGGCCTTGCGCTGCTATCATCTGGCCGAAACGGCAAGCACGTCGCAGGCCGATACGGCTGTGGACACTAGTAAAATTTACTACTGTGTTGCTCCAGGGACGTGATGTGGCCTATATCAGAAGCACAACTCCCAAGTCCCTTGTTATTTTAAGCATGCTAATATACAACCTGCTCAACTATTGGAGCTGGCCAGCAGCAGCTTATCCCTGCTTGCTGATACGGCTGCCGGGGAACAACAATATAGTCGTCATATGCACGACTAGCACCCACCCACCCCCTCCACCTCCACCCATTTCTCCACTTGGTAACATGTTAACCATCTTTACCTTTTGAGCTACCCTAAAAGCGCAAAGTTCTTTCCCTTGTCTCTGTTGAGGTGTTCAATGAAATATGCTTTTTCTCATTAATATTAAGTGAGCTTGTAGATTAGCCAAAGATATGGAAATGCACACCAAGTTGAATTCAACAAGCATTAATAGCAAGGAAGCAGTTGAAGATAAAGCAGTTGACGCCAAGAAGCAACTCCACCACCCTTTGCAACCAAATAAACCATAATTAGCTTCGTAAGGCAACTGTGCATATGACTCATTACTCAATCAAGTGCATTTTCGGGCTAAAATAGTGATTTATTGATTGAGGATGATGATTTGTATAAAATGGGTTGAAATGTGGCTATTCTAGGTGAAATCTGATGAGTCGGATCCATATGGTCTGTTTTTTTGCAAAAATCTATTCGAGTGAAAAACAAAGACGCGGATGCGTGAAACAGTGCAAGTAGGGCGCATGCGCTCGAGGCGTTGTCGGCTTCCACATACCATACTAAAAAAAAAAAAAAGGCTTCGGCCTATTTTTTGGGCCATTATACATTGGACTCCTGTAGTGTTTATTGAACAATTTAGTTCTCTTTTTAGAACCATGTGATTTTATATTTGTTATGAGCTATAAATATTTAATTTATGTTGGGCATTTCCTTTGAATTGGACCAAAGTTTGTTTTATTCCTATTCGGCTATTTTGTTTTACTTTAATTAGGCCTTATTGTTTTAATTAATGTGGGCCATTTTAGTTTTCGTAAATATATTTTGAGCTAATTTTAAATTAATTTTGGCAATAAAATTAATTAATTTTTTGAGACCATTTTGTCTAATTAATTTAGTGGTCATGTTGATTAATTAATTTTATTTGGCTATTGATTTTAGATTAATTATTAGCAATTTTGCTCAATTAATTAATAAGTCATTTTGGATAATAGTTTAATCGGTAATCTTGATTAGTTGAGTATTGGGCCATATGGTTAATTAATCCTTGGAACCATTTTGATTATATGGTCAAATTTTATATAATAGCCATAATTAATTGTTTTATTCCTATTCGGCTATTTTATTTTACTTTAATTAGGCCTTATTGTTTTAATTAATGTGGGCCATTTTAGTTTTCGTAAATATATTTTGAGCTAATTTTAAATTAATTTTGGCAATAAAATTAATTAATTTTTTGAGACCATTTTGTCTAATTAATTTAGTGGTCATGTTGATTAATTACTTTTATTTGGCTATTGATTTTAGATTAATTATTAGCAATTTTGCTCAATTAATTAATAAGTCATTTTGGGTAATAGTTTAATCGGTAATTTTGATTAGTTGATTATTGGGCCATATGGTTAATTAATCCTTGGAACCATTTTGATTATATGGTCAAATTTTATATAATAGCCATAATTAATTGTTGAGCCCAAAATTAAACGGTTATAAGTAAATTTTTTTAGAGGAATTAATTCTGAGATGACTTTTAAAAATTCAATTATCTTTTTAATTCATATTTCACTTAATTTTGAATGTACCCATAAAATATTGATAATTAGCCTAATTAAATGAGTTTAAATAAATTATTTAGGTATTTTATTTAAGTCCATTCTTTGGATTTAGAACTATCCATTCAATTAATAATTTATTTAAACAAATACACTCTCTAAATAACATTGTCTTATTATTTGAATATTCATATTTATGTGAAATTAATTAATTTTAAATGTATTTAATTTTGATCACTTAATCATGTGAATATTCTTAAAAGTAAAAAATCATAATTTGATGCTCAGTACTTGTTTGTCGCAAGAATGACCATAAAGAAGGCAATGCATAGTGATAGTTGTATAATTTGTCGAGATCTTTAGAAGTGACAATTCCCTCTCTGTCAGTTTGTTGCTTTGAAGGAAGCTTGGGACGGAGGAGATTTTGGTTTGGATATAATATGATTTTCTTACCCTGTCGGTGGGCGATCATTCAGGTTTATATTCAACCTAGTTTTTTCTTATCCTCTATAATGTTTTGTAGGACTAGCCTCCGTTAATTATGATTGTCTATGTAACTATCACATATAAAGTCTCTAGCATGATCAAATTAGATAAAATAGTATGACTCACTCTTTATAGTTTTAGGTATATTAAACTTAGAAATAGCCTAGAGAGTTGATCCATCTTTTGTACCTACTGTTTTAAGCTCTTTGAGGATAAAGTATTAATGTGAATTTCAAGAACATTCAAATAAGAATTCTCTGAATATATAAGGTATACCATTAATGAGTCAGAGAGAGTGTTCTGATCAGTGATGATCACGAAGTATTTATAGATGCCATTTAGTAATAGTTTGCAAAGATTGATGAAGGTTGGTTGCAATAGGAGACTAGTTTCATATATGGTAGATTCTGAATCACTTCTTTTGGGGTAGAAAGTGGGAGATTTTTCAAGTTCGTAGATTTCATTCAGCGTACCTTAATGGATAAAAAGAAATATGACATTTGAATATCAAAAGTGATATTGTCATCTAAAGAAGAGCTCTTTTGGTTAATAGATCTCATTCAGCCTTTATGATGACATATGCTAATATACTGTCGAAAATAATATCATTAAGAAATCTCAATAGAAGGTAAGGAAGTATGATATTTAAATATCAAGAGTGACATTGTCATGTAAAAAAAAGAGATCTTTTGGTTAATAGATCTCATTCGGCCTTCATGGTGACATATGCCAATATACTGCCAGATATAATATCATTAAGAGGTATTAATAAAAGGTCACTTGAAGAAGAAATTTTGCTAAGTCCATTTCTCATTTTGATTCCACCAATACCTCTAGATATCGAAAATCAGAGTTATTTAGAGATTTGTGTCTCTTCTATCATAAACTTGGGCATAAAATGGTAGTTTACAATAGTCTTTTAGATTGGACGTGTGTGAAAAGGTATTTCGTTAGCCTTTATTTTGGATTTGATCTAGGAGGTAGCCCTTTAACTATTAGTGGTTAGATATCGATGCTATTATCGATAAAGTCATAAGTAACCGGGACCAAATAAGGGAAATAGTTGTAAATATAGGTAAAGGGTTAAAATCCATAATGAAAACATAATAGTTGTCAGCTTGTTGTTACCAACTGGACAGTTTTGGAATTACTGTCAGTTTATACTTTTCATTCTGATAACAGAGAAGTATTTCTTTTTAGTAACAACATGTGACATTCTATTTGATGGGTTATGCACAATAGACTTGTACCCCAATATTGGACAAAACATTCTATTTGATGGGTTATGCACAATAGACTTGTACCTCAATATTGGGCAAATTTTCTTCAACTGTTAATGATGTGATTGTTGGTTCTGATTATGGTGGAATAGATAAGAAATCTTTCATGTTGTGGCATCAGAGTCAAAGACATTCTTAATTTGGCACATTAGAGATTGTATTAATGCAAATCTTGCTACTAATATTAAGGATACAATTAACAGATATGTAGATTGATTGAGAACTTCGTTATACGTACATTTGTAGATCATATCCACATACAGTATTTAGTGGATATGCGTTTCATCACTTTCACTAAAGACTATTGTGGTTTGGGTCAAGTGGAGTGAGAGATCTGATCTTCTATAGCCCATAAACTTTTGATTGATTCCACTGTGTAGTTTACATTAGGTAAGTTACTTAAGGCAATGATCAGATGAAGGTGATGAATACTATGATCGGTATAATAAAGTTAGGCAGAATTTTATATCGATGTTTTGGGTAAGTGTAACGCATGATTATCTGTTTGAGCCTAATATGCTGTGCTTAGAATACTGAACAGAATGAGATTGTAGTAATAATCAATTGTATATTTTGATATGGTATGATTTATGTTGAGTCATTCCAAATTTTTTCAAAAAAATTTATGATGAAGTGAAATTACAAAAACTGCAATTCACATTTTAAGTTGAGATTTAAGCTAAATCAGTTTCCAAATTCATCATAAGTTATAGCCTAACAAAAAATTAATTTTGTGCCGGTTATAAAGGTAAAATAAAAGTCAATAACCTACAGTCAAGAAAACTTGACAAGAAAACTATCAACGACAATTTTATTGGTTATTTTATCGGCTTTAGAGATTCAAAATTTGGGTATTCTATCTTGTGATGCTAGAATTATTAAGTTAAACAATGTAATCTATTTAAAGGATGACTTAGACGATAGAAGTTGCGAACTCCACAAAGTCATCATGGAAGTACATATTGTTTTGTCCATCCGTTATATGTGCTACTTTTGATGAAAGAGGCCATAACCGAAGAAATCAACAATTGATCCTAATACTATATTTCTAAATCTACACTTGACCTTATAAAAGAATGTGAATGTGAGATTCATATGTCTTCTGCTTCTAATACTTGTTAAGAAGCTTTATTGATTCAAACTCTTTAAGTTGGATATTTACCATGTAAGACGAGTCCGCATCTATATTTTGTAAAGATGCATGAGATTTATTTGAATTATCAGATCGTTGTAGATCGATAGAAACTTCGAAGACCAAGTAGAAAGATTTAAAGCCAAATTTAGCCCAATAATATATATTTTATATTTATAAAATTAATAAAATTATTTTAAATAAAAGAAGAAATAAATTAAAAATTAACAAAATAATTTTATATCAATTAATTTTTTTATTAAATATTTAAGTAAATAAATAAATAAAAATTAACAAAAAATTGAAAACGAAACTATTTGAAAAGAAAAAAAAGATTGTATGGGCACTAATTTTATAGCAAGGGATCCTCCATCAATCCCCCACTAGAGGGGAGCTTAATAGTTTGGATCTTCAATGAGAGGGTCCAATATGAACACTCAACATCAGATTGAGTAAAATTAAATGCGTTTTTTTGGCATTTAGGAAGCATGAATAAGTTGGGAGAATCACCCCAACAATGAACAAAGAGAATCACCCCAACAATGAACAAAACTTGGAAGAGATGCACGGAATTAGCAGTAACCAACAGTAATACAGAATTTCCATCGACTTGTTTTACAGTCAACATCAGATTGAGTCAAATTTAAAGTGTTTTTTGGCATTTAAGACGCCTGAAAAAGTTGGGAGAATCACCCCAACAATGAACAAAACTTGGAAGAGATGCACGGAATTAGGAGTAACCAACAGTAATGCAGAATTTCCAGCTACCTGTTTTTTCATCCCTATTTAAGTTTAATATTGAATTCATTAAAAAACCATTAAGTAAAGCTTAACCTATTTTAAGGAACTTTTACCAAAACTTCGCAATCCCTCCATGGCAGTTTGTATTCGCTCTGAAATCGTAGAGTAGAGACATCTCTGCGCTGCTTCATCCAATCCATTAGGGGAGATAATGGGCCATCCTCCAGAAGTAAATGATAGATCACGAGACATCGAAATTGCCAACTGAGTCATTTTAGGAATATCAAATTCCAGAGGCTCACCAATGACAATTTTGATATTCTTATTGCATAATGGAAAAGGAGGTCTTCTGTCAAGAAAAAAGTTCTCTGGCATCACCTGTGCATTATAATTGGAGACAGCAAGGAACGAACCAATATTAGCAAATAGGCCAATTAGATTCATCAATTGGAATTTGAGTAATCCACAAGTACTTATTATATTTTCATTAATTTTAACATGCAATGTTATCCGTAATTCGCCTTACTGGTCGAAATGTAATAGACCATCTACAATTCTCCTGCTTACTGGTCTAAATATTAGACACCATGAACAACTGTTTTCCACTGACATGCAGCCAATATCGAATAAAACAATTACACTGGATTGCACAAGTCAAACGACATTAGCACAGTCACTAACTATGCCTCTCCACTTCACGGATTTAGGCATCTAAACTGGCATAGTTAGTGTGCCTGTATCACAGAGATTATTTGATAATATTTAATCGCCTCTAGGATTTCAACTGCCTGAATAAGTTAATTATTGTCTTAAGCAATCGATTACTCAACAAAAAAAAAAAAAAAAAAGGAAGAACAATGTCAACGGTAGTCAAGAATAACCACAGATGGAACTTTTAGCCAACAATTCTAGGCCCCATGCCACCGGCTCAATGACTAACAGCAGGCCCATTAGGTAAAAATGATGTGTAGGCATGAAAGTGAAGGAGAAAAAACATAGTTAATTTAAATTGGTATTCATTGTTCACCTAAGTTTCAGTCACGTCCTTTAATTAGAATTGCACACTGGAAAATTTTGAGGAAGCTGATTGTTAGCACTGAATTTTATATATGTTTAGGACCCTTTTTACTTAGTTATTTGATTTGTTCTTTGCAATATTAGGTATATTTTATGTGTTTTGTGCACTTGTGCAAGAAACAGAACAATTTGAAAAAGTTGAGGCTTTTGGAGTTGGTTCTGATGATTCTGTGAATAATTGGATTTACAGGGTGCTGATCGTGACTTATGCTGCAGCAATAGAAGAAACTGGACAGTGCAGAGTAGATTTGAGGAATTAATACCATTGCCGCAACATAACATTCTGATTAAGGCAACACTGTTTTGCCACGTGGTCTTCCGCGTTTTAGTGTTTGAAAACCTTATAAATAGTCTTTTTATCAGAATTTCGAGGGAGGCTGCGGCAGAAGACTTCAAGATTAATTTAGCTCCATAGAAACTTCATCTTTTTCACCAATTTTTGTACTTGGGATATTAAATTGGAATTCTTGTATGTTTATTATGATGTCTAGGAACTAAACTCCTTTTTCCTAGAATCGATGTAACCAACTTTGGGCATATTGCAATTACTTTGTGAAGTTGTTTGGATGATTTCAATTATGTTTATTTAATCTACTTGTTCTTAATGCTCTAGTTGATTGGCCACCGATTAGATGAATTAGTATAAAAATCCGAGACTCGGGAGAGAGAATTGTTTATATGCACAAGGGTAGATTAACATAGGACATTGTTGAATTGAGAGGTTGACAATTCGTGTGAGCCATAGAGAAACGGATTACAATCGCTTAATGAACCCTATTATTTGATTCTGAATCGAGAGGTTAGGATTAGGTAAATTGGGTATGACTGTTTAAAACTCGGGAGAGATAAACAGGAAATAGTTTCAGCTATAAACAATTTGAAATCAAAAGAACAATTGATCAAAGGAATTGCATGAACCCTAGTTAAGTGAAATCGATTTCTAGGAATATTTTGCTATTGATATTGTCATTCGTAATTATTGTGATTTGCTTTAATTAATTTGTTCCGTAGTTAACAGTTATAATAGTAAATAGGATTTTAACCAACATTCATTAATTTTCTAAATAAAGCTCAAGGTTGTTGATTACAGTGATTAGCGGTAGACACAGTTCCCTGTGAGACGATACTCATAATTACTCTATACTCGAAAACTGACATGTGCACTTGCAGTAGTGTTCCATTTGAGGACAACACTGATCCAAGAAGGAATGTGATAAGTTGGAAATTAACTTCTTTTTGTAAGGGAAAGGATAAATTTTTTTTTATAAAATAAAGAAAAGAAAAAGATTCATTATAATATTTCGAAATATGAACTTCTTTTTATAAAATAAAATTATAATTTTGTCTTGGTTATTCATTTGATTAAAATAATATTTTGGTATATATCAAGGTATTTTATTTTTTATTGGAAGAAAGTATTTTATTTTTTATCTTCAACTTGGTCCACGTGATAATTGTTACATTAGAGTCAAGTACTTACAGAGTATTCAAGCAATAATGCTCAAATATAATAAAATAAAATAAAAAAAAAATCAGATTCTTAAAATTATAATAAAATGTTAAAATCATATTTGTAATTCAAGTAGAAATTAAAAAAAAAAAGATAAAAAAGTTATAAGAGAGAAATAATTATAATGATTAAAAATTAAAAAAATAAGGGTATAAACGAAATTTTATAATTAATTTTTTTTTGTTCCTTTCCTTTCTCTAGCATTTCCCCAAAATTAGGGTAAATGAAAAATGGAGCTTTTTGAGGGAAAAGCAGGGACTCTCAACACCCTTCCCTTTATTATTTTAAAATCTTACCCAAACAAGGGAAAGCAAGGGAAAGGTTTTCATATTTCCCTCGCTTTCCTTTCCTTAGGCTGAGTATGGTTGAGAAGAAGGTGAAATAAGACTGAAGCAGGAAATCAAAGAAGAGAGCAATGTAGAGAGAATTTGAGAGAGTTTTGTTAAATTGCTCAGCCAAAAAAGTTATTTAAAAATAATGAGAACGCTTACATATAGGTGTTAAGAACATTAGTGACATAACATTAACATTAATTGAGGTATAATAATGAGAATTGAAAATTATAAAAAAATTAATGTTTGTCTAATAAGAGTTAGATAGTGAATAATGAATATAAGATTCCTGATTCTGTTTTGAAAGAAAGAGGGAAAACACTCGGACTTCAAAGAAAGATTAAGAGAAGAACTCATCACTATCTCCATATAGATCCACCAAACCAAGCTCACCAAAACATCCTAATAGTGAAGTTAACCCAAGAATCCCGCCCTATTCTGAGGTTATTTCCACTTCTTTTTAGTGAAAGTGCTATTCAATGAAGATGCTAATTTTGTTCCATGGAGGTGTTATTATGTGAAAGTGTTATTTTGTGAAGGAGTTGAGAAGATGTTCTGTGAATGAGTTCTTTGCAAAAGAGGTAAAGAGCTGTTCTGAAAAAAGATTGTTCTGTGAATGAGCTCTACTGAAAATAAGTTATTTTATAAAAGAGCTCTTTTGAGAATATGTTATTCTTTTTAAAACTATTCTAAGAAGAGGTTATGTGAAACACCCTTGTTAGATGATATACTAGTTTCTAAAATCAAATAACTACAATGAGTAAAAAGAGTTTACGACCAAAAAAAGAAATTTCTACACAGTTAGACCAAGAGCCATTACATGAGACATGAGAGCGATTTAAAGAGTTATTGCGTAGATGTCCTCAGCATGAATATGATGAAGGAAACAAGATACAGGTTTTTTACAAAGGCATGACTCCGCAGACACGAGCTACTGTGGACGCCTCAACAGGAGGTTCACTATGGTCTAAGACACCTGATTAGGCTATGCAGTTACTTGAGCAGATGGCTATAAACAGCAGCCAATGGCCAGGTGAAAGAGCTAATGTCAGAAGAGTAGCAGGTATTCATGAGTTAGATACGCAGACAGCCATTCTAGCAAGACTTGAGCAAATTTCGACACAAATTGCTTCAATGGATATACAAGGGCCGTAAGCTATTATTCATCTTGACAACACAAATCCTAACTTGATGGAGACGAATTTGGAGCAGGTAAATTATGTTAATATTCGTAACTTTGGATTTCAAGGAAATCGGGTTTCAAACTATTACTAGCCAGGATTCAGAAACCATGAGAATCTATCTCATGGTAATTCTAAGAATGTTCTAAACCCACCAGCAGCAAGTAACAGCAATACATGATTCAATAACCAAAGAAATTCACAAGGTTATGGTGGAGTTAGAAGGAACGAATTTGAAGAGTTCATGGTTGAAACTAGAACACGATTTAGCAAAACGGATGCACGGTTAGAAACTATGGAAGCTAAAATGTCAGAAATAAATACTAACCTTGGTGCGCAGATGAAGTCTGTTAAGACTACTTTGGGACAGTTAGCTGCAGCTGTCAGTTCTTTGAATGAAAGAGTTAAGTTCCCTAGTGATACAGTGCTAAATTCGAAAGAACACTGCAATTATATATTTTTGAGAAGTGGGAATACCTATGAGCCACCAAAGGTAGCAGAGAAAGAAGAAACTACGCCAATCTCTGAGGTTAGAAGAAACAGGCTGCACCTATTGTGTCAAAAGGTGCAGAATCAGAAACGGTTAAACAGGGAGTTGATTCTAAACCTTTTAGTAAACTTTTTCCTGATAATCCTCCTTTGTTGAAACCATATATTCCTTATCCTCAAGCCTTGTATAAAAGGAAGATTGAATCTGAGTTTAAAAAATTTCTAGATATATTTAAGAAATTACATATTAACATTTCGTTTGTTGATGCCTTGTAGCAGATGCCGCATTATGCGAAATTCATGAAAGAGGTGCTGTCAAAGAAACGGAGACTTGAGGATTATGAAACTGTAAACTTGACAGAGAAATGCAGTGCGATTTTGCAGCAGAAGTTACCACAAAAATTGAAAGACACTGAAAGCTTTACTATTCCATGCGAGATTGGAGGATCGAAAGTGGGTAAAGCATTGTGTGATTTAGGTGCTAGCATAAATTTAATATCTTTATCTATTTTCAGGAGCCTAGATCTTGGAGATGTGAAGCCGACCACCATAACACTGCAACTAGCGGATAGATCGATTACTTATCCCAAAGGTTAAGGGTGTAATCGAGTCGAACCGAGCCGATACAGTGAGGTGCTCGAGCTCGAGCTCGACTCGAAAACTCGGTGCTTGATACTCGGCTCGAGCTCGATCGAGCCTTATTTTTTAAGCTCGAAATCGGTTCGAGATAGAGTTTGAACTACTCGAACTCGCTCGATTATATAAATTCAATTTTTTGCTCGAACTCGAGCTCGATTCTAAGGTTCGACTCGAGCTCGAACTCGAGCTCGCTATTACACTTATTATATAAATATTATTATATAATAATATATATTATTAAAATATATAAAAACTCGAGCCTCGATTAGGCTCGCGAGCTACTCAAGCCGGGTATCTAAGTGCTCGAATTCGACTCGCTCGATAGCTCGAGTAGCTCGAGCTCGACTAAAATCGAACCGATTCGAGTTTTACTTGAGTCGAGTCCGAGTAGCTTGCGAGCACCACTGTATCACTTACACCCCTACCAGAGGTATAATAGAAGATGTACTTGTTAAAGTTGATAAGCTAATTTTTTTTGTCGATTTTGTAGTCTTAGATTATGAAGAGGACAGAGAAATTTCGCTTATACTTAGGAGACCATTCCTTGCCACTGGAAGAGCACTAATCCATATTCAGAGAGGGCAATTAATCTTGAGGATGAATGATGAATCAGTTATATTCAACATTTATAAGGCGATGAAATTCGCTGACGAGCTAGAGACCTGTAAGTTGATTGAAGTGGTGCAGAGTTGTGTACGAGAAGTTGGAACAAAGGAAGCACCAACCGATCTTATGGCTCAGTGTCTGGTAAATTCAGTTTCTAAATTAGATGATGAATTATTAACTAATGAAATTAAAAGTTGTGTTGTTACTTTGGAAGCTAACCCATTAGAAAGTGCGTATACAACAACTAAGAAAAAGATTGACAAGTCGCAGGTAAGTCAGAAAAAAAAGACAAAACTGAATTGAAATAATTACCAAGCCATTTGAGGTATGCTTTTTTAAGTGATGATAGTACTTTTTCTGTGATTATTTCATCATCTTTATATGCTGCCAAGAAAGACAAGTTGCTTAGAATTTTAAGAGAGCACAAATCGGCAATTGAATGGTCCATTACCGACATCAAAGGAATTAGTCCCTCCGTTGTGATGCATAAAATTCGGTTAGAAAAAAATCATAAACCCTCTATTGAACCACAGAGAAGACTAAATCCAGTAATGAAAGAAGTTAGCTGAGATTTTAAAATTATTAAATGTTGGTATTATATATGCGATATCTGATAGTTCTTGAGTGAACCCTGTGCAGGTTGTGCCTAAAAAAGGTAGAATAACAGTAGTTCGTGACACCAACGATGAAATCATATCCACCAGAACGGTAACAGGTTGGAGAGTCTGTATCGATTATAGGAAGCTGAACAAAGCTACTAGGAAAGATCATTTTCCGCCTCCGTTCATCGATCAAATGTTAGATAGACTAGCCGAACACATTTATTATTACTTTTTAGATGGATACTCGGGTTATAACCAAATTGCGATAACCCCAAAAGATCAAGAGAAAACAACCTTCACTTGCCCATATGAAACTTTCGTATATAAGAGGATGCCTTTCGGTTTGTGCAATACCCCAACAACCTTTTAGAGATGCATGATGTCGATCTTCGCTGACATAGTTGAAGAGATAATGGAAGTCTTCATGGATGACTTCTCGGTATTTGATAAGACTTTTGATCAATATTTATCTAATTTGGCACTTGTTTTGCAGAAGTGTGAAGAGACGAATCTCGTCTTAAATTAGGAGAAGTGTCATTTTATGGAGCAAGAAGGAATCGTCTTTGGACATAAAATTTCAGCTTACGACATTGAGGTGGATAGAGCTAAAGTCACTGCTATTGAAAAGCTTTCCCTCCAAAATCAGTTAAAGCCATGAGGAGCTTTTTGGGACATGCAAGCTTCTATCACAGATTTATCAGGGACTTTTCAAAAATCTCAAAACTTTTATGTAATTTATTAGAAAAATATGCTGATTTTGTCTTTGATGATCTTTGCTTGCAGGCGTTCGAAAAGATCAATGAGCTTATTTCTGCACCTATTATGATCGCACCTGATTGGACAGAACCGTTTGAACTAATGTGCGACACGAGTGATTTTGCAATTGGAGCAATCATTGGGCAGAAAAGAGACAAGATTTTTCGGGCTATCTATTACTCAAGCAGGTTAGATGAAGCTCAGAAAAATTACACAACAACAGAGAAAGAGATGCTTGCAGTTGTACATGCATTTGACAAATTCAAACCATACTTAATTGGGGGTAAGGTCATTGTCTATACAGACCATACAACTATTCAGTATTTATTTGCGAAGAAGGATGCCAACCCCATACTGATTAGATGGATCTTACTTTTACAAGAATTTGATTTTGAGATCAGGGACAAAAAGAGATCCGAAAATGTTGTAGCTGATCATTTGTTTAGGTTGGAGCAATCTAAAATTCAGCAAGAACAACCTATTCAAGAGGAGTTTCCAGATGAAACAATAATGAAGACTGATGCCAATCTGCCCTGGTTCGCAGACATAGTGAATTACTTAGCAGGAAGATTAATGCCAAATGGTTAACTATCAACAGAGGAAGAAATTCTTCCATGATGTCAACTCGTATTTTTGGGATGACCCTCTGCTGTTTAAGAAGTATCTAGACCAGATTATAAGAAGATACGTGCCAAAAGATGAAATTCAAAAAATTCTTCGTCACTGTCATGCTACATCATATGGAGGCCATTTTGATGCAGAATGTACAACAGCAAAGGTGCTGCAATCAGGTTTTTATTGGCCTAGTGTGTTTAAAGATAGCTACATGTTTGTAAAAACATGTGACAAATGTCAAAGGGTTGAAAACATTTCTAGAAGGCATGAATTACCTTTGACAAATATTCTAGAAGTGAAAATCTTTGATGTATGGAGTATCTATTTTATGGGACCGTTTCCTCCATCTTTTGGGAAGCTATACATTCTCCTTACTGTTGATTATGTCTCTAAGTGGGTGGAGGCAATAGCAACACCAACAAATGATGCAAAAGTGGTGATTCGATTTCTACACAAGAATATTTTGACAAGATTCGGTACTCCAAGGGCAATCTTGAGTGATGAAGGCACTCATTTCTGTAACAAAGTCTTCAATGGTTTGATATCAAAGTATGAAATTCGACATAAAGTAACTCTCGGTTATCATCCGCAGACAAATGATCAAGCTAAAATTTCAAACCGAGAAGTGAAGATATTGAAGAAGACTGTCAATCTGAATTGAAAAGATTAGACTAACAAGTTAGATGACGCGCTTTGGGCATACAAAACAGCCTATAAGACTCCAATTGGGATCTCCCTATAGGTTGGTATTTGGTAAGACATGTCATCTACCTGTAGAGCTTGAGCATCGAGCTTACTGGGCCATTAAGAAGCTTAATTTTGACTATAATAAGGCTAGAGCAAATCGGTTACTCCAATTGAATGAGCTTGATGAGCTGAGGAATGAATCCTATGACAATGCAAAGATTTATAAGGATAAGACCAAGAGATGACATGACAAGATAATGAAACGAGAATTCAATCCTGGACAGCAAGTTCTTTTGTATAATTCACGGTTCAGATTATTTCCTGGCAAGTTGAAGTCAAGGTGGTCAGGACTGTTTATGATACACCAAGTTTTCCCATATGGAGCAATTGAATAGAAGAAATCAGATGTGAGCTTGTTCAAGGTCAATGGGCAGCGTTTAAAGCATTATTATGGAGAAGGGGTGAATAAATTAGAAAGCATTCCCCTTGATGAAACAAATTGAGGAAACTGGAAGAAGTCTGACTGAAGACTTAAAATTTAGCGCTTTTAGGAGGCAACTCAATTTTTGTTTTTAGGATTTTTAATTTTTAATTTCTTTTTATTTGATGTCAGTAGTGTGTTTATTTTTATTTTTAATTTATTTGATCAGGTTGTGTTTTATTTTGCAGGCATATGCATAAGAAGAGCACTGTTTTGGAAGTCTAATTGTCATGATTTTTCAAGAAAGCATGCATGGGTGCGTGAATGATGAAAAGAAAAGAAAAATTTTGCAAGGGCTTTAGTAGCTTCAGAATGGACGATTAGAAAAGAAAAAATAAGAAAATGATTTTTCAAAAAAGAAAGAGAAGAGATACGTGAATAGTAACTAAACTGGAAGACTAAATTTTTCAATTGAACAAGTGAGAGCCGAATCATGTCAGTAATGGTAAGAGAAAGAAAGTCAAGAGTAAAAAAACGTCTGAGAAGAAATTCTGTCAAAGAAAGAAACAGATGTTTACAATATTCAAATATGGGGTGAGTGGAATACATATGACAAGGCTTTATTGGAAGATGGATTCCCTTATCTTTTCAACCCCACTTACTATTCGGCTAAGGAAATAACCCTACCCATCCAATTAGAAAGAGGCGGCCGAACTTTTCACACTCTAAGACTCTCTTTTTCTGGTTATTTCATCTTCCTTTGTTCTCTTGAAAGTACACCGACAAACCCCACACCCATTATTTTTCTCTCTTCCGATATTGTTGTTTTGTGCTGATTTGGTAGTTTCACCAACAAATTTTCGTGGATTAGATCTCTTGGTGATCCCGAAACCTTTGGGAGAAGAAAGAAAGTGTTTTCTTGTCGGATTGTTTAGGTGATAAAGACGTAAAGTGGTCCAAATCAATCCTACGTGGTTTCAGTTTCGGGTATTTTCCTTCTTTCTTCAATAGTTTTTGATCCTCTAGCAGCCATTCTTTTGACTTTTACAACTTGAATTTTTGAAGCCTCTCTCGGTTTGTTTAATCATTGTTGGAGTAATTTTGGTTGTGAAGAGATTTTTGGATCTGTTTTATGTGTTCGTCCGATTGGGTTTTGCTGAAAATTGTTCTTGTTAATTTGTGAATCAATTGGTGGATAATGGCACCTAAAGCCCGAGCCAGACGAAACCTGGAGAGTTCTTGTCAAGCCACTGATAGTTCAGCCCCATCTCCACGAAGGGAAGAGCCAGTCATAACCGATTATGATCCCTCTCGGTTTGTGAATAGCCAGACAACAGAAAATTTTAAAAAAATCTTGAAAAAAACATGATTATTGAGAGGAGCTTTAGGCCTAACGTTGGTGACTGGGATATGTACTCTTAGTATCTGAGGGATTTCGGGTTGTTGAAATTAACAGGGCAACCAGAAGATGCCATCCTTGATGTGGTCCGTGAATTTTTTGCCAATGCCATGGAGAGCACTTATTCTACTTCAGAAGTTAGGGGTATTCTTGTTCTCTATAATGCAAATGTCATTAATCTGTATCTGGACCCTCCGCAAGGGGTGCAAGATGAGTATGCAGGCTATGTCGCAACCCTACACACTGATTATGATGAACTGGTTCGTGTCATTAATGAGCTGACAGTCTCATACACCCATTGACAAAAGAGGCCGGAAGCTGAATCCATGGCGTTCCCATCCAACCGACTTCAATATGGTCTTCATGAATGGTATGATTTTATCTGTTCTAGAATCATGCCTACCACCCATAAAAGTAGTGTTGATGTGGACAGAGCTGCTCTACTTTATTGTATTATGACTGAAAAGAATGTTGATTTTGAAGCCATTATTTTTCGGTCCATGCAAGAGTTCATACGTAGAGAGAATAGAAAGGGTTTACCTCACCCTTCCCTAGTTTGTGAACTCTGTAAAAAATATGGAGTATATTAGACTGAGCTTAAACCAAGATTGACAAGAAAATCTGCAATCACCTTCAAAAATCCTAGAGTACCTCTGATTCAGCGAGAAGCTGCTACTCCTGCTGCACCACCACCACCTTCTGTTGGCACTTTAGCTGGCCCATCAGCTGCACCTTCCACCACTCCTAGTTCCATTGAGACTGCTTCATGAGATTAAAGAATTGAGGATAGAGGTACGACATAATGACCGAGATTATCGGACTTTCTTTGCGTATGTTGCAAATTACAATCGGTCATTGGTACAATATCTCAATCTGAGAGATCATGAAGGAGAGGTAAAATTTCCCTTACCACCACAATGGTGTATGCCACAGCAGGGAGATGCAGCTGATGATGATGATATGGAAGAAGATGCCCCAGAGGACGCTGATACTGAGGTTGGCTCCGAGGAGAATGAGGGCAACTAGACTACCCCAGGGAAGTCCTCTTTAACACTTTTTCTTATCTTTTCATTGAGGACAATGAAAGTTTTAAGTTTGGGGGAGTTATAGCTATGCTAGTTGTGCTTGGTGTGCCTTATGATGCTTTGTGTGCCTGTTTCAATATTTTTAGCAGTTGTTATTTGTTTAAAATTTATATGTTTGTGTGACAATTATACTCAGTTTAAAGGTTAATTTTTTTAGATTGTGGCCGAAGATGGATATTGCAATAAAATATCAACTTTTGCTTAAATGGATGATTTTATTGTTTTAGTATTGGTATGTGGATAGAAAGCTTCACTTGAATCTTTTCACTTAAACTTATGCACCAATCATATTCAGTTTATGTATTTATTGTGTTGATTTGTGAAACCAAAAAGACTCTAGAACTTGATTATTTATTACTTTAGGCGAAATTAATAAACCATGCATGATTAGAAAAATGATCTAGGCCATTTTTGTTTTGAGATTGAATCTTTCAAGCCTACCCAATTATATTAATCCCTTGAAAAAACCCTTTGAGCATAATTTTTTCATTTTATTGTTATCCAACCATATTACAAGTCATGACCTAATTGTTTGATTATCTTTTTCTTTTGGTCCCTTACTTGAAGTGCTATTAATCAATTTTTGGATTGGGAGATGAGCTCAAAAGAAAATAGGGTTATTTGTGAAAAAAAAAAGAGAAGTTGGTTCTCGAGTTTTGATGTAAATTGAGCGTCATATTCAAGTTACAAGTAGTGAAAAATCTTAAGTTCAAGGGAATGACAATTTCAAAAAAAAAAATCAAAAAATCAAACTCGAGAATAAATGAAGTTGGGTAGTGATTCATGAGCTCAAAACAAATTAAGTCCAAAGGTGATTATAGTGCTTTAGGTTGATTGAACTTCATGTTATATCCTTTATCCCACTTAAACCCGAGCTTAACGTTACAACCCTTGAAAAGTCCTTTTGATTCTTGGTTATGCATGAGTCTTTATTAGTGAAGAGTACTAGTTAATTCAAGCATATGAAATCTTGTGTTTAATTCTTATTTAGGTCTTGCATTAACACTTGAGTGCATGAATTTGAGTAAATAATTGTACACACACACAAGTGGAAAGTGAAGAGTGAAGGGGGATTTGTTTGTTTTGATTGGCTTGAACAATGTAAATCTAAAATTTGTCTTAAGTTAAAAACTTCGTGAAGTCTTGAGGAAAATCTCAATTTAGTATAACAAGCATGTGAGCTGAGTATGATTGAGAGTTTTTATTTGTTTTGTGTCTAGTATGTCTTTGTCTGAGGACAAGCAAATTTCTAAGTTTTGAGGTATTTGTAAGCACTGAATTTTATATATATTTAGGACCCTTTTTACTTAGTTATTTGATTTGTTCTTTGCAATATTAGGTATATTTTATGTGTTTTGTGCACTTATGCAAGAAACAGAACAATTTGGAAAAGTTGAAGCTTTTAGAGGTAGTTCTGATGATTCTGTAAAGAATTGAAATTACAGGGTGCTGATCGTGACTTATGCTACAGCAATAGAAGAAACTGGACAGTGCAGAGTAGATTTGAGGAATTAATACCATTGCCGCAGCATAGCATTCTGATTAAGGCAACACTGTTTTGCCACGTGGTCTTTCGCGTTTTAGTGTTTGAAAACTTTATAAATAGTCTTTTATCAGAATTTCGAGGAAGGCTGCGGCAAAAGATTTCAAGATTAATTTACCTCCATAGAAACTTCATCTTTTTCACCAATTTTTGTTCTTGGGATGTTAAATTGAAATTCTTGTATGTTTATTATGATGTCTAGGAACTAAACTCTTTTTTCCTAGAATCGATGTAACCAATTTTGGGCATATTGCAATTACTTTGTGAAGTTGTTTGGATGATTTCAAATATGTTTATTTAATCTACTTGTTCTTAATGCTCTAGTTGATTGGCCACCAATTAGAAAAATTAGTATAAAAATCTGGCACTCGGGAGAAGCGATTGTTTATATGCACAATGGTAGATTAACATAGGACATTATTGAATCGGGAGATTGACAATTCATGTGATCCATAGAGAAACGGATTACAATCGCTTAATGAACCCTATTATTTGATTCTGAATTGAGAGGTTAAGATTAGGTAAATTGGGTATGACTGTTTAAAACTCGCGAGAGATAAATAAGAAATAGTTTCAATTATAAACAATTTGAAATCAAAAGAACAATTGATCAAAGGAATTGCATGAACCCTAGTTAAGTGAAATCGATTTTTAAGAATATTTTACTATTGATACTATCATTCGTAATTATTGTGATTTGCTTTAATTAATTTGTTCCGTAGTTAACAGTTAGAATAGTAAATAGGATTTTAACCAACATTCATTAATTTTCTAAATAAAACTCAAGTTTGTTGATTACAGTGATTAACGGTAGACACAGTTTCCCGTGGAACGATACTCATATTTACTCTATATTCAAAAACTGACATGTGCACTTGCAGTAGTGTTCCATTTGAGGACAACACTAATCCAAGAAGGAATATGATAAGTTGGAAACTAACTTCTTTTTGTAAGGGAAAGGATAAATTTTTTTTATAAAATAAAGGAAAAGATTCATCATAATATTTCCAAATATAAACTTCTTTTTATAAAATAAAATTATAATTTTGTATTGGTTATTCATTTGATTAAAATAAAATTTTGGTATATATCAAGGTATTTTATTTTTTATTGGAAAAAAGTATTTTATTTTTTATCTTCAACTTGGTCCAAGTGATAATTGTTACATTAGAGTCAATGTACTTACAGAGTATTCAAGCAATAATGCTCAAATATAATAAAATGAAATAAAAAATTAGATTCTTAAAATTATAATAAAATGTTAAAATCATATTTGTAATTCAAGTAGAAATTAAAAAAAAAATTTGACAAATAAGTTATAAGAGAGAAATAATTATAATGATTAAAAATTAAAAAGAATAAGGGTATAACAAAATTTTATAATTAAATATTTTTTGTTCCTTTCCTTTCTCTAGCATTTCCCCAAAATTGGGGTAAATGAAAAATTGAGCTTTTGAGGGAAAAGTAGGGATTCTCAACACCCTTCCCTTTATTATTTTTAAAATCTTACCCAAACAAGGGAAAGCAAGAGAAAGGTTTTCATATTTCCCTCGCTTTCCTTTCCTTAGGCTGAGTATGGTTGAGAAGAAGGTGAAATAAGACTGAAGCATGAAATCAAAGAAGAGAGCAATGTAGAGAGAATTTGAGAGAGTTTTGTTAAATTGCTCAGCCAAAAAAGTTATTTAAAAATAATGAGAACTCTTACATATAGGTGTTAAGAACATGAGTGACATAAAATTAACATTAATAGAGGTATAATAATGAGATCTGAAAATTATAAAAGAATTAATGTTTGTCTAATAAGAGTTAGATAGTGAATAATGAATATAAGATTCCTGATTCTGTTCTGAAAGAAAGAGGGAAAATACTCGGACTTCAAAGAAAGGTTAAGAGAAGAACTCATCACCATCTCCATATAGATCCACCAAACCAAGCTCACCAAAACATCCTAATAGTGAAGTTAACCCAAGAATCCTGTCCTATTCCGAGGTTATTTCCACTTCTTTTCAGTGAAAGTGTTATTCAATGAATATGCTAATTTTGTTCCATGGAGGTGTTATTATGTGAAAGTGTTATTTTGTGAAGGAGTTGAGAAGATGTTCTGTGAATGAGTTCTTTGCAAAAGAGGTAAAGAGCTGTTCTGAAAAGAGATTGTTCTGTGAACGAGCTCTTCTAAAAAGAAGATATTTTGTAAAAGAGCTCTTTTGAGAATATGTTATTCTTTTTAAAACTATTCTAAGAAAAGGTTATGTGAAACACCCTTGTTAGATGATATATTAGTTTCCAAAATCAAATAACTACAATGAGTAAAAAGAGTTTATGACCAAAAAAAGAAATTTCTACAAAACCCTAGAAATTAAATCTAGGATCTTCACAAACAAAATTCACTCAGATGAAACAAAATTTGAAAAATAAAGTGAAAGGGCAAATGATAAAAGATATCTAACCTCTTCAAAACCAGAATGGATCAAAGGAAGAACTATTGGAGTTAAATGAGCTCGAACAATTAGACTAGCAGTTCCCCATTTTAGTCGTCTTATAGGAGAATCCTCTTGGGATACTTTACCTTCAGGAAATGTATGTAGCTGCGAGTTGAATATAAGAGCAAAATTATGAAGCTTACCCATTCATCAACGACATTACAAAAGCCCAACTGATTCTCAATCTCTTAGAAGTTCGCCATTCTTAAACATAGTTCAATTCATGAGAAATGCCCACAGAAAAGTCAAGGAGTTTAGAAAACATTTTAACAGCTCACCTCCTAAAAATCCAAGACTGCACAACATTATCCAAGTTCCAACTGCATATAGAATTCAAAACTTCAACCACAATATGTAAGCTTTCCAATATACTACATTAAGTGACAAAGGGTTGCTAATTTTTTTTCGGTTCTTTAGATCCGAATTAATATTTTATTCATCCAACAGGCCCTACTACCCCTATACTAGTTCAGCATTATAACCAAAAAATTGAACAGCTTACTGGCACTCATACCATTTCAACTAATTCTCTTAAAACTACAGTGGATGTCATGCAGCAAGAGATAGACAAAAACAGAAAAGGTGGCAGGTCAAAATTGATTGCCAGAATATGCAAGGTACTTCCTTGACAACTGGTTAGTGGAGCTACCACAATAGGAAAACCAAAACCTAAATTATAAACCACAGCAATGAAAGATAAAACAAGGTCCCCTTGTCTTTCAGTTACCACAACAGGAAAACCAAAACCAAAATTATAAATTACAGCAATGGAAGACAAAACAAGGTCCCCTTGTTTTTCAACCAAATAAAAATACATAGTTATACTATTCATTACTTCAAACGATATCCTTTCTCTATGGCTTCCATTCCTTTAATGTTCATTTTTTTCTAGATTTATTTCCTTGAGAAAAAGGATGTATATCTTTTTTGTGATCTCAACTAATAGAGCTTGCTAGAGGGAATGAAGGAGTGGAAGAAGAATGATTAAAGTAACATGAATGAAACTGATCACACAACTGTCTTTACCAGCAAACCTAACAGTTGAAACTATAAAGATAGGCTCCATGACCGACTATGGTTCAATTTTAACTAGATCACTTGTCATGATAGAGGCAACAAGACACTATGAAAAATGTAGTAAATACTGCTCAGAAAATCCAACAATCTCATAATGTAAAAACTCTAGTAAATAGTTCGAAATATCAAAAGTATAAATAGATAAATACCCAGGCTCCACTGTTTAAGCATTTGAGAGCTTCATTCATGTGTTCCTGGTAAATTCCAGCACCCCTTGTAATAGGTATGCATTTACCTACACAATTTACCATTTCAGAGGAAAGCCTTAATTTTAAAACTATTTGGCCTTTTAAAAACCAAATAAACTTAAGAGAAGATTTCTTCATAGATATAAAGAAGGTTTTAGTTGGTAGTAATATTATACAAGAAGTACAGCTTTAATTAATGATAAAAATTCACAATTCAAAAGGCATTTCTTACAATACCTAAAACTAGCAATTATTATATGTGAGGGGCTGTAACACTACAGACTTTTTGAGTGGGACGTAGAAGCGGTTATAGTTTGAACAAGATCAGACCCAACAAAGAGCAATCAAACCCACATATTTTTACCAAAGCCTATAAAAACGACCAGTCAAACTAGGTTTTACCTGCTATAAACTGTTTTCTTTATTAAAGTTCAATAAATTATTTCAATTAGAGTTGCTATCTCACATACTAACTTACGAGGTAATTACAAAAATGGTGCCTTGAGGTAAGGCAAATGTTCAATATGGTATCCAAACTATATAAATGTTCAATGTGCCACTTTATCTATCAAATATTGTCAGTTTTTCAGTTAACACTGTTAGCTTATGCTGGTGATGCTAAGGTATCCTTGGACCCTAAACACTAACTGTTAAAAGAAATAAAATTCTTGAAAAAAGATGGATGGTTATCTGTGAATCCAATCATAATTGTTCAATCAATTCAAATCTAACAAAAGAATCAACCACATAAGCTAATGATATGTTACATTAAATAGTCTTTGTTAGAGAGGTAGAAAAGTAGAAGAGTAGCAGTAGAGTTGGGAAAGAGAAATGGCATACCGAGTCTAAAAAAATAAGTGAGGAGAGAATTTTTAAAACAAACGTCTTCGGCAGCAAGTACCCAGCGTGCCAATTTGGCATCCAAGGAGGGGAAACCCTTGAATCCCCAAATAAGTGGATCATCCAAGCTGCAAAGCATCATAATGTGATCGCTAGCACAGAGAAAGTATAATCCCTTATAATTCATTTGTAATTAATGACCAAACAAGTAGGCAGAAAAGACTGAAAGAAAAAGGATTTGAGGGTGTACCCACGTAGACATGTGATTGCTAACAGTGAGAAGTGGAACGCCAGGGGGTCGAGAGCGGACAAGACGAATGAGGGTATCAGCATTATGAACGGATGTTGTGTTGAGAAGAGTGGCTGCCGCCTTGGCGAATGCCCCCACCGCCCAAAACACTAACTTCCTAGGTATTCCTCCCATGTGCTTTTCCCTGCCTGCCCATTCCATTTTCCTTCCCATCTCTTTCCGCTTCACTCAGCCAGCAAGAGAAGAACTTCTAGATATACTTTTTTTTTTTAATAATTTTTTTTACTCTATACACAATAGAGTATTAGGACAAAAAACTCCTTGAATGAAGTTACGAAAGCACCCTCAAAAAACTCGGCACGGGCATTAAGCTTTGACAGATCCAATCGCAAGTTGACTTGCGATGGAATGTGCTTCTGTGAAAGACAACTTGCGTGAGAAGCTTGTACTCGCATAAGGTAGTTTGCGTAGATATACGCTGTCAGCGCAAGCTGTCTCGCGCGAACAATACTGTTTTAATTTTAATATAAATTTTACTTTTATTCTTGAAAAAAGGATGGTATTATAAATCAAATAATATACCAGTGAAAAGTAGCAAAAGATTCATGAATTTTAATGTGAAACCAGTCGCCAGAAGAGAAAATGTATATAACCTGATCTTTTTTCCTCGATTAGTGTTCTTTTGCTTGTAATTTGCATCCCAGATGAGGATGTTCGGTTTATCCTCTATGGACCCAATTTGGGAGCAGCAAGTTTAGTTCCTCTGCCTCTTCATAAGGTTTGGTCTTGGTGGAGAAGCCGCAATAGTTGCCCAGGGATCATCATCATCGACGGATCTAGTAAATTTAAAAAATGTGTAGAAACAGCGGAAAAACGATGACGATGAAGTAGAAGAAACGGTGGGTGGGACGGTGGAATAGAGTAGGGATAAATGTGTAATTTCGTTAATTATATTTTGTAATTTTTATGATGTAATTTCTTTTTCTCTTTTCTTTTTTTCTCTTTTTTTTTTCTACTCTCCTCTCTCCACACCCAACCAACCGGCATTCACCACCCAGCAACTGACAGTCTGCGACCGCCTTCGAGCGATACTCACCGGTTAAGAAATTTTTTTCAAAAACTTTCAAACAATTCTTTCCAACCTCCTCTTTAATAAATCACTAAAAAAAATCAAATTTTTTGAATAAAACTCGATCCCAAAAGCTTCAACTAATGCAACGCAAAAGCACTTTCAGATCCTAGTGAGTAGCGTTAGAAGTCTTAAGTAAATATCATTTATTTATATAAAGAGAGATAATAGGGAAGATTATAAGTAGAATAAGATTATATAAAATTAAAATATTTTCTTAATAATAAATATAAATTATTGTTGTTTCTATATTTAAGATTTAAATTTATTATTTTAAGAAAAGTTAATTTTTAATAAAAAATTGATTTTTTAGATATTAAATGTTTTCAAAAAGTTGATTTTGTCAAACAATTATTTTTATTAAAAATAATTCCCTCTATTTTTCCACCATTTTTTACATTTATTTTTTTATTTTTTATTTTTTATTTTTTAGATTTAAATTTAAAATAATTTCTCTGATTTTAAGTTAAATATATTTATTTAGGAAAAATAGATTTTTGAAAAAAATTAAGTTGACTGTTTTAATTAAAAATGTACCTTGATTTTTCAAAAATACAATTCTTTTTATCATTTTCTTCTTCTTCTTCTTCTCTTCCTTTCCTATGACAAAAGAGAAAAAAAATGTAAGACCCGAAAATTCGGTGTCATTTTTAATAAATTGATATTATAAATATGAATATTTTTGTAATCTTGATCAATTAAGAAGAAATAATTAAATTTCGAGTCAAATTGATCAAGATATAAATTATTAGAATTTATTAAAATTTTAGCCTAAAAAAAACGAGCCCGAAAATAGTGAAAAAATATACCGAAAAGGTAAAATCGGACTGATAAATTCATTTGCGGACTAAATGAATTTAATATGAATTTTTGAGATATTTTTAAGATATTTTAAGATTTTTATTATTATTTTAAGAATAAAATAATAATAAAAATATATTATAAAAAAATCTGTTAAAAAAAACAGAAAAAAGGGAGAATATCGGGGAGAGAGAAAGAGGAAAACCGACGGATTCGGTTTCCTCTCACCGGCGAGCCACCGGCGAGGATGAGGGGCCAGCGAGGGCCGGCGAAGGAAGCCCAGCACCGGGCGACTCGCCAGCGGCCACCACGCGCCCGAGATCGCCGCCGGCGAGGAGATCGGAGGAGAGAGAGGCCGCGGGGGAGAAGGGGATTTCGGCGACCACCGACGCCGATCGACCCCAGGCCAGGCCAAAAGAAGGCTCCCCAGCCCGAGCCGAGCCGATTGGCGGTGGAATCGGGACGGGAACCGGCCGAAAGCGTCGGCAACGGAGAAAGGAGCCCTGAACCGGTCTGTCGGTTCAGTGAGGAAGCTTCTGCGCTGAACCGGACCGGACCGGTTCAGCCAAGGAGGAGAGAGAAAAAGAGAAAAAAAAGGGAAAAAGGAAAAGAAAATTTTTGGGATTTCATCGGATTTCGGGTAAGTCGATACGAGGTCAAAAGTTACCGATTTAATTTTCGATAAATTTATTTAAATTATATTTAATCGAAAATTGACCCGAAAATAAAAAAATACGAAATTGTGCAGTTCGACGATTAATTCCGAACGGAAGCCCGATCGAACTCCGATTCGCGCACCATCGTACAATATCGGTAAGTAAAGCTCATTTACGACAATTTATGTGATAAACGTGTATTTAAGATTTATTTTACGCATTTCGGATTAAATTTTGGATTTAGTGAATTATATTCGAAATTTCGAATAAACTGTCGTAAATGATATTCGGGCTGTCCAAAAAGTTTGGAACAAAACCCAATGGGTATTGATAGACCCAATGAGTCGATAGACCCTGATGAAGGGAATTAATACGTGAAAAACGGGCTTAATACGGATTAAGGCCCGATTAAAGTATTTAGGCCCATTTAGAGTAAACGGGCCCAATTAAGTGAAATGAACTGTATTAAATGTGTAATACAGTAGAAAATGTGAAATTAATCTAGTGAATGGTTATGCAGCTCCAGAGTCATATCGAGAGTTGACCGGACTGTGAGATTTGGACAGCACAGAGGAAGAGAGGTCACACTACGTGATCCGAGGTAAGGGATCTATGCGAGCTATTAGAGATAGCTGTACGTATTTTCATCATCGTTTACAATCAATTAAATTTCGTATAGAGTATAGATATGAAATTTCTGGATAGTACCCAAATATGGAAAAATTACGAAAATACCCTTAGATTCAAGAATTTTAGAAATGCATAAAGTGCATGCAATCCATGTTTTCTCTGTGAAAAAGAGATTTTTGTGAAGTTAAAATGATAGACTGGCTCATGATTTGACTGTATGCATTAACTTGCACGTTTTTCTAAAGTGTGATTTGATTGACGAGTGAATTGATGGGATGTTACCCTCTCACTCTGTTTTGTACCGTTTTGCATATTGCACTCGGTTTTGAGTACCACTGTGGTGGAAAATAGAGCCAGCTGTCTATTTCGTGTGTGTGAAATCGTGCTGGAGCATGATGAGATCTGTGGATTTATCCAGATCTGCTCCCACTTGATTTTGGTATTACATCTGTACAGACTGTGCTGGAGCACTGCTCGCATTGGATTCTGTTGTGATTTGTGATTGAGATCGTGCTGGAGCCTTGTGTTGACTGTGTGTCACACTTACTTGCACTAGATCGGAGACGACATGCTATGGTTGATAATTTATTTGGTTGGGGTGGTGAGCTTTTGACTCAGGCACCTACAACTGTGTGGTAATTGTACCTGGTTCACGGAGTACGCTGTACCGTGTAGACAACATGGAGTACACTGTACCGTGCAACTATGGGGTGTGAGGATTGCGTCTTTGGACTCGGGCATGCTTTGTCATTCCTCTGTTTTGTGATAGTCCTTAGGTAGGAGCCGATGGATAGACTAATCCCCTCCTCAGACTTAGAGACACCATGGCACACCTGATCCGTGATAGCTTGTGGGTCTCGGACTTTGGCCAAATGTTCCCTTGGATTTGTGTTGAAATCCCTGCCTAGTCTCATCTGTTTTATTGGTTTCGGTGATGAAACTAATTGTGATTTGATTTCTGT